>VZRS01006725.1:1275523-1951899 GCA_013398055.1 Ifrita kowaldi | reverse complement strand
CTCCCGCAGGCAGGGCCCAGCAGCGCCTTGCCAGCTGTGTCCCGCCCGCTGCCCCTCCCGCCGAGCGGGATTTGTGCTGTGTCAGCCCCAGCCCGCGGTGTCGGTGTCCGGCCCCCGCCCGCCCGGGTAGTGGAGCGGAATCGCCCGTCCGATGTGTCGCTTTCCCCTTCGTTCTGCCCCTCTGCACTGGGTTGTCGCCGGTGCAGCTCTCGGGGCTGTTTGTTGTGTTTTGTTTCCTTTCCTCGTACGGACAGTGCGTGTTTCATAACAATGTAATTGGAACCTGTAATTGCAATTCACATCGTCTTGTGTACGCTGCCTTTCTGTCTGAAAAAGAGATGGGAAGGAGGACATAGTGTTAAGCTACGCCAGAGGAGGTTTAGGTTGGACATTGGGAGGAATTTCTACCCAGAACGGGTGATTAGACATTGGAACGGGCTGCCCAGGGAGGCGGTGAGGTCCGTGGGGGTGATGAAGGAAAGCCTGGACGTGGCACTCTGTGCCATGAGCTGGTTGACAAGGTGGTGTTTGTTCATAGGTTGGACTCGATGGTCTCACAGGTCTTTTCCAACATGATTGAAACTGTGATAATCTGTGATTAGACAGGCTCTTTAACTTATTTTTTGGCTTTTGCGTATCTCAGTGTGTGTCTCTTAAGCTTTTACTGTTGCCTTAAGTTCTCGTGGCTTGAAGTTTTTCAGATGCCTCATGAAACAACAGCAATGTTAAACGTGTGGCTTAGTGTTGTTCCCGTAAGAACTATTGAACTGTGGAACTTGCGTGGCTTCAAGAAGTTCACTCCCAAAGGGGATGTGAACAGAAAAGTGCAGTTAAATTCCTTTGTTGACACAACTCTCCATGTACTTGGAGAACAGCATTTTCTGCTGTACAGTAAACATACTGATAGAAATCAAGGTCTTGTCAGACCACAGACTGAGCTGTGTTGGTGTTGGAGTAAGGGATGGGGTGGAGCAGTTCATGAAGAACCACAGCCCTTGGGAAAGAGTCACGTTGCAGAATTTGGGAGGGACCCCACGCTGGAAGAGTGTGAGGAGTTCAACCCCTTAGGAGTAAGGAACAACAGAGACAAGGTGTGAGGAACTGACTGCAGGAAGGGTGGGGAGAAGATTTTTTTTTTTTTATGATCCTGCTCTGACTTTTGATCAGTAATAAGTTAAATAAATTTTTCCCCAAGTCAAATCTGTTTTGCCTGCGATGGTAGCAGGTGAGAGTGATCTCTCCTTGCCTTTATCTCTTCCCATGAGCCTTCCATTACATTCTCTCCCCTGCCCAGCTGAGGAGGGCAGTGACAGAGGGACTTTGTTGGGCCTCTGAGTAGTTTCAACTTGATACATACATCAGGGGCTGAGAAATGCATGTTGTAACTTATGCCCAGTATTTTTTATGAAACAAAAATTGTGCACAAAATGGGGCCTATTAGATGCTGATGTTGACTGTGTGGATATTGGAATATGTAGCTGTACAGGGGAGGTATATTTATGGTTGCAGGGATGTAACCTAGTTTTGTCATTGTGGTGTGCTGTGGGGATTTGTTTTGTTGGTTCTTATGAGCCCTGGAAAAGGGAGAATGTGAATTCAGGCAGCCACATCTCTGAAATGGAAGAGTTGGACAGTTCTGCCAACATCTGGTCCACCCTGGGCACCGTGGGATCAGGGCAGCTGACCCGTGGCAGAGCTGATCATGAAACAGTTCTATTACATGTGCTGGGAAAGGGAGTTGGGAAGCCCAAGAACTTTCTTGCTGTGTGTGGAAGCACCTGTGTTTGAAGAATGTGAAGTGCTGAAAGAACAGTCTGGTTTTCTGTTAGCAGAGATTGGGTTTGTTGTTTGGGCAGAAACATGTTTCAAACTGCACCTTGATGGTAGCTTTGAGCCTTTACACTCCACACTCTTCATTGGAGACAGGTATTTGAAAGCAGCTGGAGAACAGGCTTTCAGCAGTGTTTGGTTCTGTACGCTCCATCTAATAACATCTGTGGGACAAAAAATTACTAAAGGAAAAAAATTAGAGAAATTGAAAATATAAGTTAACTATCATTTTAGGGCAGCCAATGTGGAGGATAGCTATTAGGTACGGTTGACAAAAATTAGGAAATTCTGATATGTCCATCTGTGTTTGGTTTCTGCCACCATCTGCCTGTCCTTCTCTCCCTCTCCTCTGCACTTCACGTACATTTTCGCTAGAAAATGAAGAAGTGGATTATTCTTTCTGCTTCCAGAATATTTTCTAGTAAAGCAAGGAATAATGCGGTTATTTACCTTAAAAATGACGTGACGTTTGTGACTGTAAGTGCACGTTGTTCAAGCAGGTTTCTCCTTAAGCATTTTTGCTTGCAGCTATAATCCCAGCATTTTTGAGCTTAGTGTTTAAAACCTTCATGGCACATTCTGGTGACAGGATGGTGTAAGCGTATCAAAGATCCCGTTGAACTCATGGGAAGTTACAATAAAAGAGACTGCCCCATTCTCCCCAGAGGGCATGAAGTGAAGTGTGTCTGCCTTAGGAAACTGGTTTGAAATATTAAGGTGAGATGTTAGAGGCCTCTGAACACACCAGGCGAAGGAGCTGTGTTTGGGGAACAGATGAGTTACTTTGTGGCATCAATTAAGTGCCAGCAGCAATTTCCCTGTGTTGCTGCACAGGGAGACTATTCCTGATAGTGAAACAGGTCTGGCAATGCAGGTGCCCCAGGGAGTGGTGTGAAGTTGTGTCAGGGGAGGTGTAGGTTGGATATCAGGAAAAGGTTCTTTCCCCAGAGGGTGTTGGGCAATGGAACAGGCTCCTCAGGAAAGAGTTTAGGGAGAATTTGGAAAACACTCTCAGGCACATGGTGGAATTTTTGGGGTGTCATGTGCAGTGCCAGGAGTTGGACTCGATGATCCTGGTGGGTCCCTTCCAACCCAGCATATATTATGCTTCTATGAACATCTCTGGTATCTTGTTGGTAGCTGTTCTGTAGGTGATCTTGTAGCCTACAGAGTTAAAAACAGCCTTTCGTTCTTTGAGTCACTAATCTAAAGTTAATAGTTCATTTGATACAAAACCTCCTCTGTTCTGACTGAGGTGTATAAGAATATCCTTTCCGAAAGTTAGACATGTTCTGATCATGAAAATACCAGGCCACTCATAAAAAGTGCTTTGCAGAGTGAAAAAATGAAGGGGGGTGTGTGTGATAATAAAAAGCTTTAAGCTGAAATGTTTGTTTCTTTTTAATAACGTTTGTAGCAACCCTCCTCCCTTTGTTTATGACTTTATTAATTTAATAATTTTTTTACAAAATAGTGATTTGCACTCATAAGCTGTTTGTTAGTTATTTGTAGCCAAGATGTATCAAGGCACTTTTCAAGTTAACTAAGTGAAATGACGCAAAGGAGGAGGAGGAGGTGAATGGTTTCATGTCCTGGCTTCCTGGCATTTCCAGAATGGCAATCCTACTCTTACTGAGTAGTTATGAAATGTTGGACATGGAAAAGTCAGTTGGGCTTATCTGTCTCTGTCTGAAAAGAAAACACTTCCCCAATGACTGCGTGCTGAGGAATAAGGGAAATAAAGTCTTCTGACAACTTGTGATGGTTTTGAGTAAGTTCCTTGTACAGGAAAGAAATTATTGCAGAAGAAGAGTCTTATCCAGTGTCTGAATCACTTGAGAAAATATCAGTGTTTTCCCTATGTAGATTTACCTGATCAGGTTTAAGAGATGAGGAAATGTGACTGTGAATTGTTTACAGATAATTCCACTAAGTGAAATAAAGTGATATTTTTGTTTGAGAAACAAGAAGTCCGAGAGTTTTGGGAACTAGAATTGTGAGGCTGTTGTGCTGGCGCAGTGTTTAGCAGAATTATGTCAAGTTCTGTTGTGCTTGACCTCTCGACTTTTCTGATGTTTTTCCTGTGACCTGGCAGTTTTGATTTCAGGATATAATTGCTACCACAAAACTGTAATAAATGAACCATAGCCCCTACATGAGAAAGGGTTATCAAAACAAAAAATGTATGAGAATAAGCAACTGTTCAGTGGGTAGTCACAATATTAATCAGTGCATCACGGCACAGGGCTTTATAAAATGTGAGCTATCAGCATTTTCATTCAGTCATCTCTCAGAGTGTACTGTGAGCAGTCTCTGACCTGTTTGCGTCTTTCAGTGTTCTTTTTCTCCAGCAGTTGTTTGTGTGGAAAAGTTAGTGTTAGGCAAGTATTTAGATATTTTTAGTAGCCTAATCGGATGAGCACATGTCCTTTTGAAAAAGTGTGTGGTGAAGCAGCTGCCTGCCTGTGAATGTTTGGAAACAGGAGAGGAGGCTGAGCTGCTCTGGGCACAACAGCTGCATCCATTGACCACACTTGGAAGCACTGCACTTAAAGCAAGAGGAAAGGTTCCCACATAAAATAGCATAAATATTTGCTTGCTTATGCAGAATAATAATAATAGAGGTAGATACTTTCTTACTTGCTCCAGTAATTCCAGGGAAAAATTGAGACATATGGTTGAAAACCACTTTTTCAAAATTGTATTTTTGATACGTTCCCCTGTGAGGGGCCTTGTGACCAGACACCAGCACTTCACTGGGAGATTCCACATATAACTCCTGATCTTTAACAAGTCAAAAGTATTGCATGGAATGGCAACTGGGATGAAACAAACAAGTGGTTTGTTGTTGTCACTGAATAATGGACTACTATACTTCTATACTTGTGACTCAGATTCTTCATCAAGACTGCAGTCCATTCCAAGCTGCTAGGAAGTAATACAGATTGAAGATAAAGAAATGGTTGCAGGCCAGTGTACTTGTTGAAAGATGGTTAATATTCATCAGAATCTATTTATCAACCCACATCCTCACTAAACTGGTGCTTTGGTACATAAATGTATGATTGATATGTTTCATCTGATTAAAATAACACATCTGAATCTGTGGCCCCTGAACACGTTCTCAGCTTCTCTTACCCAAGTAGTTCCTCTGGTCTTGTTATTCTTGTTCCTCTGTGCTCTTCACTCTTTTTCCTCCGCTCCTGTTACTGTTCATGTCAGGAACTGGAATACAAAACGAAGTTACAAATAATCTGCAGATAAATGTTTCTTGGTTTGGGCATCTTTTTAACAGTGTCAAACTGTGAAACCTTACCTGCTGAATTACGTGTTTACAGAGAGTGGAGAACGTAGTTTTACCTACTAGCAGCTGATGTACTAATACCTAATTCAATTTATAACGAGGGGCAAGCAGAGGATAGTTTTGACATGTTATCAAGGTGAACAAGCTGGAATGAATTGTCTCCAGATTACAAAAAAACCCCCCATTATAAATTGACTTGAAAATGATCCCCAGAGCATCTTACAAAGGTGATTCCAAGTGATTGAAGCAATGCTAAAATCAGGACAGAAACAGCAATTTGTGGTGGGTTTAACTCATGTGTGCTGTGTCTTGCAGGAGAAGATGAACAATCTACTGAGATGGCTGCAAGGTGGGAAGATGAGAAAGTGACTGAAGCTGCATCAGATGGTTTTGTTGCTATTAAAATCGACACCAAAAGGTTTGAGCCTATTCTAGTTCTGTCTCTTATACAATCTTTCATTGATGATGATGAGAGTAAGAGGCTTTTGAAGTCCTCACCCTGATTAGGAGATAGTCTAAACACAGGGTTTCAGAATAGAAGTGAATTCAGTATTCCTGAAGTCACCAAAGCCTGAGAAAATGTCCAAAATTATTGTTGTGTTCTGCACATGCTCATTGTATATTTCAGACTGTATTCCAGTACTAGTAATAGAATGCTTGAAGTTGCCCTTTCTCAACAGGAAGAGACGTAAAAATGCTATTAAAAATGCTGGAATGAAAATGCAAGTACTAGAGGCAGTTCTTGATTTGCCAAGTTACATAATGAATTTAAAACCTTTCATGAATTCAGAAAGATAAAAATCTGTAAAGCCCCAGAGAAATTGTATTTGCCTCCATTGTAACACGTAGAATGGAGAAGCATTTAAGTTCCTGGTTAAATTACTCAGCTATTTTTGTTATGTTTGTGTTCCAGTCCATGTGCACAGAGTGCATTGACATTTCCCCAAATGGTACTATTTTGAAATGCTCTATAGACTTTTTATTAGTTTTACTACATTATTTGTGCTCAATAGACTAGATTTCTTTTTCCTGAATTGCCTCTTAGCACTGCTTTCCTAATTCCTATGTAGTCAAGTGTGATAACCAAGGATTGTCACCATGTCAACACTTTTGCAGAATGTTAATGATAAGATGCAATGCAAATTTGCTTTTAGTGTTCTCTCAAGTATTTAAATAGTTTTGTAGGACAGTTATTTTTATGATGAAAGACTTAATCTGAAGTTGTTGCAAAATGATTGCTCCTCCTAAATGAATCTTTTCTTTTAAACAGTGAAGCATGCCTGCAGTTTTCTCAAATTTGTATCCTTTGAGATCCCTTTACATGCTACATTATGATTACAGATAATTACTCTTTACAAGTTAATACCGTTCTTAGGACAAATACTTACAAGCAATGTTATTGAAAATAATTATTTTGGCACAAAACTATGCAATGAACTGTGTAGTTAGTAGATGCCATCAGTGTATTCAACTTGCTGTCAGTTATTAGAGCAAGTGAACAAATTGGGGTTTTTTTATGTTAATCCTATGTAATTCTCTAAATAGAAAATGATCTAAATCTTTATGTAATCAGAATAACCTGTTGGTCCTACTAATCAGTACTAGAAAACAAACAAAAAAAGCTTTAAATTATGAGCTGGGGCACAGAGGTGGAGAGGAGGAGGAACAAGCAGTGGCCTGGGTTCTGTCACATACTCAGGTGTGAAGTCAGGTAAGCCCCTGCCTGCCTTGAGGTCACTGCTTACGGGCCATTAATTCTGTGTGATGCAGGGAATTCTGTACCTTAACTTGGGTTTCCTTCATGCTATGGAGATTTCATTACTGACACTAAAACCAAGTCATTCTCGAATCAAAGCATAATCAGTTTCCAGAAGAGTTGAGGAAAAATATTTTGGCTGAAACCAGTACAAAGAAAAGAAGAAATACTATCCAGTTGCATGTAATATTTGCCAGCATCTTTTTTTTTTCTTCCTCTTTTGGCCCTGGCTGCTGGTGAGCAGTTGGAGATCAGAGTATTGGGCTGGAAGCTCCTGTAGGAAGGATCTGCTTTGCCCCATACAGTTACTCTGTCAGCTTCTGTCATTCATCACCCTTAACTGTCGCTGTGCAGATCCCGTAGTGTGCGTCCCATCCAGCTTTTTTATAGGAGACAATGGAATCCCTTTGGAAGTTATTGCTGGCAGCGTTTCTGTGGAAGAGCTGGTTACCAGAATCCATAAAGTCAAACAGGTAATGCTTGCTCACAGGCTGGGTCTTCCAGATGGACTTGGGTGTGCTCAGGACAGTGATGGCTCTGGCCCTTAGCTTATGCCTTTGGGAAGTGTGAGTTGCTGGTTCTGTCCTTCCAACAGTAAAATCTGCAACCTTGAGTTTGGTACACAGGTTGGAAGCACTGTGCACAAGTGCTGCATTCATTTTTGTTTGCTTTAGGTCATCTGTGTAAACCCACAGCATTGAAGAAATGTGTCAAGAAGTCTAAACTGGAATGACAAAATGTGACAACTCACCATTAAAGGGATTACTCTTCAGCTCATATGTGGTTTCGGAATATTGTTCTGTAATGTAGATTTATAAAATTATGCTATAGAATATAAAATAAGTGTAGATAGCTTTATCACTTTGATTTCAAGTGCAAGACTAAAATTAGAAAAAATATGAAATGCATGATTGCACCATACTCAACAACATGTGGTAATTCTAGTTTTATATTTTCAATAGGGCTGATTCCTCAATAATAATTCAGTCTTGATGTTTGAACCTGTGGAAAAGATTTGAACTTTCATAGGCTCCATTCTTTGTTTTCCCAATTTCTTAGATGCACACAGGGAGAGGGCGGCCTTTGGAAAACGGCAGTCAGTCATCTGCTCCCTGTCCCTCCTCTCAGTCTGATGGTGCTCCAGGAAGTGCAGAATCCAGAGCAGCAGGGGTTTGTGACTCTCCTGAGTCTGTTAGGCCTGAGACAATAACATCTTCTGCTGGTAATGGTTAGTGTTTTGACACAAATGCCACCTCATTTGCTTTGGAAATGGTTTTTCTTAAGTTGTTACATGATGGTACATAAAAGGCTATATATCGAGCAGAGTCATTGAGGAAAAACTTGGATATTCAAGAATGCTTTGTTCAAGTCTAGAGGGAAAGATAACTTGTCATTGTGCTTAGTTTTCATAAGTGAGGGATCTATGGTTTATAACTCAGTAAAAATTTTGTATGCTTTCCTGAAAAAGGATTCAGTTAAAAAGTTTTTTTGGATTAGTAACCTGAAACCAAATTCTTGAAGGGGGAATTTAAGTAGCAGAACCTCCTATCTCCTTGAGATATCCCAGTTGCTGCAAATTTTGGCTAACAATGAGCCTAATAATTCTTATGACAAGAAATACACCTTTTCTTTTTTTCTTATGCATTGCTTTCTTGTAAATCCCTTGAAGATGAAGTAAATTCAGGTCAAGCAAGCCAGGAAGCAACTAATTCTGCAGATGAGCAAGTGAATGATGCTCAGCCTGTGAATGATCTTACACTCAAAGTAGAAAGGCAAGTCTTCTTTTGCAGACTTCTTAATGTGTTGTATTTGTTTCTCAGGAGGCAGTTTCGTTGGGTTTTGGGTTGGTTTGGGGTTTTTTAAGGAACACGTTTAATTACAGGATTTTGGTGTTTAATCTGTTGTCACCTGGCAAACATTTATATGGTCTTATTTTTGATTAGATGTGTGTCACAATACTAGGGCTGATACCAAACCAGGTTTTTAATTAATCTCATTTTTCATGTACTTTGAAAGAAATAGGTAATCTGGAAAACTATATGTGTTCACCTTTGATATAACTTCAATAGAGATGATATGTTTGCTGCAAGTTCTTGAATGAATTGAAACATTGAACTGAAAGCACTGGAAATTGGTGTAATAAAATGCCAACCTAGGTTTTGTATAGAGATCATCTGATTTCTTCTTCTGATTGATTTGATGACTGTTTGTAGTTTAGGGATATTGGAAACGTCAAAGAAATCCTATTCTGAGACTCATGCTTTGATCTGTGAACAGTAATGAGTTGAGTTTAATTTTTTGAAGTATGATGATCAGAAACACCAGGTTCAAAACATGATTAATTCCTTGCATACATTGTTTTAAATTACAGGATATTGTTTATAAACTTGTTTTTAGTAAAGACTGATGCTATTTGAAATATCCTGTCTAAAACCATAACACATATTTAGCAAATAGGAATATTTATATTGCTAAAATATATTTTAAGGCCTTTTCATGCTTAATTTCCGTTTTCTTCTGAAGTTATTGGACAAGAGGGATAATTTTTACTTACCACTGATAAGACAATACAGTCAACATTTTAATATAATTATCATTGTTCCTTTTTAAAAAATGCATTAATCTTATGTACAAATATGGCATAATTTATCTGCAGCATTTTTTGCAAGGGGAAAAAAGAGACCAAGCTCTGTGGTAATTGCCACTTTCTTTTTAAGAGAACAGCTGCCATACAAACATTTTTCTGATTATCTGACTTTTCATGTTGGGTCATGCCTGCCCTTTCCCCAGACTTCAAATATGTTGTGATTTTATTGTCAATCTGTGTTGACAAATTTAAGTTGTTCTTTTGAGTCTGTCCTTATTCTGAAGCATTTTTCTGGATAGCTGAAATAGATGCATGTGCATCTATGTCAGGGCTATATGTTACTTGTGTTCCATGTTAGGAAGTGATGTGCAGAAAAAACCAGATGGCTTAAATAGCTAAGAGATTGAGATTTGGTGTTTCTGTTACCACAGATCATACATTATTGTATGTCTTCATAAGTTGGTTCAACAGTGAGAATATGTAGGATTCTTCATTTACTGGGTGGAAAAAGGAGAAAAGGAACACGTTAGAACAACTCTGAAGTGGGAAAGGAGGTGGTGAAGTCACCACTGCCCTTTGGATGGATGGTGCACCCGCATGTGATTGAATCACTGCTGGTGCACAAGGTATTAGCACTGTGCTGCAGCTCATTTTCATGTGTTCTCTTCTTCTGGGTTTGCAAATGCTTCATTAACATTTGAAAATACTGCAATTATAACAATTCTCACTACATTCTTAAATTTAGGTTAACAAAAAAGCTTGAAGAAAGACGAGAAGAGAAAAGGAAAGAAGAAGAACAGGTAACACAAAAATGTAAAACCCCTTGCATGTTTTTTTTGTTTTATACCCTTATTTGAATAAATGTTTAATTCCTTCTTAAACAAATACACTTCAGTCCAAGACAATTTTGTGGTCCAATTTTTATATCTCTCTATTTAGAAAGAAATTAAGAAAGAAATTGAAAGAAGGAAAACTGGTAAAGAAATGTTGGAGTACAAAAGGCGACAGGAAGAAGAATTGACCAAACGTATGTTGGAGGAAAGGAACAGAGAAAAGGCAGAAGAGAAGGCTGCTAGAGAGCGCATAAGGCAACAGATTGCCATGGTAAATTTTGCACTTTGGAAGAGAGCTTGCTGCTTCTCTCTCTCACAGTGTACTAAAATGATAAATTTTCTCATTTGATGAAGCTTTGAAAGATTGTTCATTTTTCCATTTGGAATGCTGTGGCCTTTTATAGTAACAATTTTAGCATTTGGCGTTTATGTAGCATTTCCTGTGTGTAAGATGAAACTTCTGCTTTCATCTTCACAATTCTTTTCTAACTGAACAAACATTTCTGTCATATTGCTTGAGCCTAGTTGAGAATTATCATATAGACATAAAAATAATTGCAATTTAGGCATGGTACTAAAAGAGAAGCACAGGGAGTATTCAATTGTAGAACGTACACGAGCACTGCTCTCAAAATGGTGAGGAGGATTGTTTTCTAAGTTTGTGTATGTGCGTGCCCATATATGGATGTAAACAGTTGATAACAACTGAAATTCTTCCTCATTATTAGGTTTTGGTGTATAACACTTAGAATTGCAGTCGTGTAACTTGTCGGAAGATTTTTGCCTTTATCTTCCCTGGAGTGTTAAGCTTGCATGGGAAGATCATCTATTAACAACTAGTTGTGGGAAGTGACTCAGTGAGAAGTGTCATCTTGGCTAATGACACGAGATTGTGCAGTTTGGCAGTGAATAATTCTTTGTAGCTCTACTGTCTTTTCCCCATATGGTCTGCTTGTATCTGTGCAGTTGGTTCATGGGTATGGATCATAGCTGTCCGTTTTAATGACTGTTAAGCAACAAAATATGTTAACAATTAAGGTTTCCCTTTGATCCTTCCACAGGATCGTGCTGAGAGGGCAGCTCGCTTTGCAAAGTCGAAGGAAGAAGCAGAAGCTGCAAAAGCTGCAGCTCTTCAGGCTAAACAGGCTGAAATAGAGGCCAGAAAAGAGGCAGCTCAAAGGGAGCGAAGGTGAGTTGCACTAGAGGCACAAGTGTGTATTTTGGGGGAGAGAGGTAAAGAAACTTTTTAAGAGAGTTAATATATCTCCTAATCTCTTGACAACATGTTGCTGTGTTGAGCTGTTTAAATAGTGACATTAAAAGTAGCTCTTTACATGAACATTTTGTTCTTTGATAGCTTTCATCCTTTTGACATTCCTGATCATGAAACACTAACCACCTTTTCTCGTGTATTATTTTAGTTAGATAAGAGCTTTTTGTGTCTTAACTTTGATTTAAAAACCAGTACAATGGAGCTTGGTGGGGGACTAGATAAGGTGAGAATGTGAAAGATTGGCATCTGGGCAGAATGACTTGATAATGTCAGCACTGGTGGGGAGCCGTGGTGCTGATCCAGCTGCAGGGCTGTGTGTGTGGATGGCTTGGATTCAGCAAGGCTGGTTTGGGGCCATCAGCTGCCCATGTCAGAACTGTCTCCTGCTTTGCCCAGCACTGCTGGTTCAAGAATTATCCGAACCTATGGAGTCCTGATATGGAGTTATGGAAGAGATGCATTGTGAGAGACTAGCAGGTGGTTATCCACTGTGAATTCAATCTTACAATCTTACAATCTGCACTGCCCTGAGCAGGATGATTGTCCCTCTCTCCCACATTTCAGTATGACCAAGCTAAAGGCCCAGAGCCTTTGTCTGTGAGTGTTCATGTCCTGACTGACCCCAATACCTGTCCCGCAGTGCAATAGCCAGGATCCAGTTCCGCCTCCCCGATGGATCTTCCTTCACTAACCAGTTCCCATCTGAAGCACGGCTAGAAGAAGCCAGGCAGTTTGCTGCACAGGTAAATAGGCATTTTGTTTCTCAGCTATGTGCAGATTATGACTTGGTGAGCATCAAGTAGTTGTTGATTGTGGTGGAGTTGTCATCAACTCCTTCCCTTGTTGTTTGAAGGGAGTTTTGTAGCAGCCTTCTCCTGTGCCACCAACTGCCTTTGTGTTGCTGCAGTGTATCATTAGTAAGAGATAGAGAGAAATGAGGGATTTTTCATATCCTACTCTGAGGATGATTGATAGTTCGATATAGAACTCTCGTTAAGGTATATTCAGCTGGCAAGTCTGCAATAGTTTGAAAACAAACAGTTGTAATATAAACAAAATGTTTTCTTTATGTGTTTGACAGACGGTTGGTAACACTTACGGCAATTTTTCACTGGCGACAATGTTTCCCAGGAGGGAGTTTACCAAAGAAGATTATGCAAAGAAGTTACTGGAACTGGAGTTAGCACCCAGTGCTTCAGTAGTGTTGCTGCCGGTAGGTGTTGGCCTTTGGTTTGTTTAATTTTTCATTGTCTTGCAAACAGCAGTACAGTAGCTGGATATTTGCTGTTAGTCAGCCATGATAGTATTTGGCTTGAATTTGGGAATTTTGTCTAAACAGATGGCAAAATTACTTCAGTTTTTGCCAAGACTGATTTGGAGAAGTTTTTCTGAAGTAGGTAAATGGTGATACTTGTCTAATGTATAACCAGAGTTGTTCCTTTGTGTCTGCTGAACTACTTCAAAATTATGTGTGAAATACTCTGTCTACAAGAGCACAGACTTTAATACCTGACAAGTTTGCTTTGTGTGTTCATGACAGGCAGGAAGACCTGCTACTTCTGTTGTTCAGGCTTCAGGCAGTGATCTGTGGAAGTTCTTGGGCACAATCCTGTACCCTCTTTTAGCGGTTTGGAGATTCATTAGCAACTTTCTGTTTACGAGCCCACCCCCCTCACAGCCCTCTGTGAGATCAGCTCATCAGCAAGACCACTCAGCTCCCTCAACGTCGGGCAGCATGGAGCAAAGCAGGTAAGGCAAACTGTTTAAGGCAGCTATTTCTCAAGCTACTTGCTGCAATTGCTTTAATCTTGTGGGGGGCAACTGAACTTGCAATTACACAGTAGGGAAAGCATTGTCTTGCAGTCATTTATGAATAGGGAGTTTAGCTGTAACTACAAAGGTGAGCTTCACTTCAGCTGATACTGTTTGGAAGATAAAAACGTTGAAAATGACATACCAAACTGTGACAGTGTGGTTGCACAAGAAACACAAGCAGGTGAAGTCTGGTTTTGGCAGGTTTTGTGTTGCCTAAAGAACGAGATCTCCCATGTACCAGGAGAGCTGCTCGGCTGCTTCTGGTGAAGCAGCCACATATTGCTTCAATGACAGGGAAAATGAGAGTCTGCCAACTCTGTCTGACTGCTAAGTGACAAATTTTCACCCAGGTATTGCTTCCCAAGGAAACAAAAGGCTGAAGAAAACAATTATTGAGGATAAGAGAAGGAAGGATGCATGATTTGTGTTTATTGCATTTGCTGCTTCTCTTGTGTAATTATTACTGAGGAAACTGTCAAACCTCACTGTTCTTTGTGCCCTAGGCAAGCAGTCAGGAAACGAGTCGTGGAAAAGCGCGGGGAAGACTTCAAAAAAGAAGGCAAAATATATAGACTGAGGACTCAAGATGATGGAGAAGATGAAAACAATACTTGGAATGGAAATTCTACACAACAAATGTAGTTTTGGGTAACTGCAGTTACTATCTGGCTGCTTTTTTTTTTTCTTCTCGTATTTGATCTAAGTCAACTAAAGCTTCTGGACAAGCGGGGCTTATTCTACACTGACTGAATTACTTAATTCTTATTCCTGCGGTGGATTATGGAATAAAATCACCTATGTCAGAAAAATCAAGTTGGTGTAGGTGAAACCTAGTAAAAAGACTGAAAATCTCCATCAGCTTTCGTAAATACTGCCCTCTGCCATAGAAAGGCACTTTTTAATCTATAAATATTCTGCTATATGAATTTAAGGGCCAGATATATTAATATAAAGGTCATGGTAGACAATGACTGATTAAAATGAGGGTTTCAGAAGCACTATAAGTAGCAAATCAGGTAACTAATTTATGTTTAACTTTTTTCTTGCTTCTGCAACTGCAAGCAAAACCTTGTAGTTTTTAATTCCCTAAGCACTCAATAAACTATTTTCCAGAAAACGTAACTGTCTTGTGAAGTTCCTCTGATGTTCTGGTGTCACAAGGAAGCAAGCAAGACCATGCACTGAAATTTAAAATACAACAGACAAACATTTCAGAACTGTTGATTGATGATGATGAAGCAAGGACAGATGCTAGCTGAAGTTGAGAATCCTTATATGCAGATAGCAACAAGCAATTTTACTTTGGTCTTTAAGAAATCAAATCAATAATGCCTATGGACAAAAGAGACAGTTAACATAGAAAAATAATTTTCTTCCTCCTTTTTAAATTGGAAAGCAAACAACACAATGCCGGGGAGCCATCCCTGACACAAGACAGCTGCAATACTGCAAGCACTGGTTTTCCTGGTGGTAGAGACTTTTTTTTTAAGAAAAAACAAACCAAACTAACATTTTATCAGGTGAAAATGTTACAGTTTATTACTAAGTTCCATGTGTAATTGTTTATGGGATCTTTTGGATGATTTTCCATATTTGTATGCAAAAAGAGCCAAGCCCAACGCTCCAACTGCAGAAAGAGCAAAAAGCACATAGAGTGCTATTTCTGCACTCTGGGATGTCAAATCCAATCCCAAAAAGCGCACGCTGTCAGCTGCTCCTGGAGTGGGCTCTGTTGGTGTCACTGAACAGGAAAACAATGAGAAAGTGTTAGTACAGAGCTTGGGGGAACTGTTCCATGCAGGTGTGGGCACTGCTGCTTCCTGCCTCCACAAGGCTTTCAACAGTGCTGTCCAGTATTCTGGCCGGGGCCGTAATTCTGGGGAATCAGGGGTTGACACAACTGCAGCTCAGAGTAAAGGCACAGCTGAGGCTGACAGTGCAGTTCCTGGTTGTACAGGTGAGTATTCTCATTCCCAAACCCCCACACTAACACTGGTTGCTGTTCATTGTACTGCTCCAGTTGAGAAGACACAAATCACAAAAGAATCGGTATTTCTAAAGCCTTACCCAAAACAAGGATTTGTACAAAGTATTCAAAACTTTTTCTAAACAATCTTGTGGGAATATTGAATGTGTGTGGTTTGGAAAACATCTTGGGCAGTTCTGTTAGAGAAAAGTCTAATGGAATAACTTCTGCTACATTTTGGAGACAGGCGTGTTGAGGTGCTCTTGCACAAGATTTTGTTGTTAGTCTGGTTTTGCATAGGGAAGTGACATTGATTGGAGTCCTTAAAAATAATATTGCAGAAAATGGTGGTGTGTCTAAAGACCTTAGATTATGGAACTCTTTTAGGGTCAGATGCAAACACACAAGCACCATTTCTGCTGTGTCACTTACCTTCTGGCTCCTGTTCCAGACAGGGATGTGGGCCCGTTGCTGGGTCTGGAAACCCATTGCAGTTTATGATCTGTGAGTAATACTTGGCCGAGGCCTTGGGGTGCCGTGGCAAGGCAGGGTCTGAGAAATTCACGTGGTAGAGCCCAAACTTCTCCTGATACCCCACTGCCCACTCAAAGTTGTCCATCAGTGTCCACGCAGTGTAGCCCCGTAAGTCGACACCGTCGAGTGCAACGGCTGCAGGCAGGAGCAAAGAGAAGAGAAAACAGGTCAGTGGTCACCCCTCAGCCAGCCAGGGCAGGAAGATGCTCCAGCACATCCACACTTGGCACACAGTGAGGTTATTGCCACTTGGGCCTCATTGGTTTTGCTCTCCCCATTCCCACTTCTGTCCTGTTTTAATTTAGCTCAGCTGCTTTGAGGTAGCTCAGCTGCCAAGTCACAGCCAACAAGCAGCCAGGGTTGTTCACTCAGTGCCCAGGACTGGACACTGATTTTCTCTGCTCCAAAAATCAAAGCTTTTGTCCAAGAAACAAAGGTTTAGGAATAGAGAAGAAAAGCCATCAAAATGCAACCATTGCTTAAATAAGTGTTTGTGGGGCCTTGCTGCTACAAGGCAGTAAATGAGCACTTCCTGAACACCTGGCTGGCAGTTCCCAATATGTCAGAAAAGCAAACTGAAAAAGCCCTTTCCTGAAGCTTGACCACTGCTGTAACTGAAACCAGTTTGGGGGTTGGGTTTTTACTGTTTTTAAAAAAGATGCAGTTTTTAGACACAGCAGTAGTCAGACTAGAAGCCAAAATAGGAGTTCAGCACGTAGTAGTACCTTGTCTCACCAGGTGCAGCAAATCAAGGAACCTGCAGGTTACCCCACTAAAACCCAGGGTTTGTTCTTCCTTTAGATCACCTTTCCTGGCACAGTTGTGACTATCCATGGGCAGTTTTTAGTAAACCCAAAGGCTCTTGGTAGTGGGTTCAGTAAGCCTATGTGACTGTAACTTGCAAGTGTGATGGCAGTGGCCTTTCAGCTCTTCAAAACTTGCTTTATACACATCAGTTTTGTGGCAAAGCCAGTGCTGCCCTCTAGAGCTTTGGATGACCAGATGTCAATAACCACTCTTACCTTTCAGTGCCTCGTTAATGTAGGTCCGATAGTAATGCATTCTCCAGGTGTCATTGAATTCAAAGGCTCCCCTTTCTGAGACCCCATTTTCGGTCACATAAATGGGGGGGTTGTTGTACTCTTCCTTTATCCACCTGAGGATCTTCCTGAATCCAAAGGGTGTCACCTTCAGCCAGGTGGAACCAGACTTCAGCCAGCTGCGGTCAGTCACTGTGGCTACGCCCCTGTGGAGAAGGACACTGCTCAGGGCCAGTCCCAGTCCCATGTGCCAGGCACCTCCATGCCCAGGGCTGAGGTGCTGCTGGTGCTCACAAGCCTGAAAACCACCTCTCATGCTTTACTTTACAGTTACACTCTGTGTAAATCAGCTGTGGCTGAGGATGTGAGGTTCCAAACCTTTGTATACTACAACGCCATTTCTTCTTTTCAAGCCATAATGCAGTGCTTGAGCACACAAAATTGCCCTTTACACCTATGTGCAGGAATGCAAGACTGAACCCACTGTCCTAAAGGGCTAAACATTAAGGGGCTGGGATGCAGCAGCAAAGGGAAGTTATAACAATTTCATCTATTCCCTGTGGAAACATTTTGAACAGCAGACAATTTCACCTCTGTGTGGTTCCACCATTACCTGAATTCTCATTAGAAACACTAGTAAACTTCTATTGTTTACCTTTTGAAGCTGGGGAATGAAATAAGTATCTAAATTAAAAATCTTGACTTATGCATACTTAACCATGAAGTGATTTTGCTGTTTAGGCTTTGAACTTACATTTATCCAATGCAATGGGCGACCTAAATCTGTTAAACAGCAAATGGATCAATATCCATAAGCCAGGATAACACAGTTCAAACTGAGGACTGGAGGCAGGAAATATGATAAATATTGTTTATCATCTCATGTCTGTAAAAAAAAGGGCTATTTCTGGACTTTTGTGAACATAACAGCACCACAAGGTACTGTTTAGATGTATTTTCCCTGGTACTGGTTATAACAGCTTAAAACACCTATCTCAGAGCTTTATTTGCTATAAATTTATACTTGTCAGTTGACCCAGGCTCCAGGTGTGCAGATTTTACTTGATCAATAATTTACATTCATCTCTTACCTATCAGAGTCATATGACATAACACCCTTGGGATAGTTTATGTTGTATGTTAAAACTGTGGTATAATGATTTAGACCAAAGTAGTCATATGTGCCTTTAATTCTTTGTTTTTCACTCTCAGTAAATTCTGGAAGTCTGCAAGAGAAAACAGAGAATACACTTTGCACACACTCCATGGGTGATGCTGGGATCCCTGGTACCAGCACCACAAGCACAAGGAGAGAAAGTGGGAACTGGGAATGGAAAACAAGAAATGTAATTGAGAGGGACCAATGAGTTCACTACATGGTTTTAAGAAAAGTTAAACAAATTTACCACAGGCATCAGGCGAAGTCCTGTGTCTAATGCAGTGCAGTTACTGTGTCACTGAGCTGACAATTTATTACCCCAAAGATACGTTATATTAGTAAATTTAGTTTGCAAGAGGGGTAAAGACAGGGAGTAGGCAGAGCCCCCCTGCCTAGATTGGAACTAAGTGATCTTTAAGGTTCCTTCCAACACAAACCATTCTGTGGTTCTATGAAAATGTACACTAGAATTTTTCTGTGAGGATATAATAAGCTTTTGTACAGTAACACTGGAATAGAATCATTGAAATGTATCATTTCTATAAGAAAAGCAGGTTTCAGCACAGCCAGTGAAACAAAAGCAGGTCTGTGCCTGGGCTCTTACCGGGACTTGCTCAGGCCCTGAGCCAGACTTCGTTCCCGAATCCTTCTTTTCATCACTTCATTATAATCACCATTTTTGAAAATGGGATGAGCAAACCAGCCTAGAAAAAACTAAACCAGGAAATAAGGGAGGATAAGTCATATACATGGGATTTAGCCGTTCCTCTGTCATGTGCTGCTGTGATACCTGAATTTATAACAAACAGGCACACGGAGATACACTAGGATGCCCATATAACAGCAGTAAATTTAATAAGCTTTTGTCACTGCAACCATATTTTGTCTCATTTCTGTTGCATTCTTCATCAGCTCCCATAAGAGGCTACATACATTTCCTTGCAGTGATGCCTCTGCCTCGTCCTTTTGTTTCAATGAGATGCTGACCTGGGCTCTGGGCACGTCCAGCACCTGGAGAGGGGCTGTGACCAGGAGCAGCAGGGAGAGCCATGACCAAGGGTCTCTGTACCTGCAAGAATCTTCTGGCAGCTTCGATGTCCTCCTGGTTGTGGGGGTTGCGTGGTTCTGCCCAGTCAGAGCTCATGGCGATGGAGATGAGCCCTCCCTGCTTGGCCCTGTAGGTTTCGTTGTAGAGGTGCCAGACCTCTGCGTGCGCCTTGATCAGGTTGTGTCCCACCACGTAGGGAGCGCGCCCCGGCCGAACGGAGATGCCTGCAGCGACAGGGACAGCACAGGCAGTGGACAGCACTTCCCAGCCCTCTCATGGCTGCCTCCCAGCTTAACACAATCCCGGGGCACACAGAACTGCCCCTGGTAAAGGAATGAACACGCAACACCTGGTGCCCCGAGCCCAGCCCTGGGCTGGGATCAGTGCTTGGCACAGGCAGCTGAAGGAGCAGCTGCCATGGGAAGGCTGTGCAAGGAGGACCCTGCATTGCCCCCTCCTCCCTCTGGAGTGGGACACGGGCTGCCAGCCCTGGCAACAGGCTGCTGCTGCCACTATGGAGAGCAGAAAGCCGTGTGTTCAGGTTAGCTCACATCCCCTCTTCTCTTGGTTCTACCCTGCTGCTGAGCTGGGTCCTCCTCCAGCCCTAACTCTTCTCTCCACAGTCCCTGGAGCTGGTCTGGAAATGAGGTCTGCTCTGGGCAACAAGTGTAATCCAGAGGCTGCAGAGGAGGGGTGGACTAGAAGAGTGGAAGAAGGAGGATGGGTCTTGGAGATGACAGGCAGAGAGAAAGAAGGACCACATCAATCCAATCTATCCACACCACACCATCTTCCTTGTTCTACCTTTGCAAGCCCCAAGCAACTTTGCTGCTGCAGCATAGAACAATTGTGCTGACAGTGCTGTGAAGGCTCTGAGGTTATGCCCAGCAGTCTTACCTGGAGCAGCTGTGCCAACACCATAGCCAAGATATGCAGTGTTGTAGGGTTCATTGAGGGTTATCCAAAATTTCACTTTATCCCCCAGCCTCTGGAAAAGGACTTCAGCATATTCCTTAAACCTCTGAACTATAGTATCATTCTCCCACCCACCGACGTCCTGCAGTGCCTGTGGGAGGTCCCAGTGATAGAGAGTTACCTGTGGGGAAAGACAGCAGGACAAAGGACTCAGTCACTCTTACAGTAACTCAGACTCATTTATGAACACAAATAAACTGTGCTTTGATCTACAGTTACCTGTTCCTAATGTCATTTGATGTTGTAGTGATCACTCATGCACTCAGTAAAATACCTTTTTGCCAGTTTCTTTAGGGACTGCCTAATGGTGAAGATGGAAGATTTTACCAAAAACTTGTGACAGCAAGAACTCGTCAGTGAAGGACTGCTGCACCTGCACTGACTCTCAGGTGCAATACAATCCACTAGAACACCTGTCTGGGCTGGTACAGAGGTGTGAGGACAGCTCATAGTCACTCAACACTGCTGAAAGAGCTGACTGATGCAGGGGTGAGGTCACCATCCATTGTATGTGACAAACGAGACCGACCAGTGGAGCTTCCTGCCTCCCAGGAAAAGAACAAAGTTACATCCGTCTCTAAGAAAGGCAGGAAGGAAGATCCTGGGAACTACATTAGTCAGTCTCACCTCAGTGTCTGGAAAGATCCCTGCATAGGTTCCTGTGGAATCTATTTCCAAGCACATGAGGGAAGAGAAGGCAATTGGAAACAGCCAACAGTAAGGTTACTGTGGTCTTTCCGGGTAGTAATTTCAACATATCCCTACATTCTGAGTTCATTTGCTTATTCAGTACCCCATGTTTCTTCACAAAATGAAATGAAAAACCATGAAAAACAATTTCTGTGTGAAGGAGGGCATGGATGGAAACACATATGTTGTTCTGAGCACCAGATTTGGGGTTAACTATTTTTAAGTTACCTGAAAGTTACTGGGTTTAGTTACCTGAGGCATAATGTTGGCTGCCAGAAGGGCATCAATCAGCCTTTCATAGTAGTTCAGTCCCATTTCATTGATGTATCTGGTGGTCCCATCTGGGAGGACACGGGACCAGGAGACTGAAAAACGATAGTGAGACACCTTGAGGCTTTTCAGCATTTCCACATCCTCCTCAATCTTGTGGTAGCTGTCACAAGCTACATCTCCTGTTGCATCTTTGCCGATCCTCAAGGGAGTGTGGGAATATTTGTCCCAAATGCTAAGTCCTTTCCCATCTGCTCTCCATCCTCCCTCAACCTGTAATTGAAAATGGGGGAGAAATTGTTAGCAAACCCAAATTTAGGTCCTGGCCTAGCAAAGAATTCAGCCTGTTATTCTTTGTGGTGCCACACAATGAATTAACTCTCCACAGATAATTCAGGAGTCCATGTCAGTTTCCTGACCTGGTAAGCTGCAGTCGCTACGCTCCACCAGAAGTTCTCTGGAAACTCTCCATACAAAAATTCCTCTTCCTTGGGCAGTGGGATGCCGTTATTGCGGATGATTTCTGCATAGTACACAGCAGAGCGCTTTGGCGTTCTCGGCCTGTTGGGGTTGTCAAAATCAATCTGGTGCAATCCAAATCTTGGATCATAGCCATCCACCCATTCAAAGTTATCCATCAGAGACCAAGCGTTGTATCCTTTCAGATTAACACCATCTACTTTGTAAGCTGAAAGACCAGAAAATAAATGGAGGAGCATCAGTGGCATAATCACACATTAAATGAATCCTATGGAATTCACATGCAAGCACGTTTCATACAGGTGGCACAGGTCAACTAAGACCATTAAGAGTATCTTCATAGTTGGAGAAAACAAAGCACAGCCATGCAAAGGAGATCATAAAAACAAACACTATGTTTATATTGTGTTCAGACTATTTAAAAACTGATATCAATCACTTTTAAAAAGTACTCTTCAGAGGACTGAAGTAACCAGAAATCTAGAGAGGAGACATACAACACCAACAGAACAAAAGAAAATTCTGGTACCTTTTAAAGCTTCATCGATGTATGTTTTGTAGTAAAATATCCTGGCATTGTCATCAACATCCGATTTGGTCTTTATCCCCACTCCATTCTCAATGATATATATTGGGGGGTTTCCATATTCCTCTTTGATCCAGTTCAGTAGCCTCCTCAGACCCCAGGCCACAGCCCGATGGTCAGTAAGAGCAGAGGAAGGCCAGGAGCTGTCAACTGTTTTTGAAACCTCCTGGTCATACTCATAAGAGAAGGGCCTCAGACGTGTTGTTGAATGGGTTACAATTTTGGAGGAGTATGTGTTGAAGCAGAAGACATCTGCTGTGCCCCGGATGTATTCACGCTCCTCCTCCGTGAAAACCGGCAGGCGCGATGATGGCAGGTTCTGGAGCTCGCTCCTGTTCCCAACTTTCCACTTCATGACCTCGGGGTAGTCCCCGTTTTTGAAAATCGGGTGTGTGAACCAACCCACCAAAAACTGCAGGTACCTGTCAGCAGCTTCAATGTCCCTGGGGTCGCTTGGTGTCTTTGGCTCAGCCCAGCTAATGAAGGGGCACAGGGCAATGACCCCTGCCTGACTCGCTCTGTATTTGTCATCGTAGGTGTGGTAAGCCCTGGCATGAGCTTTCAGTAAGATGTGGGCAACCTTGTAGGGAGCACTGCCAGGGTCCTTGACACTGGGTGGGAACATCCCGAGGCCATAGCCCAGCCAGGCAATGATGTTGGGTTCATTGAACGTGATCCAGAACTTCACCCTGTCCCCGAAGGTCTGGAAACAGAAGTCTGCATAGCTGTCAAACAGGTCAATCAGCTCATTGCTCTCCCAGCCACCAATGTCCTGAAGAGCTTGTGGCAGGTCCCAGTGGTAAAGAGTGACAATTGGAGTGATGTTGTTTGCAACCAGTCCATCAATGAGACGGTTGTAGTAGTCAACTCCATGGCTGTTGATTGAGTTGTTCCTTCCAGTGGGGAAAATTCGAGGCCAGGACAGGGAAAAACGGTAATTCTTTACCCCTAGGGCTCTCAGCAGGTAAATATCTTCCTCCACCTTGTTGTAGCTATCACAAGCTATATCTCCAGTATCGTTATTGTTTACATTCCCTGGGACATGGGTGAAGTTATCCCAAATGCTGGGTCCTTTGCCATCAGCATCCCAACCTCCCTCTATCTGGTAGGCAGAGGAAGACACACCCCACGTAAAATCCTCTGGGAATGTCCCATAAAAGTACATGTCTCTTTCAAAAGCAGTCTGGGATGAAAACTTCTGCCAGACAACCTTTGCCTTGGAGGGAACTTCTGATGCTGGTAAATTAGGCAGCTTTGATGGCACAGGTCGGTCAAACACCACTGGTGGAGAAGATCTGCCCACGGCTTGGGATGGAAAACCATTTTTTTCAATAACACTGGAATAGAAATAAGCAGATGCCTTGGGAGTCCTTGGTCTGTTGCTATCTTCAAAGTTCACGTGATGCAGCCCAAATTTTAGGCTGTATCCCACTGGGCCTTCAAAGCCATCAAGCAAGGATCGAGCAACGTAGGACCGAACATCAACGGCGTCCAGTTTCACCGCTGCCACAGAAACAACGAGACACTGTAATTACCCACCTGAACATGTCCTGAACACAGCTCAGCACAACAGAAGCACCACAGCCAAGGACAGGTGTGACAAGCCAAACACTTACAAATTGTTTTAAAGGCTAAAAAAATCTCCCAAACAATTAAGAGTATCAGGCAGGAAAAGCAGTCAGCACAGTAATAGGAGCTGGTGAAATGCTTAGTGACAGAAATGTGTGAGAAAAGAAGTATTACTCAAGAGGAATCTGAGTACAGGACACTTGTGCCACTGGTAACCCTTCCCCTGTGCTCTTGTTTTCAAGCAGATTTCATCAATTTAGATGTATGGTGCACTTTCAGATTTAACACTGTAATTAAAGTGAAACATTGCAAGTATTTAGTGCTTGCCTATATTCCCTGAGCACAGGAGAGCTTCTTTTAGCAGAACAGTGTACCCAATACCAGCAGAGGCAAGTCCAGCATCCCTGCTCACATTGCTTACAAAAAAGCACCAAATCTCTCTCATTCAAAAAAAGTTCAGTCCCATGTGCAGTCCCTCCTATTTACTTCTGCCGAAGCATAATAGCAATGCTAAATTGTGTTTCCTGTAGCTCTTTCAACACTTTTAGATCAAATGCTGATCTTCAGTACACACTGATCACCAACATATTTAATACAGCATATTTAATGTTTTCCTGACAGTATTGTTTAGTCTATCTAGAGAGCATCAGTCAAATCTCTATTTGAAATCTCAGCTATCTATGCTTGTCCAGAACTTGACACTAACACGATTTTTATGTCAAATGATACACATCTTGCAAAGATACAAGCAAAACTTGAACATTCTACAAGCATAACATAAACATTCTCAAAATGATTGAGGTAGAACTTTTAGGGATATATTTCCAGTCTGAAGTGCTTGCTGTCAGTTAGATCCAATTAATCAGTAAAGGCAGTTCAGTCCCTATTTATGAGATGTCTGCAGGCAAGAGCCTGCAGGCCAATCATCTCCCGGGGAGCTGGAGTATATAAAACAGTGTTCTCACAGAGGGACTGACCTTAGGGTCCAGGCTACATTAATCCATGTATATGAAAAATGCATTCCAATATCCAAAGAGAATGGAGAGCTCCATATCTGGACACCAGAGAGGCTTAAGTATATGAAGTCTCACTCATTACCTACACAACAGGCAGCTGACCTCACATCACTGTGCAAGAGGTGATGTTTTAAAGTTAACCACCATGGAAGGGCTAGAATAACTACTTGCCATGATTAAAAAAAAATAAAATAATTTGGTTTCTCCATACCTTTCAGGGCCTCATCGATGTACTGGCGGAAATAATCCACTCGCAGAGTGTCGTTGAGAGGATCCCCGGTGCCTCCTGTTGGCACACCATTCCCTGCTATGTATATTGGGATCTTTGACCCTGTGTATTCCTGGGATACAAACTTCAGCAGCCTTCTTAATCCCCAAGGGACCACATGGATCCAGGAAGAGGCAGCCTGTGGCCAGGAAGGATCTACATGCAAGGAGAGGTTCCCAATGCTCTCGTAACCTGGTGTGCACATCTCGTTAGCCCCAGCACTGACCAGACGGGAAGTGTAATGGGAAAGGCCAAAGAAATCTGCAGTCCCTTTCACCCAGGACTTCTCCTCCTCTGTAAACACAGGCAGCTGTGCGACTGTTGTGGAGCACTGCTGGTTCACTTCCTGGATCTGAGCCTTCAGCATATCTGGGTAATCACCATTAACAAATATGGGGTGAGCAAACCAGCCAAGCATGAACTGCAGGTACCTCTCAGATGCCCTCACATCCTCGGAGCTGGCTGGAGTCTTGGGCTCAGCCCAGTCCGAGTTCAGCACCAGCCCCACCTTTCCCAGTTGCTGAGAACGGTATTTGCTGTTATACAGGTGCCAGACCTTGGCATGAGCCTTGAGAATTGTGTGAGCAACCTAGGAGCAGAAAGCAGAGGAAAATGTGTCACACTGCACTGCACAGAAACTCTTCAGCATTGGGTTTATTGCCATGTGAAAATATCCTCTCCATCCAAAAGAAAACACCTCGGCAAAACAAATAATGATAGACAAGGAGTGTAGTAGGCTTTGGAATAAGCAAAAGAATCTAACTGTCCATCAACACTGGCTTTCAGAATAGAAAAATAAAATAATAACACCTAGCCTCTGTTAACTAACCCATTTTTAACAAGTATCATAAATCCAACAACCACATTGCTGTCTCAGAAGCCGCTTTAGGCTTGAACATAGTTAAAGCACAGAACCATCAGAGGAAAACAACCCACCAAGAGCAGCTGCAGGATCCTAATTATTCCTGTGCCCCTACCTTGAAAGATGCTGCTCCTGGGTCAGTGACTCCTGGAGGATGCTCTCCGGTGCCATAGCCAGCATAGCTGATAACCCAGGGCTCATGGAATGTAATCCAGAGCTTGACCCGATCCCCGAACGTGGAAAAGCAGAAGTCTGCGTAGCTCACAAAAGCATCTATGATACTTTCATTCTGCCAGCCACCAAGAGCCTGCAGAGCCTGGGGCAGGTCCCAGTGGAACAGAGTCACCATGGGCTCAATGTTAGAGTCTAACAACTGGTCAATTAATTTGCTGTAATAATCAACTCCCTTGGAATTCATGGTCTCGTTGGTGCCAGCAGGGAAAATTCTAGACCAGGAGAGAGAAAATTTGTACAGCTGGGGGTGAAGACCCCTAAGCAGGTAAATGTCATAGCTGGTTTTATAGTAGCTGTCGCATGCCACATCTGCTGTTTGGTTCATGTGGACATGGCCCCCATGCCCAAACTGATCCCAGATGCTTTCTCCTTTCCCATCCTCTGCCCAAGCTCCTTCAATGTTAAAGGCACCTGTGGATATGCCCCAGAGGAAACCACTTGGGAAAACATCTTGCAGGAAAGAATCCCTCTCTGATTCAGACTGTTCAGCAAACATTTCCCAGACTGTTTGATAGGAGGACCGAGGGGCAAGAACAGCATCTGGGTTTTCCCGTAGAGTGTTTGTTTTGCTGGAAATAGAATAAATAGAAGTTAAAATCTCCAAGGTGGATGCCAGTGCCATAGAACTTGCAAACATGGAGTACAAAGGAATCATTTGCTTCCCATGCAGGTCACATAAGCCACATATAGCTCCTTTGACATCTGATCAATCCAACCCTGCTGTCTCCCAGCTGGGACATGAAGTTGGAGGGCAGTGGGGTAACTGCAGAACAGCTCTTTGCACATAGAGTCTCATAATTCATTAGTTAGGTCAGAGTTGCAAACAAAATCCTTGCAGTGAGCAGCAATTTCCCTTCCTACAACAGCTTCATGAGTTTCCACAGGATAAGCTAAAACTGGTCAATCCTGCTACTGTAATCCTTAGCATCTCCCTGCACAGTGACATCTCCCACGTTTCCATAAGATCAGTTGGCTTCTCCCCTACTAGGAAAGCCTCTATTGGATTTGTTTATTTATAACCATTTTGCTCTTGAAAAAAGCAGAAACTTGAAAAATGTACTTGTAACTATTGGCTTGAAGGTGCAATTTGGGTAACCAAGGATGAGAGAGTGGAGAGGATTACATTATAGGATTAGTAGCAGGATAAAGGATTGCAAGTAATTGGAAGAGACTGGCTCAGCAGAAAGACAGCCCTTTGCAGCCCTTTCAGCAACTAACAGCAGACTTTATCACTAAAATGTCTTGTCTCTCCCTGCACAGAGGTTTCTAGAGGACACTATTTATTACTTTAGAGTGTTGTAGTGTTATATAATATTACAGTATTTGATTATAATACCTCAAAACCTCAGATAAGTAGTCCAAGAAGTCATTAACATCACACCCAATCATACGTGCTTCTTCTTTATTAATAGCTGAAAACAAACAGATGGTAAGTGAGGGATGTAGTCATAACTTAGATGCCATGGACTGCATGACCCTATTTGTTCAAACAATTACATCTTGAGAAACAAGGTGCATTTCTTAACTAATAGCTATTTTTCTCAGATCAAATCTATTGAGTTTTTAATTAGATATTTACAAATTCGTATTAAAAAATGATCATAGTATCATAGAATCACTTAGGTTGGAAAATACTTCTAAGATTATCAAGTCCAACTGATAACCCAGCACTGCCAAACAGCACTAAACCTAAGTCCCTAAGTGCCACGTCTACACGCCTTTTAAAACCCTATGGGGATGGTGACTCCAGCATTGCCAACCATGCCAACCCAACACTAAATAAACCATGTCCCCAAGTGCCACATCTGTGTGTGTTGTAAGTTCCTACAGGGGATGGCGACTCCCCCACTCTCCTGGGTAGCCTGTAACAGTGCTTGACAACCCTTTCAGTGAAGAAATTTTTCCTAATATCCAATCTAAACCTCTTCTACTGCAACTTGAGGTTGATGAAAATAACGAAAAGATTTAGGGAAGATTTTCTGCTTCCGTTCCCTTAACATTCACCATCCACCCTTAATTTTCCAATAAGGCTATAAAAAACCATAAAGTTATTCTATCTAATAGCAGCAGCCTAGATTGGATGATTTTGAATTTCCTCTATAAGTTATCATGCAGATCTTAAATAAAAAACTCTCCTCCGTCTTGAAACAACACTCACCTGTGACAATGGCAGCTAGTGGTATGAAAGGATTCTCTTCCATGGAAGCACAATCAAGGATCTTTAGACTAAAAACCAAGATGTCTTTGTCCTTCCAGACACTCTGCAAAACCAGAAATCAGGGAGTAGTATGAAAAGAAGCATCAGCCCTCTAGTAAAACCACGTTCTTGGCATTTTTTGCATTTCACATGGGCAGCTCCTTATCCTGCTACCCAGATGCTGGATGACTCTTTGCTTATGGATTTTAAGAATGCAGTTCACTATCAGAGGTTTAATTTATGTAATAATAGGTACCAGCCCACAGCATCACTGATGTTGGTGATGCCATGAGATCTAATCTGTTAATAAACTCACCCTCAGTAACATTTCTAGCACTGCCTCTGCCGATGAGGAATGTGAAGTTTGGTAGCACCGTTGTAGAGCCCATGCTAGAGTTTAATAATATCTTCCAGTGTACAGGTATTGGCCTAACAGCTTATCAAACACTTAGCATGTGAGAGAGAAGGTTTTTCAGTCCTGGACAAAAGAATTCTGCCATTCCAGTTGTTAATACATCAATAATAAGCATTGACCAAGATGATCTTTTCCAGCACTTCCTAAGAACTGTTTTTAAGTCACAATAACAACAGAGAAATGAGCACTTTGCAGCTGCTTCCCAGTGTAGCTCACAGAAAATCAGAACTGTTTAAACATGCATCACAGCACATGAAATTCTGCTCCTATTTACGTTCTGTTGCTTGCTGCTATAATTTTAACCCTGTGCATAACATTACCTGAAAGTCACTCAATTTCTTGTAGAAATCTGTTTCATTTCCACAATGGTACTGAAGGCTAAGAGACACAAAGTCTACTGAATCCTGGAAATAAGAAAAAGAAAACAATCATGCTGGAGGAAAATGGGGGTTTTTTTTAAGTATTACTTTAAAAATGCATAAAACTGTGTAAGGTTTGATAAAGACATATTGCTGGAGTAAGAAGCCATACAGCTGTATGGGAGCCCTGGACAATATAATGAGCACAAACTCTGGATATTGTATGGGAAGATGTGTTTTGCATGTTCTCTTTCTAAACAAAGAAAAAGTTTAACAACTAAATTAAATTCTACTTTATGAATTTAATGATTTACAGTTAATTTCTTAATTAGTAAGACTGTTTATGATTAATCAGAGAAACCTTTATAACTGTATGGTTCAAGTAGGCCTTATCAATAACCCTTGGTTGAAAGTCCACTTCAGAAATCTTTAATCATTCCACATCACAAGGGTTATCCCACTAGAAGTCAACAACCTTAAGGGAACTGACTGCATTCTCTTATTAAACCAGCTGATGAAGTTGGAAGAAAACTGATAAGTTTTCAGTTTGTTTTTCAGTCCAAGGTTCTCTTCTAGTTTCGTCAGCTCATCTAAAACAACTTCTTTGCTCTCTCTATAAATGACACCTAGCTTAAATCCTTGCAATGGCACACCTACAACGTTGCTTGACCTGGTTCTAAGGATTATGAATACAGCAAAAAACCCTGCACTGTCATCTGTGCACTGTATCCTACATCAACATCCTCTGGGTGAGGACAGCTACGAACAGAGAACTGGATCTTTAAGAAAGGATGTCATTGCCTTTGTAGAGATTATGTTCTCCTCATGTTGTGCCATCTCTGTGAAACTACATCACTTTTAGCACAGCTAAGTCTGGGATTTAACAAAATCAGCACATATTTTAAATAGCAGCTAATTAAGATAAAGTATTGATATATTTGGTGGTGCATTAAGTACACCTGCAAAGAAAATGGTAACAGGTACACTTTTTGGAGACACCTTGTCATTTAACAAGTATATTGCTAAAATTGCCAATTATGAGAACAAATTTGTCTCCATGTAGCTTAATCAGTGCCTACCAGCCAAGAAAGGATGCTGAAACAATTTTTAAATCAGCAAGTTTCACATAATCAGACTAATCCAATAATTAAAGCTTACCAAACTGTTCAACTGATCAACCTGCTAAAATCTTATTTAATTTGCAACAAGGCATTTGATCGCATACATAAAAACAAAGCTAAATCAAGGCAAATTTATATAATTTTGGAAATATTTCCTCAAGCTGTCACCTGAAGAGAAACTGAAAGCAATTCTGATGGAGTCATGCCTTGGACAGTGCTTATTTCCAAAGCAATGGACAGCTTTGCACCTTGAGAAAGAAAGAGGCAGTCTGTTAGTAACATATTAAGGACAAATAAAAATTTCCGTTTACTGAAGTTATTTTAAAACCAGTTTTAAATTGTTGAAGCTGTGGAACACCAGACAGTGCTGCAGGTAGTTGATTTCAGAATACCCACTGTGATTTCAATGGAGAGCTGAAGAAGGTAAAAATTCAAAGGCACCATTCAAGGAGCCTTTGTCAAAAAAATGCCCTTCCACTCCCTGCATAATTATAAGTAATATCTTTATTAATTTTCATGCCTTTGTGATGGTTCTACGATTTTTTCTTTTTTTAATCCATTCTATGCTGAATGTTTCTGAGATGCTGGGGTGGCAGGAACCTGGAGGGACAGGAGATGCAGGAGGGAAGATGGGCAATTTCCAAGGGCTATCACCAGATAGTGTGAACTGTACAACAAAGTATTCCTGACAACTGCAAGAACTAAAAATTTGGGAAAAGAAATGGTGATTCAGCCAGGTCTACTGGTTGTCTGTCTGGGACAGAAAAATTCCAAGGCCAAAGAAGGCAGACCCAAGGTGACAGCTGCTTGGAAAATCCCAGGTACCTATCATGGAAGAGGTGAAATTTTGTTGCTCTTTGTAACACCAGTACATTCGGGATTTAATTACTGTAAACCCCAGCGTCTGCAACAAGGAAAGTCAAACAAAGGACATTGCAGACTTCCTCACAGTTATTATCGCATAGGAGACTTCTTGTGCCTTGTTTTTTCACACTTTCAGGTACATTTCAGAAAGGTTTTAGTCTTTTCTCTGCAGGTACACAAAAATATCTACATAGAGATTGCATGTAGCAGTTACCATTTAATTCCATCATGAAATATTTATGAGCCATATTGAAAAACCCCTCTCCCTGCTCTCCTTACCCGCTGGTGAGATTGTCTCATGGAGGGTGGTGTAAAATCCTTCATGAGCAGCAGCCACAGCCCGGAATCGTTCCTGGGGGTCACTGTAGGGCAGGCTTTGAAGGACCTCTGGCAGGTCACTGAAGGAGAGCCACACATCCACCAGGTTCCCAAAGGCACGGAAGCTGAACTCTGCATACTCCACGAAAAGCTCGTTAAAAGCCCTGCCATTGCTGCCGCTGGCCTGCGCGGCCACGGCGCCGGGGACACGCCCCCGGTGCAGAAGCAGCACGGCTCTGAGCCCTGCAGCAGCCAGGGCCTGCAGCAGCTGCCGGTAGCAGCGCACCTGGGCTCCGTCCGCCTTCGCGGCGCTGCCCTCGGGGAGAACGCGAGCCCACGGCAGGAGGACTTTGTAGTGCGTCACCCCGAGCTCCCGGAGCTGGGAGAAGTACCGGGGCAGCTCGGAAGCCACGAGGTCTGGCTGGCACAGGGAACCCTGTGCTGCAGCCGTGCCAGGGCCCTGCTGGTCCTGCAGACCCAATCTCTCTGCCAGCTCTCTGGGTAGAGGCCCAGCAATGGCGATAAAATTCCGAGCAAATTCCCCATCTATCCCAAGGCTGAGAGACACCAACAGAAAGAAGATGACTGTCTTACAAATCAGGTCCATTTCTGAACCTGGCTTCAGGAAACAGCTGTTCCACACTACTTATGCTCCAGGAGAAGTAATATTTAACTGAAATTGTCTGTTCCACAGATAAGGTTCCCTGAACTAGGTGACACAGAAGTAACAGACAAGGACTTTCAATCAGTAGATAAACAGCAAATGAACGAACACAAAAAACACTTCCATTCAGTTGGAGAAAGGTAATGTGAAAACATTTTCTGAGAAGCTCATGTTTCCCTTTAGGTTTAAATATCAGTTGACATTTGCTAATACTGCCTTCCATTTAGAGGAAGATGAAATAAGGAGATAAACTTTCCCTCTCCTTTTGGCCTTTATCAGCTTTAGAAGAATCCCAGCACAGCTCTGGGTGCAAAAAACAACCAAAGCAGAGTTATCTGCATGGCTGGGGCTGGGTTCACCACGACTTAGGGCATGCAGGGCAGCAGGTGGCACGTCTGCCCTCTAATTCTTGGGTGGAGAATCTGAGACGTGGCACCTCACCCAGCTGGAAAAGTGACTCTTACATGAATTCAGGTAGCAGCAACAGTGTGCTTCCTCCTACCTAATAACATCCAGGAATCTGAGTCTCATTTCTTTGCTCTCCAAAGCACTCCCTCCTTCAGCCCTGAAAACACTGCTCTCCCGGCTGGGTGGACACACTCAGGTCACCCACCTGAACTGCTGCAGGGCAGAGGTAACTCAGCTCTTCTACATTTCAGTACAGCAAAACTGAGGAGCTGAGAACATTTTTAAACCAATTAAACACAAAATTCTACATACCTATAGTGAAATGGTGGGTCCACCTCAGAGGTCATTTCCTTTAATAACCAGAATTTTGTCTAAAGCGTACCTGGAATCATCCGGCCAAGTTCTTGCTGCCAAGCAATATTATCTTTAAGTTACAGCAGAAGACATCTGTCAACACTTGCTGTTACTCAAACCTTATACAGAGGTTACAATTTGTGTACTTGGACGCTGTTTGATTCCCAGATGATTTTTTTTCAGGAAGCCCTAAACGGCTCGCTGTAACATTGCACTGAGTGCTCCAAACAAGTTCCCTCCACTCCCATGTCTGAATAGCAGGTCTGAACAGCAACCTTACAGCACCACCTGGTGCTTACTTCTCAGTACAGCTGCATTAACTCACAGAAAACTCCTCCCTACAGAACTGGGGAAAGAAGCAGAAAAAATACTTTCTCCTACATGAAGTATATTTATTTTCAAACAAAGATTAAGAGGAGAGGAGGGGGAAACACATAATGAAGGCCAAACATCTTCCTATCCTTATTTTGAAAGTAAAGGAACAATATAGAATAACATGAAAGTGTTGCTGCAGCTGGGTGGCTTTTTAAAATGAAATGCAGCATTTGCCAAAATGTGGTTTAGGAAAGAAATGAGTGGAGAAGGTACTGCAGCTGGAGTGAGCACCTAGTGATGGGGCAGTGCTGATGACAAATATTTATGATTCCCTCTGCTCCTTAAATACAACTGTTGTCTTTAATGATACGCTTATTAAGACCAAGGTGTATCTCTCCAAAGCTGGGAGAGACTAACAGGAAAAAGAATACTGTCCTACAAACCAGCTCCATTTCTGAGCCTCCTTCAGAAAGTTATTTCACACTATTTCTAATTAAAATATGTAACTTTGCTATCTTTCATGCTATTACAAATGTTTCTTAGGCTCTGGTGTCAAGTCAACAAGACAAATATTCAGGTATTTTCAATTCTTAATGGATTATTTAATAATCCCAGGGTTTACAGTAAAAAATTGAGAACAATAGAAATCTAAGCCAAGTTTTCATATAGAAAAATCTACAAACCGGTTTACAAATATAGTCTTAAAAATCCCTCAAAAATGGTGGCAGTTTTCAGTTCACTTACAAGTCAAGACATTCATCAAGGTTGGGGTTTCTGCCCTGCTGACTTAAAGCTTTGCTTTGGGCTTGGCTATTTGCAATTCTCTACTTTACATATGCAACAGGAGCCTGCACATCCTTAGTCCATCTAGAAAGAAAGAGAAGCAATCAGTTTCTCATTGTCTATTACTGAAAGTTAAAAAAACTTCTTGAAAAAGAGCATCTGTCATCCAGGAAATTTGATCTTCCTTAAGACATGAAACATTTAGATCACTATTTTTTTCAGCTTCAAATTACAGGCATAGAAAACAGCAATCTCACATGTGAGTTACAACAAATCCACCCCCAAACATCTCCAAATATTTAACGAGCTTTTATTTATGTTTAAGGAGCTTTTATGTTAATAAGAAAAACAGTAAAAACCTATAGGATAAAATGTCTACTAAATGCAACAGAAGAACAGTGTAAAATTAATCTTATTTAAAACAGAAACATCTACATAGCCTGATGGTGAAAAAAGCTATTGGATGATTCTCCTCTGCATCCAGATGATGGCACTGAAATTCAGAGTTAACAGTGAAACTAATATCTGTGTGTCATGTCTTTAAAAGCTTTCCAGGTATGCTCAGTGTAAATGAGAAATCACACATTACTGACCACACTCTGGCATGTTCATAGGAATTTAAGGAATTAGCCATACAGCAACCCCTGCAAGAAGAGAATCCATTTTCCAACTTGTAACCAGTCAGTTCTACAATCCCATTCTCAGCCCTCAGTCTTCCAGCAGATAGTTTGGGTTGACAACCAGGTATGGATCATCATCAAAACTCTCCTCTTCTCTGGATCCTCTCAGTCCTGATTGGGACAGCTCAATCAGAATGTGGTCCTGCAACAGACAAAGATTTGTGTTAAAACAAGGGCAGAGAGGTTTGTACTCTTTGAAAGGCATTTTTATATTGGTAGGACCTCTTATTAATTACTTAACCCTTTTAATTGTGAACTCCCTCTAACAGATTCTTAACAACAGCATTCAGTGGAAATCTCTTCTATGTTGTATCCTTTCTGGGAACTTTTCAGCCTAGTGCTTTCCAATCTAGTGGGTTTGTGTCTTTAAAAGTGTAAAGTAGTTTATTTTGTCATACCTTTTCCTCCAAAACGCCCTCATACTCCTCTGACTCAAGGCTAACCATTGAATACAAGTGTTAATTGTATTTCTGTATCCTAATGTATAACTAATACTATAGAAATACAGAAAAATATCACACTTCTACACTGATATAGTATAGAATTTTGACCTTATACACATCTCTAATTTATTTCAGTGGTTTTTTCTGTAATTACTGTAACACAAAGAAGGCATTTATACTGCATCAGTCAATATAATGGAGAACAAAACAGATTTCTCCAAACAGGAATGTATTCCATTAAAAATGAAGCATTGCCCTATGTAAGTTAAAACCCTTTTTCACTATCCACACATCTCCATACATACGTAATGTGTAAGTCGGTGAATGACCCTCTCTATGATCTTCTTTTTATTTATTAGTTCTTCTTCAGATTCAATTTCAGATTCGATTTCCTTTAGATACCAATTAATAAGTTCACTCCTCTTCAGTGCTGCATCGTCCTCTTCTGCAGAGAAAGTAATTTGCATAAACTCAGCAGCAGTAAAATACCACTCAAACTGTACAAGAAGAAGATTTATACATTAACATTTACAATGCTAAAGAGAGAAACATGCTTTTAAGATGTTTAGGAAACATCAGACTTCAGGGGTTTTTTTCTTAAAGCACCATATTTTTCACAGGAGGGTGTTGTGTCATGTTTTAATTGGAGATAATTAGATTGAGAATGGAAGCTTTCAGTCCTATGCACCCAAGTGGCTTCCAAATCCCATCAGCTTTCAGCTTCAAGAAAACCAGTGGCAAGGACTCACACACCTTTCCTCTAAGTAAGGGCTAAAGAAAAATCACTGTCACACAAAGCCAGAGGAGTCACCCTTCTGCATGTAGTCAGCATTTGAACAGACACTGTCATCCCCACACCCTTCCAAAAGCTTTGGAGCTTTGGTATCTGCTATGAGACAACTGCTGCCTTCCTTTGCAGGAGTAGCCTCATTGCAACTGAAATATTTTAGCTTCTGAAGAACTAATCCAGCCATTTGCTTAAGACAGGCTGTGGTTGCTGGCATGCATTAAAGCTCCTGCTCCAGTTTTCACTGCTGCAGACTCTTGTAGCTTGGTTACACCACTGTGTGCTACAAATCCTCTTCTGGCTCTGCTCTGCTGACTTGCTCCCCAGCTTAATGGGTTTTGACAAATGACTTAGATAACAGAACTAGAAACTCCAAGAAGACATACTTGCATCACCAGATGTAGTATTGTCACATGAGCACAGGTCCACACCTGACCTCACAAGTTTGCTGCCTCACAGAAGTGAAAATCCCATGTACAACAGCAAGAGATGCAGTAACAATTGCTCCCTGAACTTGGAGTCTGCCTTCTTTTTAAGAAACAAATTCTTACCTTCCTCTGCTTTCCTGAGGTGCAGCACCAGGAGATTAGAAATTCGTCGGTACTCAGAGAAGCCCAGCTTGAGAGAAGCTCTGGGTGCAGCATCCTTGTTCACATCCTCAGAATGGCCATTGATCCCATTCACAAGACCATTGACCCCAGCTGGAGCTTCTGCCTCACCTGTTTGGACACATGCCCAGGTTTAAAGCTGCAACATCTTTTAGCTATTTAATACTCTGAGCCACTGAAAAGCCTTGCAATGGCCAACCAGGTGAGTTGGTGAAGGAGGCTGAAGAAGCAAGAGAGTTAAGAACAGGAGCCAAGATTTGTAGAGCTCATCAGATGAGACAGGTGAGAAATGGAAGAGAAGCACATGCTCAAACAAGGTAAGCTGTAAAGGCTGGAAGGACTTCCCCCTTTGAAAAAATTCTCCGTAAATAATTTACCATTGACTCCATCTTGCTCCTCTTGATCCTCCATTTGCTGTTCATCATCTTGGTCTAAATTGATGTCAGGAGTCTCAACTCTAATGATGGACTTGTTTAAAAGCCTGAAAGCTTCTTTCACATGTTTTGGGTGAACCTGGGGAAGATTTGAAAAAACACATATTGAATAGGCACAGGTGCTCTTCTAGTTTTCCATCAGCTCCAGAAACTCATCTCTAACCCTGACAAAGGGCTTTTCTACACATCTCACCTGATGAATCCTAAGCAGTAAAGACTGTGCAAGTTAAATTACATCCTACTACAAGCATTCCAAGGTCATGCAAGGTTATAGAGGGAAAAGCAGCCTGATTAATCTTTCAGGGTTTAGCAATCATGTGGAGTCGATAAAATTTTTACTAAGCCAAGAATATTTGGGAGAAAGATCAGTGGAGCAAGAAACATGAAAGAAATGGGTCTGGACAGAGACAATATGAAAGAAAGAGAGATGTAATTAATGATACTCTCCTCCAGAACTGAAAAGCAAAAACTGGAAAAATCATCTGTAGCTGAGCCATAAGCTAAAAGCTATCTGTTTCTTTATAAGCTGAATTTAATTTAAAAGAACCCAAAGGTGTCCTTGCACAACCAGCAAGCAAGGTTCCATCCCTGCATGTGTCATATAGCCTCTAATTAACATTTCAAAAGGCCTGCTGGGTTTTAAAACAGGGACTAGACAGGCAGTAACCACACTACAGCTAACAGCCAGAACACAGTGTGCTTTTCAGCAGTGGCTCATGTGAGTAGGAGCTCAGATCATACACACAGATACTCTTGGGGAGGTCCAGATACTTTGATGAACTTTGGCTTTTTAGATTGCAAATGGAAGAGAGCCAAGAGATTACAAACTATGAAAGATCAGGAAAGAGACTCCCAACAGCCCTGGCTGACAGTAGTAGGTGACTGTCATGATTTGATAGGTAGGAGGCTGAGAGTGCTGACACAACTGTGATATAAAATAATGCAAGTTTTCAATTTGGACCAGCTGACCTCAGTTTTACAAGTCATCCCTTAAAAACAGTGTTTCTGGCATACAAATTCAGACTGAGTACGGCCATGACCCAAGCTCTCCTCCTCACCCACAGGACTATGTCCAATATCACAGTCAAATAGCAAATACAGAACTCTCACACATTTCCATAAGCATTTACACAAACTTCCATCAAGCCCCTGATACCTCATCACAGCAGTGCATCCTGGCCATGGCCTCAGACAGGCGGATCATGCTCTCCAGCTGCCTCACCGTGATCCTCCAGGATGACTTGGTCACTCCAGAGCCATCGCGCTGCCGCAGCCGCTTGTACTGCTCCACTATGAAGTCCTCGGACTCCTTGGATATCTGTGTGGCAGCAAACAGTGTGACAGTAGTTTCAGTGGTCAGAGTATTAAAGTTTTCTCTTCTTGCATTAGATTGGCAGGTCCCAAGCTTTTCTGTACTGGTTACTGCTTTTATCTGAAATATTCTATGCTTATGTGGAGTAACATGTACTCTACGTAAGTATAATGATAACCCCAATATGTTGAAATTATGTTGTAATAATGATTACACTTACCAATGATAATGATATTACAATAAGTACATAGCTGCATTAATTATTTTACAGCAGATTTTAAAATAATTCCTACTTTTCTGTTCCACTGACTTGTTTCCAGGCATAATTCATGTCTGTCCCTACTAGATTGTTCTGTTTATAGACTTCTGAAAAATCCAACACACAGCCCATCCAAGCTTTTTTTGGATAGACCCCAACAAAATCTGTAGTTAGACCAGTTTCCCATGTTCTGTATTTCACCAAAAAGCAAAGAAATAGAGGCAGAATACCCTTTCAAAATAAAGACACGTAAACTGATTAAGCAGTAAGTCTATAAAATACAAAAAACTGCAGCAGCCATGTCAAATAACCCATGCCAATGAGGTATGACGAAGCTATGAAATGGCCCCTCAATTGTTCTAGACAAAGGTTAAGAGCTGCCACTGATTACAGCAGTCTCAGCTGGGCTGGCTGGGTTTCTGGAGTTTAAGAGTACCAGGCTCCAAAATATGCTCTAAGTAGTAACTTGAGTTTATGGCTCCTTCCTTGAGAGAACACTACCCCAAGTGTTTTGACATCTGCTGGAGAAAAGCCTCCTGCAGAGTGACTGTTCCTTTGGACCTCCTCAGACAGAACAGCTGAGTTCCACAGTCTACTTCAAAAGTAAAATTACCTTTGGTTTAAACTGTCGTGCAAACAGCAGATACCTTCGGATATCATCCAAGGAATAGACACGATCAACAGACTCCTCCACTCTGGAATGCAGATCCACGATGCGCCTGGCAATGGCGTAGTCTGTCACCTGCGATATTGGGGCTCTGTCAGATCACTTGCATGGCATCAGCCAAAGAGCAAAACAACAGCTCTATTCTTCCTTCCCATTCCCCTTGCTCACTTGTGATCCTCATGGCAGAGCTAGTGTTTCCAGAAGCCAAATTCTCTGCCAGGAGGCCCAGGAGAATGCCCTGGGGGTTTTTAATACAAGGAAACACAGCAGAGCAGGGATAAAAGGCAGTTCTAGGATTTATGACCTCTTGGAACTCTCCTGGGTTACAAGTTAGCCATAGAACAGGCAGAAAGCAGCACTTTGTAGCGTGGGAACTGCTTTCTTCCTTTTTAGCCTGCTCTGTCTCTCTCACCAGCCCCTTCTCGATTAGATAATCACTCTGAGCAGAACAGTAGCTGAACCAACATTAATCTCTGGATCTCATGCGTTCCCAAGGCAAATGCCACATAGACAGGTGGCAGCAGTCTCAGCCTTAGTGACCAGCCATTTGTAAAAATGACTAATGGTGTTAAGTTTGCAGGTCAAACCACTGCAGGATGAAAAGGCAGTGTCCTTGTATTCAACAGAGCATGTTCAAATTTGTACTGCCAGCTTTTAGCTGCACAGACAGTGCAAAAAAGCAGAAGCAAGACACTCTCATGAGATTTGCTTCACTTATAATTGCAGAGGACCACCAAGATGGTCAGAGGGCAGAAGAACATGATGTATGAAAGGCTGGAGGAGCCAGGTCTGTTCAGCTTGAAAGGAAAGCAACCACTTCATTGGCCAGCATAGATGTGATCGAGCCAAACAGTTCTTGGATAAGAGGCAACCCACATGAACTGGACCATGAGAAATTCTGATTAGATATAAAAGTTATTATTATTTGAACATATGAGAGTTGTCAAGCATTGCAGGGGCCCGAAGAGGCTGCAGAATCTTTGTCCTTGGACAAACGCAAAACTCATCAGGCCAAGTCTTGGCAAACTGTTGCAAATCTGTCTGAGCATGAGGTTAGACTAGAAACCTCCAGGGAGCTTTTCTGACACAAACTATTCTATAATTCCTTAAAGTTACCTCATTACATTCATCCACAAGGATGAAGAAGAGATCAAAGCGGGACATGATGGGAGCTGACAGGTTGATATTCTGTTTCAGTGACTTGGATCTGTCATAGCGGCCACCAACCGGGTTTGCTGCAGCCAAAATGGAGGTCCTGGCATTCAGAGTAGCCTGACAAAGGGAAAAAATAAATTTAAAAAAATTATAACTGTGACCACTTCCTAAACCAACTCATTGCAATCCAAATGGATCAGCATAACATCTTTTAGATAGACTTCAATGGAGGTATTACAACAATTGCTCCTCAAAAGCACCCAAACTCTACTAACAAGCCCTTTCTAACCACGTCTCTGCTCCAAGACACAATCTGATGATCAGTATTTTAACATCATCGCACTCTTGCCAACAATACTGACACAAGCCATTAAAACTGCTTTTCACAACATCCTGTTTTCAGCAGTGCAAATACACACTTCTACAAACACACACAATTCTGTAACCTTTTTTGGGGTTGCTTCAAGGTTAGGTTTTTCCCATTTTCTGTTTCATGTCCACTACTATCTCTTTTTAACCCTCAGTAACACTTCTGACCTTTTTTGGGTATGTGCCACAAAACCTTTGCAACAAGTGATTTCTGTCCTGCCAGAGTGAGGCAGCTGCAGAGGTGACATGAAAATCTGCCAGGTGATGCTACATCAGTTCATGTAACAAAGAGTCAGGTGATGCTATAGGCTACACAGAGGAGTAGTGCAAGCTACCTTCACTCCAGCTTTAGTAATGGATATTGTCTGCTGTTCCATTGCCTCATGAATGGCTACTTGATCCCGCACGTCCATCTTGTCAAATTCATCAATGCAACAAACCCCCTGCAGCAGAAGAATGAAAATAAGTGACCCAGATTCAATCACTTTTGGAATAAGAACATTAAGACAATTTAGGGCTCTCTGTCAAACCATACTAGGGATGCAGGAACCTCTCCCCTTCCCAGACTCACGTTATCTGCCAGCATCAGTGCTCCAGCTTCAATGACAAATTCATGGGACTCCTCATCTTTCACCACAGCCGCCGTCAGACCTGCAGCGCTGGAGGCTTTGCCACTGGTGTACACAGCACGGGGACTGAACTCATCCACGTGCCTGTGGAAAAGAGTAATAAAAACCCCAGTATTTTATCTATCTCTGGTATTTTAAAATGTGCAATTAATTTGTATTTTTAATATCAATGTACTTTGAAAGTATTTGGAAATTTGTATGTTGAGTTTGCTTCAGCCCTGTTCAAATACTTCAACCACATCCACACAAGCTCTGGGAATTATTCCCAAATGTTTTACTTCCCTTTCCTCTGTTTAACACAGAAAAAGGCAGAATGCGCATTTATAGCTCTAGTCACACTGGACAATATTTAAATACTGGGTTTTAATCTTACTTTAGAAACTGACTCTTGGCTGTACTTGGATCACCAACAACACAAACGTTGATGTCCCCACGCAATGAAGTGCCTTCTGAAGTGGTCTTGGGAACTCCTCCAAAGAGCATCAGCAGGACCCCACGTTTCACTTCATCATTACCTACCCCAGAAAAGACATTAAACTAAACATCCAAAGAAAACACCACATTTTTCCTAGTTAAAAAACCCTTCACCCTACTAGAATTTTCGAGCACTTGGGCACATCCGCTCGGAATTCATCTATTTGCTAAATGTCCACCAAAACCCGTAGGGTTCAGTAGCAGAACACCTGACATCAAACCCAACCCTTTTGATTGGGCTTGCAGGCCTTAATGATTAAACACCACAAACAGTCAAGAAATAGATTCTCTTTTTCTAGCACAACCAGTGCTGAGGAGGAGAGTTTATAGTAGTTGGCACAGGGCTTTCAACCTTTCCCAAAATGACACTACAGAGACAGCAAAAGGAGTTAATATTTACACAATCTTCCCTCTCTGAGGCCACAAATGGATTCTTACCATGGATAGTGGGGAAGAGGCTGGTGCACAGATTGTGGTAAAGGTTCTTATCTTGGCTCATTTCAAAAACCTTTTCCCACTCTTTCACAGACATTTGGTTTTTGATGCTTTCTGCAGTCTGTTCTTCATCTCGGAGCTCTTTTCCACCAAACTAAACAAAGGAAATAAAACAGTAATAAAAGTAATAACAGGGTCACTAATGAATGTGAGCACTGCAGACAGGTCACAAAAACTTGCTCTGTAAGCTGGATGGGACGAACATATTCTAAAAAGCTACCCTCAGGCTAAGTAAGCTCATCACCTCATACCTTTTAAAAACAATAGCCCATTTCCTAGCAGGCAAAACCAATAGGGTAACTTCAGTTAGTGAGAAAATCCCGAGTGAGTTGCTTGCAGAGATTAAAAAGAGTAAAGCCAATATGACTTCCTTTCACTAAAATTGTCTTTGTAAGCATTCTTGCATTAACTGGAACTTCCAAGGTCTTTTGTGGCTCTGAAATGGGGGCCAGAAATTTCTACTCCCAGAACATACCAGATACTCTTTTTATCCTATGTGATGGTGAAGCTGTTAGCAGAATGATAGACTACAGTACCATACCAAACCCAGACATAGTCAGTACTACTCATTGTGTTGCAGTAACATCTCTTGATGTCACTTGATAAACCAGAGGGAACAAAAAGGATCCCTGTTTTTCCTGTGACAAAACACAGCAGTGGGATTTCCTGGAAGGAAAGGAAATGCTGCAGAAATGAATGAAAGTTGAATGGAAATACATGGGCCAGTTAGCTGTTTAGAACAAATCGTAACACTGGCGAATAATCACATCTGTGGAAAATGCTATGAGCAGCAAAGACAAGAAAAGAACCTTGCTATGTAAATTCAATGAGAACATAAAAACAGTCAAACACACACAGGAAGGTGGCACACACGCACATTTAAAGCTTTACCCATTCTGGCTCCCTAAGTGAAGGGAAAACCACACAGAACAGAAATTACCAACACCTTTAAATCTCTCTCTCCAGACTCACCCGTGGATTTGTTGGTGCAACGTAACAAGCCAGAAAGACGAGCTTATAGGAGAGCTCCCGGACTCCGAGGGCGCGCAGTCCCCGGATGCCTTCGGTTTCGTAGCCCTCCGTCCCTGTCACCCGGGAGCCGGTTTCTGCGCGCAACCCTGCCGGTGAAACAGGAGTCAGGACGGCAGCTCCCAGCACGAGCGGGAAGGACACCTCATCGAGGTCATGTGTAGCAACAAACCTGGCGTGGAGAGCTGGGACACATCAGGCACAACAATCAGTGAGCCGGTGAAGTCACATTTGTCACCTGCCTGAGCAGATTCCACGGCCTCTGCGCGCAGGATCACCTCCACGCTCCGCGGAATGCTGCCGCGCGGCAGCTCGCCCTGTGTTTCCTGAATGCGCACCTGGCAGGGAGAGAAGGATCAACACTGAGCAACTGTCACCAGAGCTGAAACTGCTTCAGAGATGTGTTAAACAGCATCTGATTGCTGCCATCCATGTCAATCCCTCTTACAATATGACAAGCAACCAAAAATCCCTTCACTAATCAGCATCTAAGGAGTCTTGGTGCAGCTTAAAAGGGTGTACAAGGGCCACAATGACAATTCTGAAAAGCAAATTTCAGTTATATTTCAGAATATTCAGCTGAGTATTCAGCTCACATAAAATACAATTTTGGGATGTAAAGTGCTGAGGATTTGGGAGAGTAAATCAACCTGGAAGAGCAAAACACCGCAGATACCAATGGACACCTCTTTTTGTTCTTGTATAAAACAACTACACATGATGTACTGGCAACGTGAGACTAACTCTGGCTTGAATATGTGGGATTTCAGTGGATTACTTAGACAATTAATGTCACACAACAAAACTGGTTTGATACTACTAATAATTTCCCATTCTTAAACTTAAGTCTTCCAGAGACAGGAAGAAACCTTTTGCAGAAATTCCAGTGCCTTTTCTTGATGTTGACAGAACGAAAATTAACTGTCTTCAATGTGTAGCAGTACACACAATACCTTCCAACCACCACAGGAACATCATTGGTTATCACCCTGCAACATCACCCCGGTACCTTTTGGAAATCAACAAATCTTGACTTGTTTGTGTCCAGCAGGAATCTCCTTCTGTTGGCACAGACTGGGTTCCTGCAGATGTTTGGCTGGGTGTATTTGAACTGCTGTTCCACATCTTTGATCACTGTCTGGCAGTCAAGGCACAGGAAGGTTCCACTGACCAGCTCTGGATGGACAGGGTGGGTACGAACCACCTGCCCACTGATGCGTAGCAGGGAGCCAATTTTTGCTGAAGTCAGTTCTCGAATTCTGTTTAAAACAGAAATTCACAAGGATTAAATTACTGAGCTAACAATTCTAGGCCCAGGGTACTAAGATACAATATATTTTCATTCTGTCTCTGACTAAGGAGCTGCTGTAACAAACAAAAGAAACAAACTTACTATATATATTCTCATTGTATGATTTTACATAAACTTTTAGATTAATACTAAAGGTCAAACCAATGCAACAGTTACATCACTGGTACTTCAAAAGCAACACATACTATTGTTCTTTTTTTTAAACTAGAGCAGTTACATTTGTTTGTGAAGTATGATGAATCTAAGTATCTGAGTGTGATGCACAAATGAAAAACCATTTCAAAAAATATCGTGCACAAGATCAGGAAACTTTGTCACAACTGTACTGGCCAACTGCACATTTCACACTACACAACCAAAACATTTTCAGCGTGCTTTGACACGTTTTTGCCCAGCAGTAAAACAGCACAAGTTTCTGGAATTAATAATCATCTTACTTGTGTCTGGTAGGCAGGTCCTGGAACGCAACATAAAAGTCCTTGTTTGCAGGAACATTTCCATGGTCTCTGGCAAAAGTCTTTGTTGCTCGACAGAGGTATGGATAAACCCTGAAATATGGGAAAAAAGTTCAAATTTTACAGAAGCTATCAAAATACCTTCTCTGCTTTAGATCACATCAAAGGCTTGCATCAGACTTCCAGGTTCTGGCTTTTAATGCTATGTCGCATAACCCAAAAAAATTACTCTAAATATGCTAAAGGTAAGATCACTACACAATAATGCACTATCATTTGAAAACAGACTTTTTAAAGTCTCATTTTATGACACTTTTATCCTTATATTAAGAAATGTATCTTCAAAACAAGTGACCAACTCAATAAAGTATGTTCAGAGCATGAAATTTTAGTTTATTCTGTATTCCCATACTGGCCACCTACTCCTTTACCACAATAAATGCAATTATCTGGTTAACTCATAGTTTCCAGAGAGGAATCCACTGAGAAATGGTTTTAGCCAGTTAAAAAAAAAACTTAAATATAAGTGTTTTCAGGATGCAGAAAGATAAGCCTCTCATTTTTTTACATAACAAGCAAGCTATTATGGGACTGCAACTCCAGCAGAGCTTAGCCTTACCTGAAAAAACCCCACTCTGCATTTTACCTGTAAAACTCCTCCTGAATAGTGGTAGAGAGCTGCTGATTGAACTGCTCCAAATCCGCAAAGCTGACGATCAACGTGTTCCGCTCTGGCCGGATCAGCTCTTCGGCATCTCGCAAGTACTTGACCTCCCCATCACTGTTCTGGAACCTGAAAGTGATTCAGGAAACGTTTCACAGTCACACACCAGGCAGCAACTGAATACTTATGAATTCAGGAGAGAAGGCAGAGAAAAGGATCACTCACATTCAGGTGTCCCACAGTCCCTTGCAAAGCCCTTTTCCAACAATATTTCTTCTTCCACCCCCTTGCTACATCAGCTCTATCCACACCCCAGCACAGACACACCGGGTTTACATTTCATACAGCAGGAGAGTTGTCCCAGTGCCAGACAAAATTTTATTTAAGGTTTAACAATGGCTCTGCACCAGCAAACAAGGTTTTGTTTCCTCCGGGTGATGCTAATGGCTTCCTTATTTGATGCGGATGGGCCCCTCAGGAGGCAAAAAGCAGTGAGCCAGATGTATTAATGTGTAACACCCAAGCCGTGGAAAGGGTTCTCAACACAGCTGTGACAAAACTTTGCTAAAAGGGACCAAATGCACCTAAAAAAGCAATAATTATAGAAAGGTTTGGTTTAGAAGGGATTTTAAGATCATCTCATTTCAACCTCCTGCAATGGGCAGGCAGGGACACCTTCCACTAGACCAGGGTGCCCAAAGCCTCATCCAACCTGGCCTTGGACACTTCCAGGGACGGGGCATCCCAACTTCTCCGAGCAACGTTCCCGCGGAAACTCTCCGAGAAGGGTTTTACCTACCAAGAGAACACCGCGCTCAGAGTCTCAGACCACAGCAGAGCTTTTCTGACCGAACGCCAAGGAGAGAGGGCTCCAGGCCCTGACAGGATCTCACCAAATGGCGGCCCCTCCGTAAGGCGCTGCCGGCCCGCCACCCGCTGCCGGCCCTGCCCGCCCGCCGCCAGGCCCGGCCCCCGGCACTCACTCCTCTAGGAAGTCCAGGAACAACTTCTGGCACTTCTCGGCCACTTCATCGCGGATCTGCTGGTGCTGCGACACTGCGCCCGCGCCCCCCGCCGCCGCCACTGCCAAATCCATCCCGGTCGCTGCCGCTGTCCCGGTCCGGCCCCGCAGCGGTTCGCGCCACGCCGCGCACCACGTGGGCCGCGCGCCCACCGTACCGACCAATCGGCGGCAGCCGTGCCGCAGGGCCCCGCCCCCGCGGCCGTTTTCGCGCCAAAGCGAGGCCTGGGCGGGGCTGAGGGCGGGCTCTCAGGCGGCGGCCGCGGTAGCGCCGGGCACCAGCGCCCCGCCCTGAGCTGCGCTGTCAGCGACAGCGAACGGGACCGGCTGGTGCGTTTGTCAGCGAGCTGCTCAGTGCTGCTGAGGGCTCAGAGCTGCGCCACAGCAGCACAGTGTTCCCCACTGAGAAACACAGGCATAGAATGCTAAGGGGTTGTAAGGGACCCTAAAGATCATCTAGTCCCAACCCACATGCCATGTGAGGGACACCCCCCACTAGACCAGGTTGCTCAGGGACTTACACCCAACCTGGTCTTGAACCCTGTCAGGGATGGGGAATACAAAATCTCCCTGAGCAAGCTGTTCCAGTGTCTCACCACACTCACAGTAAAGAATTTCTTCCTAATATCTCATTTAAATCTCCCTTTTTTCAACTTGTCTCCATTGCCCTTGTCCTGTCACTAGAGTTCTTGACAAGGAGTCCATCTCCACCTTCTCTGTAGCCCCTTCAGATACTGGAAGGTTGCTATGAGGTCTCCACACAACTTTTGCTTCTCCAGGCAGAACAGTCCCAACTCTCTCAGCCTGTTTTTGCAGGTGAGATGCACCACTCCTTTCATCAACTTCGTGGCCCTCCTCTAGACTTGCTCCAACAGTTACATGCCCTTCATATATTGGGGACACCAACATAATAGGTGTGGAAGCGTCAGCTGTGGGCATCTTCAGCACAGTAGCTGCAGTGAAGATTCCACAGGGCACTGCTCTCCCCAGGAAGAAATCAGCTACAGTAGCTGGAGTTAAAACTACTCTGGTGTGGCCAGGGCACTGCTGAGAAATTCCCAGGCCAGGGAATCCCCACACTGTGTGCAGGAGGCACTTAGGCAGCTGCTCACTGAGGATACCCACACCATGGAGCATCTCTGGCTTCTGAAGAACTGGCCCAGGTGGAAAGCGTGTAAGTTGAGCCAGGTGAGGGTCAGGCCACAGTCTGGACACTTGGCTCCTCATTGGCACCGCTGTAGGATGGTTGAAGACAACATTTGCCAAGCGGTGCCATGGCTGACAGCCACTCCCGAATGGCAGCTGCTGGCACACGGCGCCTGCCAGCAGGAACCGCTTCAACATCTATGAAAAATTGCTTACAATTGCTCTGCCAACTGCGAAGTCATTAATCTCTGCCTAAACTGGGAATTTTGCTGTAATTAAAGCAGCTAAGGGCTCTTTTTCAGTTTTGAAACCCTTTCAGAAGTGCCAGTAGCAGCAGCCTCCTGCAGCAGTGTTAGTTCATGGTACGGTGCACTTGCCATACCATGGACAGAGACTTAACTGCAAAATGATGAAGAAAATAAGAGACTTGTAGAACTAACTTGGTAATTTTTAAACACTTGGGGTGAGGAAATTGCATGTTTTCTGAGACCATACTAGCAAAAATGTGCACAAGTTGGTTGTGAGGCTTGTTTTAAAAGAAATAATCCATCCTAGATAATTTCTCTCAAAAAAAACCAAAAACAAAAAACCAAACTACTATTACCCAAAGAAGAAACAGTAAATAATTAAAACCTGTTTGGCGAAGTTTCTGGAACCCCAGTATGAACCAGACTCCAAGGCAGCCATATGGTGTTCCCCAACAGATATTGTCAAGGCATTTTCCTCCATCCCTTGCTTTTGCATGGAGTGGTGTCCAAAATGCCTGGAATTGACAGGCACTGGGTGAGAGCACAAAGTTTTCCTGCTTTTACTCCTCCCTTTCTTCTCCCCTGGCCCACTGGGCAGGGAGCAAGCAGCTGTGTGGTGCTGCCCAGGGTTATCCCAGCAGGTGTGGGCAGCCATGGGGAGCCAGGCCTGCACTTGGCTGCCAAAAGAACAGCCTGAGTCCTCTTTCCCACTGGGCAGATTCAGACAGCTCAGCGAACACAGATGGGTTTTCACAGGAAAACAGTGGAGTTAAACTTCAGAAGCAAACTGAAGCTTTGCTTTGAGCAGACTCCCTGGCCATTCCTAACCAATATGCTTTAAAGTTCCTTAATACCAGTTTAAAAAATTGCACTACTGTAATTACCATCTGTATGTTACGAAAGAAAACAAAACCAAAACCATTTTACCTGGTGGAGAGGCAGCAGCAATGTGGACTCATTGTAAGCTGCTAAACTTCCTGCAAGTCACTGGAAATAAAGGACAGCACAGGTTTTACTTTTCCAGAACTATTACACCAGAGTTGCTACCTATCAAAACACCATAAAGGTCTAGAATTATTATTTGCAGGGTTTCAAACTCAGTTCTAACACTGTGCAGCTCCCACTAAAGTATCCTGTTAAGGTGACATTCAGGACAAACAGATTTTGCATTTTGATTTATGATCATAATTATTTTCTGTTAGCCAAGAAAGGCTGCATGAAAGGATTCAGCATACAAAGGAATCAGGGCCTCCATCCGAATTCTTGTTCTTCTGCAGTTACTGTGAATAAATCAAACTACAGCATAAGTTTAAATAGCTCCTAACAGAATTGGCGTAAGCACAGTTGTTACAGGCACGTATGCACAAAACTTGCTGCCAAATCTAGAGCAAGAAACAGCACCCAGGATTTTTTTTTTGTGGACAGGAAATTTAAGTCAGTAATTTTGCTCCCGGTTAGAAGAATGAACATCCAAAGTGGAATATATTACCAGTTCTGTACGAACAAAAGTAATTAAATTAAATTCATTCCAATTGGCTTAGCTAAATAAACAACTGTTTTGAAACTTGGATACATCAGTAATAAGTCTGTGACAATGAGCTGTGTTTATAATCCACTTAGCTCTGCAAAGTACAGCTGGGTACAATATAAGATTTTCAAGTTAATAATTTGGGGAAGATTCCACAGTAAATTAATTACAACAGACTCATAAACAAAGTTCCAAAGTGTTATTCCTTAAATCGCGTGACTTCTAAACAAAGTTTAACTTCTACATTTCCAGTACTTTACCTGACTGACCTTTAGTATGATTGTTTCCTAATGGAGAACTCTTGTCATAAGACATTAAAATTAAGTCTTGTTCAATGGCAGCTGCAAAGATGATTTGCCCTTTTGTGAAACTCAACACAATTTATACACAGCCTCACTGACCTTTTTGTAGCATAACCAATATGTGACTTCTCTGACATTTAAAAATCAAGGTAGCAACAATAACACAGAATCGTCCAAACCGTACCTCCTACTGAAAGCTTGATCATGTAAAATGTTAAACAAAAATTAAGTCAGGAATTACAAATTGTAATTGTAATGAGTATTAGAGTAACTATTGCAGTACCCAAGTCAGGAATTTAATCCTTTGCTCTTTGGCAGCAACACTTACAAAATGTTTTACATTTGAAAACCAATTCTCAGACGCAGTCCACAAAAGGAAGTTTCAGATACACTGGTGCCTCTCCAAATGCAAGGAACATCCTCTGGGTTGAGAGGAAGAGGACGATGAGAAGTAGCTTTGTGCACTGCTGCAAATTAAGGAGTTCAAGTAAGTGAATAATCTGAGAAAAAGTATGTCTAGACAGAATTTCAGAAGTACTCTGCCTTATAGAAACACTCAATTTGTCTACGTGTATAAAGATGGGCTGTTCATAGCATTTATAAATTTAAAAAACCCCTGAAATAGGTTGGCTTACATAATTTGGGTTTTGTTTCCTTGGTAATAGATGCATGAAATCCTTGTTTTGTTTGTTAGCCCAGAGGCTGGGTCAGGCAGGAAAACACATGACCTGCTCTCAAACTCACTATCCATTTATTTTCTGAGAATATTATATATCCCTTGTGTATTCCACGAGCATGTGCAAACTTGCAACCATTCTCAAATAGTAACATAAAATAAAGACCAGGCCTATGGATTTTACACAGTTTTCAAAAAAAAAAAAAAAAAAAAAAAAAAAAATAAAAAGGGGAGGAGATAGAAAGAAAATAAATTTAAAAAAAAACCAAACTAAAAAAGCCTTATTGATTCATTATTATCTTGTGAGGATACAAACCAAAAAACCAGACAGATTTGTAGCTAATTTACTTGAGAGCTTTATTTCAACCTGTTTTAACAACTTCTTATGAAGACTCCTTGTTAAGAATGTTCTCACCTGCTTCCCTACCTGACACTCATGTAAAGGATCAACTGCCTGGTCTCTCCAGATTTTTAAATTGCAAGCATCCAGTCACTTTTATCTTGGAGCCAGTACTTCAGAATATTCAATCTTGCTGATGTAAGTTAAAAATGCAAAATGGTTATTGCATAATTTATTAAAATGTTTAGAAAAATGATACAGTTTAATGTGACACTAAAATACTAATTCAAATTATTCAGTTTTCATTAAAAACGTGCAGTTGCCAATACAAAGAGTCTTGATCTGTTAAAATAGTTTCCTTTAAATAAACAACTATGGATAAAAAAAATTACTGTGGCACTTAACAAAGGAGAATTTTGTTTTTAATTGCATATCATAATGCTCAAATCAATCAATACACGTTCATCAGCAGCAGGGGCTATGCCTGCAGCCAGATCCTGCTTGCAGGGCAGAGCATTCCCAGCTCTCAGAGCAGCTCCTGTCAGGGCGTCAGGCGTTTGGGATCCCTGGGGAACATGGAGGTCTGACGGACGTTGTGCAGCCCCAGGTACAGCATGGTTACTCTCTCCAGCCCTACAACAGAGGAAAACAGCCCAGCAACACAGTCAGTCCTTGGTCAAAACCCTCAAGGAGCTGCAGGTACTTCCCAGCAGGAGCCAGCCTCACACAGCAGTGTGAGCACAGCCTGAGCTGTTCCCATTATGGAATTTCCTAACCCCATGGGGCTGTAAGAACCCCAGCCATGATGGGGTGGAACCCAGATGAACACTTGTTTTTCCATACACCTCCTACGTTAAGGTTTCCACCTGGAACAGCTTGAACCCAGGGTTAATTCTTGTGGCATCTCCTGTTTGGCTGCTACTTTGCCATGAGGAGCATCTACTCTGAAGAAAAGATGTAGCTTTAGCTTCCTTGATGTCACTTCTGACTGACTTAAATTATTTTGGATTACCTGTAAATGTTGCATGCTCTCAAACAGAAGAAGAAGCAATCACTTATTTCTCCTCACTACAAAACAGCTTCATCAAATACCCAAAGACCAGCAGCTGCTGGTAGGATGGTGACTTTGATAAATCCATACATAATACACTTTTCTTGCTTCCTTAAATGTTCCTCATTGGTCAGATTTGAAAGTGATGTGACTGGCTAGTGAGGTGGCACATTTTCTTGTGATCACCTCCTTTTTAAACTCGCCAGAGTGTGCCATTAGTATTTTGCCAATTTATTTTATGATGATCCTTACATTTGAGCTTCTCTCCTTAAATTCGCCAGGATAAACAGCCCCACAAATTTACCTAACAAGGCCACTATTCTGAATTTTATACTGAGCTCTGCTTGAGACTGAGCAGTATAAGTTAAACTCAGGCTAATTAAAAACCAGATACTTACCTATTCCACCACCTGCGTGTGGAGGTGCACCAAACCGAAAGGAGTCAATATAAGCCTTTATTTTCTCCAAATCTAGAAAGGAAAAATATTGGTTTCTCACCTACTTAATAAATCCCAAGCCAAACAGACAAGTCAATGCAGGACTACAAACACAACAAAAAATTTACAAACTAACAGTGGGGTTTTACTCACTGAGCATATAAATTGTCCAGGGCTATCTAGAAATTATGACTGTAACAGTTTTGTTATACAATTTTGTTAATAATTACTCAGCAAGGTGTTGCTGGAAGACTCACTAGTTTCTTAATACCCCACTCCCTCAATATGGTTAAACAGAATTAGATGGATTAAGAATGAGACAGTACTTTGATTTTACCACTCATATAACAAATTCTGCCCCCAATTCTTCCTCTAAAGGACACAAATCCAACCATGACTTATGTTCTTTTAAACTGCCTTGTTACCAATGCCATGATGCTTTGCTCTTTCGGTCAGCAGCTGGGGGTCGTGAATTCTCTGAGCTCCAGACAAGATCTCCTCCCCTCTCATGAACATATCATATGAGTTAGAGGTTTTCTGGAAACACAAAGAGGAGTTTATTTCCTACCTACAGTTACTGCATAGGTTGCAAATATTCACCTCTCAGTAACTTCACTTATGATATCCAAAGCTGTAAAAAAAGCCTATTTTCTGCTAAAGTGTCTGCTGCCCTGGAAGAATGTTTTTGCCACTTTACAGTGATGGCAGCAGTGTTTGACCATGGAGATCTCTTCATAAAGCTCTTGCAGCTTTTGCTCATTTCTTTCTGGTACGTTTTCACCAGTAAAGAGTAACTGAAACCATCTGACAAATCATGTAACCCTGACCTGATCTTGTCATCAGAATTTTAATTGCAGCAGCAGATCATAGTGGGGCTGGAACTAGATGATCTTTAAGGTCCCTTCCAACCTAAACCATATGATTCTGTGGTCATATAAATATACTTTATCTGCATTGTCAAGTTATCCCTACATGGAATAATTTTTTAAAAAAGGAAAAAAAAGGAAAAATAAACGATTGACACCAAGAAGGCATTTTACTTACAGGGTTGGCTGGATCTGGCATTGTATAAAAAGGCCTCACAGCAAGAGGATATTTGTCAAGAATATAGAAGTCTGTGTCGTACTGAAAGAAGGTAATTTAGAACAATTAGTACAAGAGAAAACTACATAAAGAACAAATTACAAGAGAAAGACAGAACCAGTGAATCTTTGAAATAAAATTCAAAAAAATTCCCCAATAACTTCCCACAATATTGTCTAAGTTATCAATAAAAGTGGTGCATTCTTTCTCAGTTTTTCAATACTACTTCTAGTGTAAACTTACAAATGTTGAGCAGTAAAATGTGTTGCTCTCAAAGGTACTTTCTTTTTTCCTCCCAAAGATCTCATCTTCTCCTATGGATTTTGTTAGAATTTGGTTTGCCTTTTTATTTTAAATTCTTCTAAGAACTGGCTTTGGAACACACTAGCCTGTTTGCTGTCCTCAGTATAACATATGACAGAAATAAATATAAAAGATTGAAAATGGTTTGAAATAGCTTATTAATGACAAAGGCAAAACTGACAGTAGATGAAATACACAGCACCAAAATGGGAATGCAGTCAGGTAATTAAAAAATTGTAATCACCAACTCTTCACAACTTCTGCATGTTCAGAGATACTGTTTACATGCAGGTATTTACATCAACTCTACAACATCAGGTTTCAGATTCAGTGACAAATCTATTTGTTCTAAAAGAATTGTTACCTTTTCCTTTACCAGGCGTCCCAGAAGCTTTTCATTAGGTGTGCTGAAAAAGATTATCAACATTAAAATGAAGTGATTTAAACTTGTACTGCTTATATATTTCATAAAGCCCAAAAGATTACAAGCTACAGAGAGCTGCTGCACCCTGACCCTTACAAAATCTAGTACTTGCTTCTGACTTTTTTGGGTTGTACACACAGAAATTGCAGAAATAAAGTATATTTATTTGTTTCTAAATATTTTGTATTGGTCCTAGAAATCCCTTAAATTAACTGGTACCTAAAAATATTCTTGCTCTCAATATAACTTCTTCCTAGTCACCATATTATGATTACTAAAGAACTGTGTACTCTATTTCCTATTGGCATACATCTTGTGTATGACACAGTAAGTGAGAAACACCATGAACAGCTTTGTTGAGCAAACAATTTTCCTCCATCAAACTCTTGTGATTGAAACTTTATTTGATGCATAGATCATTTAACTTAAAATCACACACTACCCTAATGGTGCTGGATATATTATGGGGTAGAACAGAAATGTTTTAATCCATTAAATGTCTTTAGTAACTGCTAATTAAACCATCTCTCAGTAAATTAATTGGAGTTTATCAAGATTGTTTAATCATTTTCCTGAGAGGTGGAAGAAAGAAATGGAAAGGTATTACTTAAAAGAAAGACTTTAAGGCAGCAGAATCTTTTTGTTTAATCCTATTCAAAGACATGTGACAATTCATGGGAAGGACTGCAATTGCTGGACAAACAAACACTTCTTTTCCCTAGAAGGTTCAAGTTGCTCTCACTTTACTTTTTCAGTTATTTTCCTTCAGATTTCAGAGTTTGTACACATAGTCTACATTAAAAGAAAGGACTATTTTCACATCCACTCATTTACTTGTCAAGAGATCTGGACAGAAGTGCTGTTTATTCCTCTGAAAGCTGTGGTTCCTTGTTGAGGCCTGTCAGGTGCACAGTACAAAACTGACACTTCACTCTCACGTTCCCAAGACTCTGATACAATCCTGTACTGCCAAGTACCTCAGATCCTCTTCATCACCCATCTCCACACCAGCCTCCCGCAGCATGGCCACACCTTCACGGTATTCCAGCCTCAGAGTTGGCTCCAAAAACTTAAATGGCTCACACGGGAACTGTTTGCTCACTGTCTGAATTTCAGTCTGGAATCTATAGATGAAGAAACAAGAACAGAAGCCAAATACAAAATAGTCAAGAACTTGCACCTAATAATGATTTTGTGATTTTGCCACAAGAGGTCCCTCTTGCAACATAAAAACTGTATTAAAACCACTTCTGGAGAAATTCTGTAATGAATTGTTTTAACAAAGTTAATGCCTCTATTCCAAGGATGTTAATTATTTCACTATTACTTCAGTTTAATTCCTTTTGTAAGAAATAATCGACTAGGTCAAATTTTCACAGTAAAGACACTGAGAAATCATCCCTTTGATTTGTAGTATTTACCTGGGTTCTTTTCTGATTTGAGCAACATCCAAATATAAACAAGAAATTTCCTTCTGGACAGATGAAGATTTGCATTTCTGCTGGCAAAACAGTCTAATCTGTAAGCAAATGGAAACCACTTCCTAAACTTCTAGCCTGGTGTTTTAATGAGTTAGACTGTGAATAATGGAAAATAATCCTTGCTGTTACCATGGAACAAATGCAGGCTGGTACAATGATTTTTATTCAGGAAAAGTTTCTTATATAGTAAATATTAAAATAATTTTTGAAATAGAACAATCTACCAGTAGTGGCACAAAAAGAAGGACATTCTAAATTACTGATGGATCACTACTCTTAGGAAGTCCTTTCAACACCACACAGCAAGTTCAGTGCAAGCCAGCATACTCCAGGAGATGCTAAAAGTAGTTTACTGGCCTATGGCTTGAGTGAACTTTAAAAGTCAGGCACAGAGAAATAGTTAAGAGCAAAGCAAAAATATGTTTCTAAGTTGTGTTGTAAATCAGATTACCAATGATCATCTGAGAAACTGAGGATAAAAGGCTTGCCTACTTCATACTACAGTGCAAGAGATGTCAAACAAAGAAAGTTGCTCATTAAAAGAAGGAAGTGCTCTTATTACCTTTCCTGAAGCCCCTTGAATATCTGCACCAAGGTATCTGCAATCTCATCTACCACTTCATGATAGTGATAATTAAAAGCCATTTCAATATCCAGACCAACAAACTCAGTCAGGTGTCTGTGTGTATTGGAGTCCTCAGCTCTAAATACTGTAAAAGTAAACAAAAGAAATCCTATCTGACCTGAAATTATCATTCCAGTTGCAAAAATAGCAATCATTAGCATTCGGATTAGATAGACATGCTGTCTTTAGACATGAAAATTCTCACTGAAAGACACAAATGAAAGCAGCAGCCTCAGAGCATCATTTGTAACAGTGACAGCATTACTGCAGCTGTAGCACTCAAAGGATGCAAGACAGACACAACCTATAGAGAGGATCTCTGGCTAGACCCACAGACACAAGTGGAAAAAACAGACAAGTTTTCAAGCACACAAGAACTTTCAGATTTGAAAACTGTCCTTTTCAGAGGAAGTGGACCTGTACACGTGTGTGTCTTCTGGGATGGGTACATGAGTCTAATGTAAACATGTCTTCCCATAAACCATGACTCATCTGATAGTGATTACCAAGAAATTGAAGACCTTCTGAATTACTTGGAATTTTTTTTTTGTTTTATACACTGTTATTGACTTGTTTTCCAGCATTTAGAGGCTATGTATCTTTAAACCATTTGAGGTCTTCAAAAAAAACCTGTTGTATTGCCACCTAAAGAGGCCATGTCCTATCAGCTTCTGAGAAAGAGCATGGGACTGGAAATTATTCATTTTTTATTATTATTAACTGACAGCCTAGTTAAAAGTAAGCTTGTTCCAAGTAATGTTGTTTGGTACATGTACAGCAGCTTCTCTGTCAACTTTACTGTCATCAGTCGGCTCAGCTGAAATTCGTCTTTGGCAAGGGAAACTACACCAAGTGAAACCATTCAGAGCTTTTGTGTGTGTGTGTGTGTGTGTGTGTTTGTGTTATCTTACTTGTACCACAGCTGCTAAAAGCCACCAGGGCACACTTCACATGTTGCATAAAGCAAAGCTTTTCTTACCTGGCCCAACGCAGAAAACCTTTTCAAAGTCAGCACATATACACATCTGCTTGTACAGCTGTGGGGACTGAGCCAGGTAGGCACTGGTTTTGAAGTAAGATACAGTAAACACATTGGCTCCTCCTTCACTGGCAGCTGCAAAGCAAGTGCTTTTATAAGGAATTATTGAAAGAAAATTAAGAATTATTAAAATAAAAATGTAAAAAAATAAAACAGAGGTAGAATGATAGATTACTGGTCTTACATTTAAGATCAGAAAGAGATTTTTCTTCAAAGCCTATTAGAGGAAAAAGATATATTTCCATCCATTCATGCCAAGGTAAATTTTGCAGCTTGGGACTGTCACACCTTGCAAATCTGCAAAATTAGTTGGGGTACTTTAAAATGTTACTGTTCCAGCTGACCTCCACCTTAGAGTGAGAACAGCAGAGAAGACATGTCTGTACCAACACATCTACCTGCACCCCCACATTTTTGTGGAAACCAATCTCTGCCAGCAGCTCAGGCTGCCAGGGGTTCACTGCAGAGCCTGAGATCAAAGTGCATCTCCTGTTTTGCCAGGACCATCCTCTCTAGCTGAAGGCATAAATATCTCTCACAGCCAATACCAGATTTACAAGAGGGCATGAGCCAAAGCCATAAAGCTTTTTCTCAGTTTGAGGCAATTTTCATAGACAGCTACAGGAACAAGGATCACATGCATTTGTATTCCTTACTGCAAAGCACCTACCAAAACTGCACCACTTTACCTTGCCAGTTCCCAGTGTGTGACATGACAGGTGCAGTGGCCTAACACAGGTAACTTTTAAAACCTCCAATCTTAAAACAGATATGATGTTTAAATTGGAAGTTTAATAAGGATTGCATTGACCTAACTTAGCTAATTTTACAAAATATGGTCTCATCCAAACTTTGATGACTGAAAGCTTGCTTGCTTTCAATGGCACACTGCACACTTCCTCAAAGGTCCTACATAAATAAACTACTTGGGAGCCTTTTAGCACTTCATACTATTTAACTGTCCCCATAGGAAAGTCATCCAATCTTCTAGTTCAATGACAATTTCCCTGTTGAAAGAGTAGTTGCTTACATGCATTTTGTAAAAAAGCTCATTTTTTATCTCAATCAAGAGCTGTCTTCCAAAACATAAATACAGAAGCATAAAATTCAGTAAGCAAAACGTCTGCACTTCATGAATGTACATACAATAACACAATAACACAAATGTTCTGTTCTAATTTTCCATGTATCTTAGTGGCATCAACAAAACCTCCAAGAGCACCAATAAGATAGAAGAAAAACCTCCATCAGTAAATCAAGCCATTGGACTTTTGAAAACAATACAGCAAATCAAAAGAACTAGAAGCAACACCTACATTTCCAGACTTTAAGGCTGAAGCTATTATTCCACATTTCCAAAAAGAAAAAGGTCTACCACCTTGTATTTTGCCACATTCTCATTGCTAAAGAAGTGACAAATTGTGCCATATAATGGCATCATATTTTATACCATGATATGTTTGTTGCAACATCTTTATGATGGAATCTGCTTTTAATCTAAATTAGAGTGGTATTTTTTTATACTGAGAATGGAACAGGCAATGTTCCACACTGAGAACACTGATTGGAGTAATAATGCATATGATCAGAATTAAACATTCATATGCATTGCCATCTACATAAATCAGGTATATATAGCATTTTTCTTGTCATTCTTTTAACAGCCCAAGTCAGGAGAAAAGTAAAGAACAACTCAACACCTGCTAGAAGTTTGCTATGTTGCATCTAAGCTAGAAAGAAAACTTTACGTTTTTTAAATAAAAACTTACTGATTTTTGTCAGATAGGTACACTGAGCAACTGTAAAAGAAGCACACCTGTAGCTGCTGGATCATATATACAATACCTGAAATGATTTTGGGAGTCTGAATTTCCACAAATCCCTTGCGAATAAGAGTTTCTCGGAAAAGCTGACAAATACCAGACTGAAGGCAGAAGATTGCCTGACTAGTGGAGGTCTATAAGAAGAAGATAAAATAATGAATCCTAAGTTAGTTTTTCCTGACTCTATTACTTCTTCTGGACAGCTGGAAGGATGAATCTCTTCCCTCAGGAATACCTGATTATTGTATCTGCCTAAACAGCGAAAAGTTCAAATCACTAATTGTTTATTACACAGAAGGAAACAGCAAAGGAAACCAGAGAAATTATTAATTTCAATTTATAGCCTATTCAGTTATAAACGAGGCACTATGGTCAATTCCACATTTAAAAAAAATAACTGATTTATGAGATGTGCTTCTGCAAATAAAGGTTTTATAGTAAGAAATTGAATAAAAGCACTAAATCTATTAAAAAGCTTTCAGCACACTGAACTAGAACAGCTGCAGAATACACAGTGCATGATAAAAGCAAAGCCATTAATAACTTACATAAGGCAGAAATGTCTGTCTGTTCAAGGCTACCAAATACAACATTTTTCATGTAAAAACACAGCCACGTGTTAACCACGTACAACACTGCCACAAAAACATCCAAACCCCAAGGTTTAAACTCCCAACATTTAAGCAGCCCACACAACACCTGTTGATATGAACTGCAGTTCTTCTTTTTTCCATGTTACTTTAAAAGTACATTTAGCTGAAAACAGAAGCAGATTTAGCTGAATCGATCATTGTGTTTATGCATGTGACACAACTGAGCTGCTCATCGGGTTAGCAAATACCTACACTAAACGTTCCTGAACACTTCTGGCGTGAAGAATAAAACAACCACCTTAGTGACTGCTGCAAAGACTGCAAGGCATCAGCTCTGAGCCCATATCTGATTTTGTGCTTTCAGCACCTCAAACGTGACAGCGAGCAACCCAAAAGGGTACAAAAAGACCAACGAGTTCCTGCAAACGACCATGAGAACGGCTCTTTACGACAACCTGCGTCACAGCACTGTTTACTTCTCTTTCTAAACAGCACCCAGCTTTTCAGTTAGGGTAAGACAGACTTTGTGGGCTTTCTCACATGACTTCTACCTAACCACAAAACAAAAAACCCCCAACCAAAACAAATTATATAAGCAGCCAAATTTAGACAGACAGTCAGTAGAAACACTGAAACAAAGCTACATCCATCACCTCTGCAAGATAAAGATATCCCTTCACCACAAAACCCAAAGAGAAAACTGCAACAACACTGCAGATCTGTAGCTGTTCGGAGTTATTTGCCATTTTAGCTGACCAATGAAATATTTCAGGCGTGTAAGTGGTTGAGACTACTAAAGAACAGCAGTTCTCACTGTCTGACAAACCACATGTCTGATACACTACATTTCTGATAGACCACAGCCACTACTCCACATGCTCAAAATGAAGGAGAGGTTTTGAGCAACAGTTACAAAAGTACCCTAAAGTTTTTCACCTTTTTCACACTGGTCTCCCAGAATCAGACTTATGGCAAGACTGCCTGAGTTATGGGCATAATTTGGTAGTGTTACATCCAAGTACTAGGATGATTCAAAGGAATTTTTTTTCTTAACCATCTCCTACTTGAAAGGTGAAAGAGTTGACAACTTTAACAGTCACATTTGAGTTTCCCAATAAAGTTTTCGATGAACTAGATACATCTAAAATTGCTAAGAGAGAAGATGTGTAACATTTACATAAAGTAGGATAGAAACAGTGCCTCTTCTACCTTTGGTGTGAACCAACAGCAGTTTCATGCCAGAGCAGGTGAGAACATAGCCCTAAGTCAAACACCCCCAGGAAAAAGAAAACTGGTTGCTAAACCCAGTCTCAAAGCAATTACATGGTCTGACCTAAAACTGTGCAAGAAACACAGCAATACCTAACCCAGCTCTCCAGTAACAAAGGATCATCAGGCAGTAACTCCTCCTGTCCTTTGTGAGGATGCAGGGTAAGGATTCTGTCTTTCTAAGCCATCTATAATGATAAATTATGCTAAGAAACAGCATTTATGAAACCAGCCAAATTCACAGAACTGGACACTGAAGCTTTTATTTAACTATAGCCCAAGAACAAGCTGCAATTCTCCATACCTCAAATTATATCTGACAAGACCACTCTTCTTTCACCAAAGGTGGCTGAGTTTCAGTGTCCATTCATTCAGAGACTGCCAACATGGATAACTGTTGGGAATTTGTGATACTGCAGCCCCCTTGTAAGAATTAAACAGACCAACAAGGCATCTGAGATAAACTCCTGAACAACTGCATCTGACAATGTGGAGTCATATCAATGACCTCAAACGTTTTATGTGCCACTACAATTTCCAAGTATTTTAAAAATAGAGAAAAAACTTTTCAGATATAATAACATTCTTTGCACTGGTGTGATGTTCAGAACACAAAGAGAACAAATGAATTTGAAGAAAATAATTCAGTAACTGAGATGTTGGTATATATAGCAACATGTTTGGTACAATGGTAAGTAACACAGTCACAATCTGAGCTTCCACACTTAGGTAAAATACAGCAAACTAAAGACAGAGACAGCTGCCAAAATTAATTGATTTTTACCTTTGTCTTAAAAAAAGGTTTTGCCATGGCATTCTTTTTGTGTAGTGTTTACTCCAATATGAACCCTTCCACATACATATTGACAAACTCTTATCTGAGACTATGGTAAAGGTAGTCAATATTCTTTCAAGAGTTAAGCAGAAGCAGAAACAAACTTATGATACTTAAATGCTGTTGCTGTTAGCAATGTTAATGTTTTAACTCAATCTGCAAAATTGATTTTACAGAAAAACTAATTATTTTCAATAATCACCTTTGTTGCAGACAACAAAAGAAAAGTTTGGGGAATAATGCTGAAGCACAAGTTTCAGTCATAACCTCACTCTAATTTCACCTGTGTGTTTATTATTTAGATGCCACAAAGGAAGATATTAATGATAAAACTGAGCACTGTAAGACTATAAAAAAAATTAGCACTTGTCATTTGGCACAAGCTGCAGTGTCAGAACAACAGGCACGTGTGCTACCAAATGTGTTTTAGTGGAATTGAGGGCAGTTCAAACCACCATGATTATATCTCAGAGAGGTGAGACTGACGCAGACATGAAAAGTTGTGAACTTTCTCTTTACTCTCACATTAGCTGGAGAATTTGTTCTGCACTCCCCTCATTTTTGCTTTTCTGTTTGCTTGCTGTAGCTACCTATCTTCCACCAGGAACAACCACTAAATACATAGTTGGCTAAATAATGTAATCTATATTATTGTAAGTAATATACATTATTTTAAATAATGTAACTAATTTTGCAATTCCTCTACTATATATAGGACAAATGAAGGTTTTGCTAGAAAGTAGAATTTCTGTCAAATAACATTTTTTTAACCCCAAAGTGACTGAAGTCAGCTTTTATTCAAATTTCAATATTACTTATAGTATTGTTGTCTAAATGACTGGGACTGTGTATGTACTCACTGTCAAATCCCTTCCCACAAGAAAATAAACTGTAAATTTGCTTGTTCATTACATCTTGGATTCAGTCAGGAAAAATACAGTTTTTGCAATGAGGAAATTGAATCCAGCACAATGAAATCAAGCTTGAAGTAATCAAGTATTTGGAAAAAAAGAGCATTAAGATCAGTGTACAGCTGGATTATCACATAACACAGTCTGACATCCATAAACTACTAAAGATACAGTTTAATGTTAATGCTCTGCCCTGAGCAGTATAAACAGGGTAATATTGACCCTAAAAAGGTTTTGCTTTGGTCTCAATGAGTTGGGCATTAGCAGACACAATTGCAGCAACAGGACTGCAAAAGGCATGTAATTCAAGTCACATTTGGACAGATACCATTAAGATAAAAGTCCTGCTGAACATAAAACATAAGCCAGAGCAAGGACATCAGTCAGGTCCATTGTAAAACTGAGTGAATCTGAATTGATTTTTTTCCTCAAACTTTTTCAAAGACAAACTGAGAAGTAAAACCCAAGAATTAGTGTTTCTTTCACTGGTCTTTTCCTCATTGTTTTTTTCAAGCAATGTAAAACTTGATAAACCTGAACCAGTATTTCTAAGAAGCAAACTACAAGAATCAGTGTTTCACAGGTCTTTTCTTCATTGCTTTTCACTTACCACAGAACTTCATGAAATACAGTTTCTGTAGGTCTTTTTACAGACATGGGAAGTCTACACACCACCAAATACTTCAGTGAAACTCAAGAACAGCAGAAAAGTAAAGATTTAAAAACAGAGTCAGTGCTCTACTTTGCCCTTTTTAACTGTTTGGTAAGTGAATGGTAAACCAAACATCTCTACGATCAAGTGGTTTGACTTTAACTAAGCCATCATGAAAAATAGATACTTAGGTCAACAGTGGTTTTGACAGTCACCTGTGGTTATGTAAAAGAAAATCTAGTCTATGTAAGGACTTTTCTTTATTCTTACCAGCTCTCTTTTCTCTAAAACCCCAACTTTTCTGTGCCAAGCATGTGATCTGTATTTTATGAGTTAACCCATCAGGAACATGTTCATTCTTCCCCAGCAATCATTCTTTGGAAATTATTTTTAAAACCCCTCAGCCCTAAATAAACACCATTTTCTCTCCATACATCACAATAACAACTACAGCAGTAGCTTGGCATCTTGGCATTTAAGTACTTCCCATAACCTTAAAAAACCCCAAACTACCAGACACTTCTGAGAGATCTTTGTCAGCAAACAAAATGCAAGACTGTTAATAATTCACCGCAATATTCAGTCTACTTTCACATGTACACAAGAGTGGAAGTCTTGCAATCTTTGCAACATACTTTGCATCTTTCATCTCCACTAATGTAATTTCCTTATTATTAATTACACTCCTTGTATTGCATCATAATCAAATCTTCCTTGGTATATATCATAGCTGGATGGAGTGATGCTATTTTCAGAAATCCAGTTTTTTTCATTCATGTAGTAATTGAGTTTCACAGCTCCACTTTCTTGCAACTTGGCCCTATCCAATTAACTCCTTTGTTAATAACTACTTAAAATTAGCTAATTACGTAACTATTTTAAATACTGCATTTATGGACAAAAATAATTTTAGTTGCATACAAAGGACTTTTTTTAGTCTGAGCCTAACCAAGATCTGTGCATTTAGTTTGTTAAATCTTTCTCAAAGTAACAGTGTCCCTATTTTTGATGTTCAGTGACCTTCCTCCTTAGAAAACTGGGGCACTGAGGAAACCAGAACTAGATGATACTTTTATCTGTGGCTGGACTCCCTCCCACACTAGTAGGAACAGATCATCACAGCATCTGTTAGAACTAATCTGTTAACATTTCTTCCCTGTTGCCCATGACCTGGTTTTCCTAGAAGGAACAGCTATGGGAACAACAGTTTCAGACAACACATCATGTTTTCCAATCCTCCTCAGGACATGCCTCCTTATACTGTGCATTTGAAACACTAAAGGCTCTTTGAAGCCCCATTTGTACTCCAGTAGCTTCAGTCTATGGAACCAAATCACTGAAAATCAATTACTACTATCTCAGTTTCTTTGTATTCCTACTATTGCGATTCCACTACATACCATGCTTAGGATGTACATATATATATACACATATATATATGTGTGTATTTACTAGCACATGTGTTCTCACTGAAATTTCCCCTTTCTTCATTAAATACCTTTTCTGCTTATTCAGCACTCCCTTAAAAAAAACAGATTAAAATAACACATATTTAGAATCTCCTTTTGTTCTGAAACAGATCACGAAATGTGATACAGTCTGAGACAGAAACTCTTCCTGTGCAGAGGAGGAAGGTAAGACAGCTACCCAAGCCTGATCACCGGCAAGCTGTGGCCAGATGACACCCAGCCACAGGTGTATGCAGAGGATGAAGTGCTGAGATCTGGCATTTCATCCTTCCACCAATTCCCTGAAAAGCTAACCTGAATTCCTGTTCAGCACGAAACACCTGTTTAGCACCACACTGCAGCAGCTGTGGGAGCTAAGGAGAAAAACAGCTCCTTAACACAGAGTTAAGGTTCAGAGCTCAAAACAAGGTGCCAGACATTGCTGAAGAAATGATGTCCCAACAGTGGTTGGGACACACCAGTCAGAAGAGGTTACAGCAACATCCATGTAGGTCACCAGCTGCACCCTCCAGGCAGAATACTGACAACTAATGCCCTGCTGCTGTACTGACAAAGACATTTCAGGAGTATTGGTAGGGTCATGCCAGACTACTGGATGTGTACAGGGACAGAAGAACTTTAGTCCAGCCCTTTCCACTCCATCCCTTGTGTTTACTCTGGCATGAGTCTTCCTTCTTTTTCCATTACTATTTACCTACTTAGGCTTTGCTCTGCAGATATCCTCAACTACATTACAGCCAAGGATACCTCCAAGCTATTTTCACCCAGTAGTTTTAAATGTTATTTCTCTTTGTATAAATTCTCTGTTCTCTTTGGGGCTCATGGCTCCTTCCAGTTTATTATACAGGCGTTTCTTCAATTTAATGGATTTTCTTAGGTTTCTCTGGAGTGCTGTTGGTTATTTTTATTCATCACCAGATGTTCAAGTAAAGCTTGCACTTCGAGCATCCCAGATTTCTCCCTTCAATTCAGTACACTGCCTTAGCACTACCATAAGATGATGATCCTTCAAACGATTTTCACTTTCAATCATTAGTATAGAATTCTTTTCATTAACAGCTTAATTTAAGACAGATGAAGAGACCAATATGATGAGATACTGAGTATCCTGAAAGGTAACCACAAACTGAAGTTACTCGGTATGGTACATAAGGTCAAGTGAAAAGCAATTAATTTTGGTACAAGTGAAACAATTGGCATAAGTAGTTTTAGTTGCTGAAACACGGAGATCAGATGTTGAAATGCTCTAAATATCCCAGGGCCAGAACCTTTCCAAATTTTCCAATAAGTGACTTTTTTGTTTCATTTCTCAGGTGCAAAGATTGATTTACTGACAAACTGCCATTATCAAGAACTGTGAAGGCAGTACTAGATATAAAAAAAAAAAAAAAAAAGACCTAAGCACAGTCTTCAGCAAATGTTGATTAAAATTTTGTTGTAGAGAGCCTAAAATGGCTAAAAAAGCCTGGGAAAAGGCCAGGATGCCTCAAGTCAGTAATGGTTAGTAACTTACACACTTAAGTGTTAGCTGCTGTTTCATTAAAAAAGAATCAAAATTCTGTAAGTAATTTGGTAGACAGTATTTTGCTGCTGATCAGAAATGGTAAATATTTGGGAGGTCTATAACAGTCACAGAGGGCTGGGTCTCTATGACCTGGGTAAAGAAAGGTGTTTCAGGTAAAAAAAAAAAAGGAAAATACATGACTGCTGTGGAAGAAACAAAGAGAATGAGATTGGTATCATGGCCTGGTACAATTTCTCTGCCAAGACATGCATTACAGCACCTCAACTGCCCGTTAGAACTCAGAACTTCCATCGAGAAAAAATGTCTCTAAATTGTCCCTATTCAGTCACCTTTGACTTTTGCAGATAAAAGTCTGGAGGTACATAGCCACATGTCAAATCATCAATGTTTGCCTTTGAACGACCAATATATGCTCTTTAATTAATGTCAGTAAAGGCAAACATTTAGGATTCAAAAATCCTGTGCTTTTATAATACCACGCAAAACCACAAAACATGTTCATTTTTCTTCTGGCCAACAATACAATTCCATCAAATCCATGACTTTTATTGCTTCATGGATTAGAAATATGAAAAATAAACACTTGCAGCCAAGCCTGCAGCACTGCATGTTCCTTACCCTCAGATCAATGATTCTATTGTCCAGTCTTGTATCTTGGTTTACAGTAGCTCTTCCATCCTGTGCAAAAGCACATAGTGAATACACACACATCCAAAATATAAACAAAACCAAAACTTCAACAAAACAAAACCAATGGAGAAAAATACCCTCTGGCTAAAAACCAAGGGTTAATTCTGTGTTCAGCAGAACTTCTATATCATTCTAGAGAGAACATACAGCAAACAGGCAGCGCAGCGAAGTTCAAGGTGTAACTTCCCCCAGAGGTCAGATGCAGAACCCAACTATGAGGATGCAGCAGACACACACACAAGACTGGAAACCCTCTGGTTTTGACCTTCTACTGCAGTTCAGCAGACATCAAAGCTACAGAGATGTTGAACACACTTCTGGATAGCACAAAGGAAGTAAAATGCAAGCCTAACAAACCCCCAGAATCACCGCATTAAGGAAGTTGCCTGGCTTTCATGCTTTTGTTCAGCTACAAAGACAATAAAAAGCATTTGAGGATGCAAAGTTTTCACCTCCTCTCCTTCCACTTCTGGTCGAACAGCATCATCCAGCTGTAAGGGCAGTCGGGGTTCAGCTGAGCTGATCACATAGATCTGAAATTGAGAAAGAACAGAAATAGCATGGGGCTGTGCTCAAAAGGAGGTGTGATTTACAAAAGGATATTTCTAGCAGAGACTTGAAACAGTGTTTGCATACGCTGCTCGCTCTAAGGCTGTGATTTTATTCCAGTACTTGAGATACACGGAGCATTCTCATGACAATACTGAAGTGCGTAGTTCTTGCTTTCCCTTTGAAAGATTTAAAGTATCTTTTTTTTTTCTTCTGGGAAGCACCAAATTGAGCAAGTTCAATTGAGCCTGAGGGACAAGCCTTTTGAATGCCAGCTCTGAACATACCAAATTTCACAGAGTTTTAGGTTCTGATTCCAGCAAGATCATCCCGTTCTTCTCCTTGTTACTGTATTATTTACTTATCATCTGAATATAGCTGAAAGAGCTGTTTCAGATTCAAAAATTTATGAGATACTAAAATACAATCAGAGAATGAAAACCACCTTGCTGTGCCTTACGGTCTAGTATTGCTTGTAGAGCAGCAGTGAATTTGATGTTCTTTCAGAAAAATCAAGCATAGGATAATCTGCACACATATCAAAAAATGTTTCTTCAAAATCTGCAGATTTTCCCCAATGCTGTTAGCTAAAATTTATCTCACTGCCATAATAGCCATTGTGCTCTACTCCTGAGGCGACTGGGTTTCAGCTGCATTGTAAGCATACAGTTTAGTTAAAAACCTTTAGAAAAAAAAGGATATTACATAAAGGTTTAAATATGCTTTCTATTTAAACAAATTATAAAGTTACACTTCCTCCACCCCTATAGCACAAGCTCCAGGAACTTTAGATTTCAAAAGCTTCCATGTAAGCCAGTGAGAATTTATTTCTGTGAGAATTATGTATTCCAGTCCATTGTATTGAGGGGAAGATTGTAACTCTGATAAAGAGTAAACTTCTGACTTGTACTTAAAAAGCAGGACTTTTTATTCCAGTATCTGCTGCAGTTAAGAATCAAAAACTAGAATTACAAGCTTTCCTAGCCAAATTGTTCTAGTGAGATACTTTATTTTCTTAATTCAAATGGCAGATAAAAAAAAAGAAAATATAAACTCCAAATATCTTAAAACCAGAAGTGTTTAATTTTTACATATGATACACTGAAATTTGTAGTTTAAAGCAGTTCATTTCTCCGGCATGGGATTCCTTACTGACAAAGTTTGTATGTGTAGACAGACAGACAATCCCAACAGATAATCTATCAAACAATTAACCAGTGCTCCATTTGCTCAAAAATTTACCCTTTGAACATGAAGCTCAACATCTTGCTGAGTACAACCTCCGATTTTCTGATACGCTTTCCTCACAACGCCTTCTATGTCCACAATGCTCTCTTTGGTGATGCTGCAATAAAGAGAGGGCAGAAGGCTCAGCAAGTTCCACTGCACACTGCAGCACATCGCACTGAGCACCAGGACATTCATCTACTGTATGCACTGCTGAACAACAGAACAGAGCTGAGGATCTGGAGTTACTTTTACATCTAATAACTGAGTAATGAAGGAGTTTGCTGAAATATCCCTAGCCACAATAAATTCAAACTGGGATGGAAGACTTATGAGGGAAAGAATTATGATTAAGTTCAGTGCTCGCCCATTCTGTGTGTGTGTGTTTATACATAAACTGACAAGTGACAGAGCTCTTTTTCTAGGCCACAGACACTCTTCCATGTCTCAGCTGATGCAATTATCTGCAAGATGTGTCTTCACCAGCACAACGAACTGAAGGGAAGGCCTAGAACTGAAGGGGAAAATCGAAACTGATTCAGCTTGTTTAAACTACATGACTTGTTACTGAAATATGCAAGATGCTCCAAAATCATTTCTCTGTGACAGGGAACATCCTAATTGCTCTCCACTAACAGTCACTAATAGTACATTAAAACACCACACACCATCCTGAAAGTCTTCCAAAGATATGATATAAAGTATGTGTGCTATAAGCAAACAGTAACAAAAGCCCCAAGAGTCAGAGGTGAGAAAAGAATTTGGATGAGCAGTTTTTATTTACGCATTTAAGGTACTGGACTTTAAACCAGCACTTTTCTACAGATAATCTCACCCTCACTGGAAATGTATTTGCACTCTGTCTCTCTTTTAGCTTACAAGAGGCCAAATATCTTTTTTAGGAAAACTAATGTTACAATCAATCTTTCACTTGTGAGGCCTTCTTGAGAAAGCTGAAAAGCACTTTATGTACATCACTTGACCACCTAAGCCCTTTGACAGCAGGAAAGTATCAGGCCCACAACTTAACTGCAAATAATAAGAGGTGAGTGAGGATGTCATCAGACAAGTTGGCCACTGCTGAAACCAGCAAAGCAAAGAGCCATTAAAAACCCTCAACTTTACAAAGCCGGCACTTTTTTTACTTGGAGTAAAAATCTTGAAAAATCTGATGATATTAAAGTAACAGTGGAAAATTCAACCATCAAATTCTCAAAACCTAACAGTGGTACTATAAGTAAATTCCAATTAACTAAAAAATAAAAAGCCAAATTTGAGTATTTTAACTGATTGCACTATTTTTTGATGTTAATACTTCCAGGTGATAGAATTTACTAGCTGCTCTAAAGTTAATACAGACCAGGGTGCTTCATATGCTTGACTTACTTAACCATTAGGTAATTCCATATACTGCATTAAATTGGTGAACAGTGTGTTCTTCTGGTACATTTACACTTCAGAAGAGCTACAGTTGCTCAAATCATGACTAAATTTGTACAAAGCAGAGGTTGAGAGCGAGCTTTAAATAAGAATCCATTTAGTTATAGGTGAGCCTCTGTCTTCATTATTTTAGCAGAGGCAACAAATATGAGAAAGGATAACTGAAATGACACCAAATGCTTCCAAGTACTTTCTATCACAAATGATTCTGTTTAAAAGTCCTTTAAAAGACTGTGGAACCAATACAGCACTTTGGATGCAAGAGAACATGATCATCTATGAGAATATATGATGCTAAACCAGCATTAAGTATAACTATAAATTCCCTTTGCTTTTCAAATGTGTGAATGTTTCAAAGAATAAAAGTTTTACTCTTACGTGAACTTTCTTTCCCTAAACAGTTCTCCTCTATCTGTTCTTCCCACTTCCCTTTCCATGTGAGCATTTTGGCAAATGTTCAGAAAACACCACTAATGACATGACTAGCAGTGTCTCCACTGAAAATATCAGTTTCTAACCTGCTGAATAAAAGCCCTCTCACTAATAATGGCAAATAATGTTTTAAACTTATTGAAGGAAACTCCTTGCACAGTGGAAAAGAAAATAATAGTTAAATATAAATGTGTTGTATGATGGATTCATAATTAGATTGGCAGACCCATGGTGGAGCACTGTTAATGAAGTCTGTACAGAGCTCTGATCAGAACATGCAAGGAATTCAAGACATGCAAAATGGTATCAGGTGAAAAATACAGGGGGAAACTGACTTTTACATCACTGTAACTGCAATATTGCTTTGCAAACTTGCATAACAACTTCAAAACTTTGCACGTAGGATAAAATGAGCTTTCTCTCCATCTCTATGCTGGAGTTGCAAATAAAACGTTTCTTGATCTGGAATGTATTTAAAACTGTAGCATTCCTTAGTCATTACATTTGCCATAATTTTAACATGTATTTTCACTGAGTTCCTAACTGTGTAGGTCCCTGTAACCAAATATTCAAGTAATTGCCTGGGCACACAAAAGCACTAGGAAGGTTCCCACTGCGTGCGACCATCTTTGTATTTATAAACATCCCTCATCTCCTCTAAACTTTCATTTGATAGTTAAAAAATGTGCTTTTCCTCATTTAAACTCCGCATTTAATCTGGTATAGAAATAAAAGCCATAAAATAAATATATTTATATATATTTATATTTATATATTTTATATTTATATAATCTGGTATAGAAATAAAAGCCATAAAATAAATATATTTATATATATTTATATTTATATATTTTATATTTATATAATCTGGTATAGAAATAAAAGCTATAGAAATAAAAGTTTTGAGTTCTGTTTGAATCATGCTCAGCAAGACCTAGAGCTGGAAGTGTCTGAAGTGCCTAACACTGCATCCTGGAAGGTTCTGCTTTGATCCCAACAGGCCGTTCCTAGGATGTAACTGAAATGGCATTTTCAGTTCAAGTTACAGCAAGAAACAAGATGTTTTAACAAAATGCCAGTAACTACAGCAAAACATTCGCCACAGCAGCATGAATAAGTAATCTAGGTGATTTTTGATAAAATTCCCCTGGGTAACAAAAACCCCCAAACACCAATAAAAGTGAACAAGTAGCAGAAAAATGTGGCAAAGTACCACCATTTCCATTAAGGACAACATTTATACCTGTAATTAGTATTACCACGGAGTAGAAACTAAATTAGAATGCATAAGGCATTAAGAAAAGACAGATGACATCTTTACATTGTTTAATCCAAGAAGAAACTATTTTAGTATATAGATTCATGAAGTCCAACAATAAAAAATTTCCCTGTATAAAAAACTACTTTATATGTAACATTCAAAAAAATCAACATTATATTTACTGAAGTGTCCACTAGATGCCTTATGTCCCTCTTAATTAGCTGCATGTCTATTAGCCAAGACTTTCTCTTTTAACCACAGGATTGCATTCTTGTAGTCTTTATGACAACATCTTTCATCAACAGCTTCGTGTTGCAAGCTGAACCCTATGCTGGCCTCCCAAAGTGAATCACAATCAACACTTTCTTGGTCAAAAGTCTGAAGAATAGGAAGAAACTCGATTATTTATAGACTTTAAATAGAAAATGTTTTACTTCTTCTATAGCATCTATACTTATTCTGGCATCTTCTTGGTTTTTTCTTCAACACCTTTCTGTAAGCAGACTGCACAACTTATATTAATAGAGTATTAAAAATATTAAATAATTGTAATAAAACGTAATAATCAATGATCCTTTATCTGAATGCCAGTGGAAGTGAAAGCAATGGTTTACTTTCAAAAAATGAGTGCATTTTGTAAGTAATTAAGAACATAAACATTTTATACTCAACAAGAGCAACTGTAATCCTGTCTGCACAAATACAGCAAGTATGCATGGAGCCCCCTAAAAGGAAATTACTGACATTGCAGAAGGCCAGGTGAACACTTACTCTTATTCTCTTCATCCTAAAAATATAATGATCAGTTTCCTATACCAACATTCTAACACTTGGTTAAACCCAGATATCTTCTGGGGAAAAAAGAAGCCAAACTGCTTTTAAAGATTTGAAGTAACAAAATCCACAACGTACTTTTAATAATCTTCACCAAAAAAACTACACCTCATTTCCCTTCTAAATTCCCCTAACTTCATCCTCTGCTCATTGCATCCTGTCATACCTTTGTATCTGCAATGTAAAGAATCCCCACTGGCAGAAAATCTTCCTGCATAGGCACCATCAGACTGGCATTTAAATTATTTACTAGCTTCTCTAGGAGAGAACACAGTTTTGTTTAGTCTCACAGAAGGCAGATTTGCCTGACCATGTATCATTTCATCTTGCAACTTCACTATCAACCTTTTCCAATTTGACACGTATTCAGACAGAAAAACAACAAAGTGGACAAAATATTCCAGAATTGCCTAAAACCAGGCACATATTATATTAATGGCATTTTATTCCTCTTTTCCAAAACTCAGAGAACTGCATGGGCTCCTGTCATGTCAGTTATCTATCACAATCTCACATTTCTCTCTGTACTTTTGTATTTATTAATTCTGAGCACACACAAAATCTGACCAAATGATTACAAAGGTACAAATTCACAATGAAGAACATTGAAGTGATTATTCTAAATGAACCCTGCTTACTATACTTTCCTGAACCCCTATTTACCAGTCCAATTTCTGTGTCACCAGCAAACTCAGATGCAATTTGACATTTTCTTCCAGTCCTCTGATATAAAAATTAAACAGAAATGGATAAAGAAAATATTCTGCAATATCCAGCAGTTTTCCTGAAATTACCAATTTATCTAGCTAAAGAACTACATATATTTTTCTACATTGTGAATTATTTTCATACAAGTTAACCAGTTTTTCCCCCTCCATTTTAATCTCTTTCCTGTATTTTTACTCTCTAGTCTAGAAGAGCCATCAAGTTACTTCCTGTGCAAGGGCAAATTTTTTGAGCAGCTAAATTAGAATCTGTTAACCACCTCTCCCCACTGCTCTATCAGCTCTGGCAGTGAGCGGGAAAGGCTCAATGCTGATGTACAAAAGGAGAAAGAAAACCAAAACCAGCCACACCCAATGCTTGATGGAAAAAAGCAGGTTGATAAATTACTAAGATAAATTACTAACTGGCACCTCTGCTGTCTCAAAGAGATAATTAACTGTTTCTCTTACACGGCATCCCTTGCAGGACCAGGCTGAATTGGTTTTTTCTGATAAAAGACAGAAGAACAGGTCCACAGATGCCAATCCAGTATCTCAACTGGCTCTGTGCTATGTTTGTCCTGCAAGTCCAACTAGAAACTTTCCATGGTTAAACTCAAAGAAATTTCTTTATAAGCCTGAGTTAAACCACTATGAAGTATCTTTCACTATAAAGAACTCACGTTCTAATGATAATCGAGGTAATTACTGTATGAATGTTGCTCACCACAGAACATTATGAAAGTTCTTGGTTTCCATGTGCCAATATCTGAAAGAGGAACTGGTTTGTTTATCATTTATGAAAATTTGTACCAAAAATGCTCATTATTTAATCAACTGACATTAAAAATTCAAGATCCAGAATTTCACAAAATATCTTAAAGAAAGTTGTGGACACAGTATGAAAATATGAGGAAATAGCATGTGGAAAATATAGTTAATGTAATATCAGTGAAAACATTTAAAAATTTAATTGAAATTTAAGATACTTAAGTTAAATGCTTTCTTCAATAAATGTGTATTTTCTCATTTAACGTGTAGGAAATGAGAGGATAAAAAAAGACACTGAGAAAGGCAGGGAAACAGGATAGGTATTTTTAGACATCTAAGCCCAGCCTCATCTGCTAGAAATAATGGGATCATTGCAGAGCAGGTGAAAGGCAGCAGGGAAGTGACTGAGGACAGGCACGTACTGGGGCTCTGCTTCAGGTGCTGCTGACACAGTGACCCCACGTGCACTCACAAGCCAGGGAACAGCAGCAGCCTCTGAAGGACAAGAGGCAGCTGCAGTGACAAACAGCAGACAGAACTGTAGGAGATGAAACGCTGGAAAAAGTGAGAGCATGGCAGGATATTAATAAAATTGGTTTGTTGGTGGGAAGGAATCCTGAGAAGATGACTGCACTACTGGTGTTAAAAAAACCAAAAGCAAACCCCCAAAAAGAAAATGCAGAAGGCTGTAACAGAGTTACACCATTCAGAAAACATGATGATGAGCGTGTAAGCCTTTCAGAAGCACAAATAATAAGGAAAACATGAATGCTACAAAGCAAGTGAGGCTGAAGTACCAGGATTCAGCTAGCAAATGCTATCCCAAAAAAGGAGCAGAACAAAAATTCAAAACACTATAAATATCATCAGTCTGGCTATTCTGAGGAATTCAGGTCTGTCTCATCAAGAAAAGTGGGGAGATGACAGGGAGTTGGAAAGAACCTAAGGATGAGGTTCTGCCTGGTTTAACAGGTCACTGCTGCCAGAGAGAAAGGAGCTTTACTCTTTCCAGACATCCTCTTCTACCGTTTACCATTCCTTGTTAGCTCTGGACCTCCATGACCTAATTTAAATCACTAATCTGGCAGAAAACTAATTGAGTTAGAAAAGATCAGTGAATCATAAAAAACCGCAGGTTTACAAGTGGCAGTCAGCATATGGAAAAAAAGAGTGAAGACCAACTTCCCTCCCATGAACTCCTAAACAATAAGATCTACCAATGATGAAGTGCAAATTCAGCTGTGGAGGAAAGAACCACGAAGAACACTAAAAAAGAGAGATATTGGAGAGAACTGGAGAATAGAAGAGCATGCATCACAACTCTAAGAGTTGTTCCACTGTTCTGTAGCACACATTTCTCAAGGGAGTACAGGCAGACTGTTGGGAGTTTAGAGGGAGATGAATTAGGGAACAAGTACATTATACACTTAATTCTTTACAAAGATTCCAAGCACTGGAGAGAACAAATCATTTCATGAAGAAACAGAACACTTCGCTTTGGCTCATAAACACCTGTGAACAGCATGTTTCACACTGGCACTGCCAGCACTGAGCACCGCCAAACAACAAACACTGCTGGTTCTGTTTTCCCGTTGCCTTGAACCCCATCAGCAGAAGCATTATCCCAACCTTCTTAACTTGGCTTCTGGAAGTCTCTACTATAATGAATCCTTCCCCTCCCTGACATATTGAAGGTTGAAGGCTGTAGCGCTTTTGCAGCTAATTAGTGGGGGCTTCCTTCCCGGGCATGAGAGTAGTGCCAAGAACTATACAGAAGCAACTCAAGTGCCACATGTTAAACATATTCTGCACCGAACAAACTGCACAGAATTGATCCACATTTCTATTTGTGAACAAGTAGATACACATGATTAAAAGCTCTACTATAAAGCACATTCGTCACACAAGCATATTTATTACAGGACAACCTGAAAGCACAATCTTGAGGCAAGTAGAAGGGAAAGGCAGATTTTAGGAACAAAACAAATCAAATAACTGAATTCAAATTGCTGCAACAAATAGTTTTTCAACTGGCAAGTCTAACTACCACCCCCATCAAATTTTTTAAAAATTAAAATTAACATTCTAGTGCCAAAAATAAGGCGTAGATAAGTGTAACCCAGCGCACAGAAGCTACTTTTAATTTCTTCAACTCCGTAAGCCACTTGCAATATGGGACTTCTTCTCATCAGTTCTAAGTATAAAATGTATTACTACACGGTGTATGTCTGGTAGAAGAAAAACCCTGAACATGTGCAGACACACACCACCACCACACACCAAATGAAGTGTCCCACTAAGCTCAGCTTGCCAGACTTTTTGTTAGCCAGCTTGGAAGAAAATGTAGGTTGTCTATGGCAAGAGAATGCTGCTTCAGCAGTTCAGAATGAATTTCAAGCCTGTTCTCTATTTTATCTTTTGTCAGTATAATGTATTCAATGCAATAGAGAGCTGACAATTTAAATAACTACATTTTAAAACAAACGAAGCATTGATGTTAATGTGTGAAAATGGTCCCAACCCCTGGGAGTCCTGGTTCCCACCATTGTTTACTCTGACAACAGGATATAATTGCTTACTTACTTGGCAGCAAACTTTACCATCTGCTTGCTTGTATGCTGTCCCACAGCCACAAGAGCCTGGATATTAAACTGCTGCTGACGCAGGACTAAGAAACACTGCTTCCCTGAATACAAAGAGAAACAACACAGGTGTATTAAGGACAAGTTACCCGAGGTCTTTGTGAATGAGAAAAAATTCTTTACTACTTAAATATAAACTGAGCTCTTAAGAGTGTGCGTCTCTCTCCCATTCATTGCTGCCCCCCCCATAAAGCTGCTTCAAACTCCTCACACTGTACACACACACAAACATTGAGATAAATTAAATAATCGTGCCTTACATCTATAAACACTTGAATGGACATTTTCTAAAAATAACAGTAAGCCTTCCAAGATAAAGAATATTTAGACAAAAGAAAAACAACAAATCGTAACTTTTAAAGTAACTTTTTCTTCAACTGCAAGAAATGTATCACACCTTTCCTTGTTTCATTGCTCACAACTACTTCAAGTCTAAATTATTTTTAAAGAAGTTTTTCCTCATCTTCTCAAATCAAAGCTGTAGAGTTCTCTTTACAAAGCTGCTCTGAGAGAAATAGGCTTGATTTTGCACCACAAGGACTAAACCAACAATGTTCATTCTATAATACACCACACATTCAGAATGAAGGGGAACAAAAGGAGTATTGATTCTAGTGAATGACAAGAACCTAAAAGACCCAATTAAAAATTCCTGTAAGAGCAATTTATTCATGAACAGCTTAGGGAAAAAGAAGTTAACAGGAATTAGTACTAATGTACAAAGAACTTAGTGCATTTTGTTGACTTTTAAAATGGGTATTTCCAAGTCAACAAAGTTCTTTCTAATCTGTTTAGCTGACAGTTAATGATCATTTCATACCTCTTCTCACATCTCTAATTTATTCCTTAACTTAGTTTTAAGGAAATATGGTGATTTTAAATGCTTCTTCCCAGACAGAAATTAGCAACAAACATTTCACTAGTATACCAGTATTTAATAAAGACACCAGTATCACTTTAACTCCAAGCTCTGACTCAGAATGTCATAACATTTCCATTGAAATGGTGAGAATAGGAAGAAGCCAGAAGTTTTGTTATAGACAGTTACTCCCCTGTTGTTGTTGGCTTAAACTCTAAACCAATAAGACAACATACGCCTAACTTGAAAATTGACACTAAAAAGCCAGTAGCAGTTTTCTACAATTCGTAATTATGAAGATTACCACTCCTGACACATAGCTACAGATAATTCAAGAGTATCAGAAAATAAATGCAGAACCCTTGACACACAATCACATGGAAATAAAAGCAAACATGTGAAACTAGTAGAAAATATTATTAAATATTATTTATAATTATTGGAAATAACTAATTTTGTCCTATGACAAAAATGCAACAAGATTAATTACATATTTTCAGAAAACAGAGTACAACTATTTCTGTATTCCAGAGGCTGCAATATCCAATATGGTACAGATGCATATATTTCTTGCAGGCAAACATTAAACAACAGATTTAAATTAGAAAAATGCAGGCTGCGTTTCAGATCCAAAAAGTCAACAAAGAAAGTGCAATTTTTCCACAGGACATGATATGCTGAGTTTCTTTAGATAAGGGAGTCATATCTCACATCTCTGACATCTCAGTATTTCTTACAGAGTGGTTGGATACAGTATTTCCTAGAAGATAGGATTTGTCTCCATGATTTTAGTCACAAACAATTTAGCAAAATATGATCAAAGTTTCAGCAATGATGTACTAGGTGTTCAAACAAAAACCACACAGTTGAAGACTGCTACGATGTCTCTCAACTATAAAACAGTGAAATAATGAAGGGACCTGCTGTCACAGGATCATACAATAGTTTGGGTTGGAAGAGACCTTTAAAGGCCATGGAGTCCAACCCCCCCGCAAAGAGCAGAGGCATCTTCACCAAGACCAGCTTGCTCAGATCCTCATCCAAAAGTCTGGTGGTTGTACTTAATCCCAAACACTGGAAGTCTGATCAATATCTGCATTATAAAAGGACTCAAATGTGTTTGCCATGAGTAACAGTAGCTGTTTTCATGAAGGAAGAGGATATTTTGCAGAATGCAAACACTTCTAATCGCACAGAAGATAAGTGATCAAACAGACCTCACTCAGGACTGGTTAAAATATCACAGTCACAAAGATTAAAAGAGGGAAGGGAACTTTTCCTGAGAGAGCTGAAGCCATTCAAAATAAAGTATCAAAAAGACCAGCCATAATCAAATGTAGCTCATTCTTAGAAGCCTTTCCAGATGAAGAGATGGGAAAAAGGAAGCATTTGAGTGAGAAAAAATTTGGATGATGGGATCTTCTCCATGTGTTTCCAAATACTTGCGTGGTTTTTAGCTGAAAAGTATAGCACCAACTTTACTCACATTCAAGAGTGAACTACACTAAGTTCCTACTAAAAGAACCCAATATCGTGTCCCACAAGAATGCCTAAAAGATGAAAAGTTTCAAGAGAAATTTGGATAAAAAGATCTGACACAGTATAATGCATAGAATGTTCAGGCACTGAACAAGTAAGAGAAGACACCAAAAGGAGAATTCCATCAAAAGTGAGCACACAGACCAACCAGTAATCCATTGTTCCTCTTGGATAAAAGTACCAATCAAACGAGACCTTATCAAAGAAAAGGATGTAAGGAAGTAATGTGTATAAAGGTGAAAAAAATTTTGGTCATATAAATTAAATGATGGTTACATATATTTGTCAGCAAAAAGAAGACTTTACACAGTATATTATAAAATTTGGCCCAGTATTTAAATTTATCTTGATGGAATTCTTATTTTCAGATGTTTCATAGACCTATGCATTCATAACCCAAAATCTAGTTCAGGTCTAACATTCTGCATAAGCCCCAGCTGCCTGGCCAAACCCAGACAATTTCCCAAGGGCTTTTCAATGATAAACGTGATCAGTAGATCAGCCTGGCTTTAAAATAAGGCCAGAAATAACATTTATTCAATCTATGATACCAACCACAGGGCCCTGTGCACTTTAATTTTAGTACAACACACAGAAATTCCCAACACCCCATTCTTTACACATCCTTCAGTTAATTTCCATCAGACTCCATGAGTGACTTGCTATATGAGACAGCTGGAATCTGCAGTTGTTCCCATTAATTTTTTTTGGTTTATTGGTCAGAACCAGACAGGGTTAAATAAAGGCTACGCTGGTTATTTAGGAGTCAAATTCAAGTTTCTGAGAAAAACTAAAGCTTGTTTTTGTGAAAGATTTTCCTGCTTCCTGCAATGCATTCCTTTCCACAGTGGTAGGAATAGTGCCATGTTGTGTGTGGGAAAGCCTAATATTACTTTTTACTCTTAAACATTTGCTTTTCTTGTAAGATTCTTTCCCCAAAGCTTAAGTAAACAAGCATACGGCATTCCCTAGCAGCGCTCCCTGAATGTCAGAATTGTTCTGTGTTGTCGGACCAAGAGGTAACGAGACACCATCAATAAATTCAGGACATTCATGCCCATGATCAACTACTTTTGCTTTCATTCTTCAGGTTGTGTTAAAGAGTTTTGAAAATAAGCAGTGTTGTTTCAACAAAAACAATAGTGAGGTCAAAGCGAAGGACTACAACAGCTTCTTTTAAGTTAATATTGCCTTGTTACAGAGATGTTACTGTGTTTGAAGTAAATGTATAAATCATGCAACATACCATGAATCAACGTTACACACAGCCAGCAACCAACAACCATAGAACTTTACACTGCTTTCAAGGTCTGCATAGACACCTGCCTACAATATCCTGAATTCTGTTAATAGCCTGAACTCTTCCAATAATTGCAAAAGAAAAGCCATAAGGATACTCTAATTCATATCCTGATAGTAACATTAGTAACATTTAAAGCAGATGGAGTGTCTCCTGTCTGAACAACTTCATGCTGTAATGACCAAGGTTTTCACAGCTTTTGGAGTTGACAATTTCTTTAAATAATAGAGAGATTTCCATTTCCACTACAAAACTACTGAGGACTCCTTAAGTTTACAGATTTTAATATAAATTAGAATATGCATCATATGTATATATCTGAATGCAGTTCTTTATTTTAACCAACTGCAGTACAGACACTACTCATTAAGAGGGACATGTTTTAAGAAAATGAATTCTCAAAAAGAGATATGAATCTGGTATCTTTCATGATATTTGGTACTGGATTCTCGCCCCTAATTTGCATCATTCCCAATTTTAAGACTACTGTTAAGTTTCGTTTGTGAAGATAATTTCTTCATGCTCTTTTTTTTTTTCAGTTCTTGGAAAGACAAGTTATTTATATCTACAGAGCTGCCAAACATAACTGAAACCAGCACAACAGTTGTCAGCATCTGATGTCAACTGCAAAGGCCAAAGCCTGTTGAAGTTTGCATATGGCAACCTGGTCTCCAGAGGGAACTTCTGATTCCAGGGAAGAAATATGGCTGTGAGACAGCCAAGTGTGACAGCCCACACTGCTGAGAACCTGTGAAAGGGTTTTCCCCCTTTGTCTTGCTAAAGAAAGATGATGCTTCTTATTTGAAGCTCAAATTTATATAATTAGATACCGGTAATCAAAAGTAAGAATTCTGAAATTTTAACACAGATTTTTGTTTCCTGTCAAAGAAAAGGTGTGGCGAAAATAGTCATGTGCAGCAGAAGAAATATGATAACAACTGATATGTTTATAATACAAGTATGTTTTAGTGTAGAAGCTTAGAAGTGTTTTATCCCACAAGTATTAACACTCTAAGGAGAATAATTACATTTTAAAATTACTATTGTTTACAATTGTCTATCTGGTACTTAGCAACGCAGTACAACAAAAATTTACTTTTACTACAATAACTGATTTCCACACAGCTAAAACCAAAATCTCCTTTTTCCTCTTGGGAAAAAGAGGTGGAAAAAGAAAATAACCAGTCAAAGTAACACTGAGGCAACCCTAAGTAACCAGGTGGCAAAGTTTTCTTGAATGCAAGACATAAGCAACAGGTCATGAAACCAAAATAAACATTAAGGTTGTACTAATGACATGAGGAAATAAAACCAAAAACCCTACAGGCCTCTCACCTTTAGCTCTGCTGGTGTGAACTCTGCCACGAACCCAAACCTCTTCATCAGCCTTCTCCAGTGTCAAGTCTTTTATGCGAACCAAAACTCTATCTGAATTACAGAAAAAAACACACATTTTAAAACAGTTTTGTTTTTTTCAAAGCAAAACATTTTTCACTTTGAACTCCAAATACACTTTCTATCATGATATTGATAAAATTGATAATAAATCCAAAACATGACCTTTTGTATCAACAGCATAACTGACTTACTGAAAACACACAAGATCCCATTTCCTTTCATAGTGATTTGCACTTGATCCAGTAGCTTTAAATTGCTTCAAGCTTATTTTTGACTTATACAGCAGGGTCAAACTGCACTTTACCAACAGCAAGACTCGCTGTAGTTCATGGATGGCAGAACCCAGCATGACTACACTGCTTTTGATAGGACTTCACTGTACTACCTGCATTTATTAGTCTGAATTTCTGCTGCCTAAGGGATGTCTGCCCTGCTGCACTGTGCAGGGTGAAAGCTGCCGTGTTGAACCCAGCAAAACAAAGGCTCAGAGGTGACATGACTATTCTCTGTATCTACCTTACATAAGTAGGATGAATATAACCATAAAATAACGATTATTTAAAACAAAGAACAGAAAGAAACCACATATAAATGTGCATTATAAATTTTAAAAGTTTTATTTTGATTAAAACAATAGCATTTTGGAACAACAAGAGTATTACTGTGTAAAATGGATAACATTTATATTAGGAAAATCTGTTTGACAACCTGATCAAGCACTACTATCACTGTCAGAGCCAGGACTGACCAGAAGAACCCTTCAAACCCAATGAAGCTACAAAGCTAAATAACAACAGGAATGCATGGCTTGGAAAGGACAGATTTTGGACAGCAAAGGGAAAAAAAAGTTATCAAGGAAAATATTTTTAAATAACTCAGGACTTTAAAAATTGTATACAACCATTATGAACTGCCAATATGCTGGGTGCATGCCATTATTCCCTGTATTATTCTGTTGTATGATTCCTTCCTCACAGACTTCTCCCTCCTTTCAAATTAACATGAAATTTTCTAAGACACTTCCACTGTAAACTTTTCCTGCCAGAACAAAACAAAGTTTTGGGAAAAAAACCCTTTTGCCCACTCCAGGTTACCATCTGCTGTTCTGGACTCCTTCCTTCTGTCTCTGAATACCAGTCACAGCTTGCCCTGCAAGCCTATTATTCTGCACTGGGGATTTTAGGGGATTGAAAACTTTTATTAGCTTATGTCAGGGCAATGCAGTTCTTTCTTCACAGACACATATCAAATCCAGAACAGAATGGAACTGCGCAGAGAAATGGGATAGGAAATTGACTCAAATATATGCATAAAGTGTATATGCATGTGTGTGGGGGAAAGGGAGAAAGGGAATAAAGATGCTATCATTTGCTAGCAACTTCTGATATCCAAACTTTAACAGTGTCGTACTACAGGAAACATGCAACCATCACAATCCACAACCTTCAGTATTTCCAAGTGTGATATTCAGACAGTTAAAGTTACCTCAGTCAACTTGAAACTCTATCATTACAAACGTAAAACATTTTCTAGGCACAAGCATAAAGACAGAGTGAGGTGTTACACCTTTTATGGATCCTTAGTGTTTCAGGAACCATCTGTATTAGATAAATACTTTTTTAAGTCTTTTGGATACCTAGTGGTTCATGTTTCACCAAGAGTAAACAAGACGCATTTAACACAAAAGTTGTTATATTGTATTAATTATTAAAAACAATTTCACCTTTCATAAAAAGGGTAATGAACAATATCCACAAGAAGACATCATAAAGTCTTTTTTTCCAGTAGCAGATCACAGAGTCCCAGCATGGCTGAGGCTAGGAGGAGGCTCTGGAAGTCATCCCACCCAATCCCATTCACAAGCAGGGTGACATAGTGCCAGCTGTCCAAGATCATGCTCTGATGGTTTTTTAGTATTTCCAAGAAGGGAAACTCTTCCTGGGCAACCTGTACCAATCCTTGGTCACCTTCACAGTAAAAAAAACTTTCCTGATGTTCATTGTGCCCACTGCGTCTGTTCCTGTCAATGTGCTCCACTGCAATGAGCTGGATGTAGCAACTATGCCACTTTGTTTCCCTCCTCCCACACTTCCCAAATCTCAACTTCTTTCTCTCTCATTTCTAAAATGCCAGTAGGTCATGATGTTGCTTGTATTTGTGAGTGCATGCAACCATTTGTCTTTGTCACTCATTTCCTCTTGTCCAACCAACACACTGTATATTCCCTCTGCACTCTTGTATACCATTTCACCTGAATTCCTTTCAGTTCATTTTTATCTCTTCCATAACAAAAATGAAACTTCTTGCTTTCACCTTTAAGGTCCTTCCAACACTTTTCAGACAATCGCCTACTTGTTCTTTCACAAATGCAAGCTGTACCTACATTTTCTGCCCCCTTGCCAATAAATTAAGTGCAAAAATAGAAGATGTTTTAAACTTTGCTACAGTTGCAGTGAAGACAAGGGAACAAAGACTAAACAAAGTTCAAACACAACACTCTGTAAATGTGAAATTACACTTTCTGCCCCAGTTCAGTATTCATGCTATCTCACCTTTACTGCCACTTGGACCCATGTTTATGGGGAAGCTGTATTTTTTTTTTCCTTAATGTATAGCCCAATCTCTTCTTTCCAACATACTAAATATCCTTATTTTTCTCACAGAACTCTAACCTCTTCTAAACATGGGAAAAGAGGATAAAAGTCCAAAAAGCTGTGCGGGACACATAAAACAACACTTTTTCACCTCCAGACCCCATTCCCTGCCTGTCACATCAGCCTGCTTACTAAGATAATTTATCCTGCATCACGGAATTTTGAACACTATGATCAGTATTTCTGCTGCCTCTGTGAAGTGCCAGTATCTTTACAGTACTGAAAAATTTTGAAAAAGAGAAGGCAAGTTTGACATAAAAATCTGAAAATCAAAAGCAGTATTAGATGAAAGCACCTTCCAGGGAGGGTAGATGAGATAATGGGACTGAAGGGAGAAAAAAGGAATGGCAAAAAATGGAGTTGTACTAGCAGGCAGGAAGGACTTAGAAACCTGACATGATGGGAAGCAAGAACATCAGATAGCCAGGGCAGCCAACACAACCAGAAGAAGGACTTAAGTGGGCCAAGAAAGAAGGCACAGGTATGTGTGAGCTCAGCAGACCAGGGTGGAGAAACAAAGTTGTGAACCTGAGAAAAGAGATTTAATTTGCCTCCAGAGAAACAAGAACCTATCAGCACGGCAAAAGGACAATAAGGTTACTCCTTGGAAAGGAACAATAACTTGTTCTGATCACTGTAAGCTGTGTGAGTTCCCAGGTCCAGCCAGTGTTCCTGGCTCCTCAAGTGAGCTGAACAGCACCACTGCAGCAGCTCCCCCTGAGCTTCCACCTGGGGCTGTGCTGCGCTGTCCGATGGCTCTGGTCACCAGAGGCTGTGTGGGCTGCACACCTCATACCACCATTAGTTACTGTGATTTAGAAATGGCAGGTACCCACACAGACTTCAAAAACAAATTTAATACACTTCAGATAGCTGGGAACACTCCTATTTCTGCTTCCTCCCCCACCCCCTGTCCCAAGCAGCAGCTCCTCCAAGACACCCAAGGCAAGTGGAGCTACTGATGACAAGTGATGATCTCACCCTCCCGTGAAGCCTTTGGCAAGAGCTCTCCCTGGCAGAAACTACTGAATCTGTAAATAAAAGTGCACTGGTCTCAAGGAAGGGACTACACTGATCTTCAGTTTCTTTGTTATAGGCATTTTGTTCTTTACTGTTACCCAATTTTGGTGCTCTGGATAACCACTTTCTACAATTACGGAATAGCAGGTTGTGTGTAGGTTGCATTTTAAGCCCAATGGAAAACCCACTCAACATTGTCCATACACTGAGAAGTTTTTTTTAAACAAGGATCAAAAGTCAAGAGGACAACACAACTAAATATGACACTCAGCCTTTTTCATATAATTTTCTGCTGCTTTCACAATTTTCCCTCTCAACATATTTTTTTCTCCGGTACTTTTGAGTGTTTCTTTTGAATACGAGACAGTTGGCATTTCTCCACAAAAGCAGGGCTTGATCTGCCCTCTCAATCTGCCAACTTGGGTCCCCCACACAGTTGTTTGCTCTGGGGTGCAAATCTAGGAGAGGAAACACAGCAGCTGGGCTACTTCCAATGTGATTTCAACTCCTGTTCCCTTTCTCTGGCAGCTAGAATGTATTTTATTCAACAATGACTGCTAATGCAGCCTCTGCTGAATTTTTTGTTCCGTTACATTGTTTGTATAAAGCTCCCCTTCAGTTGTTTTCAACCCATGAGTGCTCTGTTGACTGCTCCTCTTCCCTACATTCTGCATTTCCCTTCCTCAAGGGGGATCAACCAAAACAACCATTCAGAGGAGAAAAAAAAATCACCTAATCACAGATGATGTTGCTGTTTTACATTTTACTATGAAGAATTTACAAGAAGCCAGTCTGTTACTTTCCCTCATTCCCATTTCATGCACTGAATTTAACACAAAGACTATTTCTTGGGATATTGGCCTGGGAGATTGTTCTCTAGCCACTAAGTTTTTCTGAATCCCAATTCCCCATCAGGAGAAAATCAGGACTTCCTGAATTCAGAGTGGTATGACTGATAAAACCCATAAATATTAATATCCAATATTAATGGATTTGGTGCTCATATACAGGAGAAATGGAAGGCTGCATAAGCAGACAGATCATACTCAGAGAGAGAGCACTGCTGTAGTAAGTCACAGCAGAACTTACTCCAAAAATTGAAAAAACCTGACATCTCAGGACTCAGTACATTACAAATAATAATAATTTAGTAATTAAAAAAAAAGTCTGCAGTGATGGACAGATACGAAACTGACAAGCTGTGCAAGGCATGGTCCAGGCAAGGGCAAAGATTGAGATTCCCCTCTATCTGGAAGCCAGTTCCAATATCCAACCACTCTCATGACTTTTTTTTCTTCCCTCTAATCTCAATTTCCTGTTCCGACTCGTGTCTATGACCTCCAGTCCAATTACTACACACCTTCAAAGCCTGGCTTTATCTTTGCTACACCCTCCCATTAACCAGATTTTAATTGTAAGATCATCCACAGCTTCCTCATCTCCAGGCAGAACAAGCCCAGCTCCCTCAGACCCTGTGTTCCAGTCTCCTGAGCAATCTGGTAGCTCTCCATGGCACTGGCTCCAAAATTTTCATGTCTTCCTTGGACTGGAAAGCCCAAAACTGGACATGAAGCCCAAATGCAAGTGTCTCACAAGTACCGATGTATCCCAAAAAAGGAAAAAAACTCCAGTGGGATTTGAACAGAAAAGTTTGGTAAAGGATTTCTCAAGGAAGTACTGAAGGTATTTGGCACATAACTTCTTTTTTCCTTCTTTCCCACCCCATCTCTTTTGCAAAAACTTGTTTCATTTTTCAACTGACCTGGTTTCTCTTGGGATTGTATCATTGATGAAACTCCATATCTTTCCTTAGCATAATCCTAAAATGGAGGTAAGAAATATGTATCAAAGAAGCACACACAAAAAACCCAAACAAAATCATCACAGAGTTAACTGAGGGAATAGAAAATAATTAGCTATATTAAAAAAACTGCATTTTGGACTCATGAGAGATACAGAAGAGAGAGAAGACAATTGTGCCCTGAAAGAAAAAAATAATTCCAACAACAGTAACCATGCATGAGGATCGTTACTTGTTACACAGAAAGTTAGTGTGATTATCTCTACAAAGACTCTACTCCTGAAAAAAATATTTGAGTCCTATGTAAGTAGATACACTAAATATTTCCTTCCCATATTCAAACACCAGCTGATCACATGTAATTGTCACAGCCTGGTGGAGCTTGACTGTTAACAAAATCTGCCAGGTAAGGCACAGAAGAAGGCAGCATTTTCACCAAAAATACCACAGTTCTTCTTTCCCAACTAAACCCATGCATTTCCAAATAAAAACCTCTTGGTTTATTTATTTTATTCTATTCAATATATGAACCAAAGTTCCTACTAAGTACTTTATTTGGGGAAGGTCTTTGCTTGTCCGCTTTTGATGAACTGTAGCATACTTATAACTTTAGGGAAGCCACCAGCACTTGGAATTCCTTATTGCTGATGCAACAATAAGCAAAAATTACTTTATAACAAAATGAACTGATACTCATTGTTAGTAGTTTTTTCTTCTTGAAGAAACACTGGCCTCCAATTTTTCAGCACTGCTGTGTGACCTTCAAGTACAAGGCAGAAGAACCTGCCAGGCCAGCAGCAACCCCCTCCCTGCTGTGGAGGGGCAGCCCAGGTGTTTCTGGCGGGGCAGAGCTCTTCAGGGAATCACAGGCTGGGCCTGGCGAAGGGGGGAGTGGCACGGTAAAGCCAAAGACAGCTGCACCCCAGGGCCGGCCAAACCCCGTCTGGGCCCAGCCCCCCCACCCGGAGAGCCTCGACAGCGCGCCCGCCACGTTTCCTGCGGAGACCCACACCAGCCGCCGACGATTCCTCGTTCTCCGGGCGGCGGTCCTGGCCCTGCCCGCGGCCGGCGGCGCTCGGCATCCTGCAGCGGCCGGCGCGGCCCTCACGGTCCCCCACGGTCCCTCACGACACAGCCCCGCGCACGCCACGCCGCTTCCGCGCGCCCGGCTCTCGCGAGAGCTCCGCCCCTGCCCCTGCCCCGCCCGGCACCGGCCGAGCGTATCGCGAGAGCTGGCCCCGGCACGCGCGGCTCCGTTCTCGCACCGCGGTACCCTCAGGGTGGGCTGCGCGCGGTGCCGCCTTCCCGCTCTGCCAGCGGGGCTGGGGTAATGCCGGCGGCTCCCTGCTCCCCTCAGAAGCTGTTCTTTCAGGGAGCCGCCGCCGTCCTGGCAAGTCTCGGCGCCTCCAACCCCGCGCTGATGCTGAGGCGGATGCTGCGGAGCTGGGCTGGGCAGGGCTGAGGCAGGGTGGGTTTCGTCTTCGCTCGCCCTGCTCCGCAATCCATCACGGTGTGGCCAGAGGTAATATCAGAGAATCACAGTATTATTAGGGTTGAAAGGGATCTCTGGAGATCACTCAGTCCAAGCTCCCACCAACGCAGGGTTATCTGGAGCAAGGACACAGGAACGTGTCCAGGTGGGTTTGGAATGTCTCCAGAGAGGGAGACTCCACACCCTCCCTGGGCCGCCGTTCCAGAGCTCTGCCGCCCTCAACTTAAAGAAGTTCTACCTTGTGTTGAGGTGAAACTTTGTTTTTTAGTTTATGGCCAGTGCTCCTGCTGCTGGGCACCACTTGAAAAGAGACTCAACCATTCTCTTGGCACCTGCCTTGAAGATATTTGTATGCATATAAATAAACATGTTGGACTGTGAGGTGGCCAGCTAATGAGTGTGGAGCCAAATCGCAATGCACTGTTGTTCTATTACACCAGCAAATGTGGCTTCCCAGTGCTTACCCTGGTAGCAGTTCTGAGCCCTGCCCAGTCGCCCTGTTTATAATTAGCTGTTTATTAGTTAGCTACAAGTAGGTCCAGTAGTTTTGAGAGGATGAGCAATAGTGCAAATGCAGGTGTTTCCCTCCAGCTGGCTGCTTGAAGCAATGCTACAGTTCTGAGACAGGTCTGGCTGCAGGTGCCAGCTTTGAAATGACAGAAATCAAAGCTGGATGCAGCTGGTGAATCTATGGATTCATAGATTGTTTATTTTGTGCAGGGCGAGAAAGAGTTAGCGGTCCTGATTTAAACGGCAGTTTTGAATTTTCACATTTGACTAGCTAATCCCTTTTGTGGTATCGATTAGAGTTCTTCATTTCCTGTCCTACAGTTGTTTATTTTGCAGCGCTTTGTACTGCACTGGTTCAACATCTCTTCTCGTGGGAATCCCCTTGCAAAGTTCCCCTTCTGCCTTCTGTCTCAGAGAATTATCACTTCACCATGAGAAGCACAGCTTTCACAAAATCCTTTCTTCTCATGCACTGTTGCAAAGAATTAAGATTCAGTGACAGAGAAGGCAAATCACTGTCAGTTTTCATTCCTCAGCACAAGAAACGAATGGTGGGGTATTGTGTACTGTGCTTACATGCTAATGTAACAGTAACAAAGCACGTGGATTGCTCTCAAAGTGTCAGTTGTGTCTCTTGTTACCTGTCACGTAGAACCACTGCTCAACCTTAACCTGAACCAACAGACAGATGCAAATCTTGTGCCTCACCGCGGAGCAGACGGTACCATCTGCACGACACAGTGCTCTGTAATTCTTGGCATTTCACCGGCATTGCTGTGAAATTAAATCAAAATAAACCAGCCCTGTAACCCTTATTTCTGTGCTGGGAGCCTTCCAATGGTGAATAGCATGAGTATTTCCTCTGGGGCAAATAACCTGAAGGTAGTTCTGAAGGAAAAACCCTTTTAATATAATGAGAGTGTTGACTGAACCCAAAATGTGGCCATTTAAGGGGCACCGTGGCTAGTTGTTCCATTACCAAACTTCCAGAAGAAGCATTTTGCAGAGTTCATGCTCTCAGGTAATTTGTCCAGGATCCCTTTGTCTTGCAGTGTGGAAATGGGGTTTTTTGAGCAAAAATCTGTAATACACTGAAAACAGAAAAATAAATTAAGAATAATTTAGTATTTGGTTAAATAAACCCCTCAAAATTCTCCACGTAGCTTGGGTCCCATTTATTTCCCATTTCCATCTCACTAAATTTATTACAAATCCTTTGTGAAGAGCACAAAACACCACGTGCAGGCGATGCAGCTCATCTGCCGCACCTTCTGTTTCGCTGCACTGGTATCGACAGTGGTGCGATGGGGGCAGTACCTGCGGTGAACCTGCGAGCCATAAGTGGGAGCAGAGCCGGAGCCGGGCCCGGGTGGGAGGCGGAGGGGCTGGGGGGAGCGGCCAGCGCTGTCCCCCGGGGCCTGGCCCGGGATTAGCACATGGAAATGACATCACCCACAGCCAATCGGGGGGCCCCGGGGGTGCAGCTGGATGGAGGCCATACTCCACTTAAGTAACAAGACATGACATACCATGTGCTAATGCTAAATAATTTATCCCTCAGGCATATAGTGAATTGCAAAGCCAAGCTGAGGCCTGGTCAACAGTTTGTAGTTTAAATTAAAATTGGCTTTCCCATCTTCAAGGGCGGGAGGGGGTTGTCAACTGTTGTGATGAAAAATGGAATGCAGAAATCTCATTTTTCTCTTTGTTTCACTTCTTTCTCCTGTTACAATGTGAACTTATCAAAACACTTTTCAGTGATTTTGGAGATATGCCCCACAAATCTCTATTATATGAAGGAAAACCCTAAAGGAAGGTTTAAGACATTGTGAATAATTATATCCAATATATCCTTGAGACTCAGGCCTTAGCACCTGTAATATCCTAAACCAAAGCAATTCCAAGATTTAGTTATATTTGTTTCAAGTTACAAATGTTATGGGGGCGTTTCCATAGCAGAGCCATAAATTTGTCTCGTTAGGGATCCGGGGGCAGTTGCTGCTGCTCAGGTTGAAGCTCAGGCCCAGCCTGTGTCAGGATGCTGGGAGCCAGCAGCACACAGAGGTGGGTGTGATGTTAAACCACAACTCTTGCTGATGGCTACTGAAACAATGTAGTCTTTCCAACTCAGCTGTTCAGCTAAGCTTGGCTAAGCCTTTGACATGTCAAAATACTGAGCTGATTTCACGTAAATATGCTAAACAACGTTTTCGCTGAAACCACAAGAAGCTGAAAGTATTCAGCACTTTCCATAACCTGTCCTTACATAGCATCTTACAAAAATGGTGGCTCAAATATTCTTTAATCTTCCACTGTACAATTGGCCAGGAAGTCAAAAGTTGCAATGTGCAATGTGTTGGTGGAAAGGAGATAAGAATTGCCTTTAAATTATTTTAGGAGAAGAAATTAAAAGGACCTCTGCCCTATGGAATAAATCAGAACATATTTACCTAGTCTCTACTTGTTTGGCAAGTTAAAACCTAGAGAGCATGAAGTGGTACAGACATAAAAAGAGCATGTGGGGAAAAAAATACAAAACAAATTGGTAGTGTCTCTGAAAGGTCTTCAGGGAATTCAGCTTTATTGCCACAATAGCACACTTTTCCGTGTGCAATTACTTGTTGTCATGGAAATGGATTTTGAAGATTTCTCCTATTTTGGATGCTGCAAAGCATGCTTAATTTAATTAAGAGGTTGCCTTTGTTTTTTTCCTTTCCATATTTGTTTATTTATATAGGTTCTTGTGTGATTGTCAGGCCAGTATCCAAGTTTGCCTTAGATAACAAAAAGAAAAAAACATCCCACTGAAAAAAAAATGCAGGAGCAGCTAAAATATTAATATATTATTTATTTTGTGAGTTATATAAGTTCATAGTGTGCCTTCTGTGATAGGAAAAGCTCTTCTATTAATAATTTCAACCTTGGCAAAAATGTATTTTTGTAATTGATCATTTTTTTTTGCTAAAACATTTGTACAATGAATAACAAAGCCTTTGCATCTAGATCCAAGTAGGAACAGAATTTGGCAAATCTAATTCCTTCCTGGATTTTCGCAGCTCTACTTCCTTTAGGAAGTTTTTAGTCAATGGGAAACAAAGGCTTATTGAAAGGATTAAAGTTGCAACTATTCTCTTTGTTTTAGAGCTTCAGTCACGGTTTTCCTCTAGTAAACAACATTTGCAATTAATAAAACTTCTAAAAAAACAGGAACTTCGGGGAAGTACGTGCTTATGATAAGCAGCAGGATTTCTTTTGACAACTCTATACAAAGGTGTAGTCTTTTCAAGTTAAGACAATTATAACAATTGAGTTTCTCAAAGCATTTTGGAAGTGTTCCTTCTGATAAACACAAGACAACATGCTCTGCAGCCAGGGATGGGCAATACATTTAAATAGGAGGTATCTTGTCAACAGTTTTTGTGTCCCAAAATTATTTTAAATAGCTGCAAGCAGCTCACATTTCATATAATGCATAAACCCAGTAGTCATGTCTTACATGATGAAATATCTGTGTGCATTGGACATACAGTGCTGCATATATTTATGAACTATTAGCCATAAATTGTTTGTTGTTTCCTTTACATGGCACTTGGAGAAGGCATTAGGATAGCAGTTATCTGTGTCTGAATAAGAACACACGGAATATTTAATCTTTGTAATTTATTTTGTACTCTTTTTTATGTCATAAAATATACACATTCCCATGTTTATGTCAGCTGTATTTCTCTTACTGGCTTTATGTGTTTACTCCCAAGGAATTCTCTTCTGCCAGTGGGAAACTGAGGAAAACACGGTAACTTTAATGATGGGCCTCCCTGGAGGGCAGTGTGGAGCTGCCAGATGAGTGGGACTGGCTGGCACAGGAGATTTTTCATGAACAGCTCAGCTATTGTTCTCACCCAAGTGTCCAGTTCTTTTTCTGGGGTGGCTGATATCCAAAGGGTGCTGAAAACAGCAAAGTGGAGCATAAAGGGATGCAGTTCTGGCTGGGCCCTTAAGTGCAAGAACATTGTTTTTTCTTACATGAAAATTCTCATTTACAAAAACCATCTGAAGTGTTTGTCCTTCTGATGATAATTTTTACACTTTTATCTCACATGTAGGCAGATTTTTTCCTTCTAGATTTTGTCAGCTAAGTGTTCCATATCCTTGCTAATCTCTAACCCAGAGTCAACTTCTGGTGAAGTTATAAACCTTTAGAAGCAGAAAGTTTTGATGGGAATCCTGACTCAGACTTGGTTTCAGCAGCAGGAATAGTGCTCTGTTATCAGTAGATGTGAGTCAGGCACCAGCACTAAGTCTGATCTTTGAGATTGCCCGTTAAAAGTAAGTGTTCTTTGTTGCTGTCTGAAACAAACAAGAAGCAGAGACGAGTCAACTAAGTGATTAAATGTGTCACAGAGGATGTTAAATGCTATTTTTGAGACGTTTTCCTACAGCAATTGTGAACTGTTTTGTAAACAAAGTCTGTTATTGGTCAAGGGTGCTCCATCAGACATTCTGCATAAATCCATTGGCCCAGACTCTGAAGACAGTCACACAGAAGTTTGGAGGTTGGTGTAAATGGACAGACTGATTCCTAGAGGAAATAAGCGTTAGCATGAGAACAACAGCTGAACTGAAATCCCATAAGCCAGGAAAAACAGCTACACAATTACACTAACAGGTGGTTGGTTTCAAAACAAATTTCAAGGTCTGACAGCTCAGTGCACCTGCTTTGGGCTGATTTCTTTTAAGACTTGGGTTTGGCATGAGCCATTGATAAAAACCATAATTCTTTGTGTCTGAGAAAAGTCATCATTACCATATAGTGATGATAAACTGCTAAAGCTTTCTAAAAGTTGTGCTTAGCCAGAAGGTAATATGGGTCATTCTGCACACTCTGTCATTAGAGTTCAAGCTTTTCTCTCTCAGACCTACCAGGGAAATATCACAGACCTCTTCTGTAAGCTGAGATAATTTCATTCACTAGAGTGCTGTGATTTGAATTAGGTATGACTTCAGCCTTTGCCTTCACCACCATGAGAAAAATCAAAATTTATTTTGACAAAGATTTTGGCAAAGATATTCAGCAAATTCTGAGTATCTATTATATATTATACAATTTATATACTGTGTAAAATTCTGAATAACTATAAAGATCATACTCTTTCTTCTACATTACTTTTAATTGCTGAGATTTCATTTGGGGAGATTTTTTTCTTTGCTTATATTTGTTCTCAGCTTATAGATATTTCTCATGAATTTTGTACAAAGGGAGGATGGCCATTTTCATTTTGGGGAAAAAATCAAAACAAGCTTTTGTCATTCAAATGTCTGTACTGGTGGTCCTTTATGGATGGCTCCCACATGTCAGTAAGAAATAGGATAAATCTAAAATTTGATCAGAACAGACTGATAAATGTAGCTTTTGAGATTGAGGTTGCTTAGTTTCTACAGAATTGAAATGAGGTTCTCAGAATGGTCTAAATAACTAGAAATTCAAGTTCCTCTAATTTTCAGGCAGTGGGATTACAGAGTACCAAGTTCCTCACATCTCCATAAGATCTGGGCCTTCATTCTGAACACCTCACTTTGCAAACCTAATGTGTCAGAGTTTTACATTATGCAATCCTGAGTTCTGGAAATGTGTGGGGTTTTATTTTCTTCCAGAGATAGTAAGAAGAATATAATCCCAATTTTCAACTCTGAGCAACTACTGTGATTAAAAGATGTGCAGCCTGCGTGCAGCCTAGTACCGTACTGGGGACACCAGTATGACCTGCACTCTACTCAGACTGCAGCTACTCTTCACTGCTCTCTCCTCTTGTCTGTTGAGCAAAACTTGCAGCTATTTATAAACTTCATGGTGTTCAAAATTGTGGGGGGTGCATACAGAACTGCTAGTGTGGTTCTGTAGTGCTACTGTGGGCCTTTCCCCTCCCCATTTTGTTGTTTTTTAAGACCTAAAATTGTGATTATATGGTTAACAGCTGGTGAAACAGAAAAATAGTGATTAACCTGGCATCTCCCATCTCCTTTTAACGAATGAAAATGCAAATCTACATAATAACAGGTTTTTGTTTTAACTGTCCTTCATTCAGAATGACTAAATACATTACCTGACAGCAGCAGTGGTTGCTTTTTTCTGAAGATTCTGTTTCTCAGGTCTTGATAGATTACTCTTTTTACTGGATTGCAGAGGATATTCCTATTAATTTTCCTTGGCTGCTGTATATGATTTGACTATGTGACTGTAAAGATCTGTCTGTTAGATTTTCAAATTTTTGTAGTTACATTCCAGATTTCATGATCTGTAGACTTGAACCCATCTAACTGGAAAATAAAATACGAAAGACACTAAGTTACACCTTGTGAAATATACTTAAAATGTCCACCTTTCCATTTGCTGTGTCAGTTTTCCAGGTTTGCAGTGGTTTTTCCTCTGTTGCAGTTATTCAGTTAACAAAGACTGCCATGCTTTTTTTTTTTGGCTGTCAACTTAAGACAGACACTAGCACAAAGCTGAAACTTCAGCTGCCTTCCTTGAGGAGGAAGAGTTAGCAAAACTGAGCATTAGATTCAAGAATTGGGTACCAGTTTTTATCACTTGAAGGATCAAGATCTAGAAAAAAAACCCAGTAGATCATGTGGATGAAGAATCTGAGGATCTGCAAATTTCCCCTTGTGAATACCTAGCAGTGAGCCAGAGATAATTCTTTTCTGCCACTGAGTTAGGAGAGACTGGCTGTTCCCAGAACTGTCTGACAGGTCAGCTTCTGTGCTCACCTGCATTTACACCGAAGTTCAGTGTGAGGCCACATTCTCAGACTAAACTACTCCTATAAGGCACCACTGTCCATTCCAGACCAAGTCATCCAGGTCACCAAGCTCTGGTGGTTTTTTACCTGGTGACCTCGCTTGAAACACAGTGAGAAATGCTCAGGTGAACACAGAGCAGAGATAAGGGTTAGTGATTTCCTCTGGTAAGGGTTTGCTTCCTCTGAAGTGAGCCTGGTGAAGAGCTGAGGAAGAGCAGTGGGCAGTCACCTGTAGGGCACAGCTGTTCGCAAAGGCATGTTTGTCTATAGGGTGAATCATCCTGAGAAGATGAGTGCTTGGGCTTTCTGCAATTGGAGACTGCCACTGCTGTGATTAACACTTTCTGTAGCTGGTAAATGTGCTCAGAGTTGTGTTGTACTCTAATACATCAGTAGATTTCAGCCTGCTGAGGAGTGACTCTTCATTCCTGTCTTAGGATGTGGCTCTAAGCTTTCCAGAAGGACAGGACATCTCAGGACTTAGTTTTGAATGCTTTTCTCAGAGACCTACCTGACTGTTGAAGAGTGCTCAGATTTTAAATTGAAAGATTTGACCCACTTTGTAGAGGAAGAAGAATGGATTTGGGAGTGGGAAGGTCACTGTTAATAGCACATGAAGTACTTCTTAACAAGCTTTAAAATTGCTTTGTTTCTTCCTCTCCTAGTGCTGTAAACATGACAAGCCAAAGGAATACCTTAGAAAATAACTCAAGGAAGCTGCAAAGGCTATTGAGAAAGCAAAGAAGCCAGCTGGACTGGTCAGTGTCAAACACATTTTCTAATAGCTGTGGTGGGTTGATTTCTCCACATTTTTCAGTAGATACGTATCACATATTTTGAACGGTACAGTGAAGCAAGTGAGGATATTCTCATACAGAAAGTTCACTTTTTAAATGCATAACAATAGGCTGCATTCTAGTTGGAGTCTTCCTAAATCCCTGGTAAATAGACACCTGCTTAATCCAAGGTTGAAGAGAAGAGGAAAATTTTAATACATTCTTTTTCCATTTAGAGTTTAGTTACTGGACTTTCTGTTAAAAGACTCATTTTTCTTGGTTTGGGCACAATTACTAAAGCACGCATTTGGCAATTAATTGAGAAATATGTGGGTTTTTTAGAAATGTCAAAATTCTGAACCTCATGCTTAGGAAACTGTATTGTTTAGAGGGAATGTTGCTAGTGGGTTGTGATATTTTATATTTGAGGTATCAAGGGATGGGATAATACTGACAAAGTCATAGGTTAAGCTTCTTAGTGAGAGTAAGTTTATAGATAGCAAATCTCTTATCCTGGAATCATCTAGCTCTTCTTAGTGTGTGATGTTGGAAAAAAGGTATTGGCACTAGGATGTATGGTTGATGAATGCAGGGGATCTATCCATGTCTGTAACTTGAAGTAACCATCATGTATTTGCAGAGAACCCATTACCAAGGTCACTGTAAGGCCATGTGGTATCCACAATCTCTGTTCCTTCCTGCCTAATTGTGGATAAGTAGAAGGATGAGTTGCTCAAACACCATGCAGTGGCCAGGGTGGTCTGCACAAGCATTTGCACTGTGCACTTGTTATTTCCTGGCTCCCTGATTGCTTTCCTTTCCCTTCTTTTCTCCACTGGACAGCCTGTGTCAGCCTCCACAGTGTGTTAAATCCTGCTTGCAGACAAACATGGTCATTTGGTACCTGTCAAGGAATGGCAGTAGGGACAGGTGTTCCTCTGTCACTGTGTTCTACCTGTTGCCACTGGATTTAATCTCTCTCCCTCAGTATTTCACTGCCTCCTGGATGAAGTCTGAGACATCTCTGATGTAAATCAAAGGAAGATTTCTTTTCCTGTTATGTCTCCAAGAGCCCATTTCTCCTTGCATACACGAACTCCAATTTGTAAATAGTAAGTATGTCTCTGTGCTTGGGTGGGTTATTGAACTACATTTCTCATTCTGCCCTTCAATTTTATTTTCACAAAAGGAACCCATGGCTCTTTACATTAGGAATCGAGGGAAGGTTTTGTTGGAATGTGTTTTGCAGGCTGAAATATTTCCAACAGCAAAACCAAAATTCTCATCTCTGTTAAGAGCTTGGTTACATTTACAATATAGTTTTTTCCAGAACAATTTACTCAGTTTGGAGGGAAATTTGAGTTCTGAGGTGATACTAAATGAACTTTAAGCCGTATGTATGCACAGCATGAACAAAAGGAGATGGTTCTTTATGAGAGACAGCAAAACTGGGCAGGTAGGAAGAAGGAGAATGCTGGTTTTACAAAGGCAATGCAAAAGATACCTTTAGTGTAATCAGTTTAGCAAGGAAGAATAATAGTAACAGAGACATAAATGTGGCAAACAAGAAAGGATTAAAAAATATACTGGCTGAACTGATTGAGCTAGAGTTGCCTTTGTATGATCTACTGGTGTGTACTTTAAAGCACATTAAACAGTAAAAATGAGGAAAATGCCTAATAAACTGGGTTCAACTTTGAATGTTTGAGCTGTGAAATGTCTTTGTTTCAAGTATTTATTTGTTTGTGATGATATCCACGAGTGGTGACTGGTTTCTTCCTAAAGAATATCTCTTCACTACAACTAAAGAGGGATGGGACATTCAACCTTTGTCTGTGGAGTGAGAAAATAAGTTGTACATGCAAAGAGAACAGATTGTCTGTTATTGCTGTGTCTATCTATAGTGGGTCTATATGAAGCTGTCAGCCTTTGAAAATTAAAAATGTCATATAGCTTTTTCTAGAGTGGGTTGAATAACATCTTAGATTGTGGTCTAATGATAAAAGTTAAAGCTGTAAACTGAGGTTGACATAGAATCACAAAGGAAAATAATCTCATTTTAACTGGCTCTGTAGGTGGTACAGTGTTCTACAGAAACACTGAGCCATTACTTGCTCTCTAATTGTCCTTCATTTTCCTGTGCTGAGAAGCTATTAGTGCAGGATATAAATTGTGTCTGTACTGGATTTCTGCAGCTAACTGGTAAGGAATCAAATTTTTTATTTGTCACACAGAGGTCCCCAAACACCCCTAGAATTTCAGACAATAAAACCTGCTGAAACCTAAGGAGTTTGGAGTCACCCATATGGGAGACAGTGTTGATAATTTAAAGGCTTTTTGGCCAATTTCAATTCCAGGACCCATTTTCTTTGCAGTATACTGCTTCAAGCTAATGGATTTGTAATTAGTGGGGAAGCCAAATTCATAAGGCTGCTCACTATTTAAAGTATCACAGTTCAAGCTTAAGAGACAGTTCATTACAGCAATAATACTTCTTTGTCTTCACTGCAGTTACAAAAAGTGATTTTTACATGTTGTGCTTATTTGACTCAAGAGAAGCCATGGTCCCATCATGAACCCTGTAGTTTTCTTCTGTTCTGCTTTGTTTGTCACAAGGCACTTTCTGCTTAGGTGGTTAATTGTAGGTTTGCTTTGGAAGAGTGTTGGTTCTGGCATCTTGTCTCGAAAGCAGTGGCCTTAAACTGAATAGGATATAGTCTGGAATAATTGAAATCCTATTGCTTCCCAGAACCTTAAGAAGGCTCATAAAATATGACATGAACTCTGAAGAGACAAATTGAGAGATTTGACGATGAGTGGGAGGAAAAACTTTCTGTCCAGAGCAAATGATTTATCTTCTCTTTATCTTTATCATTTGGAAATGTCTCCATTTCCAAAACCACCTCCAAATAGGATCAAAATCATCCCTAGGATTTGCTTTAGCTATTCGAGTCAGTGATTTAGTTTGCTGTAATTTTTCATTGGATAGCAGAAAATGTATGTGATGTATTTGTAAAATTATTATTCTTTTTTCCTTCATTGTGATATTTTCCTAGCCTCAGCTGGGTTTTTCTATCTCTCCTTACTCCTGTGTCTCTTTCTAGAAGTTCTCCCAATTTTCTGAGTTTCTTTCTCAGGAATATTCTCAGCCAAAAGTTCTCCATGGTACGAAGTCCAATAGATTATTTAATTTTTCTTCTTCCCTTCATAGTCTTCGTATGTTTAGGCAGCTTGGAGAGGTATTGCATTTGAACTTATGCATCATTAGTGAAGATCTGTGTGTGTACAACTGAGACCAGAATTGGCTTAAAGTCTGCTCCAAAAGGAAATTGAGTAGGATCCTGCAATTCCGACTTGTTTCCCTTTCCAGCAGCAATGAACTGAATCAGAAGGGAACTAATGAATTCTGGTCGATTTCCTTCAGCGCACCAAAGCTCTTTAAACACATACTGAAGAAGGGAAATGAAGTAGGATTAGTCCATTTCCCTTTGAAGCCAGCTGTGTGTTCACAGTGCATGTACTGGAACATTATTTCACTTGCCAGTTTCTGGCCCTGGGCCAAACTGTAGTATCATCTTGAATAGATGCAGGATCCAAAAATACATAGAAAAACACATGGACTGCCTCTGGACAGTAAGTGAGAAGTTGGTGTCTGTGTGGCAAATTGGCTTGTGTTTTTATTCTTTAGTTCATTACCTGTTTGGCAAGGGATCACCTCATTATTTTTATTATTTTTTTTTTCATTAGCTTTGCCATAGGCAGAAGCAGTTCCGGGGCCTTATTTTCCCCTTCAGATTGACTTCAAATGGCAGTCTGAATTTTTAGTGTAATATTAAGACACTTCGTTGTTTCTTTACTGCTGTTGTGTTTTTGAGGGAGAAAAGTCCCCCATGTTTCATCTTATACAGAGCTTTGGGGAAGAGGGATATTTGAGGAGTTGTGTAATACTGAAAGTTGTGTGTGTGTGACTCATGCACTATTGTTGTGCCTGTATATAGCACCTTTCTTTCCAGACAGTCTCAAAACATTTCATAAATAATGTGGTGATTTCCTAGCTTGTGACACTCTCAGGGACTGAAGAAAGGACTCTTCTACTCCAAAAGGACGAGACTTTGCCAGTGCATTTCAGTTTACTGTTGCTGCCACACAGTTGAACAGTTCGGATTTTTTGTGTAGGAGATAAGTAAAAGATAAGAAAAAAATAGGCAGAATCTTATCCACAGCACTACACACATTAAGTACACTGGAATGAAAAGTGTCTGCTATCCTGTAAGTACTGTGCCATCAGGAAAAATTGGAACATTTGGGCTGGAACCTTTCTTCTACAGTGATATTGGATCTCTGTGTCTTACAGGGCCTCTCCTATAATGTGCTCAGTGACAGCGACCCTGGCCTTACCTGTTACAGGGCATCCACGCTTTCCATGTTTTCCCATGCCACTGGGGTTTGCCTGTTTGATTCCAGGACACTTCTGAAGGCACAAACTAAGCTGACAAATGTGCTGCCCTGGTGCCATAAAGGAGGGTGAACCAGGCATTTACTGGTGCAGCAGTGGCAGCGGGAGGCTGTGCTTTGTCACAGTTGTGTTGACGTAGCTATGCTGGAAGAAATCTGTAGTACAGTGCTGACTCCAGGGATCAGTGGATGAGGGTTCTTGGCTGCCCTTAAAGTAGATGTGCACTAACCAAGTTAGGGATTTGTAAATTAGGACTGGGACTTCAGACTTGATCCAGAAGTGAGGGGAGGATTGGTGGAATACCCAGAGCACCAGAGCAATATTAGACTCTGTCAGGCTGAATACAGTGCAGCTTCTCTCTAAAGTTCAGGTTTGCCTGCAGGTTGAGTGAGCTACTGAGTTTGTACCACAACTGACAAAAGGCAACTAGCATAAGTAACCTTCCTATAAAAACATGCTAACAGGAAATTTAAGGAAGCTAGCAGGAGGTGTAAGGGAATTTGCCTCTTATCCGACTGCAGGTTTTTACCTAATGATAATACTGTCTGTAACAGACAGTGGAGGATTGTGATTGCAGGGCTGAGCTCAAACCACCAAATCTGAATACGTATGGGCCTGCCTTTTGAGAAGATTAGGCAGTCCAAAACTAAATCCGTGGATAAAGCAGTGATCTTTCTTCAGGCTGTGGAAAAACCAAAGGAATTTCTTAGTTCGCTGTTCTTTGTTCCCAGGAAAGCATGGTGAAAGGAGGGAAAATAAAAAAGGCTATACTTGCATTCCCTAAAGAGGCCTTTAAAAACCCCAAACAACCAGGCAATAAAGACCCAGGTAGGAAAAGATGAATGGCCTTGAGAATTTACATGCAAAACTGCCCTTGTGGGAGAGCTACAGGGAAGCTTAACAGATCTCCATAAGTACTATTAACTCAGCCAAAAGCTAGCAGAAAGTTGTCAGTACTCTGCAAGCCCGGGGAGCAGTCCCAAACGCATGCATGCAGATTAGACATGCATGACTTCTGGGGGCCCTCAGATGGAAGGGGATGCACCCGATCAGGAGAGTGGGGAAAAACAAACAACAAAAAAAAGTGCAGATAATTCAGTACTCCCTAACCCTCAGCTCTGGAGATGTTCCCTTTTGTATCCAGCACAAGAGAGGTAGAAATTAGGCCACAGCATCACTGGAGCAGACGGGCACGCTCTGTCTGCGCCGCAGCAGCATGTGCTTCTTTTCAGGGAGTTGCCTGGCAACGGAATGCTGTCCGCCCGAGTGACTGCAGGAGCCCATTGAAAGCGTCCGACGGGCAGGGCAGGGGGAGAGAGGAGGAAGGGAAGGAGGAGGGGGAGAGTGAGCTCACCAGTTTAGAAATTTCTGGCAGCAAAGCCAGGACACCAAGAATGAGACAGGGAAAGGGGAGAAAAACCCTTGCTGTTCAAGAGTAAATCTTTCCATACAAGTCTAATTTTATTTCATACAAGTCGGAGAGAGGGATCTAATTTCGTTGATTTTATAGGATGTGTGAGGATGGTCACACCCAAAGAATGTATTGTTTCTAATACGTAGAATATCCAAGCTTCTGAGAAACAAAAGATGCTTCTTGGAAGCTGAATGCACCCTGACCACCTTGCTGCAGGTAGTGAGAGGCTCGTCCAACTGCACCCCTTCTCTCGAAGCCCACAGCAGGTGATGTCTGTGCTCCTGTGTGCCCAGGGACGGGACATGGGAGCTCTCTAGTGACGCCATTAAATGCTGTGCTGGGGACCGAATCTATTCTGGTGACCAACAATCGGATTGCATCGTTCTGCCAAATGACTGATTACTGTTTGTGTGGGAATTAGTTAAGTATCACTTCATCTAGGATTTTAAAGATCCTGAGGGAGTCAAGTGTTTAACTCTCACTGAATTTCAATTGCATATCTCTCCGGGAAAATTAATGAGCTGAGTCCTAAGGAGCCTTGCTGTTTTCTAAAGAGCTAAATGTATTGTTTGTTGTCCAAGTCTGTTTCTCCTTTCATATATACTTACAGGGTGTTCATTTTTACATGCAGAAACATTTCTCAGAAATTTCAGTTGGTAATAGTTTGGAAATTTGGAGTCCTTGCTTTTATGGAACAAGCTTTCAAATGATTCCAACTAAATTCTGCTGTGAGGGTTGTGAAGCAAATAGTTGTGAAGACAGGCATCTTGACCACTTTAAGAGTTAGCAGCTCTCTAAACTAAATGGTTAATTTTCTCAGAAGTCAAGATCAGACTCAGGAAATGAGCACCAAAACAGCCTTCACTGGAGGCTCTTACATTATGCTTTCCCAGTGAAAACTCAAGCCCTGGAGAAAATAATGGAATTAGTTAAATATTCAAACAGGAAATGCTGTATTAAATCAGACCAATATTCCATTTGATATGAAGCCAATTTTTGACAGTTACCAGAAGCACAGGAAAATATATTAGGAATAATTTTGAAGACGATTGCCTGTAAAGGGTGTATCTTAAACTGTAATCTCTTGGTGGTAGGATTACTTTTTTTAAATGAAAACATTAAAGAAAATATATGTCAATATGATTGATCATTGTAAGAACTCTGGGAGGGCTGTAAGTCCCTGCAGACAACTGTGTATATTGTAAGTTTGAAGTATTTTTTCAGAGTGAACAATTTCTATGGTGCGTGCTGCCCGGAGCTGTGCTCACACTCAGTTGTCCAATCTTCTTTGGTTTTCCTCTAGGTATGAATGGGAATCCAGCTAGCAGTATGAATGCGTTTAATAAATTCAAAGTTATTAGACAGGTGTTTTTGTACCTGAGGCTGTTAGGGATTGAATATACCTTCCAAGAATATGGATTTGTTGTCACACTGTCCTGTTGTGTGAAGGCCACCATTCTGCAGCAGCCAACTGCTTTTGAACTTCACGACTGGTACTAACAGACTGAGGTAGAATCAGCATGGATCATTTTTCAATTAAATAATTGGGTTTATGGTGACAGCAGAAGAAACTCTCTTCTCAAAAAGATACACCAAGAAATGGGAGTAGTATTTCATTTATATCTAAAAAATTATGCCCTATGAAGTAACAAACCCAATCAATTACACTTTTTTTTTTGCATCACAAGGCGTGAGAAGAAGCTGTAATAAAATAAAATTTAGATAAAGAAAATAATTTTGTTTCCTTTGGAGACTGGAACATAAATTGCTGAGTTTTGTTGTCCTTTAATCACTGTTGGGATCTTTCGAGAAAGAAGTTAGAATGGGGAGAATTAACTATCCAAGTAATGGGTGGTTGTGACAGCTACAGCTGTAGCTTATAGGGTACTGAAAGAAACCTTTTGGGACCAAACATCCTGTGTGCTCTCCCTATGACATTCATGCTTTAATTCAAAAGTGCAGTCTTTTGAGATATTTTTTAGATTCTGTGTTGCTGCTGTCATCAAGCATATCATTCCTATTATTCTCAGTTCACTGGGTTGTGCAAGAAACTGTTTTTCTCCCAAAGCCCAGGAAATGAGCCATGTTGATTGTCCATCAGAGAATACAACTGAAGTTTAGCTTTATGTGGGACTGCAAGAGTATTTTCTGTAATCAAAAACTGTGTATCCATTCTGTGTCTGAAAGTAGGATCAGAAGTTCCCAGGTTTTCCAGGATATGTGATTATTTCAGCCATTCTGATACAATAAGACTGGGCTCAGTCATTGCTTTTCTCTTATCAGATTTGCCATACTCTGCAATACAATAAACACCCACACAAAAACAATGTTAAAATAAGGTTAAGGTGAGGACATATACTCACAAAGGAAGGAAGTTCTGAAATACTGTTTTCATTAAAATCTTCACTCAACAAGCAGAAAGTTGCGAAAGATGAAGGGTCTGTGGCTGAGGACTGAAAGCATCCTAAATTTTTTACTACTGTGGTATGATCTTTATTGTATGAAAGGATTCTTCAGTGATCTGACCCATCTTGATACTCCCATCCACTATCAAAATGCATGAAAAGTTATTGCACTAGATTAGTTGCAGAGATGGATACTTACTGCGGTATTTTTTATGCATCAGTAGTTTTTTTCTTTGATATCCAGAGACAGCATTCAAAACTGAGAGCCTGTGTTCCATTCTGAATGTCTCTGCCTTTCAGAAACATCCACTGGTCATCCTGCTCTGCGTGTGAAGCTCTGAAATGGCAGTTGCAGTGCCTGATTTGAAGCCTGTGCTGTCAATTGTTGTTCTTTTATAGCCCCACATGGAGCTATTTAGTCTTGTTGAGACATAGATTTCCAGGCACATTTACTCAATTTCACTTGGACATCAAAAAACTGCCTTTGATACAAATCTCGTTCACTTTGATGATGTTTCTATAGATTCCACAAATAAGATTTGACACCTAGATTTTTTTCTTTATTGACTTCCCCTTATGCTTGTCTTCATTTTGGCATGGTATTATTCCTACATATCATTTAACACTCACCTAGATTGTTTTGAGGAATTTTGTGCTGTTTTGTCTGAGATTACTGGAAATCCACAGCATATTTGAACTGCTATATCATATGGCAGTGGCAAAATATTATTAAAAATGTAAATAATAACTTTCAATATATTTTTCCTATTGTATTTGCTATCAAGAAACATAATTTTTCAATTAATTCAATGTAATTATCCAGTAAGTATACTTTGATGATAAAATAGTCACCTGATAATAAATATACATCTAGCAAAAATCACAGTTTGCTAATTATGAGGTTGTATGGAAGTACAATGGGGAAACTGTAATGACTGTACCAACATGAAAAACTCACACTTTTTGCAAATGGTTTCTGCCCTCAAATGAACAATGAACAAAAATATGTGGTGTTCATTGGGCCATCTGAACAGAGGAGGAGCTGTGATCTTTTTTCCTTAAAGGCAAACTGTGCCTGATAAATTTGCTGGCCTTCTATGGTGGGGTTACAGCCTTGGTGGATAAAGGCAGAGCAACTGATGTCATCTACTGAACTTGTGCAAAGCTCAGTTGGACACTGTCCCACACAGCATCCTTGTCTCCAAACTGGAGAGAGATGGATGTGATGGCTGGACCACTTGGTGGATAAGGAATTGGCTGGCTGGTTGCACTCGAAGGGTTGCAGTCAATGGCTCAATGTCCAAGTGCAGACCAGTGATGAGTGCTGTTCCTTGGGGTTGGCATCAGGGCTGTTCAACACGGACAGTGGGACTGAGTGCATCTCCAGCAATTGTGCTGATGACACCAACCTGTGTGGTGTGGTGGACACACTGCAGGGAAGGGGTGGAGAAGACAAGGTTCTGGGAAGACCTTAGATGCCCTTCCTGTACCTAAAGGGGCTACGAGAGAACTGGGGAGGGACTTCTTAAAAGGGCATGGAGGAATAGGTCAAGGGGGAATGGCTTTAAACTGGAAGAGGGTAGATTTAAGATTAGATATTCTGAAGAAATTCTTCCCTATGATGGTGGGGAGGCCCTGGCACAGGTTGCCCAGAGAAGCTGTGGCTGCCCCATCCCTGGAAGTGTTCAAGGCCAGGCTGGATGGGGCCCTGGGTGATCTGGTCTAGTGAAAAATGTCCCAGCCTGTGGCAGGGAGTTGGAATGAGATGAGCATTAAGGTCCCTTCCAAACCAAGCCATTCTATGATTCCAAGATTGTGTACAGGAGACAAATTATGAACTGTATTAAAACAATTTCTGAGGTTTTTCTTGTTACTGTCACTCTTGGATGTTTTTATTCTGGAATAAAAATGTCCATTTGGAGAGAGTTTAGATTTTTGGGATTTTTTAAAAGTAGTTGTTCTACTTTGCATGTGTATTTCATCTTACTTGGATGAGCAAGTTTAGGCAAGGCCTTAGCTTTTATCAACATGCTATTCTGGTGTATGCAGATTTTTGTTGCAAGATTCTATGGAAAGCCATGGGACAAGGTAGAATATATTCAGTTTAAAAATTCTGTAGAAAAGTCTGAGCTTGTATGTATGCTTGTAATCCTGTACTCAAGATACTGCTGCTGTGAAGAGATCTGTGTTTTTTCTCATTTTACTCTGTATCTTGTTTTGTTTTGTTTTGTTTTTCTGTTTCTTTCTCTTATCTGTTCTATTTTTACTTTTTCTTTTCCTTGTGTTAGAAAATAAATTCAGTGAATTAACAGAAAAAACATATAAGATAGGAAATAAAAGGATTTTCAGTTATAGTGGGCATTTTAATTAACATTAATAGGGATGTTCTTCTTTAAATGAACATAAATAACTGTCAAAATATGATGTCTATCAGATTGACAACAAATCTGATTTCATTTATTCTCTGTATAGGTACAGATCCTTTGCTGTCTGAGTTGTCATAACTGATGACTTGGTGAACTGTGATATATTACTCCAGCTGGGGAGGGGCCAATGTAAGAATATTGATGAATCAGTGGTTCAGTTTTTCTTTCATTTTACATTTTCCCCCTAGATTTTCCTTGATTTTACTCTCCTTGATTTGTCTTTTTCTCAGCTGTGTGGTTATTTAGGGAACAATCATAGTGTTTTTAGTACAATAAATGTTTTCACATTTAGTTTGGTATAAAATTTACATATGTTTGGCAGTGCTGTGTCAAATGGGAGTAAATCCTGAGGAGGTGCCCCTGACTTAACCCAGTGTCTTGTGTTATCCAAAGAATAACTTCAAAGCTGATTATTTCACTGAGAGGAACCACACAGGGCAACCCTTTGATTTTCCTTTTTACTGCTCACAAGCTCTGATAAAACAAATTAAAATAAAATTTCTCAAAGACTACTTCTTTATATTTTTAGTTGCCCTAATAAAAGAGATCACCTCCACATTTTTGGTTGTGCTGTAAAGTGCTTTTCTGTTGAGCCAGTGTGATTACCATTTGCACATTCCTTAGTTTAAAGGAAAAAAGAAAGCTTTATAAGTTGGAGCTTGTGTCACACAGCCCTGGCATTGTGTTTAACGTGATTCAGTACTGCAGCTGTTTATTCCCTTTCTTCTTTTCTCTGACAACAATTTAAGATGTTTTTGTTTGAAGTGGAACCATGTTCCTGTTATTCACCTACGTTATAAAAATCCTGCCATATTTGAAGGTATCATCAGTTCAGCAAATGTTTGAAACTGTACTGAGAATTTAATAGATCTGAGCAGATGGGTCCCCAGTTTCGATCCCTGTAGTGAAAGATGTGCACTGCTGAGAACCTGCCTTTAAACAATGACTATACCATATGTTGTAAAGAAACACATTAAGGTTGGGCAAACTGTTTAAAAAAATACTTTGCATCGTTCAACCTTTTATTTTAAGACTGCCAAAGTTATCTCAAAACATGGAATAAATAGTTTAAATCAAACAGTTTAGTAGTGCTGGTGAGCATATAACCTGGTGTGTCCTATACAGCTCTGTGCATAATTGAGAAAGGCTCAGAAAAGTGCTAGTGCTGTATCAAATAGTATTTTGGCATATCTGAGCTGTCCTGAAGTTTTGTTTGATGTGTGAGAACACAGCCCTCTCACACTGTTTTTATTATGAATGCAGGAAGTAATGGTTATTAGGGCCTGGGAATCCTGTTAATACATATACTTGAATTAACATGTTACCACTGACAGTAGCCTTACTTTGTTAGCAAAGAGCTTGAAGTATTCGTGTAAAAAAGAATATATTCAAAGTGTAGTAAAAGATGATGTAACAACTTAACTTTTAGTGCATAAAAAGTAACCACACACTTAACATGTGATCTCAGTTAATCTACAACAGTTGGAAATAGCAAATGAGAGAACATAAAATAAGTCAAGGCTCGTATGGAGAAGTAATGTCATGTAGTAGACAAATGACTTAAGTGAAATAACAGCTGGACTTTCTAGGGTATAAGGTCTTATTTAGGCCTGAACTAAAGCAGCTACTGAATATTTTGTTTTGTCTAGTAAAAATATTAACTATACCTAGACAGCTTAAATAATTTATATGCAGACTGTCATAGTTGCAGATTATTGCTACTAAGCCATGAGTTGTGAAACATATTTGTGAAAACAACCTTTTTTTTCCTAGTTATCCTCCATTCTCCTTCACAAAGTGATTCCCCTGCTTTTTGGGAGGGAAGTCAGATACACTAGAAGTGCAGAGTCAGTGCCACATACCATGCAATCCCAGTGAGAAGTGGTATGCTTGAGATACAGATCCTTAGACACAGCTTGTATGGAATTGTCATCAGATTCCATTAGATACGGTCCGAATTTGTGGCCACAGTGATTGCTAGGGACTGCTTCTAGACACTCTGCTTCCATAGCCTGCAGCTGAGCATTTATTCTTCAAGGCTGAACCTCTCATAACTTGACAGTTTTAATTCACAATTTGTAGCCTTCACACAGGGAAAACTTCAATTGTAACTAGTACTTGGTATTTTGAACTTCCCTGTTCAGAAGTCCTTAGTAAGTTCTTAAATTTTATTTCCTTCCATTCCTAAGATAATGGTGTACCCTGGCAGGGGATTGAGTCCCTCATTCAGGCTGGATGAGCAGTTGTGTTGAATCATGGAATCCAGTGGGCCACGCTGTCTGCACAGTTTGGCATTCTGGCTCACTCTCTGGGGGTGCTTTAGGCTGTGTCATTGCTTACTAAGATATTTAAAGCATATAAATGCAGTGAGTCTTTTATAATGGCTTTTGAATGGGAGATGAAGGTTTGCCTGAGACACAGGTAATAATTAGGTGGTGAAGGAATGCACATTAAGGGATGTAATAATATGATTTAACATATGGGTGGTGTAAGCACATCCATAATGTAGTGCTGTACCTATGGTGATCTGAGAACACAGAAGTACAAGCAAGGAAAGGCTTCTAGGAAGAGCAAAATCTTATTTATATGAGTTTTCAGCTGGTGAAAAGAATAAGCTTTTGAGAATGCAAGACAGAAAGAGACACGGTGTAAAAGCAGTAAATGTCAACCTATATTCCATTTGGGAATAATTGCTTTGATAATTTAAATTACTTAATTACATTAAACAGTTTGGAGGAAAAAAGATGGCAAGGACTTCTTCAGCACAGGGAGAGATGGAAAAGTCATTAGTCACTGGAAGACTGAAGGATGATGATGGAAAACTACAACAAAAGGAAAGTTTAGAAGCAACTAGTAAAAAGAAAAAAAGTGTATTGAGATAGGGAGGTTATTATAAAAAACCCACAACTATGTTCTTCCAAAGTAATCCTGTGAATTTTACTAAATTCTTGTGGGTTGTGTTAGAACACCAGCATCCTTGCCAGACTATGATTTACTATCTGTGATGTAATTGTCTTCATGTTTGTATTTAAAGTAACTAGGCTCTTTCTTTGTTCTTTCATTTCCTTAAATTGAATGTTTTCTCTCTTTAAGTGTGAAGGCACTTGTTCTTTTATTTGGTGAGAGAATCAAAGCAGCTCAGATTGCATAGCATTGTTTCTAATCAAATGAAAGTAGATAACTCTGTAGTTTGAAAGTGAAACCCAGCAGCGGTTCCAATGAAAACAAATCTCATTAAGTGTAACTATTTTCTCTATTTATATTGCCTTGTTTTCCATCTCCTTGCAAATTGCTCTTTCTTCTTTCTTCTTTTGTAGTTCTAACAAACCAAAATGAAATTAAACATGCTCTGATTGCATTTACATCATCCAAAAATTCAGTGACTCATATCATATGGAAGGTACGTGATCTAAAGACTCAGTTATGTGAACTTGGTAGAGAGTTTGTTGTTTGGTATTATCAATACTTTTTCTTCCAGAACAAATGTGTCTGAAATACTTTCAAAGGAAGATAACTTAAACAATTTCAAAAGAAGACATGGTTTGAGTCCTGCTGAAGTGCTTTCTGTAACAATTTGATTCTTAGCAAGTGTTGATCATTAAATATCTTTGTTAGTGTATATATTTTATTTTTAGCAATGATAAATGTAGATGTTTGCAAAGCTTTTTTTTTTTTTTTGCCTCTGAAGTGTCCTACCAAAATGAAATACAGTTCTACTGTGAAACAGAGACAAGAGTTATGATTAGCATTGGTCACTAGTTACTGCAAAAATCCCACTGAAAATCTGCTTCTAAGAAATTATAACTTACATCACTAATACTATATACTTTAATTATGAAATTGATAGAATGACAAGCCTTGGTCTGATTTGCCAATGAATGTCATAACAAAAATCCAAATACCTGAGCTAATTTTCAGAGTGGCACTTGTGTGTAAATGCTGGTGTTTGCTCTCATACTTGCATATGCAAAACCAGAAATTTGTGTGTTATCATCATACCTGTACCTGCAAATGAGGTTTTCATATGCAAACATTAAAGTATATAATTTGAAAGTACTTCTAATATCAGCAGGGGGTGAGGACAGTAAGAATTGTGTAGTGTTAATTCATTAAGTATTTCTGTGAGAGGAGTTTCTGTGAAAATAAAAGGATTGTTTAATTGACTCATAACATTGCATATTGTGTGCACTTAATTTACAGTAAATATTCAAGGATGGAAAGCTAAGATATTTGAGTTCATGTTTATAACATAATTTCTTCTGAACAAACTGGATTCTTCTAGATCAGATGGTGCATGTCCTATTTGTTCCTTAACAAGATCAGTTTTATAAAATGTATAAAGTATCTACACTGTCTTATATAATATTGAGGATTAAGCATAAAATTACATATGTAGAAAAGTTTGACAGTTTGAGGAAAAATCTGAAAATTTCTCTGCAGAAATGTTTGTTTTAGTCAGCTGCCTCTGAATAACAGCAACCTTTCAATTGACTGCTGTAAGATACTTTTTATGAGAGGAAAGCTACTGACCTACGTAGTAGGGTTTACTTTTAAAATTCATACTCGTCTCACCTGTCAGTGTTCCTAGGTTATAAGTGGTTAAAGGTAACCAGTGCCTTAAGATCTGGATCTCCAATCAATTAATTTTATTTTGGATAATTGCTTGCTCTGGACATCTGCTGTTATTACTTCTATCACGTTGCTTTTTTCTCTATATCCGCAAGACATCTGCCCCACAGACGTTGCTTTCATTGCCAAAAAAGTCTAGAAAACCTGAGTTAGTCTCGGCTAGAGAACAGACTACAGACAAAGTCCCAGTGAACACAAGTCACTTTATGGATTCCATAATGTTTAGCTTGTGACATTTGAAGTGCTAATTTAGCTAAAACTATAAATTACATCAGGTTCCCTTAAATTTCACTCAAGCCAAGAAGTGCTTATTTTTCTTCATTCTCTATCAGTTGTATATTTTGCCGTGTGCAACTCATCCCTACATCATGGCTCCTAAAGATGCTGTGAAACAGCAAGAACTGTTTCTCTAAAATTGGCAAAAGAACATTGTCACAAAGATGTTTTGAGAAAACATCAATTCTGAATACTAGTGATAAAGAATATTCCTTCCTTTGCTGAATACTGACCAGCTGAAGATTACTCATATAATAACTTTGTATTTCTATTCTGCAGAATGCTGGTATACTGGTGAATTTGAAAGCTGTATGAAACAGTGTTTGCTTTTTCGTTCTGCTTTAGTTTAAAATCATTGATTTTACTATCTACTGAAAAAAAAAATCCTGTTAGGAATTATATGGCATTACAAATATAGTTTTGGAGTTAGAGAAATGTAAGTCTCTTCAGAGTTCCAAATTAGCGGCTGAAGTAGACACTCTGACCTGAAATCTGTGCATATTAGCAATCTGCAGTATTCCTTCCTCCATGTGGGTATTCAGTTGCTGGAAGAAGTTGCTGAAAGGGGAAGAAAATCTCATTGTATTTTCTCATATCAAATTTAGTTGACTATGTCTAATTATATCGTGCTTGGCTGTCAGCAGAAAAAGTGCTTGGGTAATGTTTTCCAAGAGCATAATAAAAAATGCAAAGAAAAAAACAGCAATAGTGGAGGTTTTTTTGGTCCCTATTCTGTCTGCATGATAGTGATGTTTCCCTTTTAGGCACTTAGGGTTGTTTCCATTTTTTTAAACTTTGTGCTAAAATGCTTCTCCATTTTGCTGTACCCACTGAGAGTTTCCCATGCCAAACTGCTTTTACTGGAATGATCACGTGACAGTTCCAATTCCAAAAAAAAAACCCTTTAGACAATTTTGAAAGAATACATTTGTAGTCTGATCCTGAAATCTTGTGGCTTCTTCTACTGTCTCGTATAACATTCTTAAAATATAGGCCACTTTTTTCACTATATTTACTTGTATCTGTGTAGTCCTGAGAGCTGTTGCCTTCGTGGTAGACCTTCCAAATAAAATAGCTGCTTATATAATCTAGAAGCCACAGATTGTCTTCTCTTGTATATCAGAGAAAATCTGTTTTACAGTACTTATTTTCTATTATCAGAAGAAGAAAGGAGGCTTGGGAGGCATCTCAGACTTCATTTCATTGAATGTTTTTATTGTCCAATTCAAGCTCAGGATGATTATGACAGTAATAATACCATTGTCTCAAAGGGTTAACTCGCTTTTCTCTCTAAATCTGAATTTATTTACACATTGTAATCCATTCCATAGGAAATGTCATCACTTTGTTACAGCCCAATGTCACTGTTTGTACAGGATCGTGGAGTTCAATTTTTCTGTTACCTTGAGGGTCAATACCAAAGGCTCTCACAGTGGCCACTGCTCATGTTAACTTATTTTCTATCCTTATATCTCGGTAGATGGCAAGTAAAATGTTTTACAAACTCTACAGTCTTCTTTGCACTTATTAACCCTTTAAGACTCACAGTCAGTATGTCACAGTCTCCTCTGAAGTGCAGACAATGATGTACATGAAGCAACCCATGTTGATTTTATTTCTAACAGATCTTATGTGCCTGAAATAAATTCCATATGTAGGATCTATCTTTCAAGAGGTGGAGGCTTGTTCTTTCATGTCACAGAAGACCCACTTAGCTTGGGGAATCATTCCTTCCCTTGAAAATTTTAATTCCAAGAATATAAATATGACTTTGGGCTGTGCACCTCCAGTGAATATGATGAACACGAAGTCTCTAGGAGTCAAATTTTTCATTACATGCTGGAAAAACCCACATAGTGTTAGCAAGGGAATGTTCTGTTATCCTCAGTAACTGTCTAGGTCCTCAGTTGTGTACACATCTCTTGGCTCTTGCATTTGGCATCCTGAGATCAGCAGTCTCCATACAGGTTAATGAAATTTGTAATGCATTTCTGCTTTTTACCAAGGGTTGTAATAGTAATGACAGAGAGTAGCACTGATATATTTTGTATTAACATACAAAACCAGCATGAGGTTCCCTTTCTCTGCCTGTAAATGTTCTGACACTGAGACTTGCTTGTTCAATGTCAAGTTGTCTTGACTCTTCTCTACCTCTCAGGAATCCCAGACACATTAGGGTACAACCTGTGCTGCCCAAGTCTGATGAATTATAAATGAGAACTGTGGAGCAATCCCCTTCCAGGATTTGTGGGTACCTTGAAAGTGATCTTCCCTTCAGGGCCTAAAAGAAAAGCCACTCTTTCTTTGGCAATCTGTTTTCTGGTTTCTTGTTATGTATATTCCAGCTGCTGAGGGGAAAGTTTCTCATATCTTCAGCTCTGCCTGATGGTCCTCTGGAAGATAAAGCACAATGCAAACAAGGTAATTACAATAAGCTAGGGCTGGCCAAAGCTGATCTCTTCCTGAATTTGTTCCAGCTCTTAGAGAAGGCATGTGAAACCTTGTCTCCCTCTTGTATAAAATCTTGCTGTATTAAAAAATTATGGTGAACAGAAGAATGTGACAATTTCCTTAGAAATTCTAAATGCATTGTCTTTGTTTGTCTTCCATCCCTAATCTTACCTGTGATTAGGTGTCACAGTTTTGTCCCTTAAATGCAAAATAGGTAATAAAGTACATGCTTTCCTTTTCCATCTGTATGACAACATTTTCAGTTTCCACATTTACAAGTGTAGCTGGCTGTTTCTGACACTTTGATCACAAACTCCAAGGAGCGCCTCGTGTCTGTAAGTTTATTTGTAGGAAGAACTATAAGAATAATTAGAAATTATCATGCTGCTGAAGTCAAATATTTTTAAAGTAAGGATAATGCACTTGTGACTGAAGTCCTTTTTCTCTTGGAGTAAAATGTATTCTGTCAGTGCATTCTGTGCTTGGCAGTACTCTTAATATTGTTCTTTGTTTTCATCTTCAGAACCAAAATATCAGAATTTACCTTCTCACACCAGTTTTTTCATACACCATTTTTTCATTCCCCTTCTTGTTGAACCCTCTGCCTGTCATGATCCCTATGCTGTAAGTTATGGACACTGCTCCTGCAGTCTGCAGTTATGTTTTAGTCTCAGCTGTGATAACTCTTGAGTTAACTCACCTGTAACTGAGGCTTTTGCGTGTTCCTAAAGTCATTGAGAATACATTTTCAGAAAGGGCTGGTGATTGAGGGTGCATAGGTGGACATTTCTGTAAGAGTGCTGAAATTATTTATGCTGAAAGTGGGACATGGTTACTGAATCTGGACAGTCCAAGTGAATCCAACTAAAAAACCCTGACTCCTATTATCCCATGTAGAAGGGCAACAATCATGCCACATTCTCATTCCAGGAATGTGGTTCTGCCATCAGCCTCAGCCTCATTAGCTTTCTGTCTAGTGCCAAGTTTAGCAGAATTATCTTCCTGCTTTCTGTGCTTTCTCATGAAACTGCTTCATCCTCTCTCACAGAACTCATAAGTTCGGTCTCTCCACTACTAGCTTTCTTTAAAGATGTTAAAAAAAGGAAGGAAGTCTCTTTCTGTCTTTTATTAAGTTACGCTTTCTCTTGATTGTTCCTACAAAAACCTGGGTATTCAGACCTGCAGTGTATGAGAATTTGGACATCCAACTGATTTCAGTAGGTCTTTTCAAATTCCAAAACCTGAATGTAAGAACAACTTCTCTTGGTCACACTAAAGGTTTGTCTTGTCTTGGCACTGACCAGCACCAGAGTACAGGAAAGCATATGAGAAGACAGTAAGTATATGGTGCTATTTCCCCAAAATGCTCTGCCAGCCTCCAGTAGTTTTCAGAGCAGAAACTTCTGAAGCCAGATATGGTCTCTTTGCATTTAATTGTCCAGGCTGGATTTTCTTCCACTAATTTTATGATACCACTGTATGTCCCTGTGAACTTTTAGCATCTTTTAGTTCTACAGATTAGCTATGTACTATGAAGCAATACCTGCTTGAACCTGATGTCCCCTCATTTTTATGTCAGCCTGGTTGTACACTCTCTTATCTATTATTTTCTGTGCACTGCAATAGTTGATTGGTCTATCTGTCTATGAATCTTCAGCTGTAGAATCCCGTGTAGGTTTCTGTTCCTCATACAGAACCCATTCCATGCCTGTGGTGCACATAAACACACAGAAGTTGAGAAAAGGAATCACGGTGTTGGCATTTTGCCAGACAGAATGGCAATATAATCTATTAATTGTTTAAATGGTTGAGTCCTGGTAAGCATTTTATATTCCTGGGTTTCAAGCTAGTTCTCTCTTGGTATTTGGATCCTTAAACTTCTGGTCATGGTTCTTTAATTTGTAAAACATGAATTTCATGCAGTTTATCACTTCAGGGTTCAATGTCCAACAGATATATTGAGATAGAAATCAGGTGGGCTATCAAGATAATAGAATTCTGTATTAATATTAATGTAGTTATATATATTTATAAAAATGTATTAATATTTTCTTATCTCTGAACTTTTCAGTCTGTCTATCTACCTTACTGGGGTTACTCACCACTTAGCATCTGTTCTCTTATCCTTCAAGTTAGCTCTTTTAACCTAGCAATGCTTAGTTTCTTGACTAGGAGTTTGTTAAAATATTGTTCTTTTGTCTTCATAAGCTGTTTTTGTGACTATACATGCATCAGTGTAGAGGAATTGGTACTATCTATTTGTGTAAGATGGAAGCTGTCTCAAATTTATTACATTAGATGGGAAAATTCATGCAGGGGTAGAGAAATGCAGTGCTTGGAGGGCTCTGTAGACAGGAAAATTCCTTTGTCACTTGGAGTGCAGCAGAGTGAGCACATAGGTGCTGTCAGGTGCCTGCAGGAGGATGTGAGCTGCCTGACACGTTTGGTTCCTGACCAGTCACTGTATGGCAGTGAGCTACAGCAAAGCCCCTGGGAGACAAATACCTTGTCTTTGTGATGGAGAATCAAATACTGCAGCAAAACGTCCCCAAGAGGAAAACATGAAACTAGGAGAAAGAAAAAATAGGAAATTACAGAAAGGTATTAATTGGAATAAATTTTTGCCTTGGTTCTTTTCTAAAGAACTTCACTTTTTGTAGACATGTAGCAGAATGTTTTTAGACAGTTCTAACATATTTTATTCTCCCCTCATCTCTTTGCTGTTCATTTCTTTTTAATGCATTTCTTTTTTCACCTTTTCCTTTCTACCTTACTTTTTATTCTCATCAATCACCGTTTGATAGCTTTATATTTACCTTTCTTTGTTTGGATCAGTTATTGAAAGTAAGCAACTACTTTTGATGTCTCATTAGCACTTTCTGAAGCTTTCTTCTTGCCTCCCAGTTTCTGGTTACAGAAGTGTAACAGTTGTCATGAAACCAATATCATAAATAATGGAATCTGTATGTGTATCTGATGAATATATAATCTTCAGTTCCCATAATTAAGGCAACTGAAAAGGTTTTAGCATATAAATAAAAAAACACTGTCTGCATTTTAAACTTAAGAAGTTGCACACAGGCAGCTTCAGAGCAGCCACGAGCAGAGGTGCCAACAACAGAATCAGATAGCACGGCTGGGGAAAAAATACATTCCTGAGTTTGACATCTGGGTCCTGCAGCTGGAGTGACTGGAAGAAGAAAGGGAAACAGTACAGACTGTCATCAAAAGGAGATACTGGTGCCAAGTGGAAATTGCATACAGATGCCACTTTTTTACTTAAGACAAATAGCTCAACTATACAACAGCAACAACATCCAAAGATGTGCTTAGAAGTGCCTGATGGGTAAATGAGCATTGCTCTTTGTAAGTAGAACTGGCTTGTAACTAGAGATGTGAGATTGTGAAGTCGAATTAAAAGTTGGATACGTTTGAATGTTTGAACAAATAAGCTCCAAAGAATTTTTATGTATAAAAAGGCAAAGAACAAACATGGTATATTCCAGCTATTTTCTGAGTAACTCATTGTTTTAGCTTTCCTGCTCAATACTTCACTCTGCAATATATCACTCTTGCTCAGCACATCAGTTAACTACACAGGGCCCACTGTAGTCTCTCTGCTGAAAAGCCCCAACTATCTGAAGTAAATAATTAGTCAGAACTACCTAGACAGCTTTCCTAGAACCATGTGACTCACGCATCTCAACAGAGAAATAATGTGTATTCACAAATAAAATGGAAAAAATAATCTAGACTTTAAGGTGTTTTAGGAGTCGCTTGGCTGATCAATATGATCTTCTGGGGAAGACAGATAATCAGGAATTACCACTAACACATAGGTATAGTGCTGTGTGCTGTGTAATGCCTGCTGTGAACACAAAAAGGTTGTGTGCGCTCTTTGTTGAGGAAACTGCACAGTAAGGGCAATAACAAAACAGGAAACACAATAGCATAAAATACCAGTAGGGATGCTAGAGAAGGTACCTGCAACAGCCCCAACGAGACCGTGACTAGAGAAGAGACTGGATAATGCCATAGAAATGAAGAAGAAGGAGGCAGATTTAGATTTTAGATTTATTTAGACCATGAATGAATGGTCTGAATCTATTGTACAGTGGAAGGATGTCCATGTGCTGGAATCACTTCTACCCTGTTGATGACTTCAGCAGGAAAGCTGGATAATCCAGGGGTCCTAAGGATTTTCCTTTGTTTACAGAGGTAGTCCCAGGAAAGCTGTAACATATTCAGTGTAGCTGTCTTTCTGTAATGTTTAGAGGTTGTCCAAATTCCAGGAGCATCAAACCAGGCATCCTCTACAGCATAAATCAACCTTAATTAAAAAACTGTTACATTAGCATGGTATCTGATTTTAGAGACAGAGTATTTAAAACTTGTCTTTCTATTACCAGATCTTCAGCATCTGCAGGTGTATTCCAGGCTACTTTACTAAAAAGAGTAAGTGGGAATGCTTGTTTGGGGAGTAAGCAATTGATGGTTTTGAAATTCTGTCTACTGAAATACTTGAGGAAAAATAATGTAGTTTGGCAGCTAAATAACTTCTTCACTGAAGGACACTTTACATAATATACTGCAAATTGAAAGGAAAAAAGCTTGAACCCAAATCAATCCTATACAAACAAGACCCTTTCTTGTTTAGCTTGTATTAGAACTTGCTGTCTTGGTGCTATCTGAAGCAGCATCAATGGGTCTTGCTACCATTTGGGAAACCTGTGTGTGTTTCAGTCACACATTGTTCTTGCAGGATTTCCTTAGGCTAAGCCACAGAAGTGAAAGAGCTCCATTTAAGAGAGTCTGTGAATAACTAGGAAATGAGCATCAAACTCGGCATTATCTGAAGATGTTTGTTAACATGCAGGATGTTCCTTAAGGCCTCTATCTTGAATGAGAAGAGTTTTTATTCAGGATTGCTTTTTGAAAAAGCAAGAGTTCTTTTGCATGCATGTCACTATGGGTGCTACTCAGGCAAAGAACGCTGTTTGATGCTCTTGGCACAGTTTCCTTGGATATAACTGCTATAGGCAGCCTTATTTGGAAGAAGATTGTAACTTTTCAGTGGTGAAAATGGGCACAACCTTGTACACTCGCCTATAAACTACTCCTATTGCAAAGTTGTAACAAAAATCATAAATCCCCCTGGTTCTCCACTGAGGGATCTCTAGGAGAAAAACACTGTCATGGACCTGCACTTTCACCAGAACATCAACTGTGACCCTTGCCTTATTTTATAAAAAATGCTACATTTTTTATCTAGCTGAGAAAAGGAAATACCTTTGTATAGGCAGTAGTCTCTGCTTCCTAAGGAATGTTAGACAAAACTATTTGTTATTACATAGTAGAATAACAAACAGCTGAAGAAGCAAGTTTTAGATGGGTGCCAACTCAAAAGTACAGCCGTGGAGATAAATGAAATTGAAGTTTCCTATCAAAATAAGAGATTATGACCCAAAGTATAATCAGTTGGATTTGTGGGTGTGTGTCTGTGTGCTGGCACGGATGTATTAAGAAGACAAACATACGTTCCCAGAAGTATGTTCTTACTTGAGGCCTTGCCTACAAAATTTACACCAGTGAAAAAAATCTAGGAAGTTATACTGTGTATTTTTCTGTAATATTGGCAGAGTCTCAGAAAAAGCTTAAGGAAGAGAGATGAATTAACCTTTAGACTGTGAAATCCTTAAACTGTGAAAGCCATCCGCCAAAAAGTTAAGAAAGCATAAAGCAGAACCTTGTTAATTCAAAAACAAAAGGGATCCACTCATACATTCACTCTTGTGTGCTTTGTATAAGCATCATCTCATCTCTAGGGAAGCAAAGACTTAGGAGAATACAAATGCTGTATTCATGTTTATCTAATTAATTTATAGAGAGATTCCTAACTCAGCAGACAGTTTTTTATATATCAAAGTCAAAGGTCCTAACATATGTCAGCCTTCTTACACAGATGTTATACATTTGATATCTAATAAATAATTAAACATTAGATTCAGCAAAGCTACACAGAATATAGATTTGGCCTAGTTCATATCTGGAAATCCGAAAACTGAAAATAATATAGATACCACAGTGATTTTCATACGGCAAAGTGAGGCTGTTGACAAGATTTGCTTTGGAGGCTATGTCAATTTATGTTAATTCAGTGCAAAATCAGGCTGGGATATTGAATACATTACCATTTTCCACTTTGTGCCCACTGACTTGTAAATCTTGAATTATTAGCATTTTACTTCTGATGGTTTTATCAATTACCTATTTTAGATCAAAGAAGATCTTCAAAAAAATGTCAGAACAGCGTAAGTTTTCTGTTTACACCATCTTTTCAGCTGCTTTAAATTAGAAATGAAGCCACCATGTAGTGTATATGAAGATACCTGCAATTCAGAAACAATAGAAGTGTGGCTGAAGTGTGGCTACACCAGCAGATGTGAACCAATTTCTCATCCTTTCCAAGTCATAAACAATTAACTGTTTCTTTTCCATAAACCCAGACTACCTATTGTAATGTAATGGAACAAATACAAAGCATCTGGAAAGAAAATAATTATAATTAAATTAGTCTTTCCAATTAGAGAAAATGGTGAGCCTTTCCCTTGATTCAGAGTTATAATAATCATTTGTAATCTGATTTAAAAGGGGCTTATGGTTGCATTCATAAAACTGGGAGACATTAGGATTGACATGACCTCTTAGGTATCTAGAGAAATTATAGGTCTACAGAGGTAAGAATATATCATTAAGTCCTGAGCTGACAGCATTTTTTTATTTGTACTGACCTTTGGTTGGATTAAGTCCAGTCATCAGAAAATAATTCCATTTCAAGCAGCTGAGCATTAGTATCAGGTTTTGCTGATTCAGGATTAAGCGTACCTCGGTGGCTGAGGAGCTCATTAGGATGAGCTGTCCGTTCGCTGATGTGGTTTGAGAAAAGACTGGGGAGGAAAACGTGTTGTAGCTGTTTCTGTCTGGTGTGTGAATATCCTCTACAGCTCTGTTTTTAGGTGGTGCAGAGTTCTGTAGTGTTCTAGGCTCCACTTACTGTCGGCTAGACTACAACACATTATGTTCCTACAAACGATATGGACACTTAAATGTAAACATAAACATTAAGAAGCTTTTGTGGATTCCTGGCGGATCTGATACCCAGATATCTGTTGCTGCTAAGAACCATTTCAGACTGGACAGGGCCAGTTGACAAAGTAGATCTGCCTAACCTCCGGCAGAAGTCATGAACAAAGCACTTCTCAGCTTTTTCCGAGGACAGTGCTTACTCCTATAGGTGCTATTTTAATGCTACACAAAACATTGAAGAGCAGGAGGAGGAGCCCTCTTGCAAAAACAATGTCCCTTGTCAAGGGACATCGGGGCAAAAGCTCGGATTTCCTTGCAGGCTGAGAGCCACTGTCTCTCGGGAGGTGCTTAATCACCATGCTGTTGTATTTGATGGGGTGCTTTTGTCTTGTGAGTCCTTTTGAAAATGTTGAACTTTGCATAAATAAATATTCACCAAGTCGGAGAGAGACTAATTCTATAGCCCAGTGGTCAGGACAGCCGGGATGGATTAAGGGACAGGTAATCACAGCTGCTTCCTTGGCTGCATTGATATTACCTCGGCTAATATCACCCAACAGCACCACTGTGGGCTCAGTCAGTGTCACCTCAGCAGTTCAATCCCATGTTCCTCTCAGGACATGGCTTGTAGAGGGCATAATGGGCCCCAGTTTGGCTGGCGACTGAAAGAATACATGTAAAGCGTGAGCTACTAAGAACAGAGGATTTAAAAATGGATCTTGAAGAGTACAAAAATCTTTCTTCTCATTTTTAAATTGTTACTGAAACTGGATGAATGAATGAATGAGATCTCTTTCAAACACCTGGGTAGCAGAGTCATCTTAAATATCACAGATGAAGGATCTTCCTTCATCTGTTACAGTTTTTCTTAGAGTCCTCACAAAGTGCTTAATGAGGGGCAAAGTTTCTTAATACTCCCTCCATATTAGCTTGTAAGAAGAAGCAAGAGTGAGTAGATTCAAGGATCCGTGGCTCTGTTGACTGTTTATTCTCTGGGCTGAGTATGGTTAGACTGTTGGACTGGTGAATAAACTACACTGGATATTCGTGCAGTTGCCAGGCTTTCCCCTTTATTGCAGAATATTAGGGAAGCCATATAGCTCCATACATTCAGACTGTACAATCTGAGCATATTTAGTCTGGCTTCAACATGACTGGGCTGACTACATTTCTTTAGTGAAACTAAGTTTGCCTTTGAAGCGGGGATCTAATGTTTTTTCCTGAGCAGTGTTCATGCCAAGAGGCAGCTGCTTTCCTTAGGTGATAGGTTAAGGAGAGAATCACAGCATAATACTCAAACTAAGTGCTTTGTTATGGGTTTTTTGGCTTTTTTTTTAGTGATTGTTAAATGGGAGAAGACCTGCTCTATGCTTTTCAAGTATTCTGCTTTTAAAAATCACACTAACATCCACCTCATTCAAAAAGTCCTGTGGACTCTATATATGAATGTAAAATTGCTGTGTGTCTTAATCAGCTACATTAAATCTGATGAGCAATATAGTCAAGAACATGGCTGACCATTGAGATCTACTACAGATTTCTTTAACTCAAAACACTTGTTCAAGACCTCTTTCTTCAGCTTTGTTTCAGGGAAAAGTGCTCTGCAGGACCATGATCACGTAGTGATATTTTACCTAAGGAGCAAACAGGGCTCGCTTCCCTTAATGAGGGGCATCTGTTCTTTTCATACTTTTTCAACCTCTTGCCCCCTACCTGAGAACTCGTGTGTTTGTTTAACAGTTTGGCTGTTTACTTAAGGAAGTTTTGACAAGATAGCGAAACTGGTCTAACAACTCACTGGTCTCAAAAGAAGGGGTCCCACTTCTTTGCTCCCCTGACAGCTCCCAGGTGCATGAAATCTGCCCTCAGTCTTGCAATTGCTCTGATTTTTGAATTCTTAGTGAGACAATTCAGTTCACTGTGCTGGCTGAGATCTATTCACTGCCTCCTGTTCATTTTCTGTGGCTGGTGGGCTTTACAAAACAGCAGTCAAACTAAGAACTTATTGCTGCTGAAAGAAAAAGTGAAAAAAATAACAACTTTTCTTTCTTTGCTTAGCCATTTATCTGATTGCTTTCTTTTTTATCTTGAGTGTAATCAGCCCTGTTTCTGAGCTAACTTCATTAAAATGGTATAAAATACATTTTTTAAAAAAGATACTGTCTATTTAATCAATTAAGTCAAGTGTGACTTATTCAATAGATAATGCACAGCAGGCAACAGGTCCACAGGATTTAGAAGCAGAATATTGAAGATATCAAATGAAAGGATTAGAAGAGGCAGGGAGGGAGGGAGGAAAGGAGGGAGGCAGTCTGAAGATCTTCCCAATAGAGGAAGTCAGATTGCTTCAAATTCCTGTGAAACTCCAATCTTCAAGAGCTGAACTGGTTTGCCAAGGAGTCACAAGAGCAGAGGCTGCGAGGTCTGCATAGGTAAGAGTAAAGGAGAGAAGGACAGGGACTGTGAGCTGTGAGACTCCTTTTTGTCCTGTTGATTAGTAGATGAACTCAATTACCTTGTGTCAGTGCATTATTAGTGCCCAGTTCCATGTGGGAAAGCTCTGTTAGGGGATCACCTCAATGGAGCTGGGGAGACAGAGAGCAAGCAAAGCAGAGTGGGGGCATGACCTGAAAGGCCTTGGAAAGGAAGGTGGTGAACACCGAGGGGCAGGGGAGGACAGGAACTCTACATTTCCATTGCTGTCAAATTAAATCTGACGTGAACCTTGCCCTTGTACAATAATCCCTCCTTCCCTTGAATCCTTGTTAGACTCTTGCTTCTCTTATCAATGCATTCCTGTACTGAGTTCCAACAGTGACCTTAACACTTTTATGAGATGTAATTCCTCCCACAAAGAGCAGGAATAATAGATTTCAGGCTTGCAATGAACCTAATATTGACAAGACACTTCTATTGCTATCACAATAAAACATGTCTATAAAACCACCAGAATTATTCTCTTGCTTCCCACAGATTTTAGAGATGGAGTTGATCTGTGGACACTCAGGTCCCAGTTTCATCTTCTACTATGAAGCATGCCAAAATTTCTCTGTTTGATGAGCTCATGTTCAGGCTTGTTAGAATCAGTGGTTTTAAACACATTTTAAATACTAGATATTTTCCCCAAGGGAAAAAAACCAAAACATAGAAACACATAGACATAGAAACAGTTGTGAAAGCTGTAATTTCTTTTTTTCAAAGAGTTTCTTTACACTTTTTCTTGTTTGTCCTGGATATTGTGTGCAGTCTTAACAGAACAGAGCCATTAAAAATTCTATAAAGATATATTTTTAAAGGAAAAGTTAAGTAGAATAGAAGCTGTGAGATGAGGGTAGCAGGAACGAAAGGCAGTACCAACAGCAAAAAAATCCAAGTCAAAACCAAACCAGAACAGAAGCCAAAGAACTCTTCGCAGTGTAACCCTTCAAAAATCCCTCATAATTACTAATTACTCTGACATGTTTATGTGGTGAGAATCTGTTCCTGGTGTGAATTCCAAAAGACAAAGTTATTTTAAATGTTGACCTATTTCTTTCAAACACTGTGCCACTGAAGACAAATTACTGCAAGGCTGTTGATAGCTGAGTGTGCAAAGCTTGCAAGCCTTCAGGAAGAGAGAACCATTTTGCTGAAAATTTATTTCTGTTATGTTCAGCAGAACAATTCCACCTGTTCCATACTGAAAGATTTAATTTCATGTACATCTCTGACTGAACTGAAATCAACAACTTGTAATCTTCATTTGTAATTGATTTGGGCTATAAGGCTGTACACTTTAGGAAGCATAATTCTTTAGGTACCCCGCTGTCTCTCAATTCAGTTGGAATTTGTCACTGAAGCCATCTATCCTTTCAAGAAAATAGTAGTTTTAATCAATACCTGCTACATGTGTAATGAACCTTGACTCCTCTGAAGTCAGTGGTAGCTGTGCTGGAGCCTGGATCACTTGAATCAGCAAGTGAAAATGGTGCTTATAATCTACATCATCATATACATGTAGATATATTTATGTTACATATATATAAATAAGCAAACACAAAGTACCCTTATAATCAGCTTCTATTAAAATATGCTTTCAAAAACAATAAGTATAGCATTTTTTTATTGTATGTCTTGTTAGAACTAGAATGGTGGGAAGATAGTAAGAGAATAGTTGTTAAAACGAATTCTCTTTAAACTTCACCCAGAGAAAATTAAAAGAATGAGAGAAAATGGTTTCCTAAAGAGAAAGGATTTTAAGAAATCTGTGCCATTTTTATAAGCAATAATCCCAGTGCTCATGTAATTTCAATTGACACGTGATTTATGGCTGTGAAAAGGAGTCTGTATAGCTCTTTCAAAACATAAAGTGAGGGAGTGGCATCCTTTGAGCAAAAACCTCTGGGGCTCTATCTGCTTAAGTGTTTCCTAAGTTTCAGCACTATGAGAATATGAGAATACTCCATTGTTAGGGGATTTTGGAGGCTTGCCTGGATCAAGGAAGTACTTCCTCGTCATGCTGTTTCCTTTCCCAAACAATGTAAAAAATGGCCTTTTCAACCAAACATCTAGAGGTGGAGAGGTGGTCACTTTGTACATTGTCCAACTAGAGCACAGCCATGGTAAGATAAACCATTCACTTGCATGAATGGCTCCATGTTATTACTGCTACTTCCTTTTTATTTTCATGGTGGTTTTGTTTTGATTTATGTATATGCATAGAAGTTCAAGCCCCTGTATAATGATTATGTCATAAAACTGGCCAAGAAAGCAGCAGTAACTCCCCCCTGCTCACTGCCCTCAGTGTACATTCGCTTGGGCAGTCTCACTACACCCCTCAGCTTTTCACTTGCTCCACCAGATCAGACAGAGTAAAAACAATCCTACAAATAATGGATTACCACACAAATAATGGGTTACAGTGGCATTTTACCCCACTGCTTTTCCCCCTCTGACTTTACTTCCAAACAGCATTTCAGAGGAAGCAAAAGTAAATTTGTGTACATGTTCTATTCTTGGTTTAGCCTTGCATGATCCGAAGGATTTCTAATCTTAGGCACTCAAAATGTGTGCATTAGAGTATTAGGTGAATATCCATGTTTTAGTCCAGCATTGCTGTTGGCACATTGCAACAACCATAGCAAAATACATAGTGCCTGAATTCAGTGGAAAGAGTCTTTGTAAATACATTATAAATCTTTTAAATTACCACATAACATTTTAAACTGGTTTGTAACCAATACTCAATGATTTGTAACCAAACTCATATTTGTTCTCTGTTCTGTGTCTTGAGTTGCATATTTAAAATTACTTGGACACAGCTGTTATTTTATGACTTCAAGAAAGTACTGAGACTATGCATTGTGTATATCTTGAGGAATGTCATGATTTTTCTGTATACTAGAGAGGAACAATTTGGAAAAAGACTTGGAAAGTCCCTTCCTAAACTTTGGAAAATTCTTGATCTGTGTGGACTTGTCCAATATATCAATTACAATATTAGGTTCATTCACCTTTGTCACTGAATTTACGCTTTGACAAATGCATTTACTGGGACCACTTTTGCTTCACAAAGATGTGAAAAAGTCACAGCCGCAACAAAAAAGTCAGCTTAAAGGTGATTTTGTTTTGAAATGGAGTAAATTAATATTTTTTACCAACGTGGTATATTTGGAATAGCTCAGTGGTTTTGAGAGAAATTTGCCTTATTTTCACTGAGTTACTCATAGGTAAAAAGACAGAACTGGATTAATGATTTCTTGCTATGTTTCCTCATGACAACTTCATTCAATTTGCAAATATTTGCTCTGTAAACAGTGACAATATGTATTATATTCATATTTATGGATATATAAAATTATTTAGAAATAAATAGATGTGGCTTTTGACTCATTTTTCTTGCTGAAGCAAAACCCCAAAGAATTTACAACTCCTTTTCAAGACAGTCTTCTGTCCACAGGTTCATTAATTCTACTGAGAACAATGGCAGTTTTATAAAAATCATCCCTCTGGGGCATGAGTTTAAGTTTTTTAAAATTTTGCTAATTAATTTTCTACACAAATTCTTTCTGTTGTTTGTTTAGTGTCCTTTTAGTGGTCTTTGGCAGTAACATGACTGCTGAGTTTATTCTCTCTTGCACTCTCTTTCCTGTTAACTCTGCTTGAGGTAGCAGTTGGTTGACTGAAGCATAATGGGAATCATCTAAGTTAATGCTGGGGGCTCTAAACATTTCCTCAACAAATAAGCAGCAGCTTGTTGATAGCCAGTAAGTATTTTATAAGTGCAATTAAATCACAGTGATTGATTGGGCTGGGCTGAAAATCAGAATCATTTAGAACAGCAAATTCTTCACAGGGAAACCCTCACTAAATTAAGAAAACACACAAACCAACAACAAAAATAAACCATTTAAGGAGTTCTGCTCCTATACCATGTTATCCTCATTTCTCAGCCCTGTTTAGGAGGAACAACTTGATCAAAGTGACCCCTTTTGTTTCTTGAGAATGCATCTTTTCTGCTGTTAATTTATGTTGAGTGAAAAGTCATTAGAAATAGAGTTAACTGATCTAAAAGTTTAGTTGCTAGAAGTGGGGGAGGAAATCTGCGTCTTTTTCATTTTATCTCACTTTTCTCTCCCTTTGCTGGCTCCAGGTTACAAAATCTTGCACTTTTGTAGTACTTGTTGGATTCCTCATAGAATGCATTCAATTCACTAAATTGCTTGAAAATTACCTATTTTTCTGCCAGATTTTGTGCTGGTTCAGCACTGAATCAGCTCAACACAGAATCAGATGATTACTACTGTCATTGCAAGGGAAGGAGTGCAGGATGCAGCCAAGGTTGCAGCCTCCTCACTGGAGAGAAGGGAAGTTGAAAACAGAAAAGTCTTGTATTTATGAAAATATCTAATATAAAACATGGAATTCAATGTATAGTTTAGCATTGTGATACTTGCTCCACAAAATCACTAGGGTGCTGTGCCTGTGAAAAATTTGGATAATACCCCTGCAATATCCATGTTGCCTATTTCAGCTCTGTCTGTCTAGTAGATATTATTTTTTTTGCTCTTTTTGACTCCTAAGTTGTTTTTTATATATTTTTATATATAAGTAACAGTTGTGTTTGGTTTTTTGATGTGAGAACATACAAATACTCTCAATGGCTCCGTCCTCTTGGCTATCCCCATTACTTGTGAATGCACTCTGCTAATGTGAAGACATGACTAACTAGACAATTACGACTTCAGCATTAATCGTTGGAAATTCTATAGTCTGGCTGATTCCTACTAAAAATATTTTCAAGAACTGGCCCACATTCTGTGTCTTTTAAAAGAACAGGAAGATTGTAATATTACCTTAAGAAAATCTGGATGTAGACAGGAGCTCCATAGAGGAAAACCACTTACCTTCCTCAGAGCAAATACACTTTAATAGAATAACTTTATTTCTAGTAAAAAATGGCTTTGATTCAACTACTTTTGATTACTATCAACATGTGAAACTAAATTTAGAAGAACAGCAAAAGGCAGAAGAAATGTTGATTGACTTTATATGCATGGCAAAAAGGTTAGGCACTTGCAGTAATCTGAGTTTGACTCCTGGGGCTGTAAACTTTAGCAATTGCTTAAATAGATTGGTTTTCACTTACAGCTATTTTGCCTCAAAAAGTTCTCTAAGTGATAGTTTAAGTAATTCTAAACATAATGTTAACTGGAATAAATGTATTCTGGTGAAAAAGCATGACATGGAACTCAGGTGTCAACTGAATAATCAATGTTACTGAAACTCAGTTTCCTGCTTTTCACAAGACATGCAGTTTTCTAAGACATTATTGCATATTTAGAATTGTAAATAAAAGCACTGAGAAAAATTGAACCAGAAATGAAAATACCACTCAAAATAACTTTTTTTCATATACTTTTATTTTATCTTGAACAGAAAATTTTGCAAACCATCAATTATTGAGAATGGAGGGAAAAACCCTAGCATATAACAGAGGAGGCTTTGGTTATAAGTGCCATTTCTACAGCAGAGTTAAGCTATTGTAAACCAAATATCTTGTAGTAAGGTAAAAATATCCAGCCAAATTTTTAAGAATAACAGCAACACCAAAAACATTTACATATAAACAACAGGGAAATATTTTCTACACTTTTAACAGTCACTTTGCTACAATCCAAAGTGTTTAGTTCATATATCTATACATACAGACAGACACTAAAACTTTTGTGAACCAACCACTTGTCCACAGGACCTGCCTAGACAGTTTGTCATCAATACGAAAGGTTTTTTTATATAAATAAGTCAATTAAACTTCACAGAAACTAAAAGAAACAATATAAAATTCCAACTGTAAATAAATCTGTACATTATGGTCAGTCTTATTCGTCTGAAATCTTGAGCAACTTTAAAGTGTCTCTTTATAAAATGGTGGCAAGGAGCAGCGTTAGCTGGAATGGAAACTCGAAGACTCAGACTCTGTAGAAACAGAAGAATGTCCTGCACGTTTGCCCTTTGAAAGAATCTTGAGGCTGGATCCTCTGCTAACTGATGTCAAGGCATTTTGAGCTGATGTTTTGAATTTGGCACCCAAGAAGGCATACAGAATTGGATTCAGGCAGCAGTGGAAGAATGCCAGGGCTTCCGTAATGGAGATCCATTTATGCACTATGGTCTCCAAGCTGCAGCGGTGCCTGATGACTCCCAGCAAGATGAAGGTGTCGATGCTGATGCCGATATAATATGGCAGCCAGCAGGCAAAGAAGGCGAGGATGAGGATAACTGTGGTCTTCAAGGCTTTGCGCTTCTGGTGGCCTTTGGAGTGTGACAGCTTGGATATGATAATACAGTAGCAAGTCAGAATGATTAGACCAGGCAAGACAAGTCCTACCAAGATATGCTGGAATCTGAAAGAGATCAGCCAGTTTTCATGAGGGTACATGCGATCACAGAGATACTTTCCTTCTACTTCACTGGTACTGGCAAAGATTATATCGGGCACTGTCAGTAGCAAAGCTGGCAGCCACACGCCTACATACACCACCTTCTCAGCCAACAGCTTTCGAGGGCGCTGGCTGTTGGTAGCGTGGACTATCGCCAGGTAACGATCTAAACTTATGAAGGCCAAAATCAAGACACTGCTATAGAGGTTGACTGTATAAATGACATGAACTGCCTTGCACAGAACATTCCCAAAGTACCAGCTTATGGCTGCATCCACAGACCAGAATGGCAAGGTGATGACAAAAAGGAGGTCGGCCACAGAGAGGTGGAGCCTGTATTTATCAGTCATGCTTCTTTGCTTCTTCTGGTAGCCCATAACAATAATAACCAATCCATTGCCGATTATTCCCGTTAGGAAGATGATGGAGTAGATTGTTGGCAAGAAGATCCGGTTGAAATCGGCATTCTCATGCTGAAAGCATGGCTCTTCATAGTCTCCATAGTCACCCGAACCAATCTCATCTGTGCCGTTTTCAGAAAATTCAATTAATAACCCAGATGACAGCTAAAAAACAGAAAAAAAATAAAATTAGATGTTAGCTCCTCTGCAAAAACTTACTCTATATGACCATATGTGAAAAGTTGCCGTAACAGTCTCCACAGTCACAAATGGGCAAACTTTTTGAAAACCAATACAATGTTTACATATGCATATATAAAATACACAGCAAATAAGTTTTAAAACTTCCTTTCTCTTTCTCTGAGGAGTAAGATCTTGCTAAGGGTAAGGCATGAAAGAGCAAAGAAAGATAATGGCTATTCCCAGAAACAGCATTGGTTCTGGACACTTCAGTGCTCTAATCAGATGGACACTACAAATTGGAGAGCCCAGAAAGTGCCAGATGCGAGAGGTCTGTCCACACAGAGCATGACCTATCACATTTAACTCTTACAATAGAGAGCTATAAAAAAAAAATTACTTAGAAATGCTGCTGCTCCAAAGTCCCTTCTCATTAAGAGGATGGGGTCAAGGAGAAATAGAGAAGGTACCCTCGGCTGATGTAATAAAGGATAAATAATAGCAAGAATTCCCTGCTGAGAAGCAATTGACAGCTCCACACACTCAGACAAGGGAAAAAACCCAAAGCCCAGAAAGAAAGAAAGAAAGCGAGAGGTGACCTTAATCAGGGGAACTCAAAGCCCGTGGAGGGTCACCACGATGGGCCACGTTCCCTCCCTTTGTTCCCCACCCTCTGCGGTTGCGGGGCAGGCGGTGAGCGCGGCCGGCGCGGGGCTGCAGCCAGACGGACCAAAGTGAGCAAAGCGGTGGAAAAAGGAAGCGAAATTTGGTACGGTCATGAAAGCGCGTCAGGAAACCACCAACGGTTCTGGCCACCGCGCTAAAAGCAATGCTGGCGGGCGACTGTCATCTGGCTATGTGCAGTTCCTCAGGTCTTCAGATTTTTGTTATCATGCCCTGTGTCCCACGGACCCCGAGCTCCGCGCAGGGCGCGCCCGAGGGTCCCGCAGCGCTTCACACGCGGAGGCACCGGCTCCACGCGGGCATTAACTGCGGGCCTAGAGTTGGAACATGCCAGAGATCTCCTTTTTGGTCCTAACTACCCTCAAAACCGAGGCAGAGGAGCTGCCTCTGGAAGAGTGGGACGCCGCCTCGTTTCGCGCGGGGAGCGGGTGGGACGTTCGGGCGCGGCCGCCGCTCCCAGTCCCGCCAGCAGCCCGAGGTCTGGGCGCGCACCAGGGCAAAAGGAATACAATTCCCTGGAGTCAAACCGCTCCAAACTTCCTCGCCTCTTCCCCTCTCATCGTTCCCGTAGTGCTAATTGCTCTACCGGCGTTTTTCAGTCCACAAAGGTGCCACATGTCACTTGAACTGACGGCCGAGCAGCAGAGCCCCAGGGAAGGAGCGGAGTCCTGCAGCTGGAATTTGCAGCGGCCGCAGCTGTGCCAAGGTCCGAAGCGCTGCAGGCAGAGGCAGTAGCGGCCGGGGCTCAGAGCCGAGCCCTGCCCGTCCGCGCCCCGCAGACCCCTCCGCTGTCCCGACCCCCGCCGCCCGCAGCCTCCGCCGAGGGCACCTTTGTTTGCAAACAGCGCGCACATGGGCAGCCGGCCGCGCTCCCGGCACTTACATCCAGGCTGTCGAGGCTGCTGTCCATGCTCAGAGCCATCGGACGGCTCCGCGCTCTCGAGCTGTTGCAGTTGCCGCTGCCGCAGCCGCGCCTCTCGCAGTGACACCACTCGCTGCTCCTCCAAACACGCCGTGGCTCTTGTGGCGGGACGCGCCTTTTTATAAGTTTCCGCGCGGCCCCCCCGCCCCCGGGGCAGCCGCGCCTGGCTCCTCCCCGGCGGTGTCGCCGCGCTCTCGGGCTCCGGGCGGGCGCCTGGGGCCGCTCTTTGTCTGGCGCCCCGGGCATGGGAATTGCACTTGCCCGGCGCGCCCGCGGGGGCCACGCTCCTCACGGGGGCATTTGCCCCCCTCTGACTGATGTGCTCATACAAGCGGGCTTTTGAATTTCCCCTCAAGAACATTCTTTGAAGTGTGGTGTAGAGCCCTGAGTTGCCATGGGTACTCCAGGCGGGCTCGAATGAAGTCACTGGTCCCGGAGTCGTGGTGGAGGAGGAAGAGCAGAGGTCCTGTATACCATTCAAAATACAGGCAACTCTGTCCTCAGAGTTGTCTCTTCTCCCTTGCTGAGGAGAGAGGCTCCTGGGAGAGGCAGGAAGCAAGGGCTGGTCCCTACTGAGGGTTGAGATGTTCTACAAACCTTTCAGGGGCTGCAACGTGAGTGGGCTGCAGGTTGCCCTCTGAACTCTTCTGGCACCTATGGGTTTGGCTGAGAGGTCTGATGATGATCTGTTTCAGGTTGTTGGATAATATAAAAGGAAAAAAAAACAACAAAAAAACCCCCAATCAAACAAAAAATCCACAAAAGCAAAACCAAAAAAGGCAAAAAAAAAATCCCCAACCAATAAATAAACCCCCAAACCCTGAAATTATATATGTAGAATATATATAGCAATCCTAGGATGGGTTTGCAAGAGAAAATCAACCCAAATATAGAGACAAACAAAACAGAGTAATTGATTTCCTTTACAGTTATCTCTGGGGTCTCAGTACTGTTAATATTCATGCAGGCAAATTAATTTGCAGAAAAGATTTTGATTAGCATAATGTGTCATGTGTGTGTCTCCCCTCAATTTCACAACTCACAACAAAAAGTTATAGTGAGTAACTATATTGGGAATAATTAATTCAGTTATATAGATTTAGTCTTTCCACTTGAAATTTGGACTAGAAAGAAGAAGAAGGGAGAGAATATTCTTTATGTAATAACAATGTGCTCAGATTGCCCCAGTGGCCCCAAGGGATGATAAAAGTGAAAGTCTGACAAAAGTTTTATTCTAAAATGCCCCTGTCACCAGTTTACATGCTCCAAGTTAGTTAAAACACCAGTTTCAAATGCAAATATTATTTTCAAGTATTTGACAAGAGTTACTATCTTGCTCTTCCCCTAACAGCTCTAGAACTCTTTCTCACACACTACAGAGAGTATGAGTTTGGTTATGATTAATATGCAAATAATGTTTATCTTTAAAAACGTGGTAGGTAAGGTATGACCAATAATGTGATTGTGTACTTTAACTACACTGTAATTTGATACTAATTCATATATTGTTAGCAGGTCTGGAATATCACATAGGAGTTGCATTAAAAGCAAACTGTAATTGATTAAAACTCAGGAAATACCAGTCTTCAGCAAATTCAGTATCTACTTTGTGGTTCTATCCAGAAAAATCTGAGGGATACCATGCTAGAATTCTATAGAAATAAAAAATCTTCTCCTGAATCTTCATATTTAGATGCTAACCCTAGCCGTATGATACCATAAATCTTCTTTAAAAACAAAATTGTAATTATTGCAATTCATTCCTTATTTCCCATAGAATCTGTCATATGTTCACTACTTTTTAGACACACAGATAGGCAAACACATTCCCCAAGTAGTCACAGAATGTGCAGCAAAACATTAAATGACCAGGCAGATAGATGAGCAGATGAGGGATTTTTGTATACGAATGAGTAGGATCATGTCTAAATAATCATCTTTTACTCTTTCACTTATGGAGGATGCCCAGCTCATGGCACCAGCAATTGCTGTGCAGTTTTCAGCAGGGATATGGTGCTGGAAAGGCTCTCCAGCCTGGTAAACGTGCAAACCTGTGAACCAGATTTTCAGAAATGCACATATTGAACAGGCTCTAAAAAACTAATCAGGACATGGAGCCGCACATAGGGGAGGTGAGCTTTAAGGAAAGATTGGTTCCTACCTTGCCAGAAATTCATATGGGTGACAGATGTGTTTTTTTGGAGAAGTATTCTTGTCTTGGAGGGACATAGATGATTAAACACTGCTCCTTCTCTAAGTGTGCAGTGCAGGACATTAAAATATGCTCATAGTGCAGGTGATTTGTGGCAATGCATGCAGATGAGCAAAAGACATGTAATAAACAGAATAGAATAGAATAGAATAGAATAGAATAGAATAGAACAGAATAGAGTAGAATAGAATAGAATATTTGTATGTGAGTTCTAGAGCTGTTTGACAAGTTTGAGAGTTGCTCTTTATTGGGGTGGATAGCATGGAGTGCATTGACATGTGGGGAGGGATGCACAGCACTGTGAGTGTAGTTACACCCCAAGGAGACAAATGTTCCCACAGCTCCATTTTACTATACAGATAGACCTGTAACAGCAAAATATATGATGTAGAGATTGGTTATGTTAATTAATGGGATATGGGGCAATCACTCAGTTATTTGTGTTCATAGATAGCCTAAGAAATTTTGAACTGAGGAATGGTTCACTGGATTAGCCCTGAAGCACGGTAGTGCTGAGTGGAGGGAAATTTGGGGATGATACCGATCTGATGAGATGTTACTGAGGCTTGTTTGGATGAAGGTCCTCTAAAACTGTCATTCACACTGCTGCTCTGTTATCTATGATCTCTTTTGTTTTCCCTATCAGAAAATCCATGTGAAAACTTCCTTTGTTGCACAGAGGACCATCCAGGGCAAGTTAATGATTTCCAAAGTGGTAAAAGAAGGGAGCTGTTTCTGCATAGCATGTAATTCAGAGTCAGCTACAAATCTTCTTGAGACAGAGCTAGCAAATAGCAATTTCCAAGCTTATGTTTTGCATTACGTGTTTTTCTGGTCACAGAATTACTGTGAAAATCAGACTCTTCTTAACCTGTGTAATACATGTGTTATTACTGAAAACACACCTTGTAAGAGTCAAAATCCTATGTGTTCTTACACTGTTACACTAGGAGTACAATTCCTCAGGTTGTGAATCATTAACCCGTATTTTTCTTCTAAAAAGTGATGTAAGTGATTGTCACGTGAGAGCAAAGTCGTTACTAACAAACCTTTCTAAGAGTAAAAATACTCTTTTGATTCAGCATCCACAGAAGTAGAAAAATAAATTGCATTTTATTTAACCATGACCCTGTGTTAAATGATTTACTTAATCTGAAGGCTTCACATGTGCCTTTAACAAAGTAAACTATTAGCTAATAAAACTTTGATGAGACCATTACCTGTAGGCAACACCTAACACAAAGGAGGTACAATCCTTGGTTTGTGTGATATATGAATTAATACCAGGTATTAATTACAGTGATGTGTTAATAGATTGGTTGTTATTTTTTTAGCATTAACGGAGCTATACTTTCAGGACACAGAGAACATAACATAATATAATAAAAACACATAACCAGCAATATGGCTGAAATAACGGTGCTATATAGTAGGAAGTGAATGATTTTCAAATATTCACTGATTTTCTCTGTGCATGTCAATTCCTGTACTGGAAGGCTTCTGAAAGTGGAGTGTCATCTGAAAAATGAACAGAAAATGTGCTCAGGAGTTGCAAGACATCAACTTTGAGTAGTGGATTTTTCTATTCTGAAAAGTATTTCAGGGAACTGATGCTGTGGATTGGCTGCTAGATGAAAAGCGGTTTCCTGATAAAACTCAGAAGTTCATTACAATATACTGGATTGACTTAATGACAAATGGGTCTTCAAGTGGCCTGAAGTTGTATACATAGAGAGGAAAAGGATATACTCTCCCTTTTCCATCTGATCTTTCAGTTGAAGTGGGAAAGGTATCAATCTTACGCCTGTTAGAATGGTTACAAGCGGTTTGCTGGGGTTGGGTTTCAGTTAATGGCTTTCTTTGCTCTTGGTTCTCAAAGCTGCCTTTCTCCATTTCTTCCTGCCTGTGCTGCAGTGGAACAAGCCTACCAACTGTTACCCTGATCCTGGAAGGAAAGTGTCTGCCCGATTTATGGGCAGGGTGCCACCTAAACTTACTAATTTGAAAGCACAAAGACAAAATAAAACCTGTAAAGGAGCAGGACATATCTTTCAATTAGTAGCATGCTACATTGCCACAGAAATAAGTCCCCCTATGAAAGGAATGATACTTAAATATCGGAACAAAATTATGGGAAAAACCTTGACATCAGTATAAGGCAACAAAAGTGTTATCAGCACAAACCCGAGATTTCTCTCTGTTTCCTTGCTTTTAACAAGGACAATTTATTTTGTTTCCTTTAAGTATTGCCACAAGGCCAGTATGTCTAAAGTCAGCACAGAAAAGTCAGCAGGAAAAAAAAGAAGTGCTATCTTCTAAAAAGAATCATAGTGACTCTTGTGTTTTAATCCCACCTCCATCTGTGGCCCGCAGCAAATCACTTAACCCTCTGACTGTGTTCAGCCAACTGTAAAATGGGGATAACAATACCTACTTACCTACCTCAGAGGAGACTTGTAGGGATTAATTGGTTGATGTTTGCAAGGCACTTTGAAGACAGAAAGTGCTTAATTTAGAGCCTGTTGAAATTATTGGCGACACTGATCAGCTAGAATTCAAAGGGGACCAAACTCATTAAGGTTCTGATCTTCCTCCATTTGGCTATGTTTATGGGTTAGCAAATCTCACTGCATGTGGACAGTTTATTGTTTGTTTGGAAGTAGAGTAGACTAAAAAGATGCTTTGAACAACTTTGTTAATCCTTTTAAAAAACATGTCTTCATTTGCATATCACTGGAGCTGAAGGGTTTATCTTTGGTGATTCTATAGCAGAACATTTCTGGAGACATGTCGAAGGGTTTTTTTTTTCCAGAACTGCAGTGAGATCAAAATAATGAAAACAAAATAAATCCTCCCTAATTATATCATAAGCAGTTTCTTTCCTATAACCAGACAGGATTTTGGCTTTCAGAGTATTTAGATAGATTTCTGTTTAGCTGTGAGATGTGCTTCTTGTGTTCTTTTATGCTGCAAAGAACCATTAGAAAGTTTCCATTAGAAACTTCCAGTTCAGTTTGGATAGGATAGGATTTGCTTCTGGGAGCCCATGCTAACAGCAGGCTATATCTTAAGAGTGTATGGATAAATTAGAAAATCTGTCCAGCTATTCATGCATACATGACTGTTTGCCAAATTTCATGATTTCTTGTAGATAGCTTTAGAAACACAGTTATATCTGGGACTGGCCATTGCTGCTCCTGCCTGTAAACATAGGACTCAGCTACTTGGAGACTAATAAACTGAACAGGGTCCTGAGCATCCTGGTCTAGCTTGGAGTCCACAGATTCCTTCCAGCCTGAATTATTCTGTGACTCAAAATGCCTCCATCAGCAAAGGCATGTCCTCATGCCTTTGCTACTAGCAGTGCCCAGAGTTATCTGGATCGAAGCACATCCCTTTATGTTTAATTACTTTAAACCTGTTTGCTCTACACAATGGAAATGGCATTTTGATGTTGGGTTTCCGCCCTGACAATTTTTGATCAATCTTTTGTTGAAATGGTGCCTGTGGAATTGCGTGCTTGGGATGTAGCATGTACCATGTTTTCTTTATAATTTTCTCACCTTTCTTCTACTTCTTTTCTTTGGATGCCATAGTAGGCATTTATTTTCCACATGTTGTAAGCTTCTGAGCCTGTTGAAATAATTTACTTACCTCATTTGCCCACTTGTCTGCAAAGTGGCACTGAAAGCAGAGCAGGAACAACCACTCTTCCTGTTTAGCTCAGATGGCATCTGAAGCTCGCAAATGCTTTAGTTATATTGCATCAGCTTTGAAGTAAATTCTGTACATGTGAGTGCTGAATGTCAGCTCAGATACTTGTTTTAGAATTCAGAATTTCTCCTGGTTCAGCAAGTAGGAAAGTCACCCAAATCCAGTGATGAGCATTCCCATTGTTTCTTTTGGATCTCTACTCCCACTATTTCCCTAAAAATTCACTTTAGAATTCAAAACGATTTTTTTTTTTTTTTTAACAGTTAAAAGCCAGGTTTGCCATATGCAATTGAGATATGTGCAGGAGTGAGACTGGGTTTACGTTTTTGAGTCAGTCCTTCCTACCTAGGTAATATAATTGACAGCATTGGCTCAGTAACTGGGATGTCTGTTGAAAACATGACCAAACATTTCTAAAACAATCAAAAATTCTTCATTAGATGATACCAAAATTTTGGTCCTGCTGCCAAGTCCTCTATATACAGTACTTGGTGAAATACCATGAGTAAATACCCATACACAGCCTGCTCTATCCATTTATTTATTGCCAAACGTAAGGATGTCGATGGAGAGCTGTAGGAATATTTATGGCAATTACTTTCCTCTCTCTGTTCATTAATTGCCAGTGAAATGAGCATGATATTACACACTCGTTATTTTGAGCTAATTTGTTATGAATAGTGATATTTGCTCTTGCTGGTTTGAAAATTTAGTAGGTAGGATTTGGGGCCTAATCTTTGTAAATAATCACTGAAGTCACATAGTGGGATTTCTCAGTCACTAGGTGACCAACCTTTTGAAAGGAAGAGAACTGCTTGAAGAAATTATTGGCATGTTGAACTTCCTTTTCTGATTTAATGGGGAGGTAAATCCAATTTGCAGGTTCTCTCTTATCACATAAAGAGTCACATGATACAAAGAGCTGATCTCTTACAACTGAACTTGCTAAACTTTCATCTTGCTGGTTTAGATTAGTTTTTAGGAAGTGGAACAGGCAACTTCAGACAAACTTTATGCTGAATGAGGCATCATCCACATGATTTCCATAATGGCTGGAACAAAGACTTTATAAACATCATGGCATGTGCTCTGGTTGATTCTACAGAGAAGTGGCAGCATGCTAGTGCCAGATCCAGGTCAGACCCATAGGGAATTGGGAATTCAGCAACAGAATGAGGAACTGTGGAGCTCTCACCTCTACAAGAGAAGTTGAGGCAGAATCCTTAAGGAGCATGAAGAATAGAAGATGAGCACCCTAGAAAACTAAGGGCATTAAAAATCTCTTCCTGCCTTTTCCTTTTGCACAAGGAGAACTGCATTTGGCTTGTACATGGACCTTAAGGTGAAATTGCTCTGTTTCTCCCTGCCAGGGAGAGGAGAATTTACCATCTGAGCCCCAGATCAGCTCTTTTTCCACTGTCTCACCAGACTATTGCACACATCACAGAAGCATCTAGAAGCTGAGTTGTCATGAATATATTTGGTCATGTGTGCTCAGTTGTTCACGCTTCAGTATGCGTAGTTATGCATCAGGATACATAGAAAAAAACATCTTCCCCAAACCTACATATAAACAGAGAACAGGTGAGTGTCAGTGGAGAAGAAAGAAAAGGCACCATCCAAACAAACTGTCTCTGTGTGAAGGTTTATTGTCACCCCCAAGGTACACCTGAACACAAGAATAAGAGTGTAGGAATTCCAATACTTAAAAGTTGGTTCCAATCTAGCTTAGTTTACACTTTGAACCTTTTCCACTTAAAACTGTAGTCTACCATCCTGTTCTTTCATTCATGAGTTCAGTGCAATTGAACATGGGAAGAAAAATTTTGGTCCTTAAATACTCAATTTATAGAAGAATTTGCTATTCTAGGAATTTGCCATTATTGTAAGCAGATGGTTCTGTATTTCTGAGGTTATTTTTCAGTAGTGAGTGAATATTGTGAAAAACATACTAGAGGGGAATTCTAAAAATACTCCTAGCTTACAGTCTGTGTTCAGGACAGTTTGTACCAAATTATATTCGATCTTTCTTTTTTTCTTTTTTTTTTTTTTTACCGTATAAAAACAGGAAGAAGTCTTGCTACTTCTGAGGACCCTGACAAATGTTTCTACCTGGCTCTTTCTAGAAAGATCTCTTCAAGTGCCAAGCAGGGGTCACTGTAACCATGGATACTTATACTCCATTTTCCCCGTGGTTTTCTGTGAAAAGCTTGGTAGGATGCCCAGTTTAGACCACATTTTGAGTTAGGTAATCATAGGCTCAGTCTGTTCTTAGGCATTGTGGTTTTAAGTTTGCAACGGTTTCTCTGTGGTTTCAAAGCTGTGTTTTTTATTCCTTCTTCTTTTCTAAGCAAAGAAGATATTAAAGCAAAGTTGCTTGATAACATTTATTCCACCAAAATAACATCTTTTGGGAAGGTTTGATTGCTGTGTGGTTTAAAACTGAAAACCACCCAGAAACCACTTTAGCATCATCTTCAATGCAAAATACCTAACATTTTACTTCACCTGGAAAGAGACTGTTCAATTTCTGGAATTTGTCAACATGCACTTAGGAATTAAGAAAGACTTGGTCTGTTTTCAACGTGTATCTTACAAGTCAGTCATAGAAAGATTTTTAAATGCATTTTAATGAAAAGTAGAATACTTATTTATCATGATGTAGCCTGTCGACCCTCCTTTGCTGCTTTGATATAGACCTACAAAGGATCTAAGGACAGTAGGAGTGATGTAATCCAGCTGAGGGGAGAAACTAATTATGGATTTTTCTCACCTTTCGAAAACATTGGAGGTGTTGAATAGGTGGACAAAGGCAAAGATACCCAATATTAATGAGAATGAATGAGTATATGGAAATGGAAGCTGCTCTGCTGGATGTGGAAGCAAAGCTCAAGAAGATCAGAAGAACCCTGTCAGCTCCATCCTATTCTGAAAGGACTGTGTTAAGCCTCAAAATGGTTAATTTTTAATAGATCTGTCAAAAGCAGGACAAAGTTGTGTGACTGTTGAATGCAAATGCACAGCCTACATCTGAAAAGAGTAACATGCTATTATTGCTTTAATTGTCTTGTTGGAGTGCAAAGCTTTAGAACAACCTCTGGTGGGAAGAATATTTAAAAGTGTGGAAACAAATGGAAAATAGAGCAAAAAGGAAGTTGAGTTTATAAAGGTATATTGTTGTAGAACTACTTAATAGCTTTTATTGATAATCACTTCTCTAGGCAAATGAAATACAGTAGGTTCCACTTGTCTGGACCTTAGTAAAGCACTTCATAGGATGCTTTTTAAGTGCTGACAATTCATTAAGCTAGACTCTGAGAATTAATACAATGTATCTAATAGGAAGGAGGACATTTACAGAGGAAAGCAACAGTGGGGACACTGAAAGGCAACCAGTGGGCTGCTGGAAGGCAAGCAGGTGAGCTCTTCAAGGTTCATTGGTGGAACAATGGTTACTGTCACTATTTTGCCTTAGCTTTGGAACAAAAAGTAGTTAACTCCTGAAAATCACTGCTAGTGGAAAATGAGGTGCCACTGCTGAAATTGTGATATCCTCAGACCTGAGAGAAGTGGGAACACACAAACAGAAGAGCCAGTTGCAGGATGAGTCTGAATTTCTCCTGTACAGCTGGGAAAGCTGCAGTGCTCATTGAATGCATCAAGTAGGGTATACTGAAGGGAGAAAGAAGTACTGAAGGGACAAAGTGCTATTGCTGCCAAACAGAGCACTGAAAAGTTGTCTTCTGAAATAGTTTTTACAATTCTTAACAAGAAAAATGAATTCAAATGGAAGAGGGGCAGAGGATGATTGGGGTGAAGTGTAGAATGGAGAGCTGCTCCTGCAAGAACAGGCTGAAAGAGCTTCTTTTCATCAGTTCACAAAAGGGATGTTGAAAGGGACAATGAAGCAGTAGACATCTGGAAAAGAAAAGAAATACTGGGACCAGTATTGGCACACAGATGACTGGATGTAATACCATGGTGAATAGACACTGTAAAAATATGAAAAAGTTGTTAACTGTCAGAGGAATGAGCTTTAGGAGCAGTTTCCCCATAAAAGAGGATTTTAACCAACTGACTACTTTGACAGATTTGCTGGGATTGTTGACCCTAGATCAGTCCCACTATCCTAGGTTATGATCTGAAATTATGTTCCTTTGATAGCTGCAATGTCTGTGGAATTTAAAATATTACATATCAGATGATCACAGAATGTAAGCATTTGTGTAACTTTTATACTATGCATTTTTGTTAAATTCAAAACTTTATGTCTCTTTCTTTTGGGTCTCTGGAGCTATTAGGGTAGCAAGGTCAGTTTTATGTGAGATGGAAAGAGCTGCTGAGAAAGTACCCTTCTGGTGCCTAAAGACAAAGTAGTATTGAATAGTTCATAAAATCCTGATCTTGTTCTAAGGGAGAAGCAATTTTCAGCCACAAATGTCAGATTTTAGTGTCCAAGCTATGCCAGAGTTGGTGAGCAAATCTCTGCTGACCAATACAGTAACAACTGCTTGTGTCAAGTGTATTTGTACCTTGAAAATAAGTATCTTAGAGTAAAATCATTCATGTTCTGTACTGCTGCTTATCACAAGAGCTCAGTCAGAATCATTGATTAAGTGGTTTCTGACTGATAGTGTGAAAACTGCTATTGTAGAGAAGATTCAAGAAAGGCAAGTGTTAGTCTTTGAATAGAAGTCAAACACAAACAATTGAAATCTTATGAACAAAGAGACAGAAGAGCCTTTCCATCATCTGTCTAACTGCCAGTGGAAGGTGGTTTCCTCTAGGAAAGGTAAAAATCAAAGGCAAGAAGTGGCAAGTAAAAACAAAATGTAAACATACAGAGCCAGAATCTAGGGGTCAGGAGTAGGTCAGTGCCTGACACGGTAAAAGCAAGGTTTAATTGTGTTCTTAGACTTTGATTTTTAAATTAGTACCCCACTAAGAGAAAGGCTGCACTCTAAACAGCAAAACTTTGGGTGCATTGTGTTAGATATTAGGGAATGCAGCCACGACCACAAATCCATTGTAAAGCTGGTTTTGTTAATTATGGTAGCTTGGATGCTACCAGAATATATATTTTAATTTTAAATACTCTGTAGAATTTAAATGCTCATTTGTGTCTGTTCCTATAAATTGGATGTACACAATGAAATAGAGGTAATGTAATAAAGAACAACAGCTTGTCTCTACTTCTAGATAATATCTAGTTGATTGCAAAGCAAAACTTGTGCAGCTTCTTACACCCCAGTCAGGGACGGATAGACAAGAAATGGCAGTGAGTGTTTAACTGGCTTCGTGCCCGGTCTTTAATGTAAAGTCCCTGAAAAGACTCTCAGTTCTGGGTAACAAAGCACTGGCAAGTCTGCCTGTGATTCTTTGTAATATTCATGACATGGAAACCACTTCCCATACAGGTAAATTCCATCTCGGAGAGATAACTTGTGAGCAGAGACCACAGAATAAAATTTACAAGGCAGTAAACTTCATGGTAAGGGATAAAAGGAAAACACGTAAAAATAATGCTGTATATACAATGTAATGCATGTCCAGTCATCCCAGAACAGCTGGTTCAACACAAAATATCATACATGAAATAACAGAAGGAGAAATATCAGCTCAGTAATTTACTTGCACGTGCTGGTACCAGAGGTGTAATCTCCCTAGGAGCCAGACTGACTTATGCATTGGCTTTTCATAACAGTAATGTGGTCACTTGGGAAAGGAGTGTGGAGCCAAGCACAGCCTGGATCCTGCTGTTGTGCCCAAGGTGGAGAAATCACCTTGATGGCAACAGCTTTTTATTGTGGAATGAGGGCTGCTTCAGGTTAAACAGTGAAGAGAGTGAGGACAGCAGAGAAGAAAGATGAACAATAAGTTCAGAAGAAGCAAATATATAGGAACAGGGACAATGAGGTCACTGAGGGACAAGAGCATGAAAAGATGGTGACAGATGAAGTTGGAAGTCCCTCTTCTTTATTTTCGGTTGTCACAAAACCAAAGAAAAGCAACCTTATCCTGGTGCATGGGAAGAAGTGAAGATTTCTCAGTCAAGGAGCACATCTGTTTGAATTGCTGCAGGCTGAGCAGAATGACAAATGAAAATGGAGACAAAAATGGGGGCCTTAGGGGAAATTTGTCCTAGCTCAGTACAGACAGGGATAGTACCAGAATCACACAGACTTATTTATCATCCAAGGAAGAAAGACAAGTGAAACTAGAGAAAATAATGGACTTACTTACACTTTATTTCTGTGAGAAATGCTTTAAATACAAATAGGCAGACAAAAAGTTCTTTAATAATACAGGTTGGTGCCTTTGTGCTTGTGTCTGCTCTAAAAAGAAAGGAATGGAATGCATGTGAAAGATTGGCAGTTTTCAAAGCAAGAAAAGCTGTTCTATTCCTAACGCAAGGAGAGCACAACAAGTAGAAGTCAAATATGGCTGATGTTGTCATTTACATCTCTTGCTGTTAAACACCAAATCTCTTTATTTGTTTGTCAACCATGTTATTATTAAAACAAAATGTATTTTTATATCTATCAAATAGCAATTTTCTTTCTAATACTGTTAAACAGGAAACCCTTGTGGGTTATTCCTGTAATTTCTTGCTTGTGTGTGGAAGAACACATACACACATTCTCTGCCCTTTGAACTGTGCAATGGCGTGGAGGGGACAACTCTCCTTTTAACTGTAACAGAGGACAACTTGTAGCGTATTCCCCTCTGAACCACATGACAAAGGACCAAAATAATCACCACAGCAACTCACCAAAAGAGCATTTTATCTGCTCAGATTGCAGGACTTCCATAGATGGAGGGCTTTATTTTGTGTAGAGTAGGGTTATAACAGCCCCTGGAGTCCCACCAGTTTCATTGCTAACCATGAGCATCTACCTACAAAGTAAAAAGAGTTTATTTAGTTCTTTCCCTGCAGTAGTCAATGGGATGTCACTCAGGTCGAAGTGTAAGATGGGGCCACTTGTCCATTAGGAAGTGGAATGAAACCACTAATTCATTTTATGTAGACTACAAACCAGCTGCCAGACAGTAATAATTTTCAGTCAGAGCTGACCTGGGGTAGATTTAACAAGTGACCTAGAAATGAAAAGCTGGGTAGGCAACTGCAAATCCCCTGAGTTGTTCGAAAAGGCATGCCTCTAAAAGATTTAGAAATGTATAATTTAGTAAGGGACAGACAGTATGTTTTAATTAATGTGCTTGTATTGTTCTAGGTTGGATTTTCTTTTCCAGTTTACTTGATACTGTAATTTATATCAGTAAAGAATGGGTGTAAAATATTATTTCCTAAGAATGGTTACATTTTGTATCAATTTTACATGTAATTAAATTAACCCATGAACAGGAAAGCACTGCAGAATCAAATTCCTGGAGGGCAGATTTGCATTTATGAAAATGAGTGACAAAGCTGTGAGTAAATGCAGTGTGTTTTGAAATCACTAAAATATTTCTTTGGTTGTCCCTGTCAGAGGAGGTACCCAGGAATGAGTAATGAGACTCTTCAGGGCAAGGGCCTGGGCAAAAAAAGCTGACACTGTTACTTCTGAACAAACATGAATAACAGGGGGGCAAGTTATAAAATAATGAATGGCCTAGAGAAAACAGAGGAGGAGCTTATTGTCTTCTAATTTTACAAGACTAAAATAAGGGGACAGTCAATGAACTTAATATAGATGTGACCTATTGCTCTTTGGGTGAGGAAGTCACACAGCTGGGGTGCCTGAGAGCCAGTGGCAGAGGGAGGTCACTGCCCTGGCGTGTTGGAGGCACTGCTGTGATTTTCAGATTGCTGAACCTGAAAATGGACAGGGACTCCAGAAAGGAGGAGATGCTTATTAGAATATTGTGTATATCCAGAGCTATTACAATCTGTAATATCTGCTTCCATAGTAATGAGTTTCAAGCAGAAAAAAGATTGATCACTATTCACTTTTTTTTTGCCTGGTAGAGTTAATCTTGTGACATTTTAGTTCCCTAAATTGGTTCGTTGTGGAATTGGAGCCCATACAAGGGAAATGGTGGGATTATACTGCTAGGATCAGCACTGACATTAGTGGGGCAAGCCATTAGATCTTCTTACCACTAATGTGAAAATGCTTTTTGAGAGATCCATGGAAAACATAATGGCTGGCATGAGGGGAAAAAGCAAAACATTTATCAGCTGGGTGGGGGGGTTGGTTGCATTTTCTCCTGCTGGCCACTGACAAATGAAGGTAATATGTGCTAGGGCCTAATGCGGTGTAGAAATTCCCATATTTCTATTGACATAAACCACAACATTTTAATTTACCTCGAGAGAAACTACACTCCAGTCCTTGCTACATAGAACTTGTCAGTTGGGGCTCCAGGGTTTTTATAATGGCTCTACTTTTCATGTGCTGGACGACTCCAGGCAAACCATTTCCGTGCTGCTGCAGCGGCTTAATGTTTTTTGAAAAGAAGATAACACATTGTGTACTGGACTCCAAGAAAACATTGAATACTAGATGATCTCGTAGCATATTGACTGCATTTGGAAACATGCGTAAGTTAATGTTTCTTCAGTTAGGCTGTTGGGTTTTTTTAGGAGGAAGAAAACCCAAAAGCAACCAAAAAACCAACCAAATTTGGGGTTGATCTGTTGATAAAGGTGACCTTGAATTACCTTGCATTGACTGTGGCAATACTGTGCCTAAGAAGAGGAGACACTGCAAGTGTGGTCTGCCTGACCCTCTGTCAGAGTCACAAAGTCACCTTATACCCCCTCAGTTTACTACAAGGCATTTCTTCCCAAAGGCTGACCATGCACACCTTCCACCTCCACTACATCAAGGTGATCTGTTGTCTTATTCCATGTCTGTCATGGTACTGTTCTACTCATTTTCTGAAACTGCAAGATGTACAAAATATTTTTCTTTTACTTCCAGCCAGCAAGAAACTTTTAGCCATATTTTGGGCTGTTGGATGGAAATATTAAGCTTTGCAGTTTTCCCCGTAGATGGTGAGGTTGCTGACCTCTGTTGAAAGAGTTTGTGGGATAGATGCTGAGCCATTTTTGTCTTCTGCACACCTAAATTTTGCTCTTGATGTTGACAGTTTCATAGTTCCAGTAGGATAGAGCTGTCATCAAGGGAAGTTGAGATCACACAGCATGAAATGGCCCCTCATTTAAACGACACTGAAGGAGAGCTTGGACATGGAGAACAAATAATTTAACCCAACTGAATGTCCCAATGAGAGGAATGGAGAGGACTGAACATCCAGATGATGATGGACTTCCAGTGGTTTGCACTGGTTTGAAGGTTTAATGAAATATGCTCCTGAACATTGATTCTACTTGTAGATACAGAAAATTGGACTCCTCAGCCCATTAGTCTGTGAATTTCTACAGTAAATTTCCAAAGAATTGATGAAGAACAGTTCTTTTTCTGATCAAGGTAGAAAAGGTTTTACCAACTAGGACAAACTTCACATTTCACTTCCATTTGTATTATGGGTTTATCTCTGCAATCCAAATAGAAATGTCTGTATCTGAGGTTAGATGTTTGCCTGGAATAAGTTACCAAGCCAGGGGGCAAATAAATTTGTAGCTTAAGCAGAAATTCCCTATTTTACAAATTTATACATCCAAATTGAATGACTTCAGAGCTAATAGTGCCCATCTATGGCTGTCTGCAGAGGGAGTTACCTGTCAGTTGGTTAGGGAAACATTCTGAGGTTTCTCATGAAAAAGAAACATGGGTATTTCCTCAAAAATGTAAATGAATTAAAAAATAATAAGGACCTACAAACAGAGCAGAGCTAACACGAAAAGCAATGAGCTCAGAATATAGTTCAATGGACTGGACCCTGGGTTAGCATCTCTTCTCTTAAACCTTGAAAATTAAGAAACATCAAAACAAGGACTTCTGATAATCCCCTCAAATAAGGCTTAAATTCCTGCAGTGATTCCTTTGCTGAAGTAGCTGCTTTGTGTAACAATGAGCCCTATACAAAGGCTCCCTGCGGCAGGAAGATAGGCAGGATGCAGGCTGGAAACTTTGCTGGCCCAGTCAAGACTTTTTATAGCCTTGGGCTACACAGCACCAGTTAATTTGGGGAACTGTTTAACTGTCTTTTAGTTGTACAATGTTGCTCTCTCTGTGTTTAACTGAAAGCTCTTGGTTACACCAGTTGGCATCATTGCAGTCCTTCTAAGATAACTAGAAAGCTGAAATCAGTGAATCCAGGTTGCAGGTACGAGTGAATAGAATGAAAACAAAGACGTGAAATCCCGTTTTTGAGTACTTTTCCTTTTGCTACAGTTGGCATGATTTCTTTGAAAAGCAATAGCCAGTGCCACTGGCTACTCAACTGCAGCTCCAAAACAAAATGCTTTGTTCCTCCCCTTGTTCCTCTCCCTCAGCCCTCTACCCTGAAAAATCCCCTCCTGAGCTTCATTCTGAAAGCAGAAGGAGCTACACACATTTCAGCAATTACTAAATACATCTCTATTGCCAAATTAATTTTTCTTTAGAACTGAGACCCACTGAAGTTTTCTTTTGCTTGTGATGTTCCCATGTTTGTATGTCTCAGAGGTCTGTAAGAACATGATATATTATTATTTATAAACATCTTTTCGTTACTTCATTGAAAAGCTCACAGCACATGTGACCAGTAACCATTTTCTGAACACTGCAACCAAGGATACAGTGACCACTCAGGAGGGATGGCTCAGACCTTAGGTTTCTAACTTAGGAGGTTGTAACTCAAATTAAAAACGAGAGAGCAAAGTTAAAATGGAAAAAAATTGGCAGCATCTGACAAGAACATAGATCATACATTGGATTTTTTAAATACAGAAACTAATAATTCTGATCTTCAGCAAAACCTTTACTGTGTTGCTAAAAGGAGGTCTGTTGTATTTTTGAGAGTAGAAATTAGAAAGGGAAAGAAAGCTGCAGTGATCAGGGTCTACTTCCCTTCCCTTAATTGCAGACACACCTAAAAATAAAGCCTTAGTGTGGTGTGACATGAGAGGAGAAAATGCCATCAACCGGCCACAGTGGCATCCTGGTTTCTGTGGTTCATGGTGAGCATCTTCTGTTCATTGACATAAGCAAAAGGCAGTTGGCAACATCAATTGATCTGAAACCTCCTGCACACTGGCACTTTTTCTGATTCTTACCTCAAGGTTTTTCTGTGTTTGGTTTCAGCTGTAAGTGAAAAATGATTCGGACTTTTAAAACGAGCTGAGTATTTCTTGGTGTAATTTATATTAAAGACTATTTTTCCCTCTTGAACAGTAGTAGAAACAAATAGAATACAATCAATTCTTTGTCAGAGAAATCTTTGTTAAAATTGTATTTTCTCTTCAGAAATCTGGGGTTTTTTGTTGTTTTACCTCTGTTTTTCAAAGGCAGAAGAGGCATCTAGTAAAAGCCAAACTGCTTCCTTATGGGAACACATCCAGCTCAGTCTTCTCACCATCTATGAGATACTTCCCCAGAAATCTTAGCATCATATGTAAGCAGAGGCAGTAAGAACAAAAACACAGCAGTTCAAGTCATTTTTATGGAGTGGTGCCCTCCTCTAAGCTGCTACATTGATTAGAAGGAAGTAACTCAATTCTAGAGAGCTTGAATTAATTACATGTCCATGTAGACTTAAAACCAGATTTGGTGAGACTACTTGCACAGAAAAGTGTACAACCAATGCAAGTCTTTCCTTTTTTTCTCTCAAATAATGATGCACTAATAGAGAACGAAATGTATTTCCTTTTTATCAAGAAAATTTTAAATAGTTAAGTGTAGAGCTGTGTGAGCTGCAGGCAGCAAAAGGAGAGGTGTGCAATAATTATGGAAGCAGGTAAGAGATTGCAGATTTTGCAGGCCTAACATGTCAGAACTCTGAATAAGAACCTACATTCCAGCAGCATTTCCTATTGCAAGATTTCCAAGATTTTGATGAGAGCTCAGAACAAAAGCTGCTCTGTTCCTCCTGGGGTTTGTGTCAACCAGTTGTCTTATTATTCCTGATACTTTGCCAATTATATTGTACACTTGGAGAAAGGGATGAAAAAGCAGCTTTTCTCCTTTAAAGAGATTTAAACTTCAAAATCTTGTTACTGTGACTCTGAGCTGCGGAAGACTGCCTGAAATGCCAGCTATGGAGTACAGCAGAGGCACTGCTGGCAACATTTTTACAAGGTTCCACATAATGGCATTTCTGTATGATGACCTTAAGGTTATAGATGTTTCCATAAATTACAGATTTAAATCTTTTAATGGATTGGAATTGTAGTACAATAGATGGCATTAGAAACAAATCCAGCATGATGAGCAAGCTTTATTTTCTAGATTTCTTCCATTTTCTATCATTTTGAATGCTTGGATTTACAAACTTGTAACTATTTTAAACATATTTTTGGTGCAAATGCATTTAATTTGGTTGTCTGCAACTGCCTTAAACATTAAAGCAATGTAAAGAGGCACACTCTGCTATGCATTAACTGTGCTTTAAGGAAATGTGCTTTTATACTTGTATCTGTGGAATAGCTTTGTCTTGGTAGAAGTGCATTATTTCTATTTGCATTGTATCGTGTGTGTAGATAACCTTTAACACAGGTTTTGCAGTGCCACAGAATAATTTAGGTTTTAAACCTGCTTCCAGCTCTTAATCTGCATCTTAAAGTTTAATTGCTAGTATTTTCTTGAAAGATATTTTTTGCAGTCATTAGCTAACTTTCATTTAATCAAGCCTTCTATTCGAAAAGTCTCTTGGGGAATAAAACTCCCCTGATTTCTTCCATTTTTAAAATCAATGTTTTAAGCCCCTTTTGATAGCTTTATTGAGACAAAATTGCCTCTGAACGTGCTCAATACAAAGTAAGTAATTCTAGATTCAGCTGTATTTCCTTAACTAAAACCATCAGAATTACATTTATTATTAATGCTGCTAGTCTTGGGTTTCTTATAAGATCACAACCTGTAATAAAAAATGATATTTCAAAAGTTCAGGTCTGTGTATATCACATCATAGTCTGAACCAGCACCAGCTGGAGAAATTTTGAGTGATTTTCATCTGATGTGAGAAAGTCATTCTCAAAGTATCTGCATATGGGCATTTAGAATTACTGGTATTAGTAACACAGCACCTGAAGTATTTTTCAGTGAGAAAGCTATCAGATACAACAAAGGAACTTTCAGTCAGTTTATGAGAATTTTAAACATTTTTTGTTTATGCTGTCCAGAATCAGAAATGAAACTGAAAGCTGGGTTGTGGGAGAAACAGTCATGTGGAGTCAGATATCTTTTTCCCAGGACTTAAACTAAAACCACACCAAAGTATGGAGCTATGAAGAAAGTTTCCCCAAGAAATGTCCTGTGGCTAGCAGGAGGTTGACCAGCAGCAGGAGCTGCAAATACAACCTTGGACAAAGATACCTTTGCATCTACTTGTTATTTTATGGCAATTTTTTCAATAGGAGTTGCTTATTTAACTCATATTCTCTCTTGATATCTCTATCTATCTATCTGTCTGTACACCTGCAGTTTCTTTTTCCAGTAGAAACTTTGTTCTTTTATAGCACACATTTTCTATGCAACACAGAGCAAGATCACTCTTAACCAAGGAGAGAGATTCTCACGATTATACAAATGATTATTTTACTATCTGATGTACCAAATACCCATAAGGATCAACAAAAATTAAACAAACCTTAGTGGGGTGCCCCACCAGTGGTCGCAAGGCTGGTGGCAAAATCACATATGTGAGGCCATAGAAATATTAAAAGAATTTGAAGGATAGCTGAAGTTTTGATATGCTTTTCAAATTTTTACACTGTTATATAAAATAGTAGAAGGAAGCAAGGAAATTGCTTTATTGCTGCAATAAATTAACCTGAAAGAAAGACTTAGAGGCCATGGGTCTGAATCATGATGTTGGTATTAATGACACAGGAAGGCAGCGTTCCTTGTGTAGCACTGCAAGTTTATAAAATTGAAATGTCATGCTCATGCTATATTTCATAGATGGGAGATAAATTGAACTACATGTCATGAAATATGAGGGACTAACAGAATCTGGTAGGAGCACTTTGTGAAATTATAAAGGTTAAAAAATGTTGTCACAGTAGAGAATCTCCATCATTAAATCTAGGGAAAATGAGGTCTTTGCAGAGTTTATTTCATTACATTGGCCTTTTTTTCATACACTACTTAAAATGTGTTGTTGGGGGCTGGCAGAATAAAAGATCAAAGGGAAAGGTTTATCTTTGAGACCTTATTCAGTGGAGAAAGGGTGTGTTAATGGGATTGAACTCGTATGCAGCATTTTATTTGTAGATATCCAAATGCTCTGAGGCAGAAAGCCATTATCTCTGTTTCACAGATGGTGAGATGGGGCACAGAGAGTTATCTACCAGGGCAGAACTGAGTAGATCTCTTTAACTCTGTCTCAGGACAGCACAACAGGTATGTATTTGTGTATTCTTAAGTAGCTACACTCACTATCCCACCTGAATCTCTCAAAACCAAGTTCAGCTATCTCTCGATTGCACAGCAATGCTCCCTTTCTGCTGTAAATTTTGATAGCATTAATTATATTGGTGCAATTTACTACAGACAGTTTTGCTGAAGCAATAAGCCAGGTTACCATTCCATCAAGTCTGATAGGAGTCATTATGGGAATGCTGGTATGGGGTCAAGTAAGCCCCCTCCTCCTCCTCCTCCTCCTCCTCCTCCTCCTTTTTTTTGTTATTATTATAGTTACTCCTTGTTTGGGTAGTGTCTGCAACGTTCTGGGCAATTTCCCAACATAAAAGAAGGCAATATTTCCTTCCCTAAGAAGTTACATGATAAAAAAACAGACAAAAAGATAAAGAGTAGAAAAGGTCAGAATAGAAACCATTTGTGGTTTAGCATCTTGTCACGTTTAGTGAGTTTACTGAGTCACTGAGTAATTTCCAAGAATCCCTCTCTGGCCATGATCAACCTAAAAGAAGGTTCTTCCCATTTTTAATAATTTGACATGTTTGTGTGCAGATGACGGTTGCCCATTCTTTAAAAAGTCAGCTTTTTTGCCCCAGCTGTTGATTTGCAATGGCACCATGAAAAACCTAATGTTTAAATAGGGTTTAGGCATAGATCTCCTACTGATGGTGAAGCACTCTGCACAGAACTTCTGTAATCTGTACATGCTGGCTGATTTTTTAGTGTGTGCATGGGGGCTATTGTATTAAAAATACAAATCAGTGCACAGGGGCAAAGCTGCACACACAAGCAATTGGTAATAATCCAGCTCATAATCACATTACAAAGGAATAACACATTAAGAAGTCAAATGTTACAGGGAACAGTACTAGGACAGATTGTCTAAGGCTTTTAAGTCCTCAGTTCAAATCAGGTTTAGGTCTGTATCTACCAAATGTTACTGTTTGATTGTTTTTCACAAAGGCCTATAATAAAGACAGTTACCTGTCTTAATTTGTGTGCTTACAGCATGAAAATTATGACTGCAATAAAAATCTTGTTTTAGCAGACTTCATAGATGCCCTTAATTTACTTTTGTCAGCATGGGGACACTTTGAAACTCTTAATAAGTCCTTTTTGGGAATTCCTCCTGCATAGAGACCTCATCAGATGGGTTGCCATCCTTACAAGGACTACGTTGAAGTTTAAAAAATATGTATTTATAAAATGCAAGCATCAGAACAGGGCTGAAAACGGTGATTACACTTCTGAGCTTGATGGTTTTGAAAATTCAGAATTTAGCCAATTATTTTGATATTATTAATGAATATATTTTTGTCTAGGATGATGTTGTTTATCTGTGTTACCTGTCTAATGTACACGTTAAACCACTTGATAATGGTACAATAACTTAATAAGAGCAACCTATTTGTCCCACATTATTCTATTGCTGTATCTTTGACTGCCATAAAAGATGCTCTTTCTCATCTTGCAACACACATTAGAAGATAGATAAAAACAGAAATAGCACAAAGTAAACCTCAGAAAGGAACAGTACGTTTATTATCACAATACTGCCCAGATAAAATCTAACAAACACGGAAGAATGGACCAGGGGAAACAAGATCTTCTTAATTGCTTCATAAGCAAAGATAGCAAAAGGTACCCGATAAAAATATACAAATTAAAGTCTCCAATGCCAGGTTAAAAAAGCATAAAATTTTAAAAGAATCAGGTAAGAAAAATGTTAAAGAAAAATTAAGAAACAAATGACAACATTTTCATGATAAGTGTTTTTCTTGGATCATATTTCTCATGTGAACTAAATATTTGTAGATTTGAAATACATTTTGCAAAATTAGTGTTTTGCTGAAGTTTGTTTCACTTTAACCGTTGTTTCTTATACATTAAGATCTGTGAAGAATGGGGATTTCTAAACTGGAAAAACAAATTGTTATTTTAAAATATTGTAATTGCCTGCAACAGACTGCCGGGTTTTTGTAGCATGTCACTTGTTACTCAGTTATTGATAAATTCCTTTTATTTTTGGCTTCTGTCTAACAGTGAGGTTTCACAAACAATTTATGCGAGGGTTAACTGTAGATTGTCACACAAAGGGGTGTTTCAGCTCTTTGGAAACTGGCTGAAAACTATTTTCAGTGTTAGTTTTCAGTAGGATCAGTGAGCTGATCTTGTTTATCCTGTTGCTGTATGATCTCTAGAGCCCACACAAGGGAAGTGGTGGGAACACGCAGCTGGAGATAAAAGAAAGTTGGATTGCCCTGTTCAGGAGCAGTGCAGTCTTAGATCAGCTTAAATTGACTGTGAAATCTCACTTTTAGTAGAGAGGGAAATTTGCTGATTTACAGAGTGAGGACATTGGCACTGATGTCTGATTTCTGTCTTACATGGGTTTAAATTAGCAGGAACTTTATTGAAGTGAGTACGCTTAAAATAGTAGGGAAGTGCTAGGAATATTTTTTAAATTAGGAAAATTGTTATACCCATCAAAAGAAAAAAGTTCATTTCTTCAGTGATATATATAAAAGCTTTTTATATATTCCATTTGAGCCTTTACAGGCTTCCCGTTTACGCCCAGGTTCTAATGGGACTGTGGCATCTGCCCAGGCTGACTTCTCCCTTAATAAATTTACTTAAAAAGTCAAAAAACCAAACATGGAAATGTGTTTAGCAGCTTTCCCAGTGCCAGGCTGTGGCTCTATCAAAATAGATCTTCTCTTATGTTGGGTGCCTCTTTGCCTTGGAAATTGGTTGTTAGAGGTGAACATTCCTGTATTTTTGTTTCAATTGATAGGTTTTACTGATTAGCTCTCAGGGTACAGAGGGCACTAACAGCCCTTAGCAGCCCCCATGGCACCTCTGCCACCCCACCCATGATGCAGGACCCCATTTGAGCCCCCAGTGCCATCAGTCCTTGCACCAGTGAGATGCCACAGCCCTGCCTGGCCATGGGCACTGTGGAGCCAGGTCTGCTCGTGTCCCTGCCAGAGCCTGGTCCTTGCCTCTGTCACACACTTGCCTGGTGCCCTGGGGTGTTCCCAGCTGCCCCCAGCCTGCCCCACTCCCTCGTGGGGATGCTGAGACAGGCCCTGGCTTGTGCTTTTATGCAGTTTAACTGTGGTAAAGCAGGCAATGGTTTCAGCTCTTCCACTGTATTGTAAATCAATATTCATCACAGAAAAGAAATGGATATTCTGCTGGTTGTGCCTTGTTTTTTTAATTCTGCCATCTCATGCTTCTTCTGGTGAGACTCGTTCTGTAGTAATTTTGCATGGAGCTAAATGTATATTTATTACACTCATTACATGAATTATTACTGGCCAATCAATAACTATCTGATACAATTATTTTCTAGCAGAAAAGAAATTAAACTGGTAAGTGGGCAATCTCTGTGGTCAGTAAAGTTTAATATTTAATGAAATTATTGAAATGTTATTACCTTGGTATTGATTTTCTCATTAAAAGTTACAACTGGAAGCATAATTTATGCTATTTTGATTGGGTTTCTCTTTAAACCCGAAATATGTTTGTGTACTTTGTCTTAGAAAAGATTTTGCACAACATTGATAATTCTGGCTGTCTGGCTCGAGTAGTCAGAGATTTCTTTTTGTTGTTAAGTGGGGGAAAGTTCTTTGTCTGTCACTCATCTTTGAAACAGAAGCAACACTTGAGTGAGAGCTTCCCTGCCACCTTCCCGTGTCTCCTTTTGTTTATCTGACACTGTTGTGAGACATTTGGAACCCTCCAGCTCAATATAAAACATTTGTTTGGCAGGTTGGGCCTCCTCATCCTTTGATGGGTACAGCACATGTGAAGAAGAGTTGTTGGACACATCTGATCTTGTTCTATGTGTCTGGAGAGCTTAGTTCTGATTTAATAGCTTAGAAAAACTCTCCTTCCTGTCCTTGAAAAAGAGCAGCTCCAAACTCTGTCTACTGAAAATATTTCAGTTTCAGATCAGAGCAAAATAACATACTGCTGCTGTTCAAGCATTGCTGTTAAATACTTACTACTTCACATTCCTGCTCATTTTCTGTTTTCTGAGTGGTCTTTGCTGGGATTTGATGCCAGCTGAGAAATGTGCTTTGTGCTGTGCACATGTCCAGGAACAGTCCATTCCATTTTAGATACCACAGCACAAGCAAGACTTTTTCTGTTTTCTGTAGTTAACAGAGATTGGTTTTGAATTTATACCAAATTTATACCAAATTTCCTTATCTGGAAGGATACAGAGAGAAATAAAGTAAGGAAGAGCATTTGGGATCAAAAAATTCCGTGGTGCATATGTGCACTTGGATGTTTTTTCATTTTATGTAAGGGAAAATGTCACATTAAACTGCTCAACTAATTAAAAATGCCATCAGATTTTATTTTCAATAAAATTTATATAGATGCACACTACAAGTTGAACTACTATTGTTCAGTGCATGGAAAAGTACCTGTTCCCATTGTTTTGAGTAGGGAAGTCTAAGCTGGCCTCTTGCAAACCCTTTTTTTCTGCTAGGAGGATTTACACTTTGCATGCTCCTGTTCTTCAAGCTACTTCAGCAGAACTGCTGTGTCCTAGGCCATGCAGAGCAGTGTTCTGAGAGACTGAGGGACACACCAGTAAATGCTCTGAGAGCTTGTTTGCACATCTGCTAGTTATTGAATTGCTCCATTTGGTCAAGTGATGGACAGGCATGTTTTTATAGTTTGAAGTTGCTGGGTTCAAATCAAGCTGGTTTGGGGGGAAAAAAGGATGTGATTTTCCTTAAGGAAAGCTGCTGTGTTCCCTGTTAACACAGTCCTGCTGTGCCACAGGAGTGCCACTACACCAGGACTCAGATGAGAGCTTTCTTACATGAGTTTGTAAGAAATGATAGTAGAATGTGGGTGTTGAGGTAGAAAAACTCAGGTGATGGTGACATTTTCTTGCCACCAAGTGGCCCAAGGCCTACAGTGAGAAGCCCCTGCGAATGGCCTGAGAGAGCTGTCTGCTGCACACACTGAACTTCCTGTGAAATGGGATTTGTTTTGACAGTTTGCACATTAGAGAGAGCAAAATAATATTCATTGGTATTTTTAGATAGCACAGAAGCTAATAGCCACCAGTGGTCTGCAGTAAGTGTGTGGAAATACCAGTGCATGTATAGGGATTAATAATGAACCACACTGTACGTGCCTGCTTGAGGATAGAAGATAAATCATAGTGCACGTGGTATCTTGGTGTGTTTGTGTATGTGCAAAAGGCTGCCCTCAGCCATGCAAGAATATTGAATTACAACTAAGCCATTCTGCCTCTTTGTGAGAGGAAATCAAACATTTATATTCATATAGCATACTCTGTGCAATGATCTAAGACACCTTTAACTACAAATAGATCTGGAATCCACTCTCTGTGTCCCTGTTAGTATTGCACCAAGACTCTCTGAAGTGTAATGTGGGTACATTCTGTGCACTTCATGCAGACAGATCTTTAGAATTAGAAAATCATGATTAGAAAATGCTGTAAATATCTACCAAAAAGTTTTTTTCCCCTCCCTGAAGTGATTGTCAATAACCTATCATCACAATTAAACATAGAGGATAATAATTATTTTTCCTTCCTAAACACTTCTAATCCCTTTATGCCAAACGAGGTGAAGCACAGAACATTCTCTATTAATTCTCACTGATCCAATCTGGGACACAGATAAGACATATTTGACTGATTCTGTTGACCTTCGCTGTGAAGAGGAAAGATGAGTCTCAGGAGAAGAATGAGCAAATTGAAATTGCAAATTCAGGAAACAGTATTGCAACTTCAATTACTAGAGTGAAGAAACAAATTGAAGCTCTGTCACAACTTAAGTTGCAAAATGTAAAAACACCAGGCATAAGTGAAAAAAAACCCTGTCATTAAATCCATTTACCCATTTTGATAATTCTTTTAAAGTTTTTTTCCCTGAGATTGTAGACTTCTTTATCTTATGGGGAACTATGTGCAAGAAAGGTTGAAAGCACTGTAAATATACAGAGAAGTTTCAGAGAAACTGCAGTAACCCTACTAATTGCATTTATTGAAAAATACAAAGCTAGCATTTAATTGGGATAAACTAAGTTTCACTGAATAGTTACTGAAGCATTTTCCAGCATGTTCATTTGCCTTAATATGTTCTTCAATTTGTTTCACATTTCAAGCTCAGCCTGAGCCCTTCTGGCTTTAAAAAGATTGCCAGCCCTCAAATATCCAGCTTAAAATGTTGTGTTTGGTTTTCAGAGATTTACACATCTCTATTTTCACTACAGATCAATGTACATGCAGGTACCAGTTTACCCCACACTCCTGCCTTGTGTTTCTTTCCATGCTATTGCATCACCAAACCCAGTTCATTGTTATCATAGCAAAATTAACAGTAAATATTGGCAATAAATTTCATTTGAAGAATGGGTCCATAATCTCAAAATTAGTATACAAATTTTCAGAATGCAAAATGCTACATTATCTTCAAAGTGCAGATCCAAGCCAATGGGCCTCTTAATGTTGCATTTACAAAATATTGATGACAAAGGAAACTTCACTCATTATTATTGTAGTTTTTGCCTTTCCTTGAAGAGATTTGACATCTCTTGTGAATAAAATAGTTACTAATGATGGTGACATGTGCTAATGATCTCTGTGTAACCAGTAACTATTAACAGAAATAAAGCTTTTGGAAAGTTTCTGAATTCATGTGGATTGCTGTATTGATGGCTGCCAGGTGAATTAACAGTACTTTTTTATCCAGAAATTGCCAAGCCTATGATGAAAAGAGGTATGCAATGAAAAGGAAGCTTAAAAAAATTATTTTATTTTCATGTCTTTTATTTCAATGTCTTTTATTTCAGTCTTTCCTGTTTCAGTTTTCCTTTTCCCATGTGTTGCAATTTAAAAGAATTTATCCACATGCTTAAACAGAAGTTGGTTCCCTAAGACGTGCATGTGCTGAAGCCCCTTGGCTTCAGGAGGCCACTAGGGCATGACTAAACTCAGCAGTGACTTGATGGCCACTCTTTTAACAGGGGATAACATTTTTTGAGGTCCATTGTAATAAAGAAGGCAAGGGAATAAACAAGAGAAGTTGGAAAGCAAAAAACCCCAACCAGATTAAAAAGGAACTTCAGAGAAAAAGTCATCTGAGCAAAGTTTGTGGAAAATACCAATGTTGTTTGTGTGGTGAAGTGTTAGATCCGCTGTGAGCTATTGCAGATGTTTGACAATGCAGAGTTCACCTTCTGTGTCTGCAGCCTCCAATGCCTGAGCTCTGCAGAGAAGAGGTATCTTCTGTAGGATATATAGGGTGCAGTTTTATCAATCCTTCTTTCTCCATAGACATAATGGGGATGAGAGTTGTTCTCAGAAAGGCAGAAGCAGAAATTACCTTTTGAGTTTTTGAGCACAAGGCTGATCAGAGCAAAGAGAGGCTGGTTACAGAACACAAGGATGCAGAGGAGCCCTGAGGCTGGAACACATAGCTGCTGATTAGACAGATTACCTAGTCAGGAGTCTAGGGATGAATTATAGTCCCAGATAAATTAAATGTATATGAAACTAAATTTAAAACTTCCATTGTTTCCTGCAGAGTGGAATTAGGAAGATTTGAATGTAACTGTGGCATCCCTGGTGCAGAATAAAACTGCTTTCAGGGATTTGTGTAGATCTAGATTAGGGCTCCAGCAACCACCAGTTGCTCAGATGTAAATGTCTCCATTTGTTTCAGTGGTGTTATCCCTGAGTTGCAGAGCTGCACCCCTGTTAGGTGTTAGACTTTCTTCTGCACTGGCTTATTCTGTCCCCAAAATGAGCACTTGGCTCTGCTGTAGGCACATACACTTGTCCCTGTAGTGTTGGTGTAGAAATGTAGTCCCGGGAGGTAACAGCAACAGACCAAATGTAGCTGCTGGGGAAATCGTTGGGGAGCTCTGATGCAAACAGGATGTGATACGTTTCTGGATGTGGGCTGTAAAGGCTTTGTGTGAGCCTGTGGAACACTCTAGAGCTCAAAGTGCCGAGAGGCAGGTCCCTAGAGAAGTAAGAATTGCTTTACAATAGAGTGTCACAGGAGCAGAAAAGAAGTGCCTAACAGAGCAGGGACTCTAGCAGTATCCTGGGAGCTGAGAGAGAACTAAAATCAAGGTTTAGGAAACCAAAGAATAAAGATACCAAAACCCAGAGCTTTTGAATGGCCTAGTTAAGAGAACCTCAGGGAGTTAGGCATCCTGTCAGTGTTCAGTTTATAGTGGACATATAGTGTTTATGAAAATGTATGCAGATAGATTAGCTCTTTGGAACACTGTTGGAAAATTGTCAACAATTCTTTGCTCTGTTTTTCTATAAACATTTATATTAAACGTTCTTTTATATTTTATGCTTCACAATGACATTTGGCTTTGCCAAATGTATCTCAGAGGAACTTCATTATTTTTGTATTGTTTGTGGTATGAGCATGAACATTGACTTCCTGCCTTCCAATTTAGTTTAGTGTCTAGCTTTTTGCTGTCTGGGTCACTCATGTTACAGCTGGAGTTTCCTGTTTTCAAACCCATATCAGCCAACCATGTAAACCTGAGGGTCAGCTCGTTTAGAAATGATGCATGATTCCAGTCACTTGTTTACTGAAATAAATTAGATTTACGTAATGAAAGCTGTCAGGTGCTGTATCAATCTTCCACACTAGTCAAAGTACTTCCTTATTTACAATTCTTGTTTCTTGATGCACAACTCAGCCACTCAAAAATGTGTTATTTCACTTGGAGGACATGTGAAAACTTCTCTCAGATAAAACCATTATTGAATTTTGTGAGCCTGATACAAAAAGTCATTACTAAAGAAAGTTAAGGGTATTCTGTGTGTAAAATCTTGGGTGAAATAGTAATCATTTGGGTCTAATATCATACCCAATATCTGCAGATAAGAATGTGCATCTGTGTATCATTCATTCTATCTGAAAGAGGCAGGGGGAGTGGAAGGACATCCTTGGGTACACATGATCCTGAAATCTAGCACTTCCTAGAGAGAGTTTCTTTAGGAAATAGGAAATGCTGTTTCCTGACTCTAAAAAGAAACCCCACAGTTTCTGTAAGGATGACTGTGGTGGGTCAGTGTGAGCTTCCCAGATCCATCTCTCCAAGAGTAGAAATACCAGGCCATTTTAGAGGAAGGGCTCCTATAGGGGGTCATCTGGAGATTTGTTCTTTTTGGGCAGTTCTGGGGGTTCTGGAAGGCAAGGCAAGCCTCTCTCTTGGCTGTCAGGGCTAGATTTTCTCCAAGTGGCTTTCTGATGCCATAATTTCTAAAATATCAGCAGCATTGCCAACCAGAAGTGTAAGCTTCTCCTCCCTTGCCCATCAGCGAGCCTCCAAAGCATCATGAGATTTGCTAAGGTCATGGGAATTTGAAGCTCCCATACTTACGATGTTCTTTTTATTTGACTTCTTGTTTTTGTGTCTTCAGGATACACCCAAGTCACACTGGCAAATGTTCCTCCTAGAGGTCACATGGTGGCCCACAATTACATCAGCCAAGGCCTGAACCAAAACACGAAGGTGTTATGTGCAATAAAATCCTGAGAGTTCCGGACACTGTAGCAGATGGAGTGCAGTCAAAACTGGCTTGCTCTTCCTTTCCTGATTCAGCATTAATTCAGAATAACTTTTATTAAATCTGAAGAGTGTTTATTCTGGAGCAAAAGAAAGTACATTTTCATCTGGTTTGTGTTGCTTGATTAATTATATCCCCAGAAGAGAAGATTACTAATTTAAAAAGAAAAAGCATTTAGGTGTTGCCTTTATTTACAATTAAGGAATCTTTGCAGAGCTCTAACAATGTAAAATGGCCCTTAAGTGCATTGAAATTGCATTTAAGCTGCAGCAAGGTAATAAGAATAATTTCCACTGATTTTCCTGTCCATTTAGGGTTTCTGATCACAGCTATGGAGCTGTCTGTGTTTGATGAACAGGCCAACTGGTTTGTCTGAGCAAAATAGGTGTAGCTTCTTCATATCTGAGATATTAATTGCCAATAGAAAGTGTATTCTAATCAGTGTACTTGTCTCTCTTGTGTTTTTTAAAAATGAGTTTATCGGATAGATGATAATGTGATGTGAGTTTCAGCTCAAACAAATTCAGATTGTCATAGCAAATGTCGCACAAAGAGTGTGAGTAGTACTAATGGAAATAACTGGGTCACAGACAACCGTGAGAGGAATCAGAAAATTAACATTTTCTTTTACTTGACATTCATAATATATGATTGAGAGCTTTGTGCATATTTGACCAGGCTATTGTCAACCATAGATCTGAGTTTTATATTTTTATATTCACAGCTTTTAAATCCCAGCAATTTTCCCATGAGTCAATTTTGTTTGTGTGAACTTACAAGGAATTATAAACTTGAACTTTATCTTGTAACTTTTAAAAGAAAGTGTGCTGGCAGCAGATGGGGGCTCTAGCCCTGTTAGCCTCCTCTGTGAGTGGAAGTGGTGGTGGTTTGTTCTAGGCAGACTCAGGTATTGTGCTCATCCCTGGAGACCCTTCCCACTGTACATTAAGCCAGATGCTTGGCGTGCTCCTTGGGAGCAAGCATGCACACAGTGAATTAATCTGTCAAGCTTTTAATATGCAAATTTATACATATACACACACACATGCACAGAGAAACACAAAGAGAGGTGTGGCACACATTGGTATGCACAGCGATCTGCCTTTGTTTTAGAGAAAATAAGGTCAGACAAGTGCAACATAAACATGGACAAGGAAGCACATTCTCCCTCTCGAGGGAATTCCTTCTGTAGGCCTGTGTCAGCAATGCAGAATATTCCTGCTCTAGGATGGATGAGTGTCACCATTATGATCCAGTTCTGAAGGTTCAAAGCAAGAAGCTGTCAACCACTAGTCTTTACCTAAAGGTGTATAAAATAATTTGTACATCTTGCTAGCGAGCTGGGGAGCACCTTATGATTAAAATAAATGGTCTTGAACTTTATTCATCATTCTGGTGGATGTCAAGGTAGGACATGTTTAATACATTCATGACAGTCTGTGTTTCAGGGCACATGCATTGCTATAATTTGAATTGTTGGCATTTCCTGAGGGTCAGCACCTTCATACTTGTGTTCTACATTGTTATGATCTAGTGGGAGGTGAGAAAGAGCAGCCTCTTGGGTGTGAGCATCCTAGGGCAGGATCACGTGGGGTGTATCTATTTTTAGAGCATTCTATAAGCTGTGGCTTTTCTGTGTCTGTGCTTCAGTGGTGCACTTTCGTCTCTGCACTACCAGGGTGCAGCAAGCAGTTTTGTGACTGATGGAAACCAAGCCCTATGTAGAGAGCAATATTTAGGATGTGGATACAAGGTGCCTCCTCCAGAGGAATGTGCATTTTGAGGATGATCTCCCACCAGTTTGCTTTCTGCATGTGGGATTTTGCTGGTAACAAGAACATCACAGTGGTGATAGGATTGAGGAATTCAGGGACAGTTACAGTCCGATTTGTAGGTAGATGCTGAAGTATTCCTAGGCCTTTGCCTTTGGAGGGCCTTTTAGAGAGATTTTGGTAAATGCTTGTTGGCATCAAAGGTGAGGGTCTGACAGAGTCAGGGTGGTAACAGCTGGACTGGCCAAAATGTCAATTTTTTGTGGATAGGACTTGGTGAGGCTGTAAGTAACAGATCTATTGCATGCCGTAACAGAGAGTAAATAGTGATAGAGCTGTGAGCAGTGTAGCATTCAAAAGGTTACTTAGGCTGACACCACTGATGAACAAATCAGGAGTCCCTCATCTGTTTCTTTGTGACATAGATAGTTTTCTTCAAAGGTATTCAGCAGCATTCCTACTAGGAATAGTGTTTAATTTAAATTAGCCATGTAACTGATTAAGTACATAAAGTGTACCTTGGTTTTCTAGGCTGCTGCAGAACTTGCATTGATGGTAGAGTAGCATCAGATTCCTTACCTTCCCTTTGAGTTCAGTATTTTAGAGGTCTCCCATGCAAGATAAGTTTCAGCCCTTACCTAATTAAAGCTCAAATTTATTAACTCAAACAAGATGTTAAAGAAATTGAGAGCTTCAAGCTGCAGTGATAATTCCTAATGCTCCTACCTTACTCCAGGAGAAATTATATGTACTCTTAACTTTCCCTTCAGGAATCCTCAGTAACCTGTAAGAGCTCTCTAACTCTGCCGAGAAGATTAATTTGTATCTGTGGTGAATATTTGAAACACTGACTCTTGCTTGTAATTCATCTAGATTAGCCTTCTCCTCTGTTGAGGTTTTACCTAATGCTGGTGCAGCTTCTCCATCTACCAAATGAATAAAAGCACAAGCTCCAATGGCTGCAGGAAATGTTCTGTGGTTAAATATTTTCTTTTTGTTTCTGTCTTGAGAGATCACATGTGATAAAAAAATTTTTTTAAAAAAACCTCTCCTTATTTCTTGGATAAGACAGATATTTGAAGGGGATAAGAAACGGAAAGTACAGTACCAGGTAGCACACAGTTCTGGGTATTGATTTATCCCCACCTTAAATCCAGCATTTCAATACAGACAGCCTGCTGCTGGATGATCTTCTGCTTTAGACAGATTTTCTACAAACTTCCTCATATTCTGTTCATGCGGGGAGGGAAAACAGCTGGAACTTGTGTGGTTTACTGAGTAGGCAAGTCCCGTGCACTGGAGACAGAGACTGCCCTGCCTTTAATCTGGGCTCAAGATTCTGACTCATTATGTGATCCCGAGCAAATCATTTGACCTTCCTGATCTTCCGCCAGCTCAGATGGAAAATTAGGTAAAAAGCAAAGACTGCAGTGGAAACTTGGTTCTGTGACTGAGCTGAATAGATGAAATGAGTAAATGTACAGGTGTTTCCCTGCGTTTACACAACTGATACCAACGGGAGCCGCAGCAGGATTTAAACAAAATACAGAAAATAGCACATTTGGCATTTTTTCTGGCTGAGCAGTCTTTCATAATGGATAATAATTTCACTGGAAACAATCCATTGCAAATATGTTAAAACAAAGCAGTTCAGTGTGCTGTTGTTACCAAGGTGCCATCCACGAGGAATGTGAATTTGATAGCCACAGTAATTTTTTCTGCTCTTATGTTTCTCCTTGGCTTTGGCACAGCATTCGATAGCCCTCACTTCCACTTGTCCTGCCTTGAACAGAAGTGTCCCAGAAGTTCAGAAACCACTGTGAAAGATTCTGCTCAATGGGTGGAAAGGGTTCCCACTCTCAGAATTTCAGGGTCCTGTTCCTACTTCTCCCACTCTTTCACACTGATCCTCCATTTTTATCTTACCTATTTCCAAAGTATTTGCATTGAAATGTTCTCTAATATATTGAAATTAGCAGTACTTGAAAATTCTAAGACCAAGTACTTGATTAAAAAAAATTTGTTTACTTTGAGAAAAAAATTGTGAAAGTGTGATGAAAGCAATAACTGTGATAATGTTGAGGTTTTAGTGCCTCTAGGAGGGAAGGTACAATTAGCAAGGAATAAAGTACAGAGTATAGTCTGAGCAGGAATTGAAAACAGATAAAGAGAAAAGTTTTTATGTTATATTCCTTCTCCACCCACATTCCTAAAACTCCTTTAAAAACTGAAATTCTGGAAAAAATTGTTACAGTGGTGGTTATATCATAGGCCACTTGATCAAGCTTGTTATGTCACCAGAGTAGCAAAATTATTTCAAGTCTTACTGCCCACATTGCTTTTATGATTTTTCTTTGCATATCACTGTTACATTAGAAACTGTTAACACCAACTGTGAGTTTCTTTGACATTCCACTAAGAATTCAAGAGTGACTGACTTGGTCCTAGATGGAGTTTTATTGCATTGTTTTATTTTTATTACCATGCCATGGAAAACATGTTCATATTACTGAAATCCATCTGAGAGAGATCTTATTACCTGAAAAAAAGGGGGTTTTGATCTTCATACATCAAAGGTAATCCTTTTCCACTCTACAACTGGTTTAGGACCAGCCACGTGAATGCCACTTTTACACTTGTTTTCTGATAATGTCAGAAATCTCCCAGTTACTCAATGCTTTTTAGTTTACATGACTTTTAGTTTTCTATCAAAAAATGTATAACTATATATTAATTATATTTTTTTCCTCTGGTGCAAGGCCAATTTCAGCCATGGATGCCTTAAAGCATTGACTTGGAGTAAGGAAATTTTATTTCCATTGTTATTAAATCTGGGACATTTTCCCTATTTAAGAATTATTTTCTCATGTATTATTTTCAGTTCCTATATGAGCCTGAAATTATTTTGAGTTTTTTGACTCTGAACATCTATTCCTTCTGCTGGACTTCAGTCTGGTGCAAGCTACCTGCAGTATAGGCAAGATAAAATCTGAACCTTGAACTAATCCCATCCTGCAGAAACTCCTGTCTTTGAAATAGAAGTAAAACTTTCATCTGAGCTTCTGGGAGGAGTGTCTGAAAACAGGACTGAGGTCTGAATTTCATGGCCGGATCCTGTCTTGCTGATTGGAATTGTTTTATAGTTACACTGAAGTTATTTTGATTAGGGTAGTAAGGGAAACTGATTCAGTCTGATTCACCATGCCCAGACTTCTTTCTCATGACTGATTAAACAAAACACCATTTATTGTGTATGCAGGTTACCATGGTGACAAGAAACACTGAACATCAATGAAACTGATTAGAAATTGTGATTCTTTATCTTCAGAAACTTATCTTTTGTGTGGAGACTTTCTTATAAGTTTGGATTCACGAGTTAACTTTGGGAAAGCAATCTCTAAATTTGCTCCCACAAACATGTATGGTCATAGGTGCACACTAGTAATTTGTATGTGCAAATTAACATTTTCAGAAGCAAACAAAGGGGAATCATTTGTTTAAGATGTGGATCTGGGAAGCCTGAGTCCTTTCCCAGATTCAAACACAAACATCTTGTTTGGCCTTGGACCTTGTCACATAAAGACTTTTTTTAAAGGCCTGTTTTTTTGGGCACTTGTATTTTTGGGCACAAAAGGTACTTTAAGCCTGTTCTATTTCAGATATTCTGTATATCTGTGATTTAGTTGTCGCCTGTGAGAAACTTTACTGGTTTCCCACTCTAAAATACGTGTCTTAAAGCAAGGCAATATAGCATAAATACTTTGTTTTCATATCATAGCCCACTGTGCAGAACATTTTTTCACTTCCCTTTTCTGGACTATTGATGACATCTTCTTAAAATAAGAATGATATTGTTGTTTTCTTCTACCAATAGGTTCCAATTGATGGGTTTGTTTGGTGCTGTCTTTCTCAAACAAGTAGCATGAACTAATCAGGCCATTTTCATGTATGAATGAAGATTATACATAATGGATGTAATTTGACACAAAGATTATAGCAGGATGAATCTAACTTCAAAAATTAATCTAGCTTGGCCTGAATCAATTGTGTGGAAAAGAAGCAGCTCTGATCTTGCCCCATGTAACAGAATTCACTGGATTTTACCCTGTAAGTGCACCTGCTTAGGCCTTGGAAGAGGATGCTAAACATATGCAGAAATGATCTTTGCACTTGCTCTTTTATCTGTAAAAGGCTTTCTCCCTGTTTGTTATCCATGGCTGGAGTGAGATTCCATTATTTTTCCCTGTTTACATGAATGGTTCGGGGACAGGCATCAGCTGCTAATGCCTTAGCCCTTATAATGTCCTGGTAGACAATTTCAGAGATCTTCAATATGAAAGCAGTCTGGCTGGACTGGGGTAGAGAGAAACTTAGCATTGTCAGGGTCTGAAACATTAATGTGGTGGGTCCAGTGTGAGGGATCTGAGGTTTTCTTTTTCTCCACAAAGAGACCCAAAATGAGCCAGCATGAAGAATGAATTTATGAATTCCCTACAGAATACGATTTGTCCTGGCCATGGAAAGGTCACTGGTAGGGCAGTGAAGGTAGGATTAGACATACAGACTTGGCTGGATGATTTATTTTTGGTTTGAAACTAATATCACTTTTCTGTTATAGTGCTCAGTTGCAGTCCATGACAGATGGGAAGAATCCACAGCCATTTGCACTGCTTATAATATTTCAGCATTTACCACTGAAGCCATCTAGTTCATTGCATGTTATTTTAGAGAGAAGTGATTAAAAAAGAAATAACATAAATCAAATTTTCTTTCTCTCTTTATTTCTTCTCTCTCTCCCCCCTCTTCTGTCTCCCCTTCTTTTCTTCTTTGGAAGGGCTCCAAGAGATACATTAGGAAATCTAATGCCAAATGCCAACAAAGACTGAACCAGTATCAGGATAAGACAAAAAATGTATTTTCTGTTAGTACATAAAAAGGCATACAAACTAAAAACTTCTTTATCTTACTGAATTACAGATAAAATACTGAATACCAGTCATCCCAATCAGACATGAAGCTTTTTGAAAGAATTCCATTTGACTTTAATAATTGTGTAACAGCTTTTTCTCCAAAGCTTTGTTTAAAATAAAACTTGGGAGTTTGACACCAAGACATGTTTGTTCCAATCAACTTACAGTAGAAGTGTTTAGTACTTCTTGACTGCAGATGCCCATGAACTTTAGAAGGTGCTGAAGGATTGTTCAGCACACAGGGAGACTCAAGAAAAAGATTTTATTTTATTGTGGTCCATGGGAATATTAACTTCAGCAACAACTTTTGCAAGGGCAAACCTATATTTGCCAACATTCCTTTGCTAGTGAGATGGATGGATAAAAACATTACCAAGTTACAGACTATTCTTTATCATTGTCCCTGTGGTAAAATCTCTGCCAGAAGATGATGAAAGGTGGAAGGATTGACAGATAACAGCCTGGCACTTGTTTGATTTTCGAGGAAGTAGTATCCTATGTAGGACAAACTCTCATATTCCTCTAATAAACACGAACTACAGTGTGATGAATGAGATATTACAGTCATAAAATGCATTAAAATGTCCAGGGAGGTGGGTTCAAGTCTGTCATGGAATAGGCACTTCCATGGCTCTCTTGGAGATGAAACTACGTTGTATCCCACACGACAGAAAGATTAGGTGGGGAAAGGGTAGGAAGGAAAATTGCTTGACTTTGATGAACCAGAAGCAATAATCACACAAGAGTGAAAGTGGAATGATATCTTCAGACCCTGCCTAAAGTTGCTGACTCTTTTGTGAAATTGCACAGCAGACTGGCTAAGATTGTAAGACTTAATTAGTGTATGGCAGGTATGGATGAAAACCCGAGACTTTTCCTTAGGAACGAGGGATGAGTGAATACATGTCACAGCAGGAATCCCAAAATCCACTGAACACAGAGGCATTGAATGGTGCTACTAATGTGGCTAATTTCTGCTAATGCCACTAATAGTTTCTTTGTGGGCTATCTATTCTCTCTGTGCCTTTCTCCACTATAGTGCTGCGACCAGTGAGCTAAGGCTCCCACATTCCTTTGGGGATGTTGGTGGCTGTAGACTCAGCTGGCTGCACTGACAATATGGGATGTTGCTGCCAAAGATATAGGGGAGGGATTTATCCTGTAAAGCAGATTCTGCCTATTTCATATAAAAATCTTCCTCTGCCAAAGGATTGTATACACTCCAAAGCTAATCAGTGCTGCAAAACAAGTGGTCTTTAGTAGACAGCAATTAAGGAATTAGGGGGATTGTCTAAAAGGGAAAGTCCTTTGCAGTAAAATAGGTGCCATGAAAGTGACAAAGTGATTATGTGTCTTCTTTGGTGTGGAAGGGAAATGCCCGGCACACTGGCTCCAAGACCCAGCAGGTGGGTTCCCCACCTGAATGGTCCCGGGAACATGTGGCTGCACCTCGGAACAAAAGGAACATAAACAGTTTTGGATGGGCTTACAGGCAGAGCCTGAGCCAGGAGATAAAATCTTGAAAGAAAGGAACAGGATTTAAATGCACTTTCCATTCTAAGGAGGAGGATGTTTTGGACTAGGATGAAAAAAAGGAAAACAGAGAGTTGTCAAACGGGACTGTAAATAAAAGTAGATTAGGATAATTTAAAGATTCGATGTCCACTGTCTGATCATTTGTTTCTTGAAAGAAACCACTTCTTAAATTACTATGGACTAAGTGATCAGTACAATGAGAATTCATCAGCAGAAACACAAACCTTTCCTGTTATTATTGCTAACCCATTTTTGGTAACCTGTTGTTCCAAGTCCTGTACTCTGGGGACAGTTACAGGATCTAAGTCAATCACTGACAGAAGGGAGAGAACTTCATAAGAATGGGACAGAAGCAGGTGTGTGATGCACAATTACATCCCCATTGTTATAAACAATCTCATTTATTTTGTCTTTTTCTGGTCTCTTTAATTCTATTCACTTTTGTTCATATTAATTTTTCGTTTTCTGTGTTCTAGCTAAGACAAAGAATGATGTTGGCCTGAATACCTGGACTGCTTTATGCTCTGTTTTTGCCTGCCTCATTTGATTCCCTTTATATCTGCTTTTCTATTTCCCACCTCTGTATTCTTTTCCAAATAGTTTTTGTTTCTGCCCCTTTTATCCCTCTCCTTCCAGTGATGATTTCTGTACTGTGGACACACATTCAGCAGCAATCAGTTTCACCCCCCCAATTCACTTCTCAGTTGTCCAGTTGTGATGACTTTCAGTCACTGGAGGCCTGGATCCTCTTGGTACCTCTGACCTGAGCTCAGGGTTCTGCAGTGGGCTCTGATTAGCTGCTGACAGGGGCTGGGAGGAGAAACTACAAATCCCCCTATTGTGAAACGGTCTGACCTTCCATTTGCTGAAGTCAATGATTCCCAGGGAATCAGAATTGGATCCAAAGTCTTGGAAGAAGCTTAAGCTATTTAAATTTTCATGTGTAGCAACAGAAATGGCATTGTTGGCTCTCTAAAGTACAGCTTTCACAAGGCCAATGCTGCTGTTTATTCTCTCTTGCCATACTGTCTCAGTTATGAATTCATCCTGTTTGAGACCCTAAAATAACAGAGTCAAACAAAGCCACTTGCAATGATCCAGAGTCCTCATTACTGCCCCTCCTCAGCTGTGGGTAGCTAGCCTTGCATACATCACCCCAGCAATATTTACCCAGAGCCATGAAAACTGCTGGAATTGTGCTTTGCCCCTGCTAGACAAAGTGCACTTTTTAATAGGCATGGGTTGAAAGCAAATTGACTTTTTAAAGGGAAACAGGCTGCTCCTCAAAAACTATTAGAGGTTCTGTCATCTGGAATATCCCTATCGTGTTGACCTTATTTACAGATTTCGTGAAAAATACAGCATCATAACAGTGATGTATAGACCCTCTAGCATCCAATTTCTTTAAAGGATGCCTCCATATGAAATAAGGATGCTGGTCGTGAATCCATGCATGCTGAGGCAATACTAATGAGAGTAAGCACTGTGGAATATATTGCACACAAAGGCTTTTTTTAAATGTAGTCATACACTTTGGAAATAAAGCAATTTGGCATCTTCCCATGGCTACAAATGAGGTGGTGTTATGGGAGGGGGAGTCAGGCAATAAAAGTGACAGTGCTGGGGTGTTATTGACAGCTCTTTTCGTAATTACAAACCGTGTATGCATCTATCCACATTATCTAAGCTCTGGTCTTCTTTAGGAGTAAAACACAACCATAGCATGGTAACATTTCATTTAGTCTGTTGGAATAATAATTTATCATAAGCAATTAAAATATCTCTTTTATTATTTTTATGCTTTTTATTGTTACAATCATGCTCACAAATATAATTTAAATGCTTCAAGGACCATACCAGACAAGTAGGTAAAATAGACACAAATCAGGTGTTTTACAGTCCAGATTTACAGTGAAGAGGTCAGGATTCCTTAGGGATTCTGAGTGAACGCTAAGGAAGATTCAGGAGAGCTGAAAACAAGGCAAGTGATAATGTGTTCCTTTGTCTAGAACTGCAAATGGCAGCTGCTCTGGGGAGCCTGGTGGAGAGAATAGACTTGAGACAAACAGGTTTGGGATTCCTGGGCCTCTTGCTGATAAGGGCTGGTAAACTGAGAAGCCGTAGTCCAAAAGATCGACCAAACAACAGTCTACTGATGCTTGTGCTAATGTGAAGGCCATTGGGGAAGGGAGTATCCAGTCAGACTTGTGACTTCTCCAGTTGTTTTTAGTGTCTCCATCTTCTCTGTTATTTAAACAAACTTAGCAAGGATGCCTGGAAGTGTTTATTCTGCTAATCTTTCCTGTAATTCCAGGGAACTCTTTACGTTTCTGGAATGCTTTAATACTATCCGTGATTTTTGGGTCACAATACAATGGCAGTCATTGTAAAATGATTGTATTTATGAATGTATGATCATTTATGTCCTTAACAAAATTACAGCAAAATACTAAAGATATTATCTAATTATCTTTCAGAATATTTTCAGTCTATTTTCTCTTTTAAGATGAAAGGTAGGTGCTTTTTTATATTAATTGGTATCGGTCTGTGAAAGCTATGCTACATCTTGCAAAGAAAACAATTTATCAGTGTGATATGTCACCATAATTCAGCATTCAGCTGTACAAGCATCCCATATACAAATACATTCTGAAGTACTTTCAAACAAAATAAAATAAAATAAAATAAAATAAAATAAAATAAAATAAAATAAAATAAAATAGTGTTTCTGTGATACAAAATTTTCTTTTGCCTGGAGGCTAAGTTATCAGGAGCAGAGATCTTTAGGCTGAAACAAGGATGTCTGTTTGGCTTTCATACCTTGGCCTGCAGTGCATTTTGAGTCTGGTTTATAGAAATTTATAGCAAGTGTTGCACACACTTTTAGCCTGCATTTTTTGTATGATCAATAGATCAGAATTGAATGATATCAGTACCTTAGAGTCAGCAATTCAATTTAATAGACAACTTATGAAATTATGCAGAACCTCATAGGTCTTTAAAACAATGTTAAAGCTCAATTTCATGTTTGGCAAACAGTCAGCGTCGCTCTGTCGATGCCGAGTGAGCACTGAGGTCATACAACAGCAAATTCTGCTCTCGGGTGCTCATGTAATGAACAAATAACACTGTTAAAATCAGTGGGTGACTGACTTTAAAACGGTGTGTGTGTACTGGGGTATGATGTGACTTTTATGGGAAGAGTCTCTTCCCGCTGGATGTGAACAGTGAGGAGCCAGATGCAGACTACTGACATAAACAGAGTTTAGATTTTCATTGACAGGTGGGGGCCTTTGCTGACAAACCCCAGCATATCTATAGGAGTTTGTCACACACACATTGATTATACATACTGACATATTGAGTCAGTTGAGAAGTAATCATTCTTCCAATAAATGATAAAATAATGTTCTATGCAACATTGCTTACTGGAAATTTGACCCCTGACTCTCAAATGTCTCCTCAAATTGTGTACAACAATGCAAATACTCATACATCAGGGTGCTCTGTGCAGCACAAATATTCTCTTTTGAGCAAAAGAAACAAGTTCTGGGACAAATCTCCATTTTCTGTAAACGTTGTGCTGACATGTAATGGTTCATACACTTTCAGCAGGTAAAATTAGCTCCTTTTCTAATCATCAAAATTCGTTTCTGCCCTTAATAATTTACATGCTTTTCTACACACATCAATAGAGTCAGCTCCTTAGGTGGTCATGTGTGTACCTGAGTTAAAAGGAGTGTTGTTTTCTGAGATAAATAACCTTTGGATGTGACTGCCTGCCATTCTCAGCTTGTGCCACCAGAGAAGTCCCTACATTTGAAAGGCTTGAAGATTTCCAGCTCTTTGTTTTCACCTGGAAGAATTTGAACAATTAGTGGATGGAAACTTCAAGGCTGTAACTGACAAGTGTCCTTTCTTTGAAAATAATTTAGTTTAACTTATGGCTTATGGCAATTACAGAACATCATATGAAATGATATTTACAGGACCTCATCCATCTTAATCACTTGTGACAGAAGGCACTTTGTTGGGAGGGTTGAGCAGGACTTCAGAACAACTCATTTCACCTTCAGTTGCCTAAAGGGGAAAACTAAGGAAGTTCCACATGTTTCTGGTTTAATTTTTGCCAAGATTGAAAACGAAATTATTATTGTTATTAGTGCTGCTATTAGAGCACTTCTATAGATTTTTGTTTTATGTCTTCAAGGGCCTGCTACCCCTTCAGGGAAGGTGATCCTGCTGCTGAGGGTGATCCCTGTGGTGGCAGTGCCCTCACTGATCCTGGCACAGTCCTTCAGGGTCTGGCCGTGGTGTCAGAGACAGGAGCTGATGACAGGGCCCATCAACAGCCCCAGACAAAGCAAGGGATGAACCAGTCCAGGGTCCTTGCAGGGAGCCCAGTCAGGGGTAAAAGCAGACAGGGCCAGGGGCGGGACTGGAGACAAGGCTACGGGTGGGTTCAAACTCCAGCCGGGGGCCGAGGCCGAAGGCAGGGTTTGGAGGCGATCTGTAACACCCATGTGCGGTGGGGATGCTGCCAGCAGCTGCCCACCACGTGCATCCAGGGTCCATCGGGACACAAGCCCTGAGGCAAACATGCCTACAGAACAGCTCAGGCAAGGACTGAAAGCCTGGAATTAAAGACAGCCCCAGGGCCCAGGGGCAAGGGAGTGGGCTCCAGGTGAGGCACAACAGGGCCATTAAGACCTATTAGTGCCCGCAAATCCCAGCATTATAGAAAAGATGATCCTGTCACTGAAGATCTTTGTCTACTAGCCGAAAATACACAATACAGGGAGTTAGCAAAAAAACGGTTGTGCAACTCAGTTTCTCAATGTGTCTTAGTATCAGGTTGTTTCTGTCTTTTCAGAGGCAAAATAGTAATCTAACTAATATTTTAAATGTGGGGGTGTTTTTTTGGTTTGGTTTTTTGTTGGTTTTTTTTTTTTTTAATAGAAGGAATCACAATGTAACAGGAGTTGAGAGAATAACTGGGAAGCCTGTTTTAAAATTTTGGACATTTACTATTTGATCACTACCGAAGCTCTGAAAACAGAGGACAGAATCTGAAGCTACTCTACAGTAATTTTTGACTATTGTCTTTTAACTTGTGTGGTTTTGGGCCATAAGATGCAATAACCCAGTGTGTTTGTCTAAAAGGCAGTGGAGAGGAAGAAGCAGGAAAAAAGAATTATTTCTGAGAGGTGCCTTATCTCAATCCCACACTTGAGAGCTGTGAGGGACAATGGCTGAGCCATTGGTTTTGAGAACTTTGTGTTAATCTCCTGCTGAGTTTACAGTACTGGTTTTATCTAGGAAGGGCAAACCCTGAGAATACAGAGGAATAACCGCCTTGTGACTGGGTGTTTAAATGGGGTTCTTCCTCAGCACAGAGGTCACTGAGTTGTTGGGGGAGACAGGCTGGAGTGTGCAATGTTTGGAAGAGCAAGGTCTGCCCATTCCAATGGAATGAGACTTTGACAAAGATAAACCAGAAATGTCTCCAGCTTTCACAATCTCGTTTTCAAATGACTGATTTGATCCTACAGTTAAAAAATGAATGTTTTTTACTTTCGGGAGCTGTTTTGTCAGTACCTGATGCCTGTCAGTATGTCTGAAGTGGGACTAAACAGGCTGTTAACACCTGACCCAGTGCATATGTCCTGATTCCTGTTAAACTGAATGTCTCTGACTAATTGATTCAAAATATTAGTTTTGTGTTTATTTTTGTTTAGAAAACCAGGGCCGGGTAAAGACACAGCTATGGCTATACTCATAGCTGGTGGCTATGAACAATGAAGTTTACCAGTAATGGGGAAATTACAAGTGTCTTGTGCCTCACAGATAGACTTCCAAATATATCCTTCCATATAAACTTCTGGTTTTGGTCATTGTACTTCAAATTGAATGGTAGAATGCATCCTCCAACACATGCATTCTGGTTTTTATATTGCAGACATCTGAAGTGAGAAGAAACTCAAGGAAGTTTTTAATATTAAATACCTTTTACCACTTGTGGGACCTCTTTAATTTATGAGCTACGAAATACAAATTTTGCAAAGCTGTGAAATTGAATGAAACAAATGCAGCTGTTTACTTAGTAATTATTTACCACGTAATTTCCATACCACTCTGTGGTACTACATTGCAATTAACTGATCCACAGTGATTATGAGTGCCAGGACCACTCACATTATATCTGTGGCCTGCAAATAACCTGTTACCAAATGCAATGAGCTAAACTGCACTGGAAATGCTGAAAGTACCAACCCATGCCTGCTACATGCTGAGTTCTGTCCATAAATGCAGAAAGATAGCATTGCTATGTCACTTATCAGAAGTGCAGTGTGAGCCTGGATGCTGAGAGGCCCATACAATGCATGTCACACATAGATCAGGTCAGAAGAGAATCAGACTGTTTATAGTCCCTGGAAATTCAGCTTTGTAACTCACTAGGAAAAGTCCTTGTTTCAAAAGTTATTCACAGAGAAACAAAAAACCAGCGAGTTTATTTGTCATAAAGGAGTGGAGTATAGGAGTCAAGGGCCTCTTGTCTCTTCTTGCAGAGAATCTTCCTCTGCCTGGCTCTAGAACATGGAAAGCATTGATACTCCTGCTGTCCTATCAAGGAGAGATGGATGAAGGTGGCAGAAGGTATTACAGCTTTGTGTTTGTGCAGCCAGTGAACAGTATAGTGTAAAAGTGGATTTTCTCATTCAGTGTCCTGCTGGTTGTTGGATTCAGTCTTCATCCATTTATTACCAGTTTCAGCAGTTCTTCCTGTGGAAATGTGGCAGGTATGGTGATGAAACCTCAGTGGACTTTGCCCAAGACTTCCCATGAATTAAAACTCAGGAAAAGATTCCTCCCAGAAGGAAAGACAAAGCTGGTAGTGTGCCAGCCAAGTGAATTGTAGCATGAGATGTTATACCCGGAGTTTTGCTATTAAACTTTCATTGGAGTAGGACCAGGAGCCTTTTTGAGAAATCTGTTGCTTTGTAGAATGGGGAGGCCAGTGAAATATTTCTCCTGGCTAAAAACTGACTGGATATTTGGAATGAAGAGAACGGTAGCTTAGAAGGAGAAATTCCACGGCTTTCAAACTACATCAATGAGTTACTTGCAGATTCTTCTCCTTGTTTGCTCAACTGGTATTTTCAAATGTCTCTCTTTGTCAATTTTTGGCATTGAAATATGAGTAGGGGCATGACAATAGAAAGTGAAAAGGCACATTCCCGAGTTTTTGGGTACATTATTCCATGAACCTATTTTGTCGTTGCACATGACCAATTGACCTTTGAAACTGTGTCAGAAATAACTCTGCATCTTGATGGATGACACTGACCTTAATAACAATAACAAAAAGCGGGTAAAAAATGCGGTCCCTTTTCTCTGTAATCACCATGGACTGCTGGCTGTCAGGCTCAGACTTTCCTTATTGTTCTTCTCATTTACAAGCCAGACAGCATTACAATGGTTTTTACTTACTGGCTACTGCCAGAGCTAATGCGGGGCTGGGTAGTGCAAGTGCAGTAGCCAGAACTCCACGGTATGGACAGAGAGGGAAAGAAGTTCTGCCTTCAAATAGATGGCAGAGCTTTGAGGCAGGAGTGTCACCGTCTGTTGGGGCACACTGAGACTCACTGGTGTTTCTCCAGCTTATTTCTCCTGCAAAGAAAAGGCTTTCAAACACTGCAGTGATAAACACGGCATTTGCACCTAGCAGCATGCACAGATGAAGACATTTCCGACTCCTGATAATGCACAATATACGCGTTATTTTGTGTGTATTCCATTAAGAAACAGATGTGGATTAGATTCCTGTGGACAGATTATGGAATGTTTCCTTTGTATTCATGGCTGAAATGGACTAATAGGATTTACCTGATTCAGAGATCAGATCAGGCCTTGTTTAAAGGAACAGGCAAACCAAGAATGGGAACAGCAACTTTGTGTATCAATGCAAGTAGGGAAAAGTAAAGAAATAGAATGGCTGCAACTTCTGTAATACTTTTATCCTGGTGTGTCATGACATAACCTACTTATTACCATTAAAAAAGAAAATCTTTTATCTTTTTCAACCATTCAGTTGAAAATGTCATAATTTTAAAATAGTGATAAAAAAGAGGCAGGAAATAATGCAATGTCTGGAGTTAAAGCACTGGGAAAAGTGCTATATTGATCTGATACACGTTTTGTGCCTCTAAGTTTAGGAAGCCGAGAGTATTCACAGTACACAATTTACCAAACTTGTCTAGAGAAGTGAGTCCAGTATGATGAGCCTTTACCCTCATGCTTTAACAAAGGTCTTTGTGAATCTATTCCAATCGGATACTTTTCCAGATTTCATGCCCATTAAAGCATCAATTACCTCTGACATTTCTATCAGTCTCCTATTAAGTTTGCACTTACTAAATTTCCAGAAATCCTGAGCAAATTAATCCAGGCATTAATCAGACTGCAGAGGGAATAACTTAAAAAAGGAGGAAAAAGAGAGCGGTATAATTTATGATAATAGATTTTCAAATAAATTGCTTCCTTGAGTTAATAACTTGTTCTCTTGTGACTACGTACTTGATATTACACTGGAAGCAGTTCTTTTTTTGGCTAGATCAATTATTGTTTGCACAGCACTTTGAAGGTGTAAAGCACCATGTAAATGCAGGCTTGTTGTTATTATTGCTGCTTCAGTCAATGATCTACCAGGATCATATTCCTCTTTGCAAACATATTTAACAGCTGTCCAGTTGCCTTTACTTATCCCATCAAAGTGGTTGTCTTTTCTTTCTCTTCCATAGTTTTAGAGAATCCTCAGTTGTGTTGATGGGTTTTCAATTGGAAGGTTTCTTTCTTATAACACTCAACAGCCACCTCATTGTGCTGAAAAGACCCAGGAGGGAGACAGGCCAAAGTTATTATTACCTATTATTACTTATTATTGCCTCAATTAACGGGTTTAAAAGCCCCCCAGACCTGGAATCAATAAGATCAGAAATGGAATAAATTAGTTTTATTTACTGTTTATTTTCCTTCCCCTACATGACTGAATCTCTTACCACAGGGACAGGGTTACATCTCCGTGAATTTCAAAGCCATTAGAGTTTTGAAATGATAAGAATTGACTGAATTGAAATAAATACTATTTTCAAAGCGGCTTGTATTGGGGCTGCACAGCAGGGGACATTCTGCATTGTATGCTGAAGTCAAGTTAGATATGGAGATACACAATGGGTAAATCGTCAAGCTTCAGTTGAATTTAGAGGCTTGAAATACTCAAAGCTGGTGGGATTCTGGCTGTTTGCAAGGAAGCTCTCGGGTACTAATCCAGTCATTCCTAACAAAGAGGTGGAGTTGCTGAAATACAATGCTTGTTTTTCTCTCCTACCTTTTTACAAATATTTGAGCCTATTGCTGAGCTTTTATATGGCACAGGACTCCGTACATCACATCCTAATTGTTCTTTCAGAACAAAATGAAAGCTAAGCAAAAAAATGGGAAAGTGAGAATAGGGACATTGCAGACATAGACATCTAAGAAATTGTGATTAATACCACTCACCGGTTTTATAACGCTTTTGTCTAGTGGCACTGGCCTGGAACAAACAATAACAAACCAACCATAATGTAACATCCCCTGAGAGCCATTTGGATCATGCAGGAGCTGGAGAGCCGACAGCATGAGCTAGTGAAAATTGCTCTAATTACTTGTTAAGATACACTCTGAAATCTGGCAGAGGAAGCTGCGCTGAGCACCACAAATGGTGCAGCAGTGCCACCACCTGAAAGAAAGGGAGACTCTAAGGGGGGAGGAGAAAGCAGTGAGGACAATTCAATGAAATCGTGGTAAAGGTCTCACTCTGAAATCTGACTGAAATCCTACTGCAGCCATTCCCAAGGAGGCTGGCCTTTGACCTCGGACCCAGGGATCAGTTTGTTTCCATTTCTAGCACTAAATCCAGGATGTACTGGGTACGGTGCATGTGTGAGACCTGAGCAGTAGGGAAAGGAAACTAGGACAGGAAAGGGTTCTCTCCTCGCATGTGGAGTAGGAAGGTGCCACACAGGATCTCTTGTTGCCCGAGTTCCTCCTGGATGTTCCTTCTGCATGTCTCCCACTTTCCTTTCCTGCTTTTCCTTTTGATCTTTGCACAGGATTCCAGAGGTATTGGAAGGTGAAAGGAGAAGTAAGGAAGAACCACAGCCTTTACACTCTCCATATCTTTACATCCAGCTCATGTTTGATGACTGGGTGACCAGATAGTAAGAAGTGTGATCACCGAGGATCACTGAGCAACCTTGCCTTCAGGCTCTTATCTAAAGAAAGAGACACTGTTCTGGTGTCCCAGAGCCTGTGGCACACCTCGTAGGGCACCCTCACAGCCTGACATGCACCAGGGCCAAATCATTGGAAAAAAGAAGAACTGAACTTCTTTCTGATGGCAATTTGTCTCTCTGCTATATGACAGAGATTATTATGACCTTATGTTAAATTAAATGTCCAAAGTGTAAGAAACCCCAATACTTGTTGAGGAATCTCAGATGTTATGATTAGGACAAGACAGAACATCACAGAAAGAAGTGAAAGTTCTCTATATAAATTTGTCATTTTAAACCGCTGAAGGATTTAAGATTGTCATTCTTGGCTGATTTTGTCATCTGTGGATAATTTTGTAGGATTGTCATCCTTGACTGATTTGAAAGGCCCATGTATTGTGACTTCTGAAGAAAAAGTAAGACTGAAATATGCTGTTTAAATAATTAAAATTTTTAACCAGGAGTAGTTGTAAATATTTTCTATGTGTGAAATGGTTTTGCATTCAGAATTTCAGGCTCAGTTGCCACTTTTAGTCCTCTTCAACACTGGTTTCTATGAGTTTGAATCATTAGCTCTTAGCAATCAAGGCCCTGTTGTCATTAGCAACATTGCATTCAATTTAATATTGGTTGTGTGGATTAGAATTTTCGGTAATGTTTCATTTGTTATTTACAATTCAGGCATGCCTCTCCTAGCACTAACACATTATCAAAAGCAGCTTCCTGATGATTAACCAGTCACAGACTTTGCTGTCTGACTTATGTCAGGTTTCCACTGTAGATTTTAAACATGGATTTCTAATAAACACTATTCCTAAAAAGTAAAGTTTCCCAGTTGGGAAATAAGTTGCTGAAGTGTTTCTAGCCATTTATTGGCAGCGTGAATGATGAAAAAGCCAAACAGGTGCACAACAGAGAGCTAAAATCTTCTGTGAGCCTGTAAAAACAAACTCTCCCTCTTTTCTCCTGAGGTGAGTGTCAGAGGGAGCCTTCCTGTTTGTTTTTTCCCAAACAAGGAGGAAGCACTGGGCTTTATTTTCCTATATCTTGTTTAGCCACCTTGATTAGAGTCTACATTCAGGTTCCTTAATGGACAGAGTATTATATAGGTTGTTTGAGGTTAAGTAACAATGGGGAGCATGGCTAGCACAGTTTCCCATGTCTCTAAATATAAACACAATAAGAATCCTGTTAAGACAATGAAGCAAGATAGAAACAGGCTTGCTGCTCGAGCGTGTTGGTTCTTTTTCTTGTTTTCTGGCCATTATGTAAACTGACATTCTGTTTTTCCCATTTGAGAGCAGACCTCTGCCTTATCATCATCACTGCAGATGTGCCCAGAGAGTGTTTACCAATAAGGAAAAGAGACATTGCCGTTGTCTGGGTTGTTATTTCCTACAACAAAGAATAGGGGAGCTGGGATGAAGGAGGAGGACGGAAGGCAGCCGGTGTTGAAACGCTCCAGGCGACAATGTAAGCAGAGCCCCTGATGTGTGGTTAGAGCAGGGCTGTGGCGCAGCTCCCACCTTCCCGCAGCAGTGTGGGTGTAGGGGAGAAGTGCTAACTGCTGCCATTCTGCTGGGTGTGCACCATACCCACAGGCACAGCGTTGCAGCATCATCTGATGAAAACTCTGTGAGCTTTTCTCCCCCGCCAGTGATAGTTACACCAGATCAAACCCTCCCGTGCACATTTGCGTCACCCGGCTCAGCTGGGACTCAGACTACACAAACCATCTCTGTGTCAGCTTGGTTTTATTCTAGTGCAAGCCATTTACACCAAAATTAGCTGAATTATTAGTAATGTAACCTCAATGCAAAAGCTCCTGCATCAGTAAGGCCAACAAATATTTTGCACAGATAGAGGAGAGGTTAGTTCCACTAGAAAACTGAATTCTCTGCAGAAATAGACAATACTTGCTTTGGAGCAAAATCAAATTAAAGTATAAACAGAGGCGGAATGTAACAATTTGTAGGCTGGAAGAATGTGCAGTAATAACAATATTTTAACTGTTAAATATTCATGAATATATCAGAATTTAATAAAGACAAGAAAGTTACAAAATTCAGCTGAGCTCTGGATCAGAACTTTTCTCCTTGCTCAGATACAAGATCATCTTCTGCCTAAAGTGGCTGTGACTGCTAAAAAGCAATTTCTGAGAGTCGTGGTGTATTCAGGCTTGGGATTTTAGATTGCTTCTTCATCTGAAAAAAAGCAAGCTAAATGTCTTTAGAAAGTGTTCATGAACTCCACCAGCCACTAAAACCTTCCTGCTAACCACACGACTGTCACTGCACTTGTGGCTCTGTAGTTTCTGCAAAATACAAATTATAGCTTTCCCTAATAATTTGTTAGGAGAAGGCTTTAACAGATACTTGATTAAGACCTTGGGGCATAAAGAGTTAAAGAGTGTAAAGATCTGAGAAGTGGTTTTGCCAGTGGTACAGCCTTATGCTGTTTGTTTCTCAGTGACTCTAAAGGTTCTTTAAATTTTTGCAGTGGGAATAACAAGCACAGAGTTCAGGTTTCACTTATGTGGCTAAGAGAAATAAAAACCAGAGGTAAAAGTGAAATCCTGACCCTGTTAACAAGTAAATGTAGAGTGTCAGGACTTGAAGTCATTCTGACTTCTCCAAGCTATAAATGTTAAAAACTCAGTAGTGTCTATACTGGAGTGAAAATGCCTCAGATTCTGCTCCAAAAAAACAGCTTCATTGTCTCTGCCATAGCTGATGAAGACAGGCTCAGCTGCAGAGCAGCACGGGTAAAACCAAGAGCAGAATTTGTGCTCTTTGGGTTATTTGTACAGATTCAGTCTCCAAGACAAAGTGTCACCATCTGTGAGCGAAGGTCTTGGCAGCTGTATTCCAGGTGGCCATTTAACTTGTATTAATATAACTTCTCCCTCTGCATTGATCCTTTTGTGACAGTTTGGAGATGCCATAGATATGGAAAGCAAGGGCACAGGGTTACTTCTCCTGCACTGGAGTCACACACATAATATATTTTGACCTCCTGGGATTTGGTGGAGTGGTTCATTGGTGGAGTGGTTCATTAGTGTAGTGGAACTCTAAGCTTTTTCTGCCAGGTATTTGTCTCCATAATTACACCTTCTCTCCGAGCCTGGAAATTTAAAAGAAGTCTTTATAAGCCTTTATGTAACTGTTATGGCACATTTTATATGCATTGCAACATCATATTCCTATAGAGAAGAAAATCTGTATTTCTCCATCATACTTTAGAGACTAATTCCCTGGAGTAATCTCCATTCTTTACTAGTTTATTCTAAATAAAATTGATTTTTTCCTGGGAGATTAAAACCTGCCTTGAAGATTGTGAAGGGTTTTGTTGTGTGGGACTTTATTAATATACTCCCCACAGCTTAATTCTGCTTATACCACTTGAAAACAATAAAAAGAGTTGACAGTTTTGTCAGTTGCGTTTGCTTAAAAAAAAAACCAAAACAGTAAAAAAGGAAACAGAGAGCCCTCCTTCCCCCGATGTAGCAAGCGACAGTGCTGTAAACAAACTTCAGCGGAGCGTTTAGGAAGATGTGAGTCATTAGTCAGGGCAGAGCGGGCTGTTGGGTTTATCTGTGAAATGAGATGTTCCATCAGGCAGGGAGGAGCCCTGGGGCTCGGGGCGCGCTCTGCGGAGCGAGCGGGACACGCCGCTTTATCGCGCTCCGCAATAGCTGATGCTGAGCCNGATCCCAGCCCATGGATCCCTGCCCATGGATCCCAGCAGCCAGGGATCCCAGCAGCCATGAGATCTCAGCTCATGGATCCCTGCCCATGGATCCCAGGAGCCATGGATCCCAGCCCATGGATCCCAGCCCATGGTTCCTGGCAGCCAGGGATCCCAGCCCATGGGATCCCTGCCCATGGATCCCAGTCCCTGGATCCCAGTCCCTGGATCCCAGCCCCTGGATCCCTACGCTCCGGCCCGGCCTGCGCAGGGCAGCGGGCGCGGGGCCGCAGTGCCCCGGTGAACTGGAACGGCCTGTGGGCAGCGGCTTCCTGCAGAGATATACCGAAACTGTGCCCTCGCTTTGGGCGTGGGGAAGACAGAAAGGAAGTCAGAACGAAAGGAGCGGGCACCGCTTTAATAATCGCATTTTGCACTGGCAGGACGTGCCCCGCGGAGGCGTCTGCCAGCAGGGAGCTCCTGCCTTTGAAAGGCTGGGTAAACGCTGCGCTATCGCTTAACAAATGCAGTGTTTGACTGCGAGATGGTAGTGCAAATTTACAATTCCTAGGCAATTGTATTCGAAGTAAGAGAATTCGAGCTGAGATCGGGGTGTTAATGCGGAGATATTTAATTCCAAACGTGGTTATCTTCACGGAACTGAGGATCACTTTGCAGGTGATGGGAGAAACTTCTCAAGGTTCTACAGTCAGAGCCTTTCTAATCTGCCTTACCTTAGGCGCTGAATGAACCATGGCTCTCCCCGCTTTGGCAAAGTTTTTACTACTAAAAAAAACAGGGCGAAAGCAAACTTTTTGTTCAAGATAATTTGACAAAAGTGATTTTTGAACTTGCCTAAATTTCCAGCAGCTCAGTTTTAGTATGGGTCAGGCTACCACATGAGTTCTGCCTCCCGAATTCTGCCACCAAACCATCGATCTTAAAATTCCAATATTATGTTATTTAGCATCTTGCATTCATTTCAGATACACAGTTTTACTCAGGACACATTCTCTATTTCTGCTTTATGGCGAATTGCTTCAAGTTTTGGAGTTTGTACTTAAATCTCTCTCAGCAGTCTGTTACCTTAGAGTGGGTAAGGATCATGCAAACGTTTTTCTACATGAAACACGGTCAAAACATCTTTCTTGGGTCCTTCCTAAGAACTTTCACTGAGTTCTTCGGCTGACAAATGTGCTTAGTAGTAAGTACGTGTGTATTCCTACTGATTTGAGTTCCAACTAGTCTTAAATTTCATCAAATAATGCCCTGAAACTAATGGTGGTCTTTTAATTGTGGTAAACCAGAAGTGACTTTAGAGATACCAAAGCGTGATATGCATTTAAATAGCCCAATTCATGACAAATAATGATCTTGTGACAAAAGCACCTTGGAGGTGCTTTACATCAAGTGCTGGAAAGTTTGTATCTAATAAATTTGAATAAAATCATGGGAACTCAACTTGCTAGGTGCCATCCATTCATTTGTAAAAGGGTTAAATTTCACTTTCCTTTTAGTAACTCGGGAGAGCAATTGCTAAATCATGTAGGTAAAAGTGCGTTTAGAACACACAGGAACAGGTTACAAACGGGTGTATCGGGAATGGGTAACTTAAAAATTAGCCTTTGTCACAGAAATGAGAAAAAGAAATAAAATCACAATCTGTGTTTGGCTGACCAGCAGACCGGGGGTGCAAACCAGGTCAAGGAATCCCAAGCAAAGGTAGAGGCTGAGAAGTGTGAAACTCGAGAAAGGAAGTGAGCTACATAGCAGTGTTTCTGAACAACCTGGAGGTCCCTGTGTTGGAAAATGTGAGCTCTCCTATCTTCTCTAAGTCAGAACTTAAAAAGTTTTGAACTTTAGTCATCATTTGTGCTTTCTGCTTGATATGGGAATTATCTTCAAAGCAGTTATCTATAGTTTTCTGTCCACATTAAAATGAACCACCAAACTTAAAAGGAATACTAAATACAACTGAAAGCAGTATAAATCTACTCAATGCTCAGTAAAAAAAATTGTCCTTTTATCTATAAGTGGATCATTGATTCTGACACAACCACATCATAGAGTGGGGGGAAGAGGAGCTCTAGAATAGATAATCTCAGAGAGGATAAAAAGAAGAAAACTATTTTTACCCATGGGAATTATATTTAATTTTGTGTGGTCTTTCAAAGGTTATTTATGTAAGACTGGATTTTTATTGAGCTAATCGTAATTCAGGAAATTTGCTGTTATAAATTCTTCATGATATATGTTCTTAAGTTTTCTTTTTCCACCCTCTGAAAATGCATTGAACTAATAATAAATGGGGACTCCAGGCCCATAAATAGAAATAGCCAGAAAAACTTAGCTTCTGGTCTGTTTTTGGGAGAACTTGCTCAGTTTCATGGAGTGATTTGCTGCAGGTACTATGTACAGTGTCCTGGATCTCTTTCCAGTGTCACTGGAGCTCATTACAGGCAGCAGGACTAATTTGTGTGAAAAAGAGGGGAAAGTTGGTGCTGCAGCCTTCTGTTGTGGATACAAACAAGAAGAGGTGAACAGTTAGACTTTTTCTCATGATAGCTTCAGTCTCATCTAGTCTGATTGTTGTAATTTAGGATGTACACGCTAACGTAGAATAAAAACATATTCCAGTTTCTAGTTACCACCTACACTTAGTATCTTCTGATGAAATACTGAATTGTTTTTTGAATTATATTCCTGCTGCTATGATACTCCCACTCCTAAACAAAACTGAACCCATTTGCTGGTCTTCTAAGAAAGATAATATTTTGTATAACTAGAAATACCCAATAGTGGTGGATGTTGTCTGTATAGACAGAGATACCATGGAAGAACAACGTCATGTTAGAAAAAAAACCACAAAAAAACCCAAAAGCCACAAAAACAGATGTTTGGTATTTTTAAAGAAAACAAACACTTTCTCCTTGTGTATTGGATTAAATTAAATGTAACACCAGTGGAATTAGACTAAAGTAAAAAAGGTTGTAATAGGAGAAAACCTAATCAGATATTTTAAAGCAAGCATAATATTTACATGCAAGAAACCATAAGATCCTTAGTGATATTATGTAACTTATTTGTGATGTGTTTTTCTGAGATATAATCAATGTTGTTTGCACCTGGCTTTTGCTTGGAAAATTATTTTCAGCAACAAGGAACAGAGGTGGAAAGCAGTCATTAGTCAGGAGTGAATCTCATTAATTTAAATAATGCTTCTCTCAAAACTCATCCAACAGCAGCAGCTCAGTTCAACAATTTCCTTTTCAGTCCAGTTCATTGCTATCAGCCTTTTACCCAGTTTCCTCATCACCCCATAGTGCCCATAGAGTTGTGCTGCTCATTTCCCTTGCAGCACTGTTTGAAGGCTGTTACTGGACTCCATACCCTGTTCATAGAATCTAAAAGTAAATTAGGCAGAATGCGGTGAAAGAGGTTAATTATCACTGCTGCCAAACCCCTTGTATGCATGTAAGCCTGATGATATGGGACAGTGGCAGTCTTTGGGAAATCCAAAACTCCTCCAGTTTCTGTCCAGCATCAGCCTGCAGGACACAATCACCTACACACACACACACACATATATACACACACACACATATATATATATAATTAAATGGTAAATTTTTACACATGCCTTGATCCTTAAGATTATTGCGAAGGAACTTTTTCAACTGCTGAGAAAGTGCTTTAAATGAAAGTGTATATTTGATATATATGTACTTAAGTTTTTGTGAAAGGTCATTTTTTCATCTTATGAAATATGCTTTGAGAATATACATCTGTGAGACAACCAAATGAAAACAAATACTTGCTATGTCCTATTCTTAGTAAAAGGTGGGTAAAGAATAATTCAAGTTGCTGGTGAATGAATTTCATCTTTACTTGACCTTTATAAAGCAATAGAATAATAATTACAGGTCTCGCTCCATCGTTATTCCATTGTTTTTAGTCTCCTAGAGCTGTTCATACACACAGGTATCGTGCTTACAGATGCATTATCATTTCCAAATAACTGCTTCAGGCAAACGGTTGATGGAGTGCTGCCATCTCTTGGTTATGCAAATTATATGTTGTAAGATATTGGGCACTTTTCTGAGATGGAAATGCCCTCCTTGAATAGCTTTGTTATGTGAAGGTGGTGCTTAGCTCTAATATTCAACATATTTAGAGACATTTTCCATTTAATGTGTCCAGGAAGGTAACTAGTGATTTTTGAGGGGCTTTGAGTTTGTCCTTTCTGTTAAAGATGGGGAGGTTGGCTGCTGTTGTGAAAGTTTATCTTTAAGCTGGCAAAAGCATTAAAATGCTGGTCAGACACCAAAGCACATGGACCCTTGTTCTGTAGCTGGTGATGTCGAGGAGAGACCATGCACATGTAGCACTAATGCTCATTGTTATAAGTACTTCTGTAATTAATAGGTGGTAATGACTAGTTGTCCTTAGAGACAGTCAATTATCCATGACCTTACAATAAAACACAAAGTAGAAAAGAACAGGCAGGTGATGGGACCAGACCCCTTGGAAGTGTGGGCACGGGATGGTACCAGAGGCCCCAGGGTCATCAGATGAAAGAAATTTGACAGCCACCTGAAATGTTAAAGTACCTTTTCTATGATGCTGAAAATGTGGATTTAATCAGAGCCTCAGGTACCTTTGTCCCTGTGGAGCTGGGGGTACTCCAGTCAACCCACTCATGGTATTCCACGTGCAGTTGCTCACCTAGGAGCACCCACTGCCTACTCCAAGTCCTTATAAAGCTACCACACTCTTCCTCACAGTCCATTTGCCATGGCAGTTTCCCTGGGAGAGCAGGATGACAGAGAAACACAAGACACTGTGCTGGTTAAATGACCCACACTGAGCTTTGGCATCCAAAGGAGGGAAGCTGTGCATCCCCTTTGTATGCCAGCTCCTACATCGTATTATGCATTCTCCTCCTGGTTATTATCTTCTATAATGCAACTTTAAATTGGTTATTTATCCATGCATAAACATGTAGAAAATTCCACTTACTGGCAGCACTATTTATTCAGTTGGTGATAGGCATCTTTAAATACTCAGGTTTGGTACTTCCTGGTCTGTACAGGCTCATAACAAGCCACAGGTATGTTGGGTAGATTTTGTCTGGTCCTTTGATAGTTTACAGATATTCTGCTTGGTCATTAATTTTCTGCCTGCTAAGCAGTCACTCCACTGTTTCAGTTGGATTCAGACATAATAATTAGGGCTCATGTCTTTCAGGCCTCCACAGGCTTTCAGTGACAGCCTAAAAAATGTTCCTGTCTCAGCTCCACCTACCACAACTTTCTTGGTGTCATATCCAAGGCTTTCAGTGTTGACCTCTTTTGGAACAGTTCTAGTTTTGAAAAGGTGTGAAATGTCAACTTGATTTAAGTGGTGTTGAGCAAATAGGCAGCGTTTACATGAATACTTACAAGTTAGAGATGTGACTGTCACTGTGTTTTAAAATAAATGGTTGAAAATATACCTCCAACACTCTGTTCAGGGAATATGGTGTCTCTAATTAGCAGAGTAAGGAAACGACATGTCTGCTGTATCCTAGGGACATGATACATGCATGGGCCTGAGTAGGAAAGAAAGGAAAATACCTTCTTAATTAAGCTTTAGTTTACTTTTCCTTGTTCATCTTTCTTTACTCAGTTGTTTATAGAAGGTGACAGCAACAGTGGGAGATGAAATAATTAAATGAGATTTTTTTTTAATCCTCGTTCTCTGTGTGAAAAGTGGCTGCAGTCTATGAAACACCCTGATGGTTTGCATACTCTGCTGCTCTTCCAGTATTCTCAAGTCTCCCATGTTCCTTCTTCAGCAGAAGCACAAGATAAATAGTCCTGCTAATTGGTTGATTCAGTTTCTGGTAACATCATCCTTACCAAATTCCTTGCTAAGTGAGTGGGAAAGGAATAAAGACTGCAAAACTCTTTCAATTTTCTTGCTTTGTCTGGGTAAGGATCAAAAATTCATGGAGAAAATGAAACACTTTCACGAGAGTTAAAATTCAGAGTAAGTAGTTTTGAAACTACTGCCTAAGGACACGTTTTATAAAGCTTGGAAAAAATGGTCTGTCTGTTCTTACCAGCTGTAATCTGTATGGGAGAGGTGTAGTAGGGCTACACTGAAAATCCTTTCCCCTCCCTTTCCACTTCGTCAACAGTGCAGCGGTTTAAAGAATGTGAAAGAATAAAGAATGTGAAGGCCTTCCAAATTCACACTTGTTATTAGAAAGGTCAGGAAACCATTTCTCCATTGCTGGTGTTGTGTACATTTGCATGGCCAGTATGGACACCACATTTCAGCAGTGGTGTGAGAAAAATGAGGTGTTACCTCCATCCCCTACCAGGACACTGCTGTTTAACTTTGGAATGCCTATATTTCAGATTTCCTTCCAAAGGGAAAATCTCCTGCTGTGTTGCCAGCAGCTATGGACAATTGTCATTCTTCACTGTATACAACAGAAGCCTGGATGATTTTTTTTTTAGAATGCTGTTCAGGTCAGAGGAACATTTTGGAGGTACAATAGCTATGTCTGCATTATGTGAGAATTCTGAGGCACCTACAATACCAGGACAGAAATGAGATTCCCTTCTGCAAGTAAAAATAGATAGGCTGGTGTGGCTGAACAAGAAAGGCTGCTGGAAATCAGGGGAAAAAAAACGTTTCATGGCCTTATTTAATATCCACTGATATTCATGTGTTGCCTGTCAATTCTGATGGATATTTTACATGGCCTGTAGGACAACAATACAACCACCTGCCATGCTGATTACACAACCTCTCAGGGGATTTTTTCTGCTCACTTACACACTACCAAGTGAGTTGTAATTTTCTTTCCCACTCTACTCTCTTGAATGCAATTAATACATTTGTGAATAACGTAGTTATTTCTTCTCATACTTTCCACTTGTGTATGAGGAGAGTTTTTGTGCTTCCTGGATCCACATAGGGACACCCCATGCAGTTTGGGAGATGCCTGACTTAAAAATATATCGACATTTTAATCGGGGGTGGTAATAAGTTATTCTTGTCTTCACTTCTTCAAAAAAGAAAAGAAAAGCTTTGCTTTTGATTCTTCCTCTTGTCATTGTCAGTCACAGATGATTAGAGGGTGCCCCATGTGAGCAGTTGGCTGCTGTTAGGTTTGGAGGGCAGAAGTAGCTCCCTGGACATGACAGGAGCAATGTGCGCATTCAGAGTGTTGGTGACAACGAAGGAAATGCTTCTTTCTCCAAGACCCGAAGCTTGGGGACTGACAGGGAGAGAGGGAATGAGCCAACTCACCTTGCAGAAGGTGGCCATCAGCAGCAGAGATGGCAGTTTACTGGGAAATGGCCATTTCATTTTCTGTGTTCGTGCTAGTAAAGGACCCTGTCAGCCCACATTCACACATACAACTCTAAGTGCAACTGTCTTTGATCGATTACACTGCAAGGAGGCTGCTTGTAATTCTTTGTTTGTTCCAGTTTATATACTAGACTGTCTCTTGGTCACCTTATTATTCTGATCCTTGGGTGAATATTTAATATGTAATCACATATTTTTAGAAATTATTTTATTTCCAGGCTCCTATGTTAAAGATAATTAATATTTATACTTTATTCAAATGAGGGATGGCATTTTTTCTTCTACATATTTGACCTTGTATAAGATAACAATCCTTTCTCTGCTATAAAACTGGGATGTTTTCAATCACCTCTTTCTTCACTGATCTGGATGCTGGCGGCAAGTTTTACAAGCTTTTATTTTATTTCCCACTCCTCTTAGATGCTCCTACACAAATGTATTTCAAACAATTGGCTATGAACTATCTATATTATTCTGATCCATATGTCAGTGAAATTATATCAACAATATTTACTGCACTGAAAAGCTTTGAGAGCATCCAGCAGAACATCAGCTTGCCAGGTAATAACTTTGAAACAGAAATAGGTTACATTTTTTATAGCTTAAGAAAAAAAGGTCAATATTGATTTGAAAAATTCATACACAGCCTTTTGTGTTTTCAGCATACTCAATAAAAGAAAGGAATTTTGTGTATGGGTCAGTTTTAAGAAAATGTACAGATAATAGGAATAAAACTGTTTAGTCAGAGTGTTCTGGCAAGAAGAAATACGTAAACCTCAACAGCGTTTGGTTATGCATTTGTGTGTGGCAGAGAGATTGTTATGTTACAAGTTTTAAGTATTTCATGACACACTCAACTTATCAAACTGTCCTAGAGAAACAAACTCTAGCATAAAATTCAAGTACTGTAGAGACAGTTGCATTTCTGCCATAGATGAGCAATGCTGTCAGGTTCAGAAGGTGAATTGGCAGTCACTCTGGTTTTACACTGCTTTTAAGGAAAGAATAGTTTTATTTGCCTGGGTGTGTGTGCTATATTTCTACTGTCACCGTTCTGCACAAGTTTGCTCTTGTGCTTCATCAGGAAATTGAGGCAAAAAAGTGCTTTGAGCTACATTATTCTGTGGCAGTGAAACTGCTTAAATGGTTCAATTTTTATGCAGGTGAGTAAAGATTTCATATCATTATGCATCTGTCCTCTTGATTCTTTGGTTATGGCTCACATGGCCTAAAACTTGAGATGACAGCATTGCTGATGGGCATTTGGAAAGGAAGGCTGCTACCTCCAATCCTTTTCAGTGAGTTACAGGAAGTTTTCTTTCTAAGTTTCTGTGGAATATCAGTACAGTTTGCACAAAACAGAAGGAAACAAAAACCTGAGCTGAATAGCAAAATAGAACATGAAGTCAGTTAAGCTTATTAATAACACTATTCAAAAAAAAAAAAATCATAGAAAGCTAAGTGCATACATGTTGTCTGTGCTCCTGGACTAGTGAAAGCATCTTTTATAGCAAAACTTACTTCCAGGCATAGCACAGAACTTTACCCAGGAGAAAACACGAAAAAATGTGTTTAGAGCTCTTAAAGCAGACAAACTATTTCTGACAGACTGTCTGGATATGCAGAACAATCTTCCAGTGAACAGAAGAACCTGCCTTGGCATGATACTGATGTGCTTTTCTTATGTAACTTACGTCATGGGGTGTAGAATGCACACCAAAACACACACCAAACACACACCATTATAACAATTTTATTTTTTATAAAATACACACGAAAATGCTCACACCATGAAGTTCTACATGAGGGCTGCATCATCCTCCTTTTTTAAAATGGAGGATGCTGCAGCCTAACCCTAATTCTAATAAAAACAAACAAACAAACCAACCAACCAACCAATTCATGCACTGTTTGTGCATGAATAACAGTTCAGGCAGAATGAGTGCACAAGTCCTAATGCAACTTGACACCCACTTGAAATTTTAAAGCTCATTCTCTATGATGCAAAATTAATGAGGATTTAATCAGAAACCCCTGAGAATATGGGGCACAACTGCAAAGCTACAAGTGAGAGGTATTCACTAACATGTAATTGAGAAGAAAATCTGCTGGATACTTTGCAGGTATCCATTTTTTCCCTTTATTTGTGAACAATTAATCGGGTGAATCTGTGCTCCCAAAGGCAGAATTGTTCTGAAGAGCAATGAAAATGTCCTCACAGGAGCTCTCAGAACAGAGTTTCCAAGAAATTTTAAGTGTTTTACATTTAAAAATAACTTAACTAAAAAACAACTCCCCTTGCTTAGTCACTCAGAGACAGCAGCAGAATGACTAGTAGACCTTTCAGTGAAGAGTGACTGGCACCCAGTCAGGAGTAATTTCTGTATTTGCCAACACCAGTGATATTAGTTTGACTATTTCAAATTATTAGGAAGTTAAATCATGGCTTATTATAAAAAAAAAAAAATTAAAAGTTGAACCATTGTTAAGAAAAATCATTAATTTGGCTGCAGGTAGTTTGCTGCCTGTGGGTCTTGGAGGGTGTAGATTGAGGACATTGTCTCACCAGAGCAGGTGTGTTCTCTGTGTGGCAGAACTTGAGGATTTCAATTCTGCAGTGCTAACAATGTAACTCACCTTTCCTGAGGTGAACAGACTGCACAGGACGTTTAGACTATAATTACTGCACCAAGTGGGAACTTCCAACAAAGCTATAATCCCTGTTGATAAAGTGATTCATAACACTGTAAGCAAGTAGATGGCAAACCTAATTAGGCTGTTTCATAATGATCACTTTCTGTGTTTGCTGTTGCACTCTGGGTCACTGTTTGGGAGGCAAAAGCAGCTGTGACCACCATGTGATCCAGAACCTCCAAAGCCATGCTCAGCTCTGCTCTGTGACCCACTGCTGGTCCATGAAGTGTGTCATTGTCAGGCACCAGGAGTACCAAATTAACACTTGATACTATTAAAGCTGACTCCCAAAAAAAGGCATTGCATGGGGTCATCCAGCTGATGACTGCTTGCTGCAATATCAACCCATAACTTCCATCTCAGCCCAAATGTGATCCCAGCTGATCACCCAGAAATGCTGCTTGCTTGTACTCCTTGTTCAGGATGTGACAGCAGAGGCTAAATGAGTATATACAGTTCAAAAAGGAAAATATGGGATTGCAGTGCTCATTTGGAAAGAGCGGGAATGGGAATTCAGGAAAAACAATTTCAGCATCCTGACTTGGGAAAAACAAGGTTGTGCCCATGCTCTTCCACATGCTTCCACGATGGAAATATGTCTCTGTACATGTCACACCATATACCCCACTCACAAAAAGCACAATATAGTGCAGATGTGGATTAAACATGCTGGTTTACAACTATTTTTTTTTTTATAAACTGCTTCATTAACTTCATCCATTTTAACCAGGAAGTTAAACAAGAGGGTAAATTAAAGAAAAACAAATAGTCCCCATTCTTACTATGATTTTTAAAAGGATTTTCTTTTACACATTTTTAATCTGCTGTAATATATTATGATGTATTATTCTTCTTATGGATCACTGGTGGATAATCTTGTACTACTGCTGATTTACATCACTGCAAGCCATGCCAGTGTTTGTGTGACAATGTAAGGCAGAAGTCATTCAACTCACTTTCAGCTGGTGGAATTAAGAAAATTCATGCATATCCCTACTGTTCAGACCTTGAGAACTATTAATTGCCTTAAGATTAAGCTTAGGAACAGAGCAGAACACTTAATCTTCTAACAGGTCTAAATCTTATTTAGCATTCAGCTACAAGTTCTTTATTTAAAAAAAAAAATCTTCAGCAAGAGGTTTTAATTGTAGAGATTTAAAACCCTTAACCAGGTTCCTGGTTAGATCAAATCTGATCTAATAAGTTAATTGTTAAACAGCTGATGACGTGTGTCAAATCTCTGTGGTCAGTTGCTTATGGTAGTGCTTGTACCATGTGCACCCAGGTTTGTGGTGCTGTGCACGAGTGACCTGTACATGAGTCTCCTTTATGTGAGTGCCATATTCCCATTCACATTGTTTTTGTGGGATGCTTTCTAACCTTAGCAGCAGAGCACCCTTCACACAACTGTGCAAGGCACCCTTTCTCTCACACTTAGCATAGACATGGTATAATTGAATAAAGTGCTCCCTCATACCGTTATTGTCCATTGCAGACTGGCTGATCCTTCCCACTTTGGATATCAAGGGTATTTTCCCTTTTTAACAATGATGTTAGGAAGACCTGGCCTAGCATTCGACAGTTTTCTGTGACAAAATGTGTTATAAGACAGCCAAGGTGGAACTGTCAGTGATGTTTTGGGCTCATAGGAGTTGAAACAACCTCCAGTGCATTCTTATAAAACATCTCTGCACCAAGATCTGTAGAGTACACGTGGCATTAGGTCCCCTCCTGCAGAACACCAGCCTTTTGCAGAGTTTGCTAAATAATCATGTAACACTTTGTATCTCCTCTGGCCACTGTCCTCTCACAGGTAGAGGTGTTCTTCCATGTAATTGTGTTGGAGAATAACCCTAAAATCCTAGTTTGAAGGAAAATAAGAGCTTTACCAAAAACAGAAAGCAAGAGAAGTGGACCTCATGCCTACTGACAGATCACCAACTTTAAGTGCAGGCTTTGGCTACCTCTGTACCCTGTCAGCAGCCAGAGCTGTGACACTGCTGCTCTCCCCAGCACTGCCAGTGTTTGAATTCACACACAAATTCAGATCTTTGCTACAGGAGAGTGATCCTTGGTTCCAGGTGACTCAGCTCCCACGCCTGTGATCTGAGCAGGTTGAGCGTGAAGAGGAACAAACCTGCTGCATCCCACTGGCCCCAGGTGTAGCCCCTTTCCGCACTGGAGCTGATTCAGCTCTTAGAATACACAGTGACAAGTTACTAAATCTGCCCTGTTTTTGAGAGGCATTCAAAATCAAATGGGAGCAGGTGAGACCACTGCACTCTGAAAGCGGCACTTCCTTTTCTTCTCTGAACACTGATCATAGCAATTGACTTGAGGGTGATAGTAACCATCTCTGAAAATAAACGTGAAGCATTTCCCATTCATCTTGCTGTAATAACTAAAGGAAGCAGGTTTTTTTGTAGTGTGTAGAAACCAAATGCAATTATTGCTTCCTTCCTAATGCTGACCCAGCAGCTTCGAATTGGTCCCTGAAGAATCACAGGCAGGTTGAAAGCATCAGCTGAACACACCATCCCCACAGGCGGCTCACGGGGACATGGAGCACCAGGAAGATGCTGTCCCGACGGGGCCACAGGGACATGGAGCACCAACCACTGCCAGCAATGACACGAGTTCGCGGCAGCTCACTGCCGTTTAAACTTTTATTTCAAAACTGATAAGAGATGACAAAGAGTGTGTTCTGCTGTCTCTGGTCCCCCCCTCCAGAGCGGGAGGCGAGTTACAGCCCGAGCGCGGGGAGGGGGCTCAGGCACGAGGCTTTGGGAGCCTGTCCCACTCACAGGCAGCACTCCTGAGGCTTTGGGGATCCCGGAGCTGCCTGTGCCCCCGAGCAGCCCCGGCCGGCGGGTTTGGTGCGGGGAGGAGCGGGGGAAGCGAGACCGGGGAGCGGCTCGGGCAGAGCAGGGCTCGGGCAGAGCAGGGCTCGGGCAGAGCAGGGCTCGGGCAGAGCAGGGAGCGGGCGCGGTGCGCCGGCCGCCGCCGGAGGGCAGCCTGGTGTATCCAAACCCCCCAAACTCCCTGGTTTGGAAATCAGCCCCATCTCCAGAGATGAGCGGCTCCGCGGAAAATGCTTCCACGAAAATACTTGTTCCAAACCTTTAAATCCGCCCGTGGTTTTGCGAACAAACGCGCGGCCAGCACGGGGACATTAACAAGTGCCCACGCACCCTGCGAGAGGCTCGCGGGTGTCACTCCAGGGAAAATGCAAAGCTAAATCCCTTCCATTTTCCTCAGAGGAGCAGGGAATTGCGGGCAGGGCTCTGTTACTGTGCTGTCTGCAGGAACAGACCTGCAGACAGACGGCTGCCTCCCCCAGGCGCGCACAAGTGAGGACAGGAGCGCTGCCGCTCAAAGGCTGTGACAGAAAATCAGGTGCGATGCTAAAGCTGGAAGGAAAAGAGTGAAAGAAAACTCCCCACTCCCCAGTGTTTGGCATTACACGTTTGGGTGCAGTGGCAGACATATCAACCCTAAATTACATGGAAATGTCAAAGAAAAAACCCCATGAAAGCATGTAAAAGCACGTTTATTCCCTGACACTCTATTGCCTTTGAACTGTTGTCCTATGTCTGTCTAGCTATAGTTTATAGATGTAAGAGAGAATTTCACAAAATAGGCAGAGGAAGTTAAAAAGCTCTTCAGAGGAGCAAACATCTATTTTGAGAAAAAATTACTACCTTGTAGAGGGGAAAGCTCTTATGTAGATTTTGGCGTTTGAAGCATTTCTTGATCTAACCAGCACCAGAGGGGGAAAAAAAGCAGTTTTTTGAGTCTCAGGCTTTGCAACCAGCCAGTGGTGCCACCTACATGTGTGGGTTTCAGAATTCCTCTGGTCTGGAGGATGCTGATGCAGGTCAGAGGTGGCACAGGTGCCACTTCTGCTGCTCAGGCTGTACCAGAGAACGGAGAGAGGAGGGAAATCTTTTTGTGCTGCATGAAAACAGCAGCTGATCAAATAATCTGCCTGTGAGTTGCTTTAGGAGAAAACTAATCATGTGATGACTCCATTGAAAACAGCAAAGGGAAGTTGGTTTCATTACCATTCAGGAAGGATGACCTATGAAAATGCTTTATGACACTCCTTAGGTGTGTTTTTGTCTGATCCTTACTGTATCGAGTAAGACTTTGCAGAGAATTCAGCTTTAAAAAGCATCTATCAAATGTGCATGCTTTCGTGGTGTCTGTAATTGTGAAGACTAAAATAAAAACCTATAATGTATTCAAGGATGCAATATTCAACTGGGATAGAACAGCCTATCCCTTAATATCTTTTGTGCAAATTTAGGTCTGGATTAGGCTTAGGAGCAGAGCAGTAAGCTTTGAGGATGAGCATAAAGGCTGTGGGTTAACATGGATGAAGTGTAATGCTAACATGGTGTTCTCACAAGACTTTGGTCATAAATGTTAGAAGCCTTGTGAGGCCTGGGGTGTGCAGAAGAAGGATATGCTCCGATTTAAACTGGAAAATATCCTTTCCTATTTGGGATCCAACCTAGGACTTATATCCCAGGTATCAATTTGCATGCAAAATCCCTTAACTTTTGTTGTTATGGTTTCCTAAGTTCTTCTATAATTTATCAGTAGCCATCGAGGCTATAACATCTCATACATTTTCCATGACATCTAAAAAGCTAAATTTCCCAGTAGTTTAAATTATTTTCTGTACCAAGTACAGGTAAAAGATTTTTTTTCTGTTGTCTGTCATTAAATTCCATACAAAGCCTTGTTAACGAGATGGAGTGTGTAAGTGAAGTTTGTGGTTGCTTCTTATGCTGCAAGTCTTTTTGTGATTGCAGGTGTTCTGTGAAGTTTAAATAAGACTTAGTCATAAGACGTTCAGTAAACAAGATGAATTAAAAGTTTTCAGTATTAAAATAGTTCAGTGCCACCACCAGAGCAGGGTGCTGATAAGATGAACAGCAACTTCCCATGTTCACAGCTGCAGGGACTTGGCAGAGAGACTACACTTCTGATATTCTACAAGGTAAATAATCATGTAACACCTTGCATCTCCTCTGGCTGTTGTCCTCTTAAAGATATAGGTGTTCTTCCATGTAATTGTGCTGGAGAATAACCCTACAATCCAAAATCCAGAACCCCAAAGCCAGATGGAAAGGCAGGAGGAGGTCTATAAACTCCTGGATGACAAACTCTCATGTCACAAACACCCTTGCAATGCATTTTTAAACTGGAAGGCTGGACATGGCTCAACAGCATCAAAAGCTACACAGTCTCAAGCTGGGATTCTCCCAAGAGATCCCTTGTAGCCACAGTAGTTCCTAGCTGCAGCCACAGAATTCAAGGTGATGCTTGGAGCTGAACTCATGGAAGCAAAGTACAAGCAGCATCTGAAAATATTCACTCCAATCGTAGAATCTGGATGTAACACCAAATTGCAGAATTAATCTTGGATAAAGGCACAGCTGTATAAATTGCTGCACTAGCAGGCCCTTTGATTAACAGAACAAGAGGTTCTCTCTAACAGACTGCAGGGCAAGGATCTTTCCTTGTTGTCTGTTCCCTCTCTGATGGTGGTTTTGGCTAATTCTCTTTGGGTCTATCCAGTTGGAAGATTTTTTCCAGTTCTTATTTTCCGTAGAAGGGGTAGAGATTTACCAGATATTTGATTGCTGAATTTAGCTGGAACATACAGACAGCTCTAGCTTAGGAGCCTTCCTGAGAAACCTTTGGAAAAAACCGTACTCTGGATGGGGAGTTCCTACATGTACAATATGGGAAGATAGAACACCACAAAGCCTGGGAGCTGCTGGGTGTCACACTCTCAGTGCTGCCCCTACATGGCACTTCTCCCTCCTGTCTCCCATATTTCCATTCTGATGCTGATGCTGTCTCCATGAGGCCATGGAAGCAAACCACAGATCACACAGATCACAGAATGGGTCAGCTTGGAAGGGACCACGGTGGGTCATTTGGTCCAACCTCCATGCTCAATCCACAGGGACCCCCATCAGGCTCCCTCTTGCTGGCCTGGAGAGGGTCAGGGTCTGCACATGTGTTGGGATTTGGGAAGCTGGGAGGAAGACACAGGCTGTGCTCCTTCCCAGCCTCTTTGGGTGAGTATCTGGCATCCGTAGTCAGGAAAGGGAGTTTACAGCTGGGTGAATAAATAAAACGTGAAGATCTGCCACACAGTCAGCATTTGTGGGATTCTGGCTCCTGAGTGTCTCTCTGATCCTTTGGACTGGGATATTTCCTTTGTAGCCATCAAATAGGTTTGGGCTGGGATGAAGAGAGAAATCGAGCAGCCTCAAAAGCAATGCTTTTGCTTGCATGCACTGCGGGGGTTGGCTCAATACACTCTTTTGCTTAGAAAGACAGAGACTTGCTGCTAAGTTTAAATTCAGAAAACATATCTGTAAATCCCTTCTCCTCCCAGTGGAGCTGAAAAAACAGCAACAGACCAACTGAAGTAAAGTTTAATTTGACAAAAATAGGGAAAATAGCTATTACTTATTCATTAGCTTAAGCGATGGATAACAGCACAGCACTAAAAGTGTGAATGACAAGAATAACACAGTGATTCCCATATAGAGCCACAAAATCTCGATGTAGGCAGAAAAACTGGTTTGACGTGACACTGATGTAGACAGGTAATTCCAAACAGTTGGTGTGTATTATTTTAAATGCCATTAAAGTAATCAGTTGTGAAGGTACTACAGACTTAAATTTTCACATATCCCTGGATGATTTGAATATAATGCTATGGATCTGAAGTGAAATCTTTCTTTAATGGATTTAAATCCATCACACAATATTTGAAGACTTGAAAAAGAATAATTTCCAGGATTTTGACAGACATAATGTGAGTTCTCTTAGGCCTAGAGGTAAGTATTAATAATACAGCGGAATTAATGGCTTCCTTTTACTTTTCTGTGATTTATATATAAAAGAGAGATTTCAAAATAATTTTGTGTCTTCAGCCTGTATCTTTGATTCCCTAAGTAAAAAACATAGGTATAATTCCAAAGACCTTTTCTGTTTCTTTTAAAATGTCACATAGGTAATTATTTGACTGTAAATACAGGCTCTTAATGTCTAAGAGGACCTAAAAAAAGACGTTAAGTGAAAAAAATTCCTTTTAAAAAAGCATGAGTGATTTTAGAACGTGAGTTGTTTTAAATGTGAGTATCAGTTGAACTGATTCAATAATGGAGTGATTTTTGGATACCTTGGGTTTGCACAGCATTGCAGTGTTATGCACTGCAGACTCAGTGAGACATCCTTACTGCGTCTCCTCTGTACAGATGCATTTTTAGACTTGCATATAATCTCTTCCATTAAAAATATTGGTTTTGATGTTAAAAAAATGCTCTTTTCCTGATCCTCACCGCCCTAAGGAGGCAAGCCTTCATTGACAAGCTTTATTAAATCCAGACTCTTCCTATTTTCAGAACGGTACAACTGAAGAGATACATTCTTGTGTGCATTATTTTGAGCTTCACTAATCACTTCAGTCTGGAAATGCTGGTGTTAATGTACAGCAAACATCCATGCATATTGCATAGTGGTTTTACAATGAGGAGAGACACACAAATGAAGTAGAAAACAAACACACTAGGAATTACCTCCCGGGAGTTCTTGAAAGAAAAGGCATTGATAACCAACAGAGTGTGTTTCAGCCTGTTAATGAGCAGATGTAGCTGGCAATCTTTCCTACCTCGCTCTTTAAATAAATCATTATATAAGTAAAGCCTAATTTCTGATGTGCCTTTGGTGAGTTGGTTGTGAAACATGCCCAAAAGAAAGCAGTCCATGCTGCACCACTCATTAGGCTTCTTTAATGGTTATTTATGTGTATGTCAGAAATGTGTGGTGCTGGTGAGAATGGAATTCATGAACAGCTGTAAAGGCAAAACTGTGTTTTGGAAGTTGTGCTGTTCGTTCCTGCTCATTACCCTCAGGTATAGATATTGTCTGGGTGCCCATTTTGAGGACTTGATATAAGAAATTGTAAGTGACAATTTTTTTTTTGGGCAATGCCTTGATATTATTTTCTTCATATGAATTTAAAGAGGGCTCTTGATTTTGTCATACGTACTTGCCAGAAGTATTGGTATTTCCTCACATGATGAGTCAAAGATTTAATTTAATTATATAAGTTCAAATTGTGCTGTGTTTTGTTTAATCTCCTTTTATATCTGGGAAGCTCAAAAGATCCAGGCATTGTGAAAACGTTTCTCTAACTCTTAATCTTTTTATTTGATCCTCAATGCTTCATATGAAAGCAGCTCAAGGACTTTCAAGAAGAACAAAGAAATCACAATGGACCATTTCAACAGTCAAATTGAAAAAGATCTGATTTTGATGTTGTGATTCTTTAGAAATCAAAATACTTAGATGCAGGAATTTACTATTTTATATTCCTCTTTAATTATTCATCCACACTGATATAATTTTTAAAATATGGTGCAGAAAGTTTTCAGATTTCACTAGTGAAGCAGTTAACCTGACAGGCACTGAGCAAGCCTGGAGCTTAGCAGGAATGCCTGTCCAGCAATGTGGAAAACAGATACAGGATGTTTAAAGTGGGGAGCCACGGTCCTTCAAGCACTTGAGGAATTATGTGCAAAAATATGTTGCTCAACTACCCTTGTGCCTGGTGACAGACACATTTAAGTTTTCAGTGATTTTTTTGTTAAAAAGATGAAACTACTGGAGTTCCAGTTTTGGAGTAAAGATTTTCCTTTTATGATTTTTTTCCTCAAGAAAGGTTGTTTGTAGAATTGTGTTGCCGAGGGCTATCAGTATCCATTTACAATCGCATTAATTCATTTTTGACCAAAAAAAATTAATAAATGTAGCATATGTGGATGGTCATTAGAAAGAAATACTCCCTGACACCGAAAAGGAAGTAGTGAGATGGATTGCTTATACTTGAGCAAGATCCAAGACAGTTGTAGGGAAATTGAGAAGGTCTCAGAAGATATTAATCAGAAAAATATCAATAATGCTAAACAAACACCAGAAAAAGCAGCATATTCTCAGAAATACACAATACTTTATATACATTAGCAATACTTAACTTTTATAATTGTATTCCTAAATTCCAGTCAGGCTGATCTTCAAAAAATGGGATACGCCAGAAATATTAAATACTGTGAAAACAAATTTAGCATCCTACTAGTTTTGGCTTCTTATTCCTAAAGTGTGCATGGGAGAAAACCCTGAGATCTGTGGCTTAGAGAAGCTTTTTCCAAAAGCACCTTAAGCTTGCAAGAGGCAACAAGAAACTCAGTGTCACACACTGAGAAACCCAGACTCAGTAGAGCCTGTAAAAGTCAGCTCATGAACTGTGCCACGAAATGTCCTCAGCACTATCAATAAACAGACTTTGGGTTATTTGCACGTGGACAGCAGAGAGAAGGACAAAATGGTGAAGCTGTATTTCATCTCCTCTCTAGGCAACTGTGATAAAGCCAAGTCATATTTGTAGCTTCAAGCAAGAGGAACAGGATAATTCTGAATCATAAATGATTCAGAGTTTTGGACTTGTATTTATCCAAGTGTTGAGCTGTAAAATACATGTGGTTTTGTACTGATGGAGGGGATGTACCACATACATGCAAACACACAAACTTAAATAGGTAAATGACTGCATTCTGCCACTGCAGTTGCAATTACAGGATCTTGCACCTACATATTGCTTTTCAGCAGTGAGGAAATGTCCAAATATGAATAAACCTCCTTCTATTCAAGGGCATTGCTGTCATACTGTGCTCCTTTCCAAACTGATATAGATTGGTACATTAAATGCACAGGCATGTTCAGTGAGAGAGTGAGAGAAAATTTCTTGATATTTTTGCATCTGAAATGGATGAATTCTCTGTCACTCTGTTTTTCTCCACAAAATATTCTGACATGAAGGCTGGATGGCTCGTGCATAGCAGCACAAATGCCATTATCATGTTGATTGAGGTAAAGGGCAGGAGCGTTGGTCATGGCAATGCAGAAGAGAAGAAAAACTTCTTACAGCAGAACTAAAGCTTAAATCAATTTAAATGAAAAAACCCTGTACTTTTCAGGGGGGAGGTACTCTCACAAAATCTGGGAACTGATAGTAGAGATCATCATAGGAGGGGAAAAAACGTGATGGTAGAGAGAATAAATCAACAGAAAAGAGAAAACTGACCTGGAAAAAAATCCAAGTAGAGCAGAAGAGGAACATGAAAAGCAAATCAACTCCTTTGTTTCAGACTTAGCAAAGCCTCAGTGTGGGTTGCAGCTTGAAGTTAAAAAACCCCACAACCTCAAGTTGCTCAGGTCAGAAACCACCTGAACACAGCTTCAACCCTCTCTTGCCAACACGTATCATTGGTTTTATCTGGATTGCTACAGCCTCTTCTTTTCTGGCCTTTCAGGACCCTTATAGTCCATACCAAAGAGCTCCATTTCATATTTTTGTTTCTCATATACCACTTGTTCCTGCTTTTCACTGGTTCTGATAATTCCTTTACCATCTGCTCATATCCACTGCACTGCTCCAGATTTCCCTAAGGTTCTACTTGTGTGTGATCCTTGTGTCTATGTTAACCTTTCTCTTTGCTTTGGTTTTTCAGGGTCTTGTGTTCTGATAGCACCTCTTTTCCATAAAATGCATTTGTAGTGTCCTGCCCTCCTCTTAACACAGTCCTTGTGCTGGACTTATCCAACTATCCTTCAGTCCATTGGGTTTTTTGGAGATTGTTGACAAAGCACTTTACCTCCTTTTACTTCAAATTTCACATCAATGTCGTGATGATATTGTTGACTTCCTTTGTAAAATGTTTTGAAATCTACTGGTGAAACTCTGCATAACAGGTGGATATTATTTCTGTTGAAATCAATGAGCACTAAGAATAAGGTGAGCAGTGGATATCTCTTTAATGTGAGATCCTGTTTGATCTTCCTCTGTCCAGCTGAGACAAAGAATGTGCATGCTGAGTATCAAGTGCAGGCTGCAGCCTGAGCTCCAGCTCAAATTTATTTATAATACACAGCGTGTACACTATTTCAAGGTTATCTCATTGGCTTGAAAAAACAGGGTCTTGTCTTAAGGAAGGATTGTGAGCTGCATTTGTGGCTGCCTTCCTGCCATGGGCACAGGTACGCAAGAGAGAGCAAGGGCAGGTGCATGAACTTCCATCACTGGTCTGATGGACACTTGGAAGCACATTGTTAAGCACATGTTAAGCTTTCTACATGTGCTAACTAAAACATATGGTCATGGCTTTCCTGAAAATTTTCCTCAAAAGTCCTTTCTCTCTATGTTGAGAATAAGCAAGTGCAATTCTCCCCAGAAGGTGAAGTTCAAACCTGCTATTTCTGAAAATAGAAGTTTAAAAAGAAAATGCCACATCAGTTTTGGCTCTGGTATCTTGTGAGCATTTATAGATCTCTTTTAACTTACTCTTTGTGAAACAAACAATACAGGTAAGAAGAGAGCTGGCATACACTTATCCTGCATTAAAATGAAGGTTGAAATTATTTTGAAATTATTTATTATGAAATTATATCAGAGAGCTTTTTGGTTTTACATGAATTATGAGTTGTAAACTTTACTTAGTGGAAACATATTAAAGTTTACCTTGTGAAACCATTATTGCCAATTTCCCGTTAGTTTTATGTGTAGGAGAATAATATGATGTTTCATCAGATACTGAAATACTAGATATTCTGAAAAGTATATGAAATATTGTGTGAAAACCTGTGTTTCTATAAATAGTGGTTAAGTTTTTCTGAACCTGTCAATGCTAGGTGTTACATGTTGGTATTGTATAGGAATAGGTTTGGTTACACAATCTCTCAAGGTCATTTTCACACCCAGATTCTCGTGTTTATGGTATGACCGTAAACAATCTGTCAATCAGTCATGTGTCCATCAGTCATATATCAATGGATGTGTGATATCCAACATCAGTGGATGTAATGGTGTGTATTTTGTTTGCTTGTTTGGGTTGCTTTTCTTAAATTCATTTAATACTGATATTTTTACAAGAAACCATTGTGCTCAGATCTTTTAGGGATCTTTGTTAGAACTCATCACCTACGGTCCCAATGTCTCCCTTTATTTGTACCCACTTATTCCCATGTTTGGAAACAAGCCTGTTGGTAAGAGTGGTTTAGAGATTAAGACTACACTGAATGGGCAACCTCCCACTATCCTGAGATGGACTCATTTCGTTAGGTCATGCCTAATTTCTTCTTCACTGCTATTTTCTTTTTTTCTTCCACAATAACCTAATGTATAAAACTCAAAAGGTCTGCAGACACTAAGACATGAGAAGGAGAGTGATTCATCTTGGCTGTGGACTGAACAATAGATTTCATCGCTGTCACTGCTGAGCAGAGTTCCTTGTCTGTTCCTGACATGATAACAGTCAGCTGCACTACCAGCCTGCAGTGCCCCAGGAGGGAAGCTGACTGCCAGCTCTGACTGTGGATATTTTTTCTGTAGCACCACAGAATAGAATCTAAAGTTGTGTCTATACTACCTAGTAAGGAATTTTAAACTATTTGAATGTCTGCTGTTTCTATTTCTCTGTGCACACAGAGATGAGAATATTTCTGGGCATTCTTAGTTAATCCACAGACTGTTTAAGAAAAGGAAAGCTTGGATAGCTGCAGGCTTGGTGTGCATAGTGTTTAGCCCTTTCCAGGCATGATCTGTGTGGCTCAACCAGAGTGAGCTGGGGCCTCTTGTTAAGGCAGAGGGGATGTTTAGGTTTCCTGCTGCAGTGTTGGTGAGTTTGACGGTGACACAATCAACAGGCTGTGTGGGTGGTGGGCAAATGGGATTTGGTAAGAGGCTCAGAGGGCTCAGATCTGCACTTGCCCAGCAAGGCAGCTACTGCCAAAATGACTGTGCCTACTTATGATGGTCACCAGGTTGTTGAACCCTGTCTCTAATGTGCCATTCTCTGAGGTAACCTCTTCCTACCATTCCTCTTGAGGAAGGAACATACCTTTTTCTCTCTTTGTCCTCTGGTGTGTACCTGGGTAAATATGTCTTAAGCTCAGAGCTTGCAGTTCTGCTTTCTCCAAGAGCAATGACTGAACAGTTTCTTTAAAGCAGTGCTCACTCCAGTGCAAGCTCTTTGTGGGAGCCATGACGAACACCGCTTGCTTTAGGCTTTTCCTTCAGTCATACCATTCCCTGAACCTGAGGAAGATACAGCTTCTTTGGGAACTCTCCTGGAATCTCTCCTCTGTCAACCAGCTGACCTCCATCCTCTCTTCCTATGAGATGTCTCAATTTGCTGGTGTTCGCTCTCACACTCCTGCCTTTGACAAATCCATTTGTGGAAGGGGAAATGGGATCCTGGAGTGTGACTCATTTGTCATCTTCCACATGTGCACTGGACATCTGCTCTGCTGCATTCGCCTTTGCTCTTCCTCCTACCACAACACAGTCACACAGGGGATGGTCACCATCTGCCCTCGTTGGTTATTTGCCACTAAATGGTCTGTAAGTAACATTTTATTTAGTAAAAATAATTAAAGCATCATTTACTTCTAGAGACAAGCCGTTTACTTTATTGACAGTAGAGGGGCATGTACCAAGGTGATGGAATTTCCTAACTTTTTACACTGAACTGCTTCTTGGGAAAAGGAGAAAACTTACTCCGAAGTGGAGATAAGAAAAATCATTGTCTGAATTGATACCATCTGAAGTCTAAGGATGGTAACGGTGTAGACAGAGGTCTCCAGATTCATTTCTTGTACATCCAGTAGAGTTAATCTAAGAGTGGCATTATTTTGGATTGGTGCAGTGTTGATGTAAGAAAACCACGGGGAAAGAAAAGAATTATTTTTATTAGTATCAGGACTGAGCAGAGTGGTACCTGAGCAGAAGATACAGAAATGTCTGTTTGCACTTGATAAGCAGTAAATCACTTTATTTGAAACATTTTCCATGCAATAAGTTACTACTGTCTTTGCAAGGTACTTCTTGTATGTGTGGGCTCCAGTCTCACCATGCTATACACTGTCCAAACATAAAAAAGAGTAAAAGCCATCCTCAAATAGTTGAAAATCTAAGTGAAAGGCAAACATAAAGATAAAGCAAATAGATAAAGGGAAGAGTGGAAGATGTAGGGAGTACAAATGGTTTGAGAGAGTGAGTCTCAGCCTTGTGATTAGTTCCTGCAAGAAATGTAGAGATCATGCTGGTATGGAGTTTTATGAATAATTTTGATAAAGCTGTTATCAAAGAATGAATCAAAAGAGTTCCTGTTAAAGAAAACATTATCTTTGCAGTCTATTAGAATTCTTTCATTACTTGAAGACAGGAAATCTTGTAGCTACAATAGTAAATACAGTTTATGTGGATAAACTCACTCAAAAAAAATTATCTCAGTATAAGAAGGAAGTTCTCTTCCGGATTAGGGAGCTCTAAGAAGGTGAGAAATAAGGACTCGAGAAAAAAGTTAATAGCTGAGCAATGTAAAGATCCATACTGGAACCTGGGAAAATTGTCTGGAAAGGCAATAAATAGTACTCTTTTTTTTTTGTTGCTGACAAGGTGAAATGACATGGGCCTTGTTAGCTCTGGGAGATACGAAGAATGCAGAAGGATCAAACAGTGATCGAGCACTCAGTAATAAATGACAGGTGAGCTTCAGGGTAGACAGCTGATGGTAACTGATGCTGAAGGGACAATTGGAACTAATCATACTGCCTGATAGATTCTAAATTAGCTGTAACAACTCCGAGAAAAATACTTGGTCATTGCAGGGAACAGCACTGAGAAGGCTGCAGTTCAGTGCAGTCTAGAAAGAAATAGAGATGTTAGATTGTATTAAGACAAAACAAGTATCATTACCAGAATTTATAGTACACCTTTGCCTGTATTAAAGTGTTCAATCTCAGCATTCTATCTCAAAGAGCACACCAAATAATAGAAAAGGTCCTACAGAGAGCAACTGAAATGATGAAAAAATATCAAAACAATTGCTGGAGAAGTAAATGTCAGGATATTTGAAGACAGTGCTAAGGGGAAATTAATATGGGAAAACGTAATAGATGAATGATAGTGAGGTGAGTCCTCTTTTGTCTGTTTAAAATGAAGTGAAAAGGATGCTTCAATTAACTTTACCAAAGTGTAGTTAAAAGGCAGCAGACTCAAAATAATGAGCAGAGCAAACTGAACACTCTGCTAACTGAACTAACAAAATATTTTCATTCTTAACACTTTGCTGAGAGAAAGATGAGCTGAGATGTTCAGCATTGGCTGTTCCCCAGGGGCTGCTGCTCCTACTGGTGTGTGGCCACTCTGGGATTTCCAGGGCTCTTGGTACCTCAAGGTGCAGCTGGTCACTAAAGAGCCACAGCTGCCCACTCCAGGAATGGTTTCTGATCCCGTTTTTCAGGACCAGACCTAAAATTGTACCGTGTCCAGCCTCTGACTGACTGACTGAGCCCCGAGTATTCCTGTGAATTCAGCGCTGTCTGTACAGGTGAGCAAACAACCCCTGATGCTGCCCAGCTTTCTGGCATCCTACACCTGAGAATTCAAACTGCTGCTCATTTCTGCCTTTCTGCCTTCAGGCCCTTAGATGTTGTATCAAGGATCCTGTCATGAGCACTTGAGCAGGTTAATTACCTTTCATCTTGCAAAGCTTCGTTGTCACCGCCATCTGTTTAGTGAATACTTTATCTGGACAAGGTCTGGTCTAAGTTTCCTCCATTATAAGACCTTCGATACTTTGTATAAACTTTTCAAATGGGCAGATAGATGACATAAAATGATCAGAATATCTAGAATCTGTCATTCACTCCCTCAAACATGTCATTGCTCCAACTGCATAACTGCAGCAATTGCAATAATTTCCTATTTGAGGCCTGTGTACCATTGTTTAGCCTAAAAATGACAGGCTGGTTTTTGCCAACTTAAGGGTGACTACTTTTCTGAAGTTCACCTAAAATAACTCTGGAAATTTTACCTTTATTACAAATTTTAAAACAAATAATCATAACAGTATTTTTGTTATTTTTCTTAGATTTTCATGGGCAGAGCAAGCATGCTTTTACTGGAGGTTTGAAAAAATAACATTGAGAAGACCAGGGCAGCAGACAGGATTGGAAGATATTCTGAAAGATCCCTCAGCCCTCTGAAGTCATTCCTGACTGAGTTTGTCTAATTTGTCCTTAAATATTCCTGTCTGCAATTTAAGCATATTAGCAGAGTGGGCAGTAAGGGTAACCTCTTGCAAAACTTCTCTGTTGTTTGATGTCTGTTGTTGTGTCTCCTTGAGTCTTGGCTGAGTTAAACAAACCCAATTCTCTCAACCTCTCAGAAGGTGTTTTCAAACCTTTGATTGTTCCTGCTGCTCTCAGCTGTGCAGCTGACTCGTTTCTTCCTGGAAGTTTGGTGAATTAAACTCCCTACAGTGCTCCAGCCTCAGGCTGTGGCCTGCTGAGGGCTCCTTAAATGTCCTGTGTGTGACATCTTCATCATATGCCCTTGTAGGAGGGTAATTTTATTAGCAAAAATATTACTCCTGTCCTGCTGGTAATTCTTTATCCTCCATACCTTTTCTTTCTGAATTAGTTGTGTTATTAGGTGTTCCCCATGTTATACGTGCACAAGTGATGATTTCTACGTAAGTACAGTATATTGCACTTGTTTTCCCTGAATTGTATCTGATTTGTACCTTCAGTTTGTTTAGATAAATTTTGAATTTTAATCCTGTCCTCAACAGTCCCCATGCATCCTGCCAGCTTGATATTATCTGCAAATTTAATTACTGTGTGTTTTATTCCATCATTGAAGTCATTCATAAAAATGCTGAATAGCACTGAGCTCAGCTTAGGCTCTTGCAGAAGCTTTGCTCAATGCATCATTTCCTTTTGGCAGTTAACCAACAATTTTACAGACATTTTTTTAGTACTTGTACAATAACTTCATCGAGATTGTGCCAGCTTAGCTCATTTTTGACAATATCACATGAGATTGTGTAAAAAGCTTTTCTGAGGTTAATCTAAAACTAATCCTCAGCTCAGAAGCCTATTAACCTGTCCTAGAAACAAGTCAGGCTGACTGTTAGGGAGTTTGCTATTTCATAGGTTGCCTTTTTCTCTTATTAGACACTTGCCTGCCCCTCTGACTTCAAAGGTAAATCACAAATGGATCTAGGTTTGAACCAAACCAGCAGAAAACATTTCTGTTACTTGATTTCTTTTCCCAGACTGTCTCTTTCTATTTATTGCTAATGCACTTAAGAAGTATTCTCATGTTGCTGTTTCCTTGTGTATTTATAGTTGTGCTTTAGCTTTTGTATTTTGCCTCTATGCTCCTGCAACCGCATCAAGATATTAATTTATTTGCCAGGATGCAACTGGCTTTTATTTCAAAGCCAAGCCATTTTTCATCTTTAATAAGGTGACCTAATGGTCACTGCTGGCCTGTGCTTTCCAAGCAGGCTGTTCACAGTTTCCTGCATTGTGTGCCTTTGCATATTTTCCAGTCTATATACACTGGATACTGACTCCATTAAAAAGACACTGTGTAAGCTCTTCTCCTGGTGTGTCACTCCTGTACATTCCTTCCTTTCATGTTCAAAGAAATAAACTCAGCTGTAAGAGAGCTAATTTCCACTGGTTATAATAATTTTTGCTTTAGATGGCCTATTTCTTTCTCTTTCTGATGCAGCAAATTGTTGGTGATAATTAGAAACAAAAGAGCTGGAGTGTATACTCATTGTAAATGAAGCATATTTTGTTGCAACAGGGGTGATTAGACATGAGCTGTCAGCATATTCCCATGTTCTACAGTTAACTGTGCATTAAAAATAATAATGGGAATAATAACTTCTATTATACAGAGCAGAGCTGCTTTGCAGTCCCTACCGAATGTACTGTGGAAATGTAGCCCCCACCTGGGGCAGGTGACAATCTAAGAGCACAGAGCATGCCAGGGAAAATGTCTGCAAGAACTCACAGAGGAATTAAACAGAAACAGGAAATTTTCTTACAGCCCAAGACAGGACAAACCTGTCTGTTAATTGACTGGCCAGGGATGGAGGGACATTCTTTCTTTTCTGTGGGTTATGTGGGTAAAGGTTTAGTGACTGCATTCTGGCCCACAAAGGTAATTTCACACATGGCAGTCCCTGACAGCCAAAGAAGTTATCTATTCTCTGTAACACAAGCATAAACTTCTTTTAATATTCCTCTCTATTGACATTTAACTGGGCTGTTCACAGCACAGAAATGGTGTGACTTACAAATCAACTCTGAATGAGGTTGCTTCAGTAATGTGGACCCTTTCAAAAGGCCTGATTAGGGCACGTTGTGAGTCTGTTTGAGATGAATCTGTTTGTTTGTTTGTGCTCACTTTCTGTTATACTTTGGTGACAAAAATACTCATGAGCAATAATAGCTGATTTTTCTCTATGGTCATTTGCATAAGAAGTTAGATGAGAAAAATGGTATTGCCCAGTGATCTGTGCATCATCATCATCATCTGTGCATGTAATCAGCATTAGCATGGAGCTGATGCTCTGAGCTGTAATACCAGGAAAAGGAATGAGAAAATACAGCTGAGCTGTGATTAGCAATTCTGAAAGATGGGGTCTGATTGGGAAATCCCTGCCCACAAGAATGATTGAGCTCATCCTCGCTCGGAGTAGAAGCTGCTCCTGGTAGTGATATGGATGTCTGTGTGCTATAACTTGGACTGAGGCCATCCTTTCTCCTCTGAAAGGTCACCGAAGAGCCATCAAAAAGCAGCAGCTTTCAGCTTCCTGTCAGAAGCAGTTTGCCAGTCACAAGGCAGCACTTCACAAAGTTTTAAATTCACCCTGTTACATCAAGAGCAATGTAATAAGCTCTGGTAGTCACACAGGACACGAACTATCCTCTTGGATAACACTTAATGTATGCTTTGTCATCCCTGAAACTCCACAGTCTTGTATTGTGCTATTATACTTAAGGAAGAATATGTACCTGGTGAATCACTCCTACTAAATCTGATTTACCTGTGGCAAAGCCTAAAACAAACAGCCCAACACATTCACAGAAGTGAGATGTACAGCTTTTCCTTTGCTATTCCACACACAGGATAATGACAATGGAAATACCAGCGAAGGGCACCAAGACACCTTGAGGAAAATGACTGCTTGTAATCGTGCCTGACCTCTATCTGCCACCCATCCTTTATTTGTGGTCTGTACAACAGTGGAACCAATGCACATTATTAGAAAACAAAACCAATTCTGTACCTGCTGAATGACAGACAGGGCATGTTATTTTTCAGGTCTACTGTCTTGCCTTCTACCACCTTTCTCTTACTACCAAAAAAAGGGCAAAAGGAAACATTTATTTGTTTAAAAATGTTTGCCTTGCATTTCTCTTCTGATAACAAAAAAACCCAGTGTTCCTATGCTATTATTTATTACTGTGCATTGTCTGCTAAGGCTATGTTTTCTATCATGGGATTCAAATTGCTTCTTGTGCCATCAGCATTTTCCTTTTTCACATTTCTTTCAAGGCAAAATAGAAAATCTATTTCTCTGCAGTAGCAACAGTGATCTGGGAAAACTTTGTTTAGGGTGAAAGGGAAAATAATGGAGTCAGAATAAGCATCTACACTAAAAGTCTATTTAGAACATCAAACCCCAATGTATTCATAAGACAGCGTTGTATCTGTTTTAAATTAAGCTCAAGAAGATATAGAAACATAGCGTGTAATGACCACCAACCTGCCTATTTGCATTGCAGATTAAAAAGTCTGAAGATGTAGTAATGAGGAGCTGAGATGAAAAGACAGTGTGTTTATGGCAGACAGTATATTTATTTTGCAGAAAAGCCGTGTAAAGGCAGTGCCACTCTTGTAGTGATAAAACCTGGAGCGCATTTAAAACTTAACAAATGCATTTCTATCCAGGGTTATTGCACAGGAGACCACATAAATAAAAATTCAAACACTGCTTTCTTAATTCACACATCCAGTTACATTTAATGACACCAGGACTTCCAACATGAGTAAAACCAGCAGCGTCTGGCCCATAAAAATTATTCTTGTTTGCAGCCTGCCTGTTTTCTACAGCTTAGCACTAAGATATCCTTTACTGTCTTAGCAGCAGCAGCAGCAGCAGCTCTGATTTAAGGAGGTGCTGACTTCTACCCTCCAGCTCCTCATTCCCCTTCCATGGTACCTCCTCAGCTGTGCCAGCACAAATCTTGGTGGGGCCATCAGACCAACCAAATGTGGAAAAAAAATGCAGCCAGTACCCTCTGCTTATTCCACACATAAATGGCAGTGCAGAAGAAGAGGAGATCTAGGAAGTTTAGCGAGTGTACCTCATCCAAAGATAAATAAAAGCAGTCATTAGGCAATGACAGACAGAGAAGCAGGGTCTGTTTTTGTGTGCCAGACCTCTCCTCTTGTGCAGTAAATCTTTTAGTGATACAGTGGTCAAAAAAGAAAGCCCTATGAAGGCTAATGATCTAGTTGAAAAAGCAATATTAAAGTACACATATTCCAGCATCTTCTGAATTTTAGAGTGAGTCTGTGCATAACAGTAGCATTTAAAAAATTTAGCTGCTACAGGAACTGACAGGTTTATGTTGGACGGCTTAAACTTTCAAGTTATCCCCTTTTTACAGGCAGTGAGAAATGATAAGAAACTCTGTCTACAATGCAAGAGAAAAGAAGGGACATAAATTGCAGTGCAATTAGCTTCTTCTTCCTTTCTTCTCTGAATACACAGGCTGATGGATACCATTCAAACTACTGGAGTCACAGACAGGGGTACAAGGCTCTGTTCTGAAATCATTTAGCTATGTGCTTAACTTAAAGATGTGAGCACTGTAAAAGCTAAAAACGCTGAGATCGCTCACTCTTAATCTTCAGGGGCTCAGTATTTTGCTGATCAGGGCTGGACTACTGAGCCTTTACAGGAATGAATGCAAGCTGATCTGCTTATGAGAGGGTTTAATGGAAATTTCATTTTCCCTTTCATTTAAAATTCTGTCAACAGTATGTCCTTCCTGGCCCCTGCAGGAAGAAGTGTATCTACATAATGGTTCATTGTTGCTGCAGCAAATGGGCTGTAAAGTAAATGTTCTAATTAGTCTTTGAATCATTAGGCTGGGTGTAGTTTGTCCGGCCGAATTGTGAGCTGGTTGGTATAGAAAAGAAAAGAAAAGAAAGGAAAGGAAAAGAAAAAAGAAAAGAAAAGAAAAGAAAAGAAAAGAAAAGAAAAGAAAAGAAAAGAAAAGAAAAGAAAAGAGAAAAGTCCTCTGCACATTTTCATCATTTCTTTTTGCTTTGAGACTCTTGTGACTCAATAGTCACTCTTCTGCTGCCTAATAGCAAGGGGAGAATCCTTATTTTTGTTTTATTTCTATACTTGCCATTTTTGACCTGAGAAGAGAGGTTGGTATCCCGGAAAGCACATTTAGCTTTAATCTTTACTTTGAGGATTTCAGGTGCAGTATAAGAATTCTGCTTCAGATAATCATTTATGCAGATGAAAAATATTATTTTGCCCTCTAGTATCTTTTTAAAATGCGAGACATAGGCATGTCTTGCTGTCCAAAGAGACTTTTATGTGGGCCTTGAATAATTTAGTGCTTGTACTAACAACAATACATGCTGACATGACTATGTGTCACCTAGAGAATCTCTACATAGAGGCACTGTCTAGCTCTGAGTACCCCAGTGAGCTTTTCAGAGTGTTGAGGTGGCTTTCAAATACAGAAGAAAGAAGGAATAAATGTATAAGAAGTGAACCCTTGTGCAAGAGAGAGCTGCAAATGGAGTTTGGATGTCCAAGATCCTCAATGTGTGAAATATCTCAGGCTGTTAGGAGGATAAATGCACTGTAATAAGTCAAGGAAGAAAGAAAATAGAGAAGCTTGAGATGAAATTCCACATTTGCAATTCCAGGTTGGTTTGAGTGTTTTAAAATTTGTGTCATGGTGTGAAAACTCTCTGAGGCTCGAGTCTATTCTGTTAGCTCTTCCAATTGAGGACCTTATTGAAACCAAAGTGAAAAATGCTCTCATCTATCACGTTGGCTCTAGACTTGGTCAATTCCCTCCAGAAGATGTCTATAGGCCCAGGAAAGTCCTTAGGAAACAGCCTGGCAAAGGATCCAGCCTGTAGTGGCAGCTCTAAGTGGGCTGTGTGGTTGAGGAACTCAGACTCCCATCTGACCAAGACACTGCCAGGAGATTGAACAAACAGTCCAGCTGTGCAGGAGCACTGGCTTTGGGAACAATGACACTGGGAATTCCTGTGCTGCTGTTTCACCTTATCTTATCTATTAACATGTTTGCCCTGGGTTTTATCTGTGCCCTGAGCATTCTCCAGCAAAGCTGTGGGGCAGCAGTGATAGTGCAGATTGACAGTAAGAGTGATGTGATGTGATGTGATTTGATCTGATCTGATCTGATCTGCCTGGGAAGGAAGCAGCGTTGGCTCAGGTGCAATGCTAATGCAGAACAGCATTCAGAGTGCTCAGATTTACTGGCACACACCAGGCATCAAGGCTGGCTTAATGGCAAAAATGGCCCATAATGGCAAAAATGGCCCATCTGCAACTGGTGCTGTCGGCTGGAGTTGCACTAAGTCTCGGGAATGGCTGGTGGCTGTTGCTTTCTCTGTGAGCTGTGTGATGAGTCTATTACCGTTTATCTTGTAAATATACATTTAGGGACCTTATAAACCTGCCTGAATTGTTGCATCTGTAGACTAACTGCTCCTTGATAGCCTTGGTGGCTTAGTTAAAGCACTGTCGAAAGTGCATGTCATTAACTTGATTGACTACAGGAGCTCCAAAGGTTTATCATACCAGTGCAGGTGTTGAACTGGAGTGTGGGAATAATTCGAGTGGCTAGAGCAGAAGAATAGGAGGCTGGAAATGTCATGGAGTCTCTCACTGGTGTATTTTGAGTCTCTCTTAACCTCAGTTCTCACCCTTCTTACAGAAGTACTTGGAGAGAGAGATAAATGTCAACAAAGGCTTTCAGAATCTTGGATTTTAGGTGCTGTAGAAAAGCAAAGTATTTTACAAGCATTCCAAATCAAATGTCTCCATTTAGGAAATAACTGTTATTAATTCTTTCGATCAAACTACTCAAAGCTTTTATTCTTGTGTAAAGTTGTAGTCTACAGCCTATTTAAGTTAAAAAAAACCCCAAACAACCAAACCCAAGCAAACCAACAAAAAAAAAGGCTTTAATAGGAGTTTATTATAGGAGTACCATAAACCTGGCCACTAAAATTGCACTTTTGCAGAAGAAAAATGGCAGCTAAGTTCTCTCATTAAAGAGATACTGGCTAACTGCATTAAAAAAACCCCAAATAAATAAAGTAGTAGCTTAAATTTGGAATGAAAACTTCGGCCCTTTCCAAATGCAACCCCTTCCCATGGAGTTTGTGAATTTGCAACACAGAAAAGCATAGTTTAGAAGGGACCTTTGAGGGCCATCTGGTCCAGAGTCATCCCCCCCCACAGAACTAACAACCTCAGATCAGGGATTGCTCAGCATTTTGTCCTGTCTAATTCTGAAAATCTCCAGTGGCTCAAATTGCTCCCTTAAAAAACCAGCAGCCTGTTTTGGAGGGATGGATCTGGCTTCTGCCTTCGGAGCCATATGCTTAAAGTTTAGGTTTTCCAGATCAGTGAGCAACTGTTGATTGAAGAAAACAAGAATGGCTTCCAGGAAGGAGGGGCAAACTGTCCCCACATATCTGTAAATACCTTCTGAAAAACTGTCCTTTAGTACCTAAATAGTAAAACAAACAAACAAAAAAGGAGCAACTTTTCTGTCTCTTAGGTTTCATTTCCAAGCTAAATTTTAAACCACACTGCAGTGTTAGGAGTGCTGTACATAAAATTTTTGAAGTCAGGATAAAGAATGGAAACACAGACAGAGCTTTTATTACGGTGCTGCTGAGGATGTTGCTGTAGTAAATAAAGTACTGTTAATATTTTAAGAATGGCATCCCTGAAGTATCTTATAAGATATTTCTTCTCAACTGCCTTTCTTTAGCTGGAAAAAGGAAAAGTGGTTCTTGTAAACACATGTGCCTCTATCTCATCAACTATACATGTAATTTTTTCAGAGGAGAATTAAATTTAAATATATGAATTTTTAATATCTAAATTAAATACTTGATTTTTAGACTTAATATAAATTAAGAATTTCTGAACTGAAATGATTTGTACATTTCTCATTTTTTTCTTTAAGTGGACATTTACTGCCTTAGAATAATGATTGTAATTATAAAATAATTCCCCCAAAAGACAGAAATGTGCTTAGCATTTTTTTTCAGACCAGAAAGCTTGTATTTACAAAGCTTGGCTTGTGCACATGGGTGGATCACGCAATTATTTATCAAATTATTTCAAATAATTAATGAGATGATTGCAAACTGTTCGCAAATAATTGAAACAAAAAAAGGATTACATTAATCAAGTAAATAATTAATTGTGAACCATTTGCCCAGCTCAATTCCAAGCAAATTCTTCCAGTGCCAGGGAAATGAAAGAAAAGGATATTTGTAATACCCACAGATTGCTTTCACATTGCTCCAGCACGAGAACTCCCTCACTTATGTGGAGTCATTGCCAGAATTTTTCTGTAATTTCCCTAAATTGCTACGTGTGCAAATTGTGTTAAATGGACTCCGGTCACAGGGAAAGTCACCTGAGGGGAAACGAGGTCACTGCAGAACTGTAAGACAAAAAGTGACTCAAAAAACACAAAGGAGTAGTAAATATGTATAATGATTTCAAAGTGGTTTTGAAGCAAGGAACATTTTAATGAACTATGGAGCACAAGAAATGAGTTTTTAAGTAGAAGGAGAGGACAGAAATGAATAGGGGAAAAAAAGAAATGGAACAGAGAAAACGAAATGGATCCAGTATGAGCAAAATTACTCTGCCATATTGTGAGAAGGAAGAGAGCAAACCTCATGAGTGCCACTTCACTCAGTGTTTAGAAAAAGGCATTATTTCTTTACTAGGAAATGCAGGCCATTATCAGCCACTGATATTTCAAGCATAACATGGGGGGAAAAAAAAATTAAACTCAGGTTCTATTTTCCCTCCCCTCTTCACTTGCTAAGTGCAGGGACAAAAACTTCACTTCTAAAAGATGCATTTATGTATTTATTTATTTACTATGTTGCATATCAAAAGTCAATGTACAGTTGTATTTGGTTATTTATTTCACCATGAAACATGCAGGGATCTGTTTTCTTCCATGGAATATTTAATATTATGTGAACCTCTACTTTACACTACTCTGCTGATAAGCTAACCAAGAGAGATATTAATTATCTCATGTTGGCCATGATGGGCATAATTTCAGATAACAAATGCACAGCTGAAATGTGTGTGTCTCTTCTTATTTCCACTCTATCTCCATCTATTCATGGGACATTGCTAAAACAATAATGGAAAAAACAAGGGACCCAGAGATAAATAAGGTATCACTCCAGAGCAAATGATTTTTCGCTACAGATACCCACAAAATAGCTTTATTCTTTCATGAAATATCCAAGTCCAAACCTGAAAAATATGTATTGAAATCCCTGGTGTGATGCAGGACTGATCCAGATGTTCTGAAGAGCTCCTGGGTGGGGCACTCTGATGAATGGGGCATTTCAGACAAAAGTATTTTAGTTTTCAAGACAAAATGTTGTGGGAGACTTTTTTTTGTTATTTGTTTGCATTTTTTCCTTATTCCTTTCAGGCAACAGTGACCTTTCCACAGAAAGGGAACACCACTTGTAATTTTTGAAAAAATAGAGTTGTAATTTTTTATTCACTTGTTTAAATTGCGACTTTCTTTTCCCCATCCTATCCTCCACTTTATGCCTGCGTTGCTGGGTTTTGGCTGAGCCACCTGTTTGGCAGATCTGTGATAATCCATTTCTTGGGTGGTTTTCTGCTTGTTGTGTTTAAATTAGAGATAGGGAAGGGGATTGAAATATTCGCCTGCCTCTCCATAAATGGTAATTCTGCTGCAGAAATACAGATGAGAGCAAGACTTTGTCTTCCCTTGGGAGATCTGTAAAATATACAAACAAAAAATGTTTGTACATTCTCAACAACCAGATAGTTTAGCAAATCCTTCCTTATTTTTTTTTTCTATATAAATAAGCACCAATAAATGTTTTGGCTTTAAACACCGTGATTGTTTAGCATGCAGAATTTTAGACATGTCAGCTCTGGTTGTTTGATTTATACCTTTGACCTATCTCTAATTATTTTAACCTTATAATTTGCATAAATCCAATCTCTGCTGTCAGACTTGGAAGACAACAGAAATCCCCTTATGCATTGTGATTCACTAAAGAAATTAGAGGTGTGATAATGGGTGGGCATTTTCATTTGACCCTTTGCAACTTCTTCTAACTTTGAATTACTCCAGTGAATTTTTCTGCTATTGAAAGTAAAAGATGTAGAGAACAGATTACTGCTGAGTGCTGCCTTATGCTATGGAAACGCTTTTTGCCTGCTTCTGACAGAGGGAATCGATGACTCCCTGCAACATCTGTGCTGTACCTGAGCTGCCCAGCTCAGCAGGGAGGGCTGGACTGTGGCTCTCAAGAAATTCAGGTCAGAGGCACTGGTTTGCTTCATTATATCAGCTATCAAACTTGCAAACTTGAATTTGAATCCTGTTTCAAATTCCACACGCTGACTCATCGGGCCATAGGGAATTCAGTTGTTTTAGACCTTTGGTTCAAGCCCCCTTGGAGCTGTGAGGATGCTGCCAGACTGCTATTGACACTTAGCACTGTATGAATTGGGAGATCTCTCTGAGGGGCAAATGACTCTTTCTGGCTTTTCTCAGCTTCCTGGAGCCAGAGTGAGCATCTCTCCTGAGTGGGTGGTGGAAAAGTACGCAATGTTTTATGTGAAATGACAGTTTAAACTTCCAAAACTTATTTCTGTGGAAGAAACTTTTGAGAACAGAAATGGTGGCTTTATCAGGCATGGTTTCATACATAAAATTGAAAAGTTTATTTAGTTGGCATTTGCCTGGTGCCTTACCCCAGTGCAAGAGGGTGGTTAGTACTTCCTTACCTCACAAAATGTGGTGACAGGCCTTCATCTGAAAAAACTGGGAAATGTTCAGATGTTGCAATAATGAAGGCCATTACTATCTATTAGCTCAGATGGATTAAAAGGTTAAACCAGTTTCTGGTGAAAATTAATTATGCTGAGAATTCAGTTAGAAGTGTTCTTTGATGTCTGGCATTTGCATGTCTGTGATGAGGAATAGGTCGCCTGCTTTGTGCATAAACTCTCAAGGCTTACAAGAAGAGGAGTAGCAAAGTTCCCTGCTAATCTACTTCTCCTGCTTAAGGATGAGTTTCCTACTGATGTGGAGGGAGTCACACCTCGCTGATGTGATTATCTGCAGGCTGGCTAATATTGGGCAGGAATTAGAAGCAGCTTTGTGGCTTTGTTTAGGGATAGTCCCACTCTCCTACTTAGCTGCAGCAAGGAACTCTCCATCCTCTTTCATTCTGCTCTTGTGGAGATGCTGGGGAGAAAACTGATACTAAAGAGTGGAAATGCAATGTATTTAATAGTAATGTGACAAATCAGGCATTCATTGGTCTGGCCACGGGCTACATGACCCTTCCACACTCTGAGGTTTGATTACCTGCTGACTTTGACAGCACTGCTCACCTACTAGAGTTCACCTCGACACAGGTACTTCTGTGTCAGTGATGGAGAGCTTATCATTGTGTACACCTGGCACTTAGCAGGCTGGGGTTAGTCCTGCCCCCACCTCGCTCTGTGTCTCTGTGTCATGAGGCAGTGTCACATGCTGTTGACAGAGTGTCTAGCACAATTTGGGAGTGACCTAAATAGCATCTTTATATACACCCACTCCTTTATGAAGAGAAGAAAAGGAACTGGGTTATGATGACCTGTAAAAATAAAAGCTTTGAGAATGAGATCAGTGACACATGGTTAGGAAATTGCTTGCAGTGAAGACTCATTGCCTTCAAGGCAGTAAATGTTACCAGTCTGTAGTTACTGCCTTCGTGAGAAAGGTGCTGTATACTCAAGAAGTGGCGAGGCCCTGCTCTTGGCAGCTCCTGACAGTCACAGAGCACATGGGGCTGCTTTCAGAGCAGCCTCAAGGATGTTAAAAATCTGCAGTGCAAACTCCTGCAATCTGCACGCTTTCTCTACAGCCTGTGCTGGCTTCAGCCTGAGAGTTAGTCATGTTAGTCACACGGCTTCCCAGCCCTCTTACAGACAATCCCAATTCAGAATTTGCACATAACAGCTGGTTTGTAAGCCTGAGACAACAACTGATTGCCCCAGTTACACTGTGAACAGAGCCAAAAGCAGTGCCTGGGTAATTCTTATGATGATAGAATAGACTTGCAACTGTGTTTAATCTGAGTCTATTATTGCTGAAGAAATTGTTGATTCCACATAGGGCAATTAAGTGCTCAATATTGGTTCTACCTGGAGAGAGTCTTGCCTTTCAAAGAAAACAGAAACAGAGAGCCCAGGCAGCTCTGTGTTTGCAGCACTTTGCTCACCTCTGCTTTTGACCTTTATGTAAATGAAATAGCCATTCCACATCATTGAAACCATATGCATAGAGCAGTTTAAAATATTGGATACTTCTCGGATCAGTGATGCCAGAACAATGTGGAAGCAACAAAGAGGAAGATGATTATGCAAAGCAAGAGTTACCTTCTCAAAAGAACAAGTCACAAACATTTTCCTTTCATGACACTTAGGAGAAATGTCAAGCTTTGCAAGCAATTTGGATCTGCTAAATCCAAAACATTTTGCCATCAAATATAGTCTGCAGTTAAGTCATTATCTCCGTTCTCTCCATTGTCTTCCACTATACAGGAAGCCTGACTGGAAGTGGGGATTTTGTTAGCTGACCTGGTGATTGAGCTTTAAAGATAGGACCTTGGAAAAGTTGCACTAACTTTACTTTCCTAAGTGCTGTAAGTGCCCAGTTACTAAAGTGCGCATCATTAGAATAAAGACTATAATTCCTTACCCATGACTTGGAACTCAGCTCTTACCTATACCTCCCTTTAGTTAAGGGCTCTGGCTTCATGTAATTGTTTTATTTCTAGGTCCACTCTTTATGCATGTAACATAATCTTTGATGAGCTGTGGCTTGTAAACTGAGTATCTTTAGACAAGTGTTCCTTAGCATCTCTACTTGCTGTGGAACTAATGAAAAGACTTTATGCCTAAATTCATCCCTAATGTAGTTCTGGTAAGGAAAATGGAGCCGGGAATGCATACACTGCTAAGTGGGTTTTTTCCCCTACTTCCCTTTATTGAAGTTTCTGACGCCACTGCAGAAGAGGGAAATAAAAGCAGCTGAGGAAGAAATAAGAATAAACGGGCATTTGGTGACTTTGTAACTCCACTTGTGCCATGGTGGAGCAGTGCAAGTGTGCGGAAAAGCGAGCAGCACATCGAGGATCCTGGCTTTTATCTGAAGAACATCTCTTATCCAGAAAGATCATGAAGAGCTTTGCACTCGGGGAAGTGTGAATAACACTGCTAAGTCCTTCTAGTCGGAGAGGTGAAAAGGCACTCATTGGGCTGGGAAAGGGTAATTGACTGATGGCTTCTGTGACCCTGCTACTCAGAGAGAGAAGGACCTTGTCAGTCAGACAAAAAATTACTGCTTAGGAACAAGCCCAGAAATTCAGTCATAAAGCTCAAATTATTAGTTAGGTCTGTGCATTTTAACCCTTCGTGAAATGCTTTAAAAATGCGGGGACACACAAAGCTAGCAGCGGTTGGAAGTCGTTTATGCCTTTAATGAGAGACATCCTGGCTGCTAGCGTCCTTCCTTTAAAAGCACAATTAGAGAGCAGCAGGAGGGAAGGGAAGATGGTGAAACCCGGGGCATCTCTGGGATCTCTGCTTCCTGCAGTGCTAATGGTGCTCCACAGAGGCACCTTCATGTAGGGGATGTGATGTGTGCCTGGCGAGGAAGGCTGAAGGTCACTGCTCCAAATGTTGTTTTTACACTGAAACGTAAAAGGAATTGCTCAAGTCTTAAAGTGGCTGAGAGCAGATTTTGGCACAGTCTTCCATTTGTAGCCCTCCCTATCATAAGATGAAAGCTTTGCAGTCCAGCAGAGTTTGAATGACCCTTACATTTCAAGGTCAGGCAGGTTTTTTGTCTGAACTTCTAAGGCTTTCCTTGCTGCTAATCTTATGTGTAGAAATAGAAATTTTTCCTGGCATGTAAATGCACCTGCCTCAAATCAAAGTCTGAATTTGACTTCTGGAAGATGTCAAGAGAGATCTTTCCTCTTCCTGTTCTGTTGTGCGGTAGCTCTGAATACACTGGCTTGTGGATTTTGCCCAAAGAAGATCTCAGAAGCCTCCTGTGGAGGTTTGTTACTGTCATCAAATGGACTTAAAAGAAGGAAAACAACGTGCTGTGTTTTCAGACAAAACTAACGTATTTTATTTTACTCCTTGAAGACTGTTCAGAAGGGGGCATGTACTGTTTCAACTGACTAGAACTTTCCTGGTGTGTTTCATCACTTTCTGATTCAACATTTAGGTCTTTGGAAAAGTTGCTTAAAGCATTGAGGTACCTCTGGTTTTTTTTCTTTTCCCGTTTGAAAGGGAATTTCATTTCTTTAAAGTGTCAGCAGGTGTGTAGAGTACAGCCTTTCTGTAAGGAGAACCAGGCTTTGTTATATGTGATTTATCTGTGGGATGTTCCTTCATTTGTCATTGGCAAGGCAGAAAAGTAGGCAATCTGGAGGGAGGCTGGAGTGGGGTGGGCAAAGACGAGTTGTCCTGGTAAAAGGCTTTTTGCTGGCCAGCTGTGCCTGAGAGTGAGCAACGGGGCTAGAGAAAGGCAGAGCTGGGCTACAACACAGTTAAATCAATTTAGGGCATTTTGGATCTGAATTCTTTCTGATTGTTTGGCCTCAACTACTCTTGAGGCAGTGAGCATAGTTGTGGAAACATGTCCTTCTCTGCCGTGGAAGTGAGCATTTACTGTGGCATGCGTAATTGCAGAAAGTCAAACAGTATCTTTTTCCCTTGCTCTAAGACAGATTTTTGTGGTTGTTTCCAGAGATCAGACAAAGGCTCTGATCTGTGACTGAGCACATCACGCCAGCCAACCTCTCTTCTGATTGATTTTTGATATTTACAGATGCTGTGGTACTGCAGATGGAGGTTATGAGCTATAGCCTATGATTCTTTCTGTCCAAATCTGAACACGTGTCCTATATATTAAGAAAGGCATTAACTTAGATAAATTTATAATGAAGTAAAAAAACCCCAAACACCTAAATATGGAGTTAGGATATAACAAAGCAATCTTGGATCACTTGTTTCAGTCTCCTAATTAGCAGTTCATCCTTTCCTGGCCTTGTGTAGAGTCTGTAGGACACAGTCCTTGTGGTGCTGTGCTGGGCTGACCCTGGATGGGCACCAGGTGCCCACCAAAGCTACTCCATCACTGCCCTCCTCAGCTGGGCAGGGGGAGAGAACTTAATGAAAAGTTCGTGGGGAGATCATTCAGTGACTCAGAGGCAAAACAGACTCGTGGAAATTAGTTTAATTTATCGCCAATCAAATCACAGCTGGATAAGGAAAAATGAAACCAAATCTTAAAAACACCTTCTCCTCACCTCTCCCTTCTTCATGGCTCCACTTCACGCATGATTTTCTCCACCTTCTCCCCCCACCAGCAGCACAGGGGGATAGGGAATGGGGCTGTGGCCAGTTCATCACTCGTCTCTGCCACTCCTTCTCAGGGGCAGGATTCCTCACACTCTTCCCTGTTCCAGTGTGGGGTGTCTCCCATGGGAGAGAGTCCTCTGTGAACTTCTCCAGCGTGTCCTTCCCATGGGCTGCAGATCTTCAGGAGCTGGGTGCTTTAGGAATGTGCAAACAGGCCGAGACTCAGTGTGACATCATTGTTATTGATTTGTATAGGCCCGACATTCCAAGGAGCTGATGAGTACAGAGATAACACCTTGTGCTGTTCAGTGTATAAAATACATGTCTCCTTTTTTCCTCAAGTGGAGCTGAATAAAGACTGTTTATTTTTCACACTCCTAAGTGAGGAACACAGTGATTGACTGTAGCTATGAGGGGTACATATCCTATTGAAACAAATTATGGGGAAAGAGTTGTATAATTCATCCACTGATGTGAGCTAAGTTCATATAACACTGTCTTCATATCTGACTGATATTGCTGTTTAGTAGATGTGACATTTAAAAGTTTAATCATGATCCTGCAGCATTCACTGGCTCATTCTAAATTGTGGAATAAGAAACGGGGCATTTGGCATGCTTTCAGGCACACTGCTATCTGCTGCAAAGTACTCAGTAATATTTCTAAATGCCTGGATCAACCTTTTCATTTATTGATCTCAGAATGTTTTACCGAGTTGAGTAAGAATCATCACATTTCTTATTTAAAAAAATTTTAAAAAGAGAGGAAGGAATGAAGAACCTTTACAAAATGTCTTTCTTCTGACCAATGTCCAGTGCTCCTGTAGTTTCAGGGACTTTGAGGCTCCTGTCTGTTTACAGTGAGACTTCACTCATCTTCAAAATACCAGCTCTGTCTTGACAGTGTTGTAGGTGGTTGCACAGATGAGGACAGCATGCCACATGTATTGCTTTCTCCCTGCTTTCAGATTTTATGTTTGTTTGGGAATTTGAGCAGTAAATCACAGGTGAAAAAAGAAAGAAAAAGTAAGTTGATATGTTGATATTGAATCTTTTCCTATTGCAGACATCAAACAGCAAGACTGTGGAGAACAGATTTAAGGTACTGAAATGTCAATGCTGTTATGCACATGGCTTAAATTACTTTTCCCAATGAAGAAGAAATGTGAAAATGTCTTCAAATCTTTTCTCTGTCTTCAATGACCTAACATAAATTCAAATTCATAGTTTTAATTTTGGTTGTTGTTTTTTTCCCCCTGGTCTTTTAATAAAATGCTACTCTTGTGGATAATTGTAAATACTCTACACTTTCAATTTAGTTTACCTGAGACATTATATGGACTATTTTACCTGGCTAAAAGCACACAGACTGTTGGGAGGGGTTTCTTTTGCTAATTATTTGAGGGATTCTGAAAATCTGATTATATGTGATTCAGACTCAATTCGATCTTCTTTTAAGAAAAAGGCAAAAACCCCCCAACACACCACCCCCCCCATATACATAGAAGAATAAATACAAATAACCTTTGGACCCTTTCTTGATATTTCTCTGAGGAGTGAAATAGGATTTGCTTTTATACCCCCTTCATATGTCAGCACTATTTTGGAGAGTTGGGGTGGAAACGCCTTCCTTGCAGTTATGATCTAATATTTTTGGAAGTTCAGGTGCTGGCATCTGTTGTGGTGGTTGGTTTCAGAATTTTAGTTTTACCAAAATGAAGCAGCTGTACTGGCTCTGGCCTCATTTCTTCCTGGTGCCTCTTCCTGATGTTATTAAACTGGTTTGATGGTCTGGTTTTACCTGTGTTCTCTTAGGAATCACCAGTTCTAACCACCCTTGTTTTGGGCTGGGTACACAAAACCCACACATGTGTTTTTACCCTGTGGCCTTGAGCATCAGCCTTGGTGCTGTGCCAGGGATCCTGGAGCTCTGTGGGGTGAAACAGCTGCTGCACCTTGGGAGAAGCAGCTTTGGAAGTAGGGGTGCAGGCTGACAAAATGAAGTGGTGCAGGTACTAAATGTGATGTTGCATTTCCTTGGTTTGGTCTTGATCTAGACCTGTCCCAAGTAGTTTTTTGCTGGCCTTATACAGTGAGTGAGTGCACTTCCCTCCCTTCAGTTCTGGTGCAAATTTGTGATGTTGACCTAATGGCATTTTCATTGTACAGATTTAGTGGGGGAACAACAGGAGGTGGGAGGATAGAAGACAAAAGAATCATGGTGCTGAGAGGCTCCAAACCAAACCTTCAAAGAAAGGTTTTAGCCCTTGCTGCTCACAATATGTTTTGGTAGTTATTACAGGTGATTACCTCTCATAGTCACAGTATGTAACACAAAGTAAGGAAATATTTCCCATTTTATACAGGTGAGGAACTGTGAGGAATTGTAGGTATTAAAGAAAGCCTACAGTTGAACCAGGAGTTCAAAAAGGCTCAGGGGGAAAGGGCCTTTATTCAGTTCTCTCTGAAACCACTCTCCTCCCTCCTTTTACTTGTGCTTTTCTCTTCTCTCTAACTGTGTGTTTAACCTGCTTCTGCACTTCAGTATCATTTACCCTTGTACTATTTCCCAGAAATCAAAAGCTTTGCTGGTGCTGGCAGCCCACAAACCCCAGCAGAGAGAACCTTCACAGTGTAGAGTGTTTGTGTGACTCTTGGGGGGAGTGAAAGGTCCTACTCCAGCCAAAGCAGTGGCAAAAGGTAGATTGTCAGTCAGGAGAATTTGTCTATTGGACTCTTGTAAACTGGCATGATAAAGCCATATGTAGGGAAAACTTAATCCCATTTATTATGCAGAGATTAAAAGTGACTTTAGCATCCATGTCAGAGAGATGATGGATGGAAACTTCTTATTTACACATTTACCCAGTGAACTCTATTAAAATGCAAGTCTAGGTAGAATTTAGTGTGCTAATTTCAGAGCAAGTCCATTACACAGCTGAATCTAGCAAAATATGTTTCCTTAGGAGATCCTACAAAGTTTCTTACTGAAAACAATGTTCAATATTCTAAACCACAGTCTGTGCATATGTAGAGAATGCATTATTTAAGAGCAAAAAAGTGTTCAGTCATGGTTTCCTTTCTGGACCCAGCAAAATGCTCACTCAACATTTTATTCCTCTGAGGTCTGTTAACTTTTTCAGCACTCATATTCTAATGGAAGTTACACTCAGGAAAGCTTTATATACCCTTTAATATTGGAGTTTTTGTTGGCACTTCTTTCCTCACCCTGTTACCTTCCCTGTGTGTGAAGGGGTGCAGTTCCTGAGCTGTAATTTCTGTTATTGTTTCAGAGGAGGTTAAACACCACTGGCATCCCTCCAGGGAGTCAGACACGTGTTATAATCCTGAGTTGCACAGCTAAAGCTGCTGAGGACTTTTCTCCTGCTTCTCTCTAAAATCCTTTGAGTAGCATTATCTGACGCTCAGCACTCAACCCCAGCTATACTTAAAAACTCACTGCAATACCAGGAAGAGGGGAGAGGCAGCACCCATCCAGGCATCCGGTGGGATGGCTCTGAGCTGCCTCCCTCTCACTGGGGTGGCAGGAGGTTCTCAGAGCTCTTCAGTGCTAGGGAGGGGAACCCAAAGTTTTTGACATTTTTCTGTTTTTTTTCACTTCATCTTAACCAGCAGTTTTGTATCTATTTTAACTTTTCTAGTGATTCAGTGGGTGGCACAGACTTCTGCAGGTGAGGAGGTTTTAGTCAAGGTACACCTGTTAGTTAAGGAACAGGAAAAGTCCACCTGATCCTATCTGGTATTTTACAGGAATGCTGAACATTTCTTTAGATCAGAGAGAGTTCTCCTAATGGATCGTTTTTGGATAGTGTTAAGTTGATAAACAGGAGGTAAGTACAGCAAGTCAGGCTTAGACTTAAAACCTGAATCTTCATCTCCTTGCTGCTGTGCTGGTCCCACTGGAACATGCTGCTTCCTTAGGATGTTTGTCTTTTATTCCAGAAAAAAAAGTATATGAAAATAAAATAAGATCAATACAAGAAAATGCTTCCTTAGACATAGAGCATGTGAGTAGATGGAATGCAGATACAGACTAAGTTCAAGTGTTACTGTCACCACCGGCACAGGGATTGCCCTAAAGTGTGCCTGGATGTTAACTTAAAGTTAACACAGTCAGTCTCTCCAGGAAGAATATTTTCAAGAGCAAACATGTTGAGATATTCCTTTACTATTTCTGCTAGAAATCAGTTGTGATTGGATTTTAGGAAATGGCTTATTTTTTCAATACTTTTATTTTTTCATGTCAGACATTGAAACTTCTGCCGTCCTATACATCTTCTAGGTACAGATAGTGCAAAACCATCAATTTCATATGTTCAGAGAGATAATATATTAAGGAAACCATGACACATATACCAGAAATACTGTGTACCTGTAGGAAATACAGCCTTGTATTTCCACATAACCTATTTACATGAAGTTATTGGCACCCAGAATTTCCATACTTCTGTACCTACCCAGCAGCCTGCTATAAAGTTTCTGTGGTCAGTCATTCCCTGCTTTGCACCTTATTTATGCATTGCACAGTTGATGTCAAATCAGACCTGGCACTTTGTTTATGCTGCACTTATTTTGCACAGATATGAATGACTGACAGGACTGCAATGCAGAAAGGAATGAGCCCCCTATTTCTGGGGGAGGGGTGTGTGTGTGGGGGGGGTGTGTGTGCTCTTCTGGACTTCTTAAAGCTATACAAAAATGCATAATCAGGTCTAAGGGTACAGAAACTACGAGGAAAAAGATTATTATTAAAAAAGTCAGTGATGCCACCTTGAAGCTGAACATGCACAACATAGAGAGATTTGCTGATGAGGGGTTACTGGGGCAGATGGTTTCTGAAGGGATGGATAATGCAACTACAATATGACTACTCTGAGCTGGCTGTAGGTAAAGTCCTTTCTTTGAAAGTATGGGGCAAATGAGAATAAAAGGGAAAAATGATCCAACTGAAAACATACTAGCCAAAACTCTCAGCCTGTTTTGTCACTTTAATTCCAAGTTAACAGTATTTCACTCTCTGTTTTTTTTCTCCACATTGTTTGAAATTAATTTGTAAAATAATTTCAGATAAATTAAGTAGAAAGATGTGGTTTTTGTTGCTTTAATCAGAGTATTCCATCCTCTGATACAATATAGCACTCATGCATGGAGAGCTTGTGACATTTGATTATCCTTTTGTATGAGAAGCAAACTTCTTACCAAATTAAAATGCTGAAATGTAAAGACTAACATGAGTATTTTCATGAGAAATGTTGAACTGTAGCTTTTTCTTACCAAACACTTGATACTGGGAAGATAAGGAAAGCTATGCTGCAGGTTAACTCCCTCTTCCACTACTAATGGTAGCTCTGATTTGCATACTGAAAAAATATAGTTGAATTCCTAGTTGTAATAAAAGATAGTTTTCTTTTTATCAATCCTTTCCTGTTCCCACTGCAAACAGAGAAGAAAGATGCAGTTCTTGAGTGAAACAGGGCATGCCAAACTTGAAGAGCTATCAGATCCCTCTCTTCTGTCTGGTCATGGTCTGGAGGCACTAAAAGTCAGGGGATTGGAGGAAGCAATGAATTCCCACTTCAAATAGAGCTCAGTCAGAAATTAGTGAAAATGCTTCCAAACTGATAAACCAGCTGGGAGTTGAAAGAATGGGAAAGACAGTGTTCTTCCATGCTGGGGGTACACTCATGACATCACTGAAAGTAGTTTCAAAGTCTGAAAGACACAGGAAGCATTTGATTACAGACTGATTACCTCAGTCAAGTACAGAGCCTGGGCTGTAAAATGATGGCAGTCTATTTTTTTCTGTGGTATCATGGAAATCGATCACTTTTTATGCACAGAGAGTTGATAGACAAGCACCAGACATCACTGGACATAACCTTATTGATTTTCTTGATAATCAAGAACGAAAAAAATCGCAGGGGAAACAAGAGACAAGATGAACTCCAGACCTCTGACTGGCTGATCTCTCCATTTTACCAGTACTTACAGCTTGTTTGTACATGAAAGAAAAGCTCATGTGTCTGTTCCTGTCCTTCTCCTCTGCTTTTACAAATGTGGATTCTCTGAATGTGTGCTCAAGCAAAAAGAGAAGAAAGAATAATCAGGTGCAAGAATTGAAAACCAAAATTTTTGTGAATTTAGACCCAAGTAATAATTTGGAATTTGTCAGTAATTTAAACTGTCAACCTCAGCCTCCCTTACGTGAATTGGCACTTTTAGGACAAAGCTTCATCGCTCAGAAATTCCTTGGGTTTTTTTGTTTTTTCTCCCAAATTTGGTTTTATTAAAGGAACATCCAAATGGATTCTCCTGCTTTTGCCTGTTCTGGGTTAGTGTGGTACTGTAATCATGGACAAATGGTATAATTCTCCTGGACATCCAGCTCTGCTCCTACACATCCAGCTAAGCAAAGGCTTCCAGGATGAAAAAGTCCTTCCTATTAAGGCAAAAGCCATCCTGGAATCACAGAGATGTTTATTGTCATTTTCTGTGGATTTTGAATTATGTCAGTCTATTCTCTGAGGTTATCATATGTAATAATGACAGTAATAAGTCACTGTAAAATAACTGTGCATTTCCAGACCACTCCAGGAGAAATAAACATCAGAAAAATGTGTTATGAAATAATCACAAAAATAATGTTAGTGTTTAAAGTGAGGTTTCCAGCTGCCTCCTCCACCTTGACATTGCTTTTTTATGGGAAGTGATAGGACTGGAAACCTGTGTGTAATAAGAAAAGAAAGGAGAGGGTGGAGGAAGGAAAACTTTCTTGAGTTGTTGTTTCAGCCTGGGGGTACAAAGCTCTTCATCCACTCACATCAGCCTCCTAAACTGAGTGTTCTCTTCCTACAAATGCTGGAAACACATGGACAATTTCAGTCTCAGCTATAGGAATTTCAGTCAGATGCACTTCCACTGATTTCTATGGAAAGCTTTGAGTGGTTCAAGAGAACAGGAAGCCATGGCAATAATCTTTGCAATGAAAGTACTCTGTATTGAGGTGTTTTCTGGGGCATGTTTCATGTGCTGGGGTTTCTGGAGGACTGGGACAATCCATGTGCTGTGGAAAGGAGGACAGGAATTATTGTCAACAATTGGAAGCACGGCCTTAGAGTTCTTATGATACTCCAAACTCTGGAAATAAGCTGCCGGTTACTCGAAGCTGGAGCCTCTGCAGGCTCTGCTGGAGGTGACTGAGGCAGTGGGACAAGAAACACAGCTGCAGTTTTCAGTTTTGAAAAGCAGGATTTGCTCCAGGGGCTGGTTTAAAATCTAGGGAAGACTTGAAGCATATGGTGAAGAACATCTTAATTTTGCACTGAAAAAATTGAAAAACTTAAAACTTGAGGCCATTAATGGAATTCAGTGTGCCAGAGATCCCTCAGAACTACGGGGAAAACACGAACTTCCTGATGAGGTTTGTACTGTCGAGCATTTTGAACATTCCCTTAAGAGCTGTTCCTGCTTCAGCCACAATATGGAGGGCTGTCCTGAGACCATCCTGGATGTTTCTATGCAGATGACTTGAGTTTTCATCATAGGTTTCAATAAAATAATGTTTAAAGTTGATTGAGATCTCTCGGATTAAGTAGTCTCTGTTGTGTCTTAAAGTAGTCTTTAGCCACTACAGAAAAGACTGATAACTTACAGAGTCTCCTCCTGAGAGAACCAGTTTAGACTTTAAGACATAACTGAAGACTTTCCTGGGAAAACTTGGGAAGAAATACTCCAAAGTTGAATACATTTATCACCAGATCTAAATTTTATGTAATTCGGGTTCTTTATGATTCTATTTCAGTTGTAACACTGCCAGTCTTGTACATTTTGTTCAGAGCCTGCCCATTCGTATGCTGTGTAATTGGAAAGCAGGATGAACAATGGGGAGATAACTGTGACATTGGTGCTTTAAAGGGCTCTGTATTCCAGGAGAAGCCAGCCATAAGGGACTCCCCCAGTCCCCTTCCTCCCTCAGAAGAAATGTTCCACAGGGGTTGGTGGAGGAGTGATGCAGACCGTCTTTACTTCCGGCCGAATTCAGAAAACAAAGCTGAAATATTTCTTGCATTGTCTTGCTGCAATGAGGAAAGAGAACGAACACCTGGCAAGGGCTGAGTTTTCTGTGGAGATGCTGAATAATGCTGGGAGAGTGGGGCAGTGCTGTGCCTGTTGCTGCCGGGGGGGATGGCCCTGAGGGCACGGGGGTTGAGGCAGATAATCCAGGGCAGGAGAGGGGCTCTGTCTGCCACTCCCCTCTCACAGCGAAAATGCTCAGTTTGTTCCTCTTTTACAGAGCTGAAAACAGGTAAACAGATTTAAGAAGGCTTTTTCTCATGCGCTTAAGAAATATTTTTAAAAATCTTTTTATGGTCAAAAAGTTTGTCAAAAAGTTTGTTGTTTTCCACCGAAGAAGAGTGGAAAAGTAGTGAGAGCTCTGGGTGTAAAACAGTCAGGAGGTGGTCACACTGTGGCTTCACTCGGACGTGGCAGAGGCAGAGGTGAGAATTAATAAGTTTAACAGGAAATAGAGGAGAAAATGTGAGGATCCAAGTGTCTGTCAGAGAGTGTGGCTTACAGGCATGGGGAGGGAAGGGGCTCTAGGAGAGAACAACTTGGCTGTGGAGCTTCTGCTTTGGATCTGCGGGGCTGAGGTTGATGGAGCTGCATGAAAAGTTAGTGATGGAGAAAGAAACTGAAGAAGTGGTTATAGATCAAATTTGAGGCATTGAGGGGCATTTGCAGGTATAGGGAAAAAGAGGTTAGTGCTGGTTTGTAAAGAAATAAAGGACAGTGTAAAAGAAGGAGCTCAGATCAAGTTCATGCAAAGAGATGGAGAGGAGGGAGAAACGCAGTTGGAAGAGTGCTCGTGGAAGGGAGGAAAAGTAGGAAATGAGGTCCCGATGTCCTGCATGACATCCCTTTGGTACAGGGATAAAACCTAACAGCAAGGGGCCATTCTGTGGGAATGCCAAAGTTGCCTTGGTGAGAGGCACAAAAAGGGGGAAACTGCAATTAAGTTTGTAAGAAAATGTACAACAGGGGAAAGAGAATTCCTGTGGAGGCAAGGACAAAAGCCAACAGACAATAGAGCTGCACTGAATAGGTGAATACTGTTCCCTTCTGCCTCATGTCCGATGGCACATTTTCTGTGGCACTGTAGTAAATGCCTGCTCCGCTGCCTGGTATTCCCATGACTTCTGCTGAGGAACCACAATGCACATGAAAGGGCTTTTATAAGTGACCAGTTAGAGGACAAACAGAAACTGTTTTCTTGGCAGAAGTGCCCTTGAACTGCAGGTTGAACAGAATGCTCTGGAAAGGATCTCACGGGCTCTGGAGACAGGGACAGGCTAATGGGGATGGAGCACTGCTGAGCAGCACCTGCGGTGTGGGGAAGGGTGGGATGTGCATGTGGCTCTCCACAGCCATCCAGCTCCATTCACCCTTCTTAGTTTCTACAGGCATCATTATTTCAGAATATGTTTCTAAGCTAATGGAAAGGTTTTTAAAAATCTGTTGGGATTTGCAGACTTTAAAGAGAGGTTTCAGAGAAAGTAATTGGCTTTACCTTCATTCAGACACTGAAGCTCAATTTTCAGTGCAGGAGAGCATTAAAAACAGCAAAGAAAAATGGCCTAGGTGCATATGGTTGTAATACAAGCTGCATTTGTAGCATCCCCAACAGGATACAAAAACAATATAGCCAAGGCACTTTGCTAGCATGAAAGAGCATCATTCCTTTGGTATTAGTTTATAGCACATGGAGTCATCTCTCACTTGCAGGAAAAGTCACTGAAATAATTTATGTCACTATTAAACAGCTTCACTGCTGATCCATTGCAGCCTCAGCACATTAACTATATTTACCATCTAAGATACAGAAAGGAATCTGTCCTGTCTGACGAGGAAGCAATAAAGTTTTAGTGAAATGGACGTAAATCAAAGTTTAAGTTTGCCTAGTAAAAATACATAAAGCTATGTTTCACATCATGTTTTATGCATAGCAGTATTCTGCATATATGAATAAAACCTGCATTTGTTGGTAAATACTGCTTCCATATTGTTGATTGTTTTGGTCTGTAAATTAAACCTGTGTACATGCAATGATCTAAAGAAAAATGCATTTTTTGGCCCATAAGTGTTTGTAAAAAAGATGCATTGAATGGTAGCAGGAGAAGAGGAAATAGACTAAATATGTAAAGCATTCACTTCCTGGCATCTCCTTGGTTTCAAGTGCACAGTTTGCTGCATATACCTGGATTTTTACTTTTCTTTTTGGAGCCTGTGGTTTTGCATTGAGCTGTCACTTTATTAAAGTCTTGCAGAGAGTCTCTATACGTGTCAGACTGGCCACAGGATGGGGTTTATTCCTGTAAGTGCTTTCCTGGAGGATGATTTGGCCACCAAGAACCTTTGTATGTACAAGGTAATGACACTTTACTTGGTCACAGGGAAACGTAATCCAGGCTTCTTCTGCCCTTGCTTTGGTAATCCTGAAATTATCATTCATCCACTGCCTTTGCTCAGACATTTACTGAAATTCTGGGCTAAGAGCTGGTGGATGGCTGTTGCTGTTGTGAGTCAGGCCCTATGTCTGAGCGTGGCTCCTTTCTGCAATGACAAAGAGCAGCAGGTTTGGAGGGAGTGGGATCAGGCCCTGGGTGTGCTCCAGTGTGGAGTGACAGTGCCTTGAAGATGGATTGCAAGGCTGATGAGAGAGGAGTGCTGGGCAAGGCCACGGAGCTCGAAGGAAGTGCCACAGGGAAGGCAGCAATAATAGGTGTCTAAGGTCAAGGAAATGATCTTTTTTTCCCCATGCAGTTATTTTGTAGTGTGTTTGCCAGTTTGAGCCCCCCAGTCTGACTGCTGGCTCTCTGAGGTGTTAGGTGAGGCTGTTTTAAATGTGGTGATGTGCTGGATGTTCTTCCATCCCACAGAGAGGGAAGAAAGGGCCAACCAGAGCCTAGAGAGAAAATGCTGTTGCAGTTGAAGTGCTTTGTGTGATCTCTTGAAGAAGAAAGACTATTTTTATGTGCTGGCCCTCACCTATCAAGGTTAGAAACGGGGAGGAATAGGATGCTTAATTTTGATGCTATGTGATATTTCAATATCATCTCAGTATCATGGTTACTTTAATATATCCTTTTTGTTTCTATCTTTCTTTAATATATCCTTTTTGTTTATATCTTGAAGGCTTAAAAAGTTTCCCTGAGACATATAAGTAAGATGGGAGCTATGCTGAAGGAGGCAGGTATCAGCTGTCCCAGAAAAAGGATATTCAGAATCCATCAGAATCTGTAGCCATCACCTTTCACATGGACAAAGTTACCCTGCCCAGCAGGCTTCTCAATGTGTCCAGTTGTCTGCTTTAACAAACACATCTTTAGGCTTCCAGAAAAGCAAGGTCATTGCTTGGATGAGTAATCTGACACTCGGAAAGAGATGCCATGGGATAGGTCTACTGCTCTCCAAAGAGTGTGCAGAAAAATAATAGTAAAACTAAAAGATAACATATAAGCAATAAAAATAGCAGGTATCTCTTCCTGGGCACATCAATCCCAGCATCATCAGCCCAGCCACGAGTTAGATGGTGAGGGAAAAACAGAGACAAAATGTGTCTCATTCCAGCACTGAAGATTACATGCCATCAAAAAGATAAAATTACCTGAGACCCTTCCAGATCACCTAAAAGTTGGGGTTGTGTATATGCAGCACATTGGAAAACTAGCCCAATTTATCATCTTTGCAAGAAAGCAAATACTTGGCAGGTTTTGTATTTTAAACAGCACTCAGAGTACATGAAAATAAATAAATAAGGTAACCCTAAAGTCTAAGCCCAGGAATGAAAATCTGAGCAGACTTCAGCCTTCATCATCAGCTTAGCTCTCTGGGTGTGACAGGCAATTTTCCTTTTTAATTTTCTCCAGCAGTAAGGAAGCTAATGGTACATCTTAAAAGATATGACCTTATCCTTGTAAAGCTACCTGAAGCTTGGCAGAAAATAGGATGGCCTCACTGTCTAAGAAAGGCTGGCTTGAATAGAAAAATTCCCTTCTTTCTTGCATCAATGGGCTGAAGAATGGGAGGGAATATTTTATTCTTGTACACCATTTTTATTCTGCTCCAGATACGATGCCTGTGGTGGTTTTTAGAGGCACCATTTTATACATTTTTATATTATGGATGCTCATAGATAGATACATAGATAGATAGATATGACTCTGTTTGGCCAGAATAAATATTGTTAGGGCCAAATTTCTTAATAGCATACCTAGGTGCAGACATTTCCTCCTCACAGCCCTCTTGAAGTCAACAGTCTGGTGTGCATTCATAAAGCTATGGGTTTGCTGGGCTTTAACATGGCAAGGGTTTTGATAAAATAAAAAGTATAAATCGCAGCCAGAGCTATTTCAGTGAGCAATCTGTCAAAATATCATTGGTGCTCTGAATCTGTCATAACTGGGGTGAGAGAAAATAGTGAATTCTGCTGTGTTTTTTTTCTGGAGGGTTACAGGTCTGGATGTACCCCCACTTAATCAGTAAATGATACATACAACTGTATTAATTTTATACACACACATAAACACCCTTCTCTGTCATGTTCTGTGGTTTTTAGCAGAGCCAGGCATTTCCCCACTAGTTTTTGGCAGTAGTTACTCCATTATCTTACTATTTCATCTGCTGTCAGAAAATGAAATGTTTAAGCACCATGAAATTCCTTTTTAAGATATCATACAGGACAGAGCCCACATCACAGGGCTGTAGTTACAGGATGAGTGTATTTTCCTTTCACTGCACAACTCTGTTTTTGTCCTGCTTTTCATTTGTTGTATATTTTCATTAGAAATGCAACGTTGCGTCCTCTCGTGATTCATGGAATTAATGAACTCCGACATCCTGGTCTGTTCAAGGAGTACAATCTGGTATTTGCAAATATTTTGAATGGATTTCCAGTCTGGGGGCCAAAAGCTGAGATTCCATGCAAAGCCAACCATAGCTGGCAAGCGGGACAAGGGAGAGCAGGAGGCAGAACCCTGCCATTCTGGCACCGACCAACCTCCAGGTCCCTGTTGGGATGAACCTGGGATTTAAACCTTCTGCCAAACGACTTGTCCAAATTCCCATTCTCTGTGTGGTTCAGCAGAAAACTAAACCTGAGCGTCACAAATGCCAAAACGATGATCTAATCACTCGACCATGTGTCCTCTATTTAACTGGGCTTTAGAATTTGCACTCTGCTGACTTGAATAGGACAGTTCACACATCCAACTACTGTTCTAGCGGGTGCCTGAAGACTTGAGCACACATTGATGCGTCGCTTTAAACTCATTTCACATTTCAAAGGTTTGCTTTGTGATCAAAGGGGCCTGGAGACTTCTTTCCAAATGAAAGCGGACATTTTGGGACTATTTTGTCACTATAGCCACCAAAGAAGTAAAAGGGCTGGGAAGAAGGAGGGGGACTGGCAATCAAGCCAAAGCGGGCTTCTTTTTTCTGGTCTGACTGCAAGACTAAGACTTGGTTGGAAAAAGGAATCTAGGTGTGTTTAGTCAGGAAGATTTTGAAATACAGCTGGAACTGAAATGGAACTGGGAGCACTTCTAATGGATCTAAAGAATGTTCTTCCATAATAGAACTTAGATTTGGGCTACCAAGTAGGTTCTGTGTCTGGCCCTGAGTATTCGTGGAACAGTGACCCAGTTTCAGGAGCAGGGATGCATCATGGCCACACCTGGGAGCTGCAGCCTGCGGGTGCCACCATTTAGGGGGAGTTTGGAGCCTCCTCACCTGTCCTGTCAGGGTAAGAATTACTAGTTTGTTACCCATTTTATTGCTTGAACCTTCTGAAATGTGATGCATTTTCTTCATCCAAGGGCAAAATCTACCCAGTTTGGCTGGACTGGCTCCATGTCTGTGACTCTTTCCAGTTTGCTGTGGACCTCCTGGAATTCAGGTGGCCCTCTCAAGCTGTGGCCCATTGCTCTGTATTTCAAGAGCTCTCACAGATCTGGCAACTGTTTTTCCTGACTGGTATCAAGTTGATCTGTAGAGATAGCAGGCAGAGAGAAAGAGAAGATTCAGATGCTGTCAGGAGTTGTCAGGGTGTTTGTTTATTTGCTTTAATAGTTGCAATGGATGTTCTGGGTCATTAGTAGCAATTGAGGAGGATTCAAGCTAAGGTCACTTAGCCCAGTTGGAGAGAGCAGCTCAAGCTGTTTGCCTCCACATGTGGCTGGTACAGATGCAGATGTTATTTTGGACAACTAATGTTAGTTCTGCCTCCTTTGAAGCTTTGTAGTTTTAAGTGTCTGAAGTGAGGGAATGTCCTGGTGCAGACCCTTGAAATTTATGGCATCTGCGGGTCATGGTTTGAAGCACAGCTCTGTATTATCTTCAGAAACACAAGGGAGAGATCTCCTGGTGATACTGTTTTATCAGAAAATAATAATTGACTGGACCTATCAACACTCGTTTGCTCTCTGACTGCTAACCCTGACTATTTACTGATTATGCAGCATGTTAAACTGATTTCTGACTTGAGTGATGTATTGATAGGGATACCCCAGTGGCTTTGAAGTCTAGAAGAGTGATGATTTATAGAGGCTGTGCCTTTAGAAAGGGAGGAACTATGTTGCAGCAGCAGAAGCTCTCAGAATGCAGGGTCAGTGGTTGCCACCCATTCCCCAGAGTCCCATTATTTGTGCCTTCATCCGATGGCTGAGGCCAAATGTTTTCAGATGTTTTATACCCCAGGACATGCCTGCTATTTTGGGAGAAAAAGCAAGTTTGGATGAGTTTCTGGATTTGTATTTGCAATGCTCCTAAAATGAGAATCCTTCACCTCAGGTTACCTTTTGCAAGTGATCTGTGAAAAATTTGAATATCCAAGGACTATTGTAAAGAGTGCTGTGTAATGCTTATGAGCTTAATCCTTAGTATAATCCCCAAACTTAGTGTATCCTGGCAAGTTTCCTTGAATAAGTGTACTTTGCAGCTGGATCCAGCAAAAAGAATTAACTCCATGAGTTAAGCAGAATGGCCAATATTCATTTTAAAATTAATTCTTGCTTATGTGGCTGTAGTCTTGCATGGCTAGGGTTGCCTCTGCATTGAGGATTGGAAAAAAAAAGTTTTAAATCCCTGAAAATCTCTAATGACATTTCTGAAAATTAACAGCTTAACTTTTTTCCTCTTTCTTCTCTATTTTCTGCCACCTTTTCTCACATCTGTCTTAGTGGACTTGTCAGAACTCGAGACAAGAAGTCAGCCAGTACAAGTGGGAAAGCAGGGCATGATATCAAGGAATGTCTTTAGGACTTGGTAGATGTTTAGCTGGAATGTTTTACAGGTGATTTTATGTGAGTATGGGTTGGTGCTTGTCATTTCTGATCTGTGAACAAAAATACTTACCATGAACACATCAATCACTTGGAATAAGAAGTTGCAAAAAGGCTTGATCTTCCTTTGAAATACCAGTTCAAAGGCTTATTGTTCCCCAAATTATCCTTAGGATGGAAAAAAAATAGTAAAAGATGCTTTCCTGGTTCATGATAGCTAAAACTGAAGTATCATTTTCCTTTTCTTAGAGCTTTGGGATAGATTTCTGGATGTATTGCCTGATTTCTTAATGTATTTCCAAATTTCACAAAATCCTATGCATGGTTCTGGTTTTTAACCACCTTCATTCGGTGCTTGCTCCAGATCAATAAACCAATTCCCTGAGTATAGAATTTCCTCCTGAAACACAAAGATCAGAAGAGGGTCCTAGGAGGTGGTGGTTACAGACCCTTTTGAAGGGAAGGGAGAACACATCCCTAGTGAGAGGCTGGGATTCCTTTGCCTTGGCACTGTCAGCACCGGAGCTCTCGGGATATTGTTCTTAGCAGGACAGTTTAACAAACACCTCAACTGACAGGGCACAGCAGCTGAACAAACAGACAAGGGTATAATTCATCCCTTTCCCTGGTTTTCAGTGTCTATTTAATGCATTAGCCGATATGATCCTTACTGTGTGATGTCAGTTGGGAGAGAAGCTGCTTCATCTGTTGTTTTTAGCCCGGGTTTAATTTAGAACAAAGGAAGACAGGGCAAGAGGTGGAAGGGTTGGCACAAGAGAGGAAAATGGGAGGGCTGGACAGAGAAGAGAGAAAGGGCACTGTCACCAGTGACTGTGGGACAGAGAAATCCCTGATAATCTTGTCTAGACTTTAATTACTTGTGCCTTGGCTACCACAGATAATTTTCTCTGACCTTGACAGTTGCAGCCGTGCCAAATGCTAACTTTTTTCCTCATCCCCTTGGTCATGACGGATCAGCTCGCTGGGAAGTGACAGATCATCCCACATCCCACGGCACCGGCCTGGCTGTGTTGCATTTACAAACACAAGGTCTTCTCTCAAACTGCCTTCCCAGCCTGAAGACACATCTTGGAAATGTCTTTTTTGCCATCCCTCACATTGCTCCTTATTATTCAGGCTGGCCACAGATACACGTGAGGCTCCTCGTGTGTGGAGACCAGGGCCTGCCATGCCGATGGAGCCTGTCTCCTTCTATTCATTTTCTGGCTTTCTCCGTGTTAGGTCCTCTTTGATTTTGGTGCTTAATCCATCTTTTTACTCTTTGTTTACAAGGGGTTTATCAGAAGGTGATTATCTCCCAGGACAAGGGCTTTTGCACACCACGCTGATAAGAATGACAAAAATATGTGAAAAAATATATTGATGAACAGCTTTTCCTTGTATTTCAGTCGTGTTTTTTGATATCTCTGATACCAATAACTTCCACTTTTCCCTCACAGTTAGGTGATGACCTCCAGGGTCGTCAATAGTGAATGCTTTTTGGTTTCATTTGGCAGAAGGTGCTGCTGAATCTGGCTGCTATTACCACCACTATTTCCATGTGAGTGCTTCTGCAATAACTGTCATTCACAATCACATGGTAGGACACTGGAAAGCTGGAAAACTACTACCTATGAGGAAAATTAGAAAAAAATTTCTGCCTTAAAATGAATTTATCTGATTCCTGTCTTCCTCAGATATACAGATTGAGGCTTAACTGCATAGAGGAGTTTTTTATTGTTTCTGTCAAGGAGGATGAAGTAAGGATTCTGATTGAATAAATGATGTGTGTGAGGCATGGCTGATGACTAGCAATCATTGATTTGCCCAGCTCTAGTTTTCAAACACTGCAATTGTTTTCCTATTTTGTGTCCACTGTCTCTGAAACTATATTATGTGTAAGTACTCTGAATATTTTATATTGCCATGCTTCTTTTTCCCCAGGTTTCTGCCTCTCTTCTTTTATCAACATTGTAATGGCCTGGGCTTTGAATTGTTTTATCACTCTAAAAGAAATTGACTGAACAAATAATGTTGCTCTTTTGTTGATTGCCTTGTTGTCACTTAAATACTATTCCAATATAATGGGTAAGTTATTACTTCTAAGACAGATTTGCTACTACATTTTTTTTCTCTGTCTTTGAGAAGAAGAAAGTTATCTCAGTAAAAATTGTATTTCTTAAGAAGGAAGAAGATACTGTGCATTTGAACCTCATGAGGATAGATGATTTTCAGTTTAGGGTAATACAGTCTTTAATTAATGAAGAGGAGTCTTTCAAAGGTAAAAGTGCAAGTGAGGTTCATTATATTCCCTGTGGTTTCTCTTTTCTTCCCTCATTGTATGACTTTGCAACTTTTTTGACTAGTGGCCCAATAAATAAATACTCTTTCATCTATATTGCTCTAATTGTCTACAGGAGGAGGAATCCAGAGCATCCAAGCAGAAGGGGAGGAAGCCAGCAACCCTGTTCTCATTAGAGGTGTCTGGCCACACACGCTCTGCCCAAGTCTTTGAAAGCAGTGTAGTTACTCTGAATTTACTGTGAGGAATTTGCCACAATGAGCTGAGACAAAATGCAGGTCTCTATTAGATGTGTAAATAATTGCACATTTGTCACATGTGGAAAGCTGGCTTGATGTATGTGTAAAGATAACTGTTTCTTGATGAGCTCAAGTCCTTGAGTTTTAGTACTTTAAGAGATTTATGGATAGTTGCCTGAGACAGCACAAAGTCTATGCTTGGAACAATGTATTTTTAGAACCTATGCATGCAGGTAATAGGCCTGATATTTACATCTAAGGAATACCCCAAACTAATGCTGCAATCAATACCAAATCTGAATGGTCAGCATCTCTGAAAGGCAATGGCCACAAAGAGAAGCAAGTGGTTTTCCTTTTGTAAAAGAAGAAATCAAGAAACAGACATCAAGAAATAAAATACAGAAAAGGGAAAAAAACCCCAAACAAATGCTCAACTCTCCTCTGCATTTCAGAAAATAAGGGTTGTGTACCTTTTTTTACCATTTATAGCTCTTCTAAGTGTGAAGAACCAGCTATGAAGAGGAAAACTCCCAATCAAAGGTGTCATATGTGGGAGAAAAGAAGCTGCTTGTTTTCAAGCTGAAGAGGTAGAGGTTAAGTGACAGTTTGAAAACAGCTGAGACTCATTCTAAAAAAATCAGTGTGGTGTACTTATTTGTAAGGGAAAGGAGTAAGAGCAGAGGTGCTGATTTCTGTTTCTCTTCGAGAAAGATCTTTGGTGGAGTTTGTCTAGCCTAAAGTCAAAAATAAGTAATATTGTGTGGCATTAAAAAAACTAAAACCCCCCCCCAAAACCCTCCAAAATGTTCTCTGCTTTGTGGCTGCCTGTATCACATTTCCCTGCAGCAGAAACAGAGTGAAATCAAAGGCAGCTGTAGCAAGATTTTCACGGGGAGTGAGGCAATGGTAAAAAGGTGTATCAATAGGGAAGTACGTCCTGCCTGGGTCAAAACAGCCTGAATCAACTGCAGCCTCTCCAAATCGATATCTAGGATGATAAGGGGTATAAAACTTTTAGAGTGTTGACTTGAGGAAATAGTAGAAGCTATCAGAGTCCATCTGAGAGGCAGGTGAGTAAGAACATGAGTGTTGGGAGCGGAACTGTGCTTTTCTGATGAGGAAGGGTGGTTACCTGGGGTGAGGGGCCTCCCACGGGCACATGGAAATGTCCCAGGGGGATGCCAGTACTGGTTCTTTGAGCTCTGCTCCACAGGGGACATCCCTTTGCGTAGCTAATGGCACTGGGAATCCCAGATGACTCTCTGAGAAAGCGGAATTGCTGCCCTGTTCAGGACCCAGAATGCCAGACAGTTGTTCAAGATGGCCACAAGGTTCCTCATCCTGTCTAAAGCACATTGAGAGCATCCTGTAAACCCCTGTTTTATGACTGACTGGAAAACAGAATTTAATTTACCATGTGGAAAGCAGGAGTGTATTATTGGGATAGGGTAACAGATAGATAAAGAACAGTTCTATGATGAATGAATGTGGAATTATATAAAAATAAGGCTTAAGAAAAAAAAGGAAGCGAAGAGATATTAGATGTATTGCAATTTTCTTTTTAGTATAAAAATTATTATGTACTCCCTGCTGGGAGGGACTTTATTAGTCTATTTAAACTAATAACTGAAGCTTTGCAAATTTATTATGGAGGAAACTTCTTTGACTGCAGCAGAGAACTGCTGGGGCTTGCATGAGTCTTTGTGTCTCTTGCTTGATTTTGAAAAGCTATCAAAAAGCAAGCAGTCATTATAATTTATAGGTAACAGTGTACAGAGAAGCCCATTTGTTGCTACTCCACACAGTTAAAAGATAATTGTCAGCCACACTTTTTTCTCCAAAATATGAGTCTGTCTGTCTAACCACAGTGTGGCACTAATGGTATAAATGCAGCAGAACACAGATGGAAATTAAACAGCAGCTGGGTAATCATCTTCATAAATGTAATATTAAAAGTACCACAATCCTTTAATTTTTGTTCTGCTTGTATAAGGCAGAGCTGCATGACAAATAGCTATCATAACTTTACTGAGAGAAAGGCAGCTTGTGACCAGTTTAAACCAAATTACTCTTTCTCCCTCCTATCCTCGCGTGGGCTTTTGAGTACCAGTATTAACAATCTGGTAAACACCAGATCGGGGTCATAAGCACTCATTAGCCCCTCAGAGAGAGGTCACCTCTGGTTTGTTGAATATTGATTAGGAGGCACAGGAAGAGACCAGTCTGATGCCACCAGGGAAGATGTTGAACATCTGAAGCATTTCGTCTGCATTTCATGAAGGTCTGGATCAAATCTGCTGTGGCCACTTTCATTTTCATTTTTACTGACTACTTTCTCTGTCTTTCCACTTTTGTACAGAACTGGGCACCGTAGAAAGCTGATTGAACAATAAACAAAAGTATTGCTGTCACCCTGAGTCTCTTGTGGGATGGAGGAGTACTCTGAGAACTTAACTTGGCTTTTCCATCCCTCATGGACAAGCCTACTTCCTTTCCTTCCTCTGATGCATTGCAAGTGTAATGTGTCTTGTCCTGCTGCCAATACCACCACAATAGATTGCAGTGTTTCTCTGAATAGAGATACTGGTGAGTCATTTTCATCTCTACTGAAATTAATTCATACATTTTCCCCCAGTTTGCATCGAAACCAGGTAACTTGACTGATTTAAAGTCCAAACTCGCAATTGGTAAATATGGAAAACCCTTCTAAAGACAGTTTCTTGAAATTGGTAGCATAATGGTAAATACTGTTGAAGATGACCTTGAGGCAATAACTTCAAAAGCAGATAATAGGATTTATGCTCTGGTAGTAGTAGGTGTTTAAAAATTAAACAAGCAAAACATTGTTTCAGTGTTAAAAAACCTCATATGTTGTCTTAATATGTGCTATAATCCAAGCCTGACTGTGCATAATAAGCTTGTAATTCCATTGATCTATTGATGGGGAGATAACAAAGCCCTGCAAATGGCAAATGGATCGTGTGTGATATTGATGGACCTACTCCAGCGCCGCAACCTTTCCGTAGTCTCGCTGTGTCCCCGTCCTGCCTGCACCCAGCCCATTGCCTGGAGATGCCCTGCCTTGCTCAGTGCCCTCAGCAGGCTGGAAAGCCAACCAGTGAGGCTTTGCAGATGATTCCACCAGTTCAAGCACTGCTTTGCCTGCACTTGGCAGCCCTCATGTCCTCTACACTATTGAGTGATTGTGAGCACGCACAGCTGGGTAAAGTGATCCCTGGACTGGTTATCACACAGGAACCACATCAGTTGCTGGTTTTGTAACATGGTTCTCAGAGTAGTTTTCCCCATTTTTCCCTATGCTCACAATAAGAACTTTCGGGGCGTTGACATTTTATGGTCATACACACAGGGTGTCATAAGGGAGGCAACCTTTTAATGTAAAGTTAAACATGAATGTTGAATAAATGTGGGATGTAGATATAAACATTAAAGGGGAATGTTACAGTTAAAAGAAAGTGTTTAATATTTTGAAATTAGTGGCAAAGGGAGGGCAAATTGCTCTTCAGCTCATCTCACTCCCACAAAACCTGCATTTCTTAAGGCATGATCCTCTACTGTTGCAGTCAATGACAAAAAAAAATAATTCCATACTTCTTTGATAAGTGAAGGTTGAAGGCTTAGAAGAGCTGTTAATATCATCTTGCCCATTAGTTGTTTTGGAAAATGAAACAAGCTCCTTTAGACCTCTCTTCCCATCTCTTATGGCTCCAGAATCAGCAAAACAGATTATGGGCTAGAGATACGATCTCACTTCTCCTCTGCTGTCTGGGGAGTACAGGGCTGTCTTTGCCTTTATGAAGCATATCCCTACAGAAAAGGGGAAAATCTATGTAATTTTGTCCTGCATTATACACTCCAGAAAATGCAACTTCATCTATATGATGGTCTGTGATGAGGCAGAGAGCAGGAGCTGCTCACCTAATAATCTCCTTGTTTCCAATTCAGAATCTTGCCACACTTTCCTGAGGCAACACTGATCCAATCCATGCTAATTGTCTCTCTTAGCTCAATGCAGAGTTCATAAAAAGTAAATATCGGGTTAATGCAAAATAGGTTTTGCTTTGCTGAGCATTAAAGTCTGCCCTTCTGATGCAGACCCTCATTTTTATTCAGAGAAAGTCAGTGAATGAGGCTCAGAACTTTTTGGGAACATTTGTACCATCCATATGGTTCTTTTTTTCTGAAGAGGAATATGACTGGAGTTAAGGCATTTACTGTTAAATAAATGTTTCTTGTTTTAATTTCTCATCACTCCCAAAGGGTTGGGATGGAAATCATAGTGCTTTAATACAGATGGAGCTCTGAGGTAGACTGCTGCAGTGATGAGGAGATATTATGGACTTCTTAAATGGTGTGTGGGTTTCTGGGGAGAGTAGAATATAATCTTGTCTTGAACATCAGACAAGGTGGTGATCCTAAGAGATCTGCTTCCAGGGTCAGAGCTGGAAACACCAGCTGCCTGCTGCCCAGATGTAGGGGCTGTTCACCCTGCAGTGCTGTTGTGACACACTGGTCACCTTCTAGCTCAGTCATGGGGCCAGCAGTGTCAAATGTGTGTTTGAAGCAGCACTTTCTTGTTGGGATGGTGCAAGAGCCCTGGTTTCCCCCAAAAAACACTCTTTCTATGGTTTTAGCTCAAATGAGGGCTTTGTTAACTGGGAAGTGTAGTTTATATATTTGAGTCCCTAAGGATGTGGAGAGGAAAAAACGGATTATCTGCAGGGCAGGATGACCAACTGAAGGGAGTGAGAGGACCAGGGCTGCTTGGAGGGGTCTCTTGGGTTCAGCTGGGTGCTCTAGGCCCAAGCCCAGGGCTGCTAATGCCCAAAGGAGAGCAGTTTCTCGTATTCTGGTCTGAATGACCTCCTTCCTTTGACTTTGGAGAACCCTCTCCTTGGGCTGGCAGACAGGGAGTTACCCCGAGCCCTCTCCTGTGACTGCCCTTTGCAGAAGTCTCTGTTGAGGGGGACATGTATACAAATAAGAACGACAAAATGTGAAATCTTTCAGTCTGTGTACAAGCTGTGTGTTCCTTGATAGGAAAAAGTGAAATATTGCAGTGTTCAGGTACAAGTTTTGTGGGAGGGGTTTAGAACATTTCAAATTAAGGCTTGTTGAGTCAGTGACTCAACACTGCCAGATTGTCTTCAAATCATAGACTTCAACGTTTTTTCTGTTTGTGTTCAAGATAAACCTGACAGTTTTCAGTCTAAGCTGTTTTTTAATTCCCTAGCCAAGATTGTATACCACTGAAAATAGAGTTTATAATAGCAGTTACATCTTTTAACTATGAGGCCTTCAGGATGGCTCCATTATATTGCAGTTCTGTTAATTAAAACAAAGGGGGAAAATATATAATAGGATTGTGTTAATTAAGCATGAAATGAGCAGTCTTACCTTAAGACACTTGTCTATCTGTTTTTCCTTACTGTGTGAGCAGTTGTCTTTGTCTTCCTCAAAATACACTGAAATTGAGGGAAGGATTTTTTTAAAAAAGGAAACTTCTAAGCCTTCCTATTCACTGTCATTCTGGCACCCTCTGATTTGTCACATAATTGTGTTTAGGCATCTTTGGGCAGTGGATGGGAACACAGTGGAGCCTGGTTCAACAGGTGCTTCGTGTTGAATTCAGCTTGCCAAGTGCTACAGACTGAATCACTGGAGCTGCTGGATTAATAGGCTGGGATTTTTTTTCCCTGTGTGCTTTCAGGAGAACTTGTACTGAAAAATAACTTTCACTTCTCACCTTAAACCTGGAGGGTTTCTCAAAGAGTCTGTGGTGTTGTAAATCTGCAATACAATTTGTAGACTCTTAATAGTGATCATAATGCAGAAGCAAAGCTTTTATATCAATATGACTACACCAGGAAAGAAAATTGAATCTTTCCCCATGTTTTCTGAGTTAAAATTTAAAACATGCAGCAGCAGTGTAGGTCTAGAAGCTGTAGGTAATGTTGAACTCGATTCTTTGAGTATGATATTAAGCCCCCAGCATTAATTTTTTTTGCATGGTTGTGCTACATTTAACTTCATTCTTCATATGAAATCTATGCATTTATATTTTGAACACATTTCCACCCAAGAGAATTGGAGCCCTTATGAAATGGATTGAAGTGACCTCAGGTGCTCACAGGGTTGGGGACAGTAATGACAGCATTAAATACCATTCAAAACATTACATTTTGCTAATGCTTTAAAGTATTTTGTATTAATATTAGTATTAATACAAAATTAATTAATAGTTAGTATTTTGTGAGCAGTGTTCACAAGAATATTGGTTTTTAAAGGAAAAAAATAATGCAGCTGTCAGGTTTAAATAAAGAGAAAGTTCATGCAGAAGTCAAGTTTGTCCATGCACTTTCCAGGAGAATTCAAAGGTAAGAGCAGAGCACGGGGCTCAAATGGGCAGAGTTGCCTGGCACCAAGTGGCCCATGGGACTTCTGCCAGTGACAGTAGCCAGCACAGCTTTCAAATGGGTTATAAAACCCTGGAAATCAAAGCAGAGGCAAGATGTAAAATATGTTAACTTCTGTCACTTGCAAGGCTCAGGGAGACACCACTGTAGAAATAAAAAGTAATATTCTGAGTAAACCAAAATGACAGAACATGCATTGCAAAGTGCTGCTCAAGCATATAAAGTGCAATCCAGCCACTGACTCAAATGAGATATTCTGCAAACTGTTATTGAGCACCAGCCTCGCACCACAGCAGTGTCTGCACAGAAGAGCTCTGGGTAAGAGCTGGAAAAAGTTCTAACTTATCCAAAGGAGTCAGTAGAACTACTAAGGTGAAAATTTTTGGAGTATAGCTGATCAATCCATCTGAAACTGCTGCTAAAAGGAAACAAAAATATATTTCTTGGTAAGAGTTTTGATAGCTGAAGTGAGGTTTTTCCAGAGTTGAAATGCATCAGGTTTCTGATAGCCATTATTAGATGAAATACTGTTGGGAGACTTCAGCTCTGAGCTGGTCTTGTCCCATTTCACCAGAATTAAAGGGTGATTTGTGAGGTTGCTGTGGTGGGAGCAATAGTAGTAATTTTTTGTTGCAGGGCTTAAGATTTTATTGGGTGTTGTGCAAGGGAAAATGAAAAATCTCAATGTATGTTCTCAATTCTACATTTTTAAAATGTGTAATGATGGAGCTTAAACTGAGCATTGCTTTTGGTGTGTGAATAGTAAAGAAAAACCAGCTTTTTCATCACGTGCTGGCTGTGAAATGTTTAAAAGTAATGAAAATAGCCTGGATAAAGATTTTAATCTCAAATATTAATGGATGTCTATATATTTGTCTGCTCAAACTGAAATTGGATATTAATTTAAAAAAAAAAAAAGAGAGAAACCCCAAACTTTCTACTCCTTCTCTGATGGTAACAAGGAATGTGAACAGCACACTGCAGACAGGGCACTGTCTGTCTGGTGGTGCCACACATCCCATCCCTGCTCTTCAAACTCTTCCAGCTGCTCCCAGACACCACACTGCATTGTGTTCCTGCAAGGCTGCAATAGCCTGCCTGAATTTGGGGTCTTCCTCCCCTGTCTGGGGGTCAGAGTGGTCCTGGTGTGCCCTTCACCCCTGGCCCCACACACTGCCCAGCCTCTGGCACGTGCCAGAGTTTCCCAGGACCAGGGTCCCTGTTCTCCAGGGCAGGGAGTGACATGGGCTCAGGCAGAGCTCTGCGAGTGTTTGCAGTGCTGCAGCAGGAGGGAGGAACCCGCTGCAGGAAAGGAGGAGGGTGGCCAGGGGAAGATCTCCCCTTCCCTTGGGACACCAGTGATGGGACACCAGCCACCAGCGAGCTGGCACAGCTGCAGCTCTTGGTGGCACTTGTCACAGCTTCTTCCTGAGCTGAATCTCCCTTGGAGTGTGTGCTTTGTGTGAGCAGGACTCAATCCACTGTTTTAGGCTGCCAAGCCCACGGCTCGTGTTGTGACAAAGCCTTGTTCTTTGAGGAAGGTGACTGCAAGCCAAGCTTTTCTCTGTGGCTGCAAGCAGAGTTACAAGTGGAGTTTCAGAGTCTCTTGAGAGCATCTGGAGTGGTAACTGGGATGTGCCTCACACTGTGCTGGGAAAGGGACCCAGAATCTCGTGCTTCTGGGGCAAGATATCAGTCTCTAATCCAGTCACTAAGGACAGACATAATCACACACATTAAAGACTTACTTTATGCCACAGACTGTGTGACTAAATTGGCCTGACATGTTTGATCTAGATCCTTGTGCTCACATTGCATTTTAGCCGTGCTCAGAGCTGCCTGGGCACTCTCCTTGTCTCTGCAGGGCGCTGCTGCAGGCTCAGTGTCCTGACAAGGACTCCTGCCCTGTCTCTGTCACATGTTTGACTACAGATGTGCATATGTACCATTAACTTGTGGGGTTTATTTCCACAGAGTTTTTCCATTTGGGCTCACATTTAGATTCTTAGCTAGTGCTAACTGGGTGTTTCTCCAGTTGTTTTAACAGTGTTTTTCTTTGTGGAGTGAGACTGTCCAAGCACACCTCAGGGATAAAGATAAGATTTGAAACTGGGAGCCGTATCGTTCAAGAAAAATTCAAACCCTTCAAAAAGAAAGAAACAGCAGGAATGATTTGATTTTCAAATCGTGTTAGAGGGAAAAGTTTATACAACAAGAACAGAAATAAAATGGTTTGTATGTTTGGTGGGTTTTTTTGCCAGGCCTCAGATTCAGGGTATCGAATGGATTATTATTGGTTCTTATCTAAGTTTAGAAAGAGCTGTGAATATATAATGAATACAACAGAGAGATTTCAGTGTTTATTGGTTTACTGGTTTATTGATGCTTCACTTGCCTGTCTTTGCAAGATGTGCCATTTATGAATACTTGGCTAATATCCAAAGACACTCTAGATTTGTTCCATTTATTGCTCTTCTGAGTTTGCCTTTTGGCAAAAAGTCTCAGATCAGGAGCTGCTTGCATATCAAGGCTCACAGGTCTGCTTTGAAAACCTGCCAGGTCTTGGAAGTCATGAAGCCTCTCGCTTTAAATTAAGGGAACAATAATTGAATGTATTAATTCTAATTCTTGGCATTTTTTTTGTAATAGGCATACTTAATTTTGCCATAACTTCATGTAACTGAATAAAGATGGCATGCAGTGTTCTGGGTTTCACTCAGGGGAAGTACAAGGAAATGCTGCAGAGGGGGAGGTATTTTGGACATAAGTTACAAAGAAGTTTAGGTTTATTATGCTGATGAGGGAACAGCCAACGCAACACTGGTCATGCTGCTGGTGGTGTCTATAGGGAAAGGCCAAACTCACTTGTTTCATCCCTTTTAGAGGGTTCTGAAGCTGCTTCATAAATGATGGTTTATGTTGGTCAGTGAAGCAGGGATTGCTGCACAGCCTATTAACAACAACAACCAGAGCAGGAAGAAAATACCTTACACATCTCTGTTCTTGGGTGGAAGCAGTCTGGCAGCAAAGAGAGCAGTGGAGCAAGCACAGCTTGGGGTTGGACTCATTCCCCTGGAGCCTGTGGGCTGGCTGGGCCTGTGAGCAGGCTGGAATCACCCTGAGGCACTGGCCTCAGAGGGGTTAGCTAAGGATGGCTTTTACCTTCTGTAAGTGCCTAATTAGAAATATCTCTTCTAAAGGAGCTTCAACCTGCAGAAGGGGAGAGAAAGTGCTGTGCAAGGAATGGTGAAGAGGTGGTGATGAGCAGAAAAAGCAAGAACTGGCAAAGAGTAGGAGCTGCAAAGGCACAATCGACTGCTTATTAAAGGGCACTCTTGGGTTTCAGAACAGGACAAGGAGGCAGGAGGATCTACTGATGGCACTGCTGAGGGTGCTGATCCATGGCTATTGAGAAGCATCTTCACTGGCCACTTGTTGGAAACAAAACAGAGCTGCCTCTTTCCATTTATCGAAGGCAGGAACTGATCTTCTCTCTGTCCAGCACTTCCTTCTGCTCCCAGATCCTCATTCGTGTCACAGGAGAGCTGGACTTGTGGTTACAGAAAACACTGGCGCTGCTATATCGAGTCAAGCACCCACAAACCACTTGTCACTCTTCACAGCTCAGGAAGGATTGATGCCCAGAGAACTCATCAGTACAGAACAGCAAGGCAAATAACCACCCCAGCTGCCCTGACTTATTTAATCTTTGTCCCAGACCTATGCAGTGCTCCTCCCTCTGGAGCTCAATTCCAGATTTTGCTCATTTGATCCATCTTTGAGCCAAATAAGGAGATGTTCTTTTAAGGGGGGAAGAAAATGAGTGCCATCAGCAGGGAGCTTGATGGCAAGCGTGCACCTCCATGTATTCTGCTGTCTGTTCTTTTAACAATCAATCCATAAATGACCTTTTTCCTTCCTGCTATACTCTATAAGCTGACCAGCTTCTTTCTGTTTCCCAGATCCTCCTATTGTGTTGTAATTGCCTTATTAAAATTTCCATGAGCATATGGAAACGTTATAATACGGTTTTCAATATGAAGTTCTAACTCTGACTATTCAGTTCTGTAGGCTATAGATCATCTCTCATATGCTTTTGAATCCGGTATTGATGTTGCTCTATATTGTAATGGGGTTATATTTCATTTTCTTAATGTCACATTTTAATTAATTTCTGATATTGGTACCATACTAAGTATGTTATTCATATGAGCACAATGTCTTAGGTCGAAGGTATAATTAAATATGCACTGGAAAGGTGTGGTTTGCATCTTGATACTGAAAATGACTTATAATCTTTATAACTGTTACATATCCTATGTTTCATAGATAGGTGTGTCATATTCCACTTAATGCTCTGATAGTCAGGTTCCTGAGTTGTTGTAAGACATTATGTGTATTCTGTATTTCCTATCAGTCTTAAAATTGCTGTCCCTTTCACTCAACGTCTCCTTTTTGCTTTGCCTCAGAATTTCTCCCCAGTCTATGACCATATTGATCCTATCACTCATCCTGTATTACCTAATCAGTTTTAGTTGCTTTGGTAGGACTTACATACTAATTGCAGTCTTCTGGATCAGCTTTTCCAGTGTGACACTGCTACTATGAAGGCAATGCTTAGCAGAAGAATTCTAGCAGTGGAAGTCACATGGAAGACTTGAAACAGCGAAATGCAAAGTCTCAAAGTCTGGGAAGCAAACAAAACCCCCTGCAATTTCAGTTCTGATGTGAAGGACAGCCTGACATGTTCTATGTTGCCTCCTGTTATTGCAATAATACTGTGGGAAATAATGCCGTGAGTGACTTTCCTGTGGAATCGAAAGCAGGAAAGATGTCTGAGTGCAAATGGGTACAGCTCCTGTTAGCTGCTGCTGTGCACAGAGGTCAGGGGAATTTGCTTGGTACAAGATACGGTTCATGAGGCTTGTGATTTCCTGCTTTGTGTAGTTTGCCTTGCTTGGCATCTTCTGCTAAGATTAAGGGAGGGTGCCAAGTAGCTAAAGCCAAAATATCAATTGTGTGTTTTGGAAAACTGAAACATTCTAAGACTAAAATATTCTTACTTTAATAGTAGCTTTTTATCAAAGATATAAGAAAACCAAGTCTTGCATAGGGAGCTGGTGTGGAATATGGTCAACAAGGTTTAAAATTGTAACTTGGCTGAAACATGGAGCTAAATCTCAAAGTTTTCTCTATGAATAACCTATTTTAATGGTCTGAGTGTCAGCTGCATGAAGTTTGCACTATTTTCCTCAGACTCCAGTGATGATGAATGTTCTTACAAACCTTTTGTTTTTCCAACAAGAAAAAAAAACGTAGCATAGTTTCCCAGTATCCCTTTAGCAACAATAATTAATCCTCTGGCACTCCTAACTAAGCATTTAATGTCAAGTTTACCTTTCACCCTTAACTCATCTAGACATTAACTGGTCTATAAAATTCACTCGAGAATTCAGTGCCAGTTATAAAACTCTTGTTCTGAAATGTGAATTTTTTCTTTACATTAAAACATTTTAGTCAGTGAAATATCTTCACATCAAACAAATGATGGATGAATGATCAATTGCCAATACATCTGGTTCATTCAGTTTTGCATTTTATTACTTTGTGGACGAGGCAGATATTATCCAAATTCTTCTGTCAATGGCACAGTGGAAACCCTGACTAATTGTTGCAGTGAATGGCACTGATCTGCATTTTCACACATCATTGACCAAAATACAGCCCAGAGCACAGAGGAAGAGGTGGCACTAGGGAAATCTGTGAAGGATACAATGTCATAAAGCTCAGAGCAACTGGGCTTAGTGAAAAATCCTTGGAGCCTTACCTTGCTACAAGCGGGTTTGATTTGATTTTTCACCAAGTCTTTTCACCAGGGCTAAATGCTGCTGCGTGGTGGGAAACCTTTGGTTTTGTTAGGGGCAAGCTAACACCCGTTCCTTAAGGGGACTTCCGTAGCAATGGGCTGGTACTGAGTCTCTGGGAGGAAGCAGGCTGAGGGGGTCATCACGGAAAAGCAAAAGTCAAATCCCCTCCTTCATCTAGAATGAGAAGAAAATGTGGAAGCCTTCTGCTCTGTTCTTTGGTAAAAGTTTGCTGGCGTGTTTTATGGACTTGGAGGCAGATGTCATGGTAAGATTAAAAGGACAAAAATAAATGGTAAATGTGAAGTCAAAGGAAAGCTGCAGTTTGGGGCCCCTCGATAGGACAGGAAGGTTTAATGAACTCTGCAGAGTGACCGTGCAGTCCCGGCGTCTGGCACTGCCCACCCAGCTCGGTCGGGTGTTGGCCCATCATTAAATCAGCTTCCACAGGCACAGCCAGCCCCATCCCTGGGGCTCTGATGTTATTCGAACGGAGCTCAAGTGAAAAGACTGCCAAGACTTCTCCTTACCTTGAGGAAGGAGTAGAAAGAAATGAGGTGAGAAGCTGTATTTGCAATGAATCACTCCCAGAAAATGGTTTATTGCAGAGATATCTGTGAAAGCGAAGCCAGGATGAGGAGCACACCTATGAGCCCACCAGATCTATTAACTGAGGATGTCCAGGGTAAGAATCAACAAGAGAAGATTTTGCACTTATTGCTGAAAAAAATGTAAGTGTCCCCTTGGGAATTCTGACTGCCATTTGATAATAACTGCTAAAACCCAGTGTTTTCAGGATTTGCAGGTGTCAATCTAACTCATGTTTTTTCTCACCTGTGATGTAGGTTTCAGTTTATGTTTATTCCTAAAGTTTCTGTAAATGTGCTGCAAAAAAACTCCTGTCAAAAAACTGCAACACGTTTAACCAGCAGACATCAGTTATGTAGATTTTAAATGTATCATTCACGCAGAGTATTAAGCATAAAATGGGTTTACTCATGGTCTGAAATGTTTTGAATAATACATTTTTAAAATGCTTTCGTATTTTCTGGAGAACGAGGCCACAAAGTTAATTTAGATGTTTCTTTCTGATGGTTTATCTCTAGTATTTTAAAGAGGTGTGTCATTGTGTGAAGGCTTTGAAAAAACCAAAACAACAAAGGAAAGCAAAACATTGCAACCTCTATTTGTAGTGGTTGATGACAGTGAATTGGAAATGTTAAACAAGCAATATAAAATGGCTGCGGTGTTCTGTGATAGTTCTGTGTATATTCTTGACAAATGCTTTGATGCTGAAAACTCCCATTGTGATATTTTTCAGAAAGGAACACTTCATTTTTTTATTATCCAAACTGCTTTTAAAGTATGTCATTGTTTCCATGTTTACAGTTTATGTAGTCTAATAACAATGTTTAGGGAATAAAAGGCACTGAACACTTCTCTTAAGGGCCAGAGACATTTTTTGAGAGTGAATATTTGCAATATTAAACAGGTATTTTTCTTTGAAATGGGGAAGAAGAAACAGTAATTCTTGGGTTTTACTGTGTAAAGGCCAATTTTGCATTGGGCAACTAAAATACTGGTTGTACACCCATGTATCAGTGAAATAGATTCCACAGCTGCTTTTCAGCTGTTGGTGCGTACCCAGGCTATGATAATGCCACGCGTTTCCAGTGCTTACCCTGCAATGCTGTAAATTCACCTGAGCTGCAATTACACACCTGCTTCCTGATGCTGCTGGGCTTAAAACCACCCTGGGTACATCCTCTGTGCTGACTAGTGCCTTAAATACATGTATTTTCCAGTTTTGGTGGAGATCTGTGCAGCTTTCCCTCAGGCCAGCAGCTCGAATGCGGCTCCTAAATGCTGCAGTCTGGAAGTGTCTGTGGTGTAAGTGCCTGTCAGGAAACACGAGTTGCATTTTCTCACCTCGCTGTTTGATGTCTGTCAGAGCTGGAGGTTCAGCTGGAGCCCTTCACACTGGGAGAAATCAGAGCTGGGTTCGTTGGGTTTTTGGCTCCAGAAGGAAATGACAGCCTTGCTCGGGGATGCTCTTACACCTTGGAGCATCACGGAGCTCCCCAAAGTCAGAAGGGTTGTCCTGGCTTTATAAACTGATCTTTGTCCTCTGTTATACTGGAGCTTTGTGTAGGTTTTGAATGGCTGTAGGTAGAGAAATTCATCCCCGAAGATGTTCTTTTCTTTGTCTGCAGAAGTTTCTGTCTTTCGGAGAAGGCAGGTGCATTACCCTGCCTGAACAACGTCTTTGAGATTGACTGTGAGAGTACACTGTGAGGCAGCACTAAAGACACTATAAATAGTGAATCATCTGTCGCAGACAAACCAGCTCCTGTAATGGAATCACTTGGATAGCTGCCATTTATCCTTATCATTTTTCTAGTGAGAGTTTTACATTAGGGGAAAAAGACATGAAGAAATGTTTTCTAGCTGCCTGCCCGTCATCCTTGAACCAAGATTTATACAGGAACTGATCTTTGTATCTTTAACATTTATTGGTATTAACAACACAGGAGTGTAACAAATAGTCAGACTTACCATTTTTGCAAGATATCAAAGAGGTCAGGAATCATTTTTGTTTCTTTTTTTCTTTCTTCTTGGAAGTCACAAGGTCGTTTATGAAATAATATTTGGGAGGAATATGAAGAAAGTTAGAAAAGCTGCTGCCTGTCCTAGTAAGCTATTTAGAAAGATTTACTAATGAGCCACAGTGAAAGAAGCCAGATGAGCAAGAATGCAATTATTTACACTAGATTTGCAACATGAGCTGTGTAACAGCTACACCAGCTTAAGGAGCACCCAGCTGCCTGCCCTCGTCTCAGCTGGTGAATTCCCACCTGTGCTCTGGTTGTTCCTGCAATTGTTCAAGGCGGCAGCACAAATTAGAGCAATAAAATGATCTGGGTGGGGCAGGTTTTAGCCTGGATAATTTTACTGATTTGCAGTGTAGCACCACAGAGGGGTGGGTGGCATCACAGTTTGGTGGCAGATTGAAATAGAAATGCGAATGAACAGTTGAGAGCAGGGTGGAAGAGTAGAAACTTAGATTAATTTTGGTAGAGTCTTGCTATGTCCAGACCTGGCATAATTGATCAGAAGCACATGAACTAAGTGTGTAACTTGTCTTTCATTGCTTCATCTGGTTTCCTATTTTATTGGTCCATGTAGCTCAGAGTGAAAAAAAAGGCAGTTTGTCTCTAAATGGTGTAATTGTTCACTGTACCATTCCTTATGTATTAGAGTTAACTGTAACAGCCTGGTGAAGAAAGTGGAAGGAAACCCTGGGCGAGAAAGTTTCAAAACCAGCAACAGCAGCAGGAGGGGAGGAACTACCTCAGAGAAATAAGGTACTGTAGGAAGCTGAATCTAAACACAAGTCGAGACTGATTTTCTGGCAGCAAAAAGACAAGGAAAAAGCAAATGTGAGATGCAATAAAAAACCAATGATGGCAAAAGTAAAACAAAACTGTTTTCTGACTTAAGATCAGTCATTTTATTGATTTTTAAAATAAAAGCTCTGTTTTATTATGTGTGCCTGAATATAGCAGGCAAAACCTAAACCCAGAAATGCTTGCATAGCCTCGGGCAGCCCCCAGTCCCCTGGCCAATAACTCTTGTCTCCCTCGTGCTGCAAGTGCAACAGTGTGTGTACTGTGTTTGCAAGGTCATTTATCCACAAAATCCCAGAGAACTGCATGAAAAGGGTCAAGAACAATCTCTTTTGACTCTACTTTAAGCAAATCACTAAATTTTTGTTAAAACAATTGTAAAAAATCAGGGAGAAAGTTAAAAAAGATCCAGTGCAAAGATACACGATTACTACAGTGTGTGTCTAGAAGCTGCTTCTTAAATGTAGTTCTGCAGCAGTTAAACGCTAAGGTACCCCTGGGGCTCAGCTTTGTCTGACAGATGAAATCCAGGGATAAAATCTCTTTTCAAACAAAGCCATACCAAAGCCCATGAAAGAAAAATAAAGACAGACGATGCTCATTGGGGGTGTCTAGAAAAATATGAATACGGTAATGTCGTTATATCTATGGATTGTGCAATTCCATTGCCTTCAGTGGAATTGCACCAGCTTAGCCTGCTGAGTGTTTCAACCAGCACACCCAGCTCTGCACTGAATGAATCTCCTGATAACAGATTCGAGAGGTGTGATTCAATAACTCCTGCTCTCTTAGGCACCAAAATGCTTGTAGCACATCTGTAAATGCAAGGCACTTGATCCTGCCAAAGAGCCCTTCTTCTGCTGAGGAAGTTGCCAGTATAATTGCAGAAGGTGAAGAGGATTAAGTCTGCGACAGCTGATCACTTGAGCCCCCTTTAGGGAGGTGAGAAAGGCACCAGTTCAGCCGAGCAGCACTGCTGAGCTGGCTCCACTCCACCCCGGAGAGGCGATTCAGGAGCCCACTGTGGCTGTGGCATCCCGAAACTGATGAGAATGTGATCCTGATTTGAAACCAGGTATTGACTGGGAAAGGTGGAGCCATGGAGTATCTGTGCTCATGTGGAGCAACTTCTGACTGCTGACAGGGTGGATTGTGGTTCGGAAAGAATTTGGGGTGTTGCCACTTGTAGATTGAGAGATGTGGAGTTAATCCTGCTAATTGTTCTAGTGCCCTGTGACTTTCTCTTTCCTGGGCCTCATTTTGATAGCAGGACTCCTCTGTGGGAGTTGTGCAAATACCTACAAAATAGTTGGAGACAGAGTGACACAAACTCCTTTCTGCATTGGGAGGAGGAAGAAGAACAGTACATGCATACAATTTCCACACAATCCAGCCCTCTGTGGTTGTTCTGTTTATTCCTGGGGCTCTGGGTTGAAAATTTCTGCATTTGGTCACACTGCAGTATTTTAGTAGCCTTTTCAATTTCTTTCTGGGATTGCTTATACACGAGTCTTATTTTGGTTTTGGACTTTGCACAATATTTGAAGAGAACGGCAGAAAATCCAAAACCCTGAATACTTCACTTCAGACTCTAAAATTACCTTCATGCATTTCATAAAAACACCATTTGAAAGTGAGCCTTATGTTGAACAAAAAGTGAATGTATTTTAAGTGAAAAGAATTATCTAATGATTTGACTTATCAGAAATTTATGTATAATTAGTGCGAAAATAAATATTTATTGATGCTTTAGCTTATGTTTAAAAAAAGGGAATTAATAGGGTTTATAAGGATTTGAGAATTTTTCTTAATTTTGAGTGATCCTTTAAATAAGAATTTATTAGGGTTTTCCTCAAATATATCAAAGTGATCAAAATAAAACCGAAGTCTCTTGAGTGGACCTAAGACACAACTAAGATTAGTACTTGAAATCAGCTTTTTTCCCTGTTAAGTACTGAGGGCAGTTCCTAGGATCCCAGTGACAACTTGCTGTATTGAGTCTCCTTCCTGAAACTGTGTGTGCGTTGAGTCATAGAAAGCTATTCAGATATCATAATAAGTCATGATAGAAAATCCTACACAAAATTCTTATCAGAACACAGCTTAAATACTGAAGCCCTTACTCAGCTCAGATGGAAGCTCTGACATCAAATGGAAATGGAGTAGAAATCTTTCCATGGGCTCTGTTAGAACTGACACTTGGCCATAGGGGCTCTGCATGTACCTAGAAGTCAGCAGGTGTTGCTCTCTGGCTGATAGCAGAAAGAACAGATAAGTAAGAAAGAGTCATGGATGAAAGGGGGGAAAAGTTTCTTTCCATTTCACAAGGTAGTGGCATTTGTAGGTGTAACTACAGCATCCTTGAGTAAGAAGAATGGCAATGTTACTTGATAGTGCCTAAGACCTAAATTAAACTATGCTTTGCTCAGGGAATGAGTAAACTGGAGCACTTCTCTCTTAACCATGGGTCATTTTGCTCAGCAAATTGCCTTGATATTTAAATGGTGAAATACTTGATAAAACCATTCTTTATTCTGGTAGTGCTTCGATGAAATTAACCCATTAGTCAGCCCAGGACGGGCTGTCAGTCCCTCTGCAGCGATGGGACCGGTGTTGAGTGCCAGCAGCCTCATCACTTCTTTTTCTTGTGCTATTCTGTATTACAAGAGAAAGTTAGCAGTTGAAAAGTTATTTTTATGCTAGTGCAGAGGCAATATCTCAAATGGTAAGCTTCTCCTGGAATTTATTTTGCTTATCTGAAGAGAGATGTCCCACTGCAGAGAGAGCAGCCACTACCTGTGTTTCTGTAACATGGATGAATGTGTCAGTCAAGATAATGACTATTCCAACACAATCTGGTCTCTTTATTTCTCCATCCCTTTATTCCTTGACTTGTTATCATACCCACACCTGGAAAATCCAGGTCAGCCAGGCTCCTTTCAGGCAAAACAAACCCAGTAACAACCCCCACACTATTAGCAGGGGATGGGGACAATTTCTTGACATATGAGGAAGGTTCTCAAACTTCCCTTCCTAGTGAGTCATCCCGGAGAAGACCAGCATGAAAGGTTGCATGGCTCCCACACCCACACCCCCCAGCCTCTCTTGTACAGACTCCTCATTAATGGAGGGATTGTGTTAAAAGGACTAAACCTTCCCTCAGAGGATCAATTAGCAACCTTAAAAATAGAATAAAGGAAGACAGAAGCCCTTGCAGAGCCTTTCTGCCAGTAGCTCTCCTTCTCAGTAAAAAATCCAGCAGTAAGCAAGAGTCTGACAGATGATGGAGAGGTTTCTGTCCTCATTCCCTTTTAACACTTCCTTCACTGTAATTACTGGAGTGTTACTGGTCGCAGCAATCCAGTTAGAGCTGCAGCAGCTCTTCTATTAGCAGTTTCCATTTCCAGGGCTTTTCAACTCAGCTGTAAATACTTGCTAACGGGGACGGTTTGGCACACAAGGCCTTACTAAAGGCACAGAGTTCAGAATGATTTTTCCATGCAATTGTTCTAAATCTCAATATTTCATTACTGCGACAAAAATACAAGTGCTGCAACAGTTTCTATGTCTGTGACTTTGAGTGAAGGGTTCAGATATAAAATCCAATCCAGCCCTTGGATCTGCCAGAAATACCTTATTATCTCTACCAATCAATTGGCAACATCTTGGGAAATGATAGTGTTTTGATAATTAAACGTCAACATGCAGCTGCAAAAGAATACTGAAACCTTTTTGATATGTATAGCAAAGGCAGAAGGCTTAAAGTATCCCTGAAAATGTCCAATGCAGACTTCCTTATTTAGGAATTCATCTAAAAAGTCGAATCTAGGTCACAACTAGATAGCATTGCCCAATGTGTCTTTAAAATTTCCTGCTACTTTATTTGTACTTTACAATTCATATTACTGCCCTCCTACAATTGGCCTTAAGTGTTACGCTTCTCAAAAATGTGAAATGTATTTTTCAACACCCTTTGCTATCAGTAATTTGACACAAAGGACACAAAAGCAAAGATTTCACGAAATACCCTTGACTTTATCACATTTCATTATATAACATTTTGTGGAAGAGAAAAATGATTAAAATGTCTCAGTCCAAAAAGTAGTTGGAATAAGTTGCAGATTGTGTATGTTCAGCTGCCCTTATACAGCTTTGATTTGTGTGGCCAGCACTTACTCAGCAGTTCAGTATAACTCTTATTGACCTTGGCAGCTGTCACATCGCTTGCTGGATTTTATGTCGCTGGAGGTGTCAGTGTTCAGGGGAAAGATGTGCAGAATATGCGTGGTTTTATTTGCAGGCGGGAATGAGGTAGAACCCAAACTGCATTTCCAAGAGCATTATTTCACAGATGACAGTCACAGGAGACCTGTGACCAACTTTAACCTTTTAATAGTATGCATAAATTAAGGCTACGAGAGAATACTGAGCTGCCAATTATAGAAGCTGTAGTTCCAGGGTCGGTGATTAGCATATTCTTCCCTGCTTGCCCCATGACAAAAATGAATAGCAAAGGCTTTATGAAATGTTTTCTGAGGGCAGAAACTCATAGAAACTTATCTCCAAATAAATTTAATGTGCAAAGTAGGTTACTAAAACTTCCATTAGCTACTAAATACCCAGAGTGAGAAGGTGGAGCAAAGTGTAGACTAACGTGCCAGTTTCCTTTTTTCCTTAAACAAATACCTGATGGGTTGTTTTTTTTGGCCTACAACCTCTCCTGCAGAATACAAAGAACAAAGTCTGAGGCTGACCTTCCCCAAGGCAGTCAAGTTCATCCTGAATCCTTATCTGCATAACGGTTCTGCAATAAACAGATGTGGCTTTGCAGTATTTGTAATATGAAATGTAAGATTTTCTGAATGTCTTGGATGTCCTCTTGAGAGTGTCCTGGGGTGAGTTTGGATTTCAAGTCTGAATGCTGTTGCACCTGCAGGCTTTCTTTGGGAACACAATTCTAGGTGGTGTGCAAGATTCTTGGTGTCCACAGCCTGGTCTGATCCTTGCATGCTGAAAAGGTTGAGTTCTGTGGGTTCAGGTTTTTGGTTTTTTTTTGTATATTTTTCATTCTGTTGATCCATCTGACCTGTCAGTGCCTGTAACCCACTACTGGGCATGAAATATGCCTGAGAAATGGCTTGTGGATGTTGCCTGCAGAAGCTCCCCACAGAAATGGCCTCAGCAACAGCAGGTGCAGCATTGTGCCAGCTCCTGCAGTAACTCTTGGTGACAGATGTCACCTTTTTGAAACGTCCAGACCCATCTGTGACACTTTTATTTTGACCTTGTATTGATTAGCCCTTTGTTTTTTTAAAGTTCCAGCAAATAACGATGCTAATCCAGATAAACCCAGTCACAACGGAAGGTCAGCATTATCTAGATGCCAGCCTCCAGCCCCTTCCTAATGGGAGATGAAATGGTACCTGAAAGATTTTATTATTTTAGTGTACTTTTAAGAGGGACTAATTTATTGATATCATTCTCTAAATGGTGATTTCAGTCACTGCAGTTAATTGTGCATGATTTCCCGATAAATTTAAAAATACAACAACTCATAAAAAATGAATAAATTGCAACTTTTAAAAGCCTCAGACTGATTTCAACCTGTGTTACACTAGGGCATTTTTCTTGTATCCTGTGTTTACATAGTGTTTTTTAAGCAAGCATAGAATAAAAAGCAAAATAGCATGAAGACACTGAATATGACACTGTAAGAATGAGTGTCATATTTCTACTGATTTCTACTACATGGGTAAAGCTTCATAGTTCCATTCTGTGTTATATCTTCAGTGTTTTTAATGGCAGATATTGACTTAGTTTAGTGGCTGTGCTGTGAAAAGTGTCTAAACCACGGCCCTGCAACCCCAGCCATTTCTGTCTGTCATACAAAGCTGAGACAATTGGATACTGATCCAGGGGTTTCGCACTGTTTCATTGGAACTAACTTTTCATTGACCTTTGGCAGAAAAATCTCTTTAACTACAGCCTGGTCTTTTGTTTCCTGGAGAGCTGGAATCAGAGTTAATGAGTGTATATTGAGGTGAGAAACCCTGGTGCCCTTTTCTTGGAAACATGCTCCCCTCTCCACTTACCATTACAGGGTGGCTATTAGAGAAGCTCACCAGTGCCACAGAAATAAAGAGCAAAGCAGCTGCTCTCTCCTTTGCTTTCTTCTGGACAAGAAATTTTCAGTTTAATCCTAGTTTGGGGATTTTTCCCCTTTTATTACAAAGAGGAGTATATTCAAACACATTCCCTAAGACCAAAATAGACAAGGTTGCAAAAGTTTAAGGACATGGAGCTGGTCACAGGCTGCAGTTGTTTACTTTTAGTTACCATGTTTAAACATGACTCGAGATGCTTTTCTGCCCTTTTACTGTACAAATGATGCCCTCTCTACCCTCTCTGAACTCCTCTATGAATTCCTTGGCTATTCAAGGCCATGAAAGACAGAGTGGGAGACACTTTAAACCTCAGCAGAAGTGCTGTGGCTGTTGTAGAACGAGAGCTTTGCCATTTCCTGCTGCCCATTGCTGCGTTGAAGGTGTGCCCCAGACGCTCAATCAGACACTTCCATTACAGCTGCTGAGTCAACAGAGTAGGGAGGCAGAGGGCGGCTGTGTCATACTAAATAGTTTTCCTTGCAGATCCTTTCCTTCCTGAGTCTCTTTTGTACCCCTGATCTTATCGATTGTATTGGCTCTGCTAATTTAGCAGTCCTTTGGGCTGATGATCATAATTACAACACACAGCACAGCCTGAGTAAACAGGTCCATTGCAGCCCTAACATTTTTGGCTGTCCAATGGCAAATAAACACGTTTGGCAAGAAGTGCTTCTTTAATGACTTTCACTGGTTGCTACAAACCCTGAGGAGCTATTGCAGTGTTATGCAGAAAAGAGGAGCTATTCTGTATAAAGTTCAGCTCCATACCCTTTTCCATGTAGCTCTAAAACTGTTGTAAGACTGAGTTCTTTTGAAGCAGACAGACATTGACAGGATTCAAGATAATTTTTATTATGCCTACCTAACTGCAATCTTCCTATTGTTAATAATGAGGTAAATATTTATGCTTGATTTTATTTCAACAGCTATCTCGGAGTAGCTGTGTCATACAGTTGGCAGAGTGGATTTTAAATTAACGTGTTTGCTTTAAAGTTCAGTGGTAAAATGTAACTGCAGAGTAGAAAGTTGCATATATTATAGACAGTAATTGGAAATAATTATAAAATTCTCTGCTAGGAAATTGTGATGAAAGAACACTTAGATGAATGACAAATGAGCTGTTCAAAGTTCCAGCAATGACAAAGGTAAGGCTGTGTGGGCAAGGTTAATTCTTTTCCTTTGTGCACGTGCACTGCAGGTGCTAATGATCCCACCTTGCACCTCGAAAGTTTTCTGCTGCAATCAGTGGGAAAGCCCCATACTCCTTATTATTTTATGCCTACCCTTGAAGGTGTAAAACCCAATACCATTAATTGCAGTTGGGGTTACAGTGTGCCCTGGTGCAGGCACACAGATTCTCTTCATTAACCCAATATGACAACAGAATCTGGACAATAAGCAAAAGCCCTTATTTTCATCATTATATATTCCTGTCCCAGTCATTATTTCCTTAATTTACCTGCAAGGTAGAATAAATAATTCTGCTTCGCAAAATAAATGTTGTGACTTGGAGGGATTTGTGTTTTCCCTTCCTGGCATGGCATTGCAGCCCCTGCCAGGGGCAGTTTGCTGCCCTGGTGAGTGCCCAGGGCACTCACCAGGTGAAATCCTTGGTCCTGGGCACCCAGGTGACTGCCCAGGTGGGAGTGATGCCCACCAGCTGCTGCCCACTCTGCCAGGTGACTGAAATTTTGACGCCAAAACCCACCTTGGGTGCAGGGATTCAAGCCTTTAGCATTCCAGGTGAAGTCCACAGGGACAAATTAGACAAAATTATCTCCTGAATTGTGCTTTAAATTCATTTAAAACCAACATTCAGTCAGTTCTGAAGTAGGACAGGTACTTGAAGGCAAGTATTTAAAAGGAATTTAGTGATCCAAGATATGTCTTTAGGATGCAGCGAGGAGGAGTGATTAGTGTTGGGAAACAACTGATGTGATCAGTTTTAGCAGCATATTTTTCTGTCAGTTTTATCCATGCAGCTCTTTGGATAAAATAGATTTAGTGGGAGTTCTGGACATACTGTGATTCATCTGGCTGGAGCACTTAAACATGTCTAGGCAATTTGTTTTTAGTTTAAACAGCATTTAAACTCAATCTCTTAAGTGGGTACAGACATTATTTGTACATTATTTCATCCTATGCAAAATTTTCTTCAGTTTATTGCTAGCTGTGATACCCAAATCAGTTTGCTGCCAGAACATCAAGTACTGTTTGATCTAATACAGCTTTATTGGATGAAGATTATACTGTAAGTTAGGTCTGCTTGTAAAAGCCTTTCTTTCCTGTAGACAAATATTTAATATCTGCACTGACTTGTAAAGCCCACTTTACAAGAGAGATACTTCAGAGAAAAATGTTATCACCCCCAACGTGACTTTACCTGCAAGTAAAGTGCCGAACAAGAAACTGTAAGAAAATGAGTAGAAGTAGTGTTTTCTCTTGGATGTGATCATGAGATGAATGCCAAGCTGGGAAAGCCCATTTCTGGCCAGACTTGCTTTTGTTTTATTGGGATGTGACTGTCGAGCTTTTGCCACTGCTGAAGCCTGCAATTAGGTCAGAGGGATTTTCCGTCTGCTTGGCCTTCATTTGATTTGTGAACTGTCGTGGTACTGTCTGAAATGTAACAAACTGATTAGGGAATTTTTGGGCCACAGTAAGCTCTATATTTTCCACTTACCCTTTTACTAAGTGTGAATCTACCTTTGGGATGATAGCCCTTGATTAACGATTAGCTGTTATTGATCACTTTATTTTGAGGAAGAGTTCCTTTTTGGTTTTTTTGGGCTGAGTAGCCTGTCTGTGTGAGCTGGTGCTTTGCAGAAGAAGAATCTGTGTGATCATGACATATATAGGAGCAAAAAGAAGAAGTTTTTCAAGAATGTCCTGCTGTGGCATTATCTCCCCTGCAGAAGACAGCAGCTGAATTTGCACTCTGTCAGGGAGCTGAGAAGTCAGGCTCTTTCATATGACCCACACCATTTCCAGAACAGTCTGAAGAGCAGAAAGTGATTTTTTTTTTCTATTCCTTTTACCTGGATGACAGGATGCAGACAGCCCAGTACAGATTTAGGTTTATGTGCAGAGATTGCCGGGCAGCCAGGTGCACCCTTTGCTTTAACCCTTCCTTCTGTTTGCCCTTCTACACATTTAAACGAGCAATACATGCCTGACTTAGGAGTAGGAGAAAAGCTACCTGATATGAATGAGGTTTCCTCTCTGCTTTCTTTCCTGCCTGGAGAAATCTAAATGAAAGATCATCTTTGTTATTATGAGACAAGATGTGCCTGGTTGTTCTGCAGGATTATTTATGAAGTGAATGCCAACAGGAGACTTAGCTCTCTGAGGATCAGTGCTCAGGTCTGAGCTACTACCTTCGGCACAGTAATAATATCACTGTCAAAAAGTGGAGGCTTTTTTCCCCTTCAGCCTACAAATTTCTTATAGCATATCTTCTCTATTATTTAAATTTTGGTACTATATAATTCAACTGTGCAATCTTCCTTGGGATTAGGTCCTTAAATGCTTGGCAGTTCAACTTTAAACTCAGGGAAAAGTGTAGGCATCAAAACATTTTCATAGAGGGAAGGAGGGTTTTTGAATATTACAGCTGTGTTGAATCTGTAGTCGCTGTTGCGCATTGCAGGGAAGCCCTCGGATGCTGTGGAATACAGTCCAAGGAGGAGTTCTCAGAATTATTGATGTTCAGACCAATAAATGTCTGATATTTACCCCTTGAGAAGATGGTGACTCTTCACCTTCCAGGTATACTGCAGCTAGAAACCTTATGCAACCACTTCTCACAGAGCAGATAATTGAGTCACATTAACTTCAAAGGTATCACTCGCATAAGAAAATGAGATCTAGTGCAAGGTTTATAAATATGCTATAATTAGATCATTAATTATGTCATCTTTTTGGCACAGCAGTTGACATTGCCTGTTCCTGTAAGTTCATGTTATTTCATAGTTTCATTTGAACAATTGTTTTGCCTCGCACTGAGGAAGTTTGACATATGCAATGCTGACGATGTGGAAATACGGCAAATCTAAAAAGACATGGGTTGTGCATGTTGGTTAATTGCCAGATGTTTTTTTAGTTCCTTATTGCAAAAACCCACTTCTAACAATTATTAAAATTGTGTATTTCCACTGACTAAAAGATTTGCTGCATGCCAAATGGATATTAGATCGATTTCCTATTAAATGAAGAAGAATGAATCGGAGTATACAATGAGACTAGTGAGCACCAGGGTTTATTTTTAGATTATACTTTTAAAGCTAAACACTATCTTTAAGTCCAAGAGGAATGTGCCATTTCTTTCATTACTTTTTTACACTTGATTTCTTTTGGCAGGTTAAGACAGCAACTTTACATGAAATGGATGATTGGTTGGGAGATTGTGAATCCTGGTTTCCAGGTTATTTCTTTTCTAATAAATCATTTATAGAAAAAGTGGTCTTCTGAAGTTGTCTCATTAGTCTTCATTTTTTCTGTCTTTTCTGGATTTTCTTTTAAAAAGACTCTGGTTAAATAACCACCATCCTCTTTGAAATTCATGGGTGCAACTAACCCCTCAAAATGAACAAATGGCCCCTCTTTGATCATTGCCGTGGTTAAGAATTTACCTTTCACTATGAATATAATACTGAAAACCTTTTTTCTAAACCTAGAGATGAGTCCCTACCCCTTATTAAGGTCCCTTTTTGCCTCCCTCAGTACCCAAGGCATTCATCACTGGCTGTGCGCAGGTTCCTGGCCCCTGTAGTGGCTGCTGCAGCCAGTGCTGCAGTGATCCCAGGCTGGGAAATGTTCTCTGGAGCTTGTCAGATCTGGAAATAATTTATTGTGCTGAGGGTCAAAATGCCTTCTCACTGCCACTATGGTTGTGAGCACAAAGGAAATTTTAAAGCTACCTTTGTTCTGCTTTCCTTAGTAGAGACTCTGAAACCCAGCCACCTCAGGCCCTAGCCCAGTGTGTTTGCCATTTAGAAACCCATGTAGGGCTTTTTCTTTCATTCATTTTGCTGCCAGGAATCAAATATTTAATCATTTACGAGCACCCTTTTCAGATTTCTACCTGGATGAGAAGACATCAATCAAATTATGGGCACTTGTTGGCAATCTTATGGACTTGATCTGCCTGCTAAGAGGACCATGAATGAATTTAGAGTAACATTTAATGACTCAGAAAAAAAATTCCCTTTTGGTCATCTCCAAGTGAAACTCTGTTAGTGTCTGGGGATTCGGGTAAGCTGAACAGCTTGTGACTTCCTCTTCCCATTCCCTTTCTCCTCACTGTGTTTGCTCTTGAAAATGAAGGAATGAAATCTGCAGGATTCTCAGATTTCCTCTAAAACTTCAGTCCATTTAAGCCAAGGTGCCCTCTGTATGAGTTGGGGGAGACCTGAGTTTCCTCTGATTTATTTTCATTTGGGCTCGTGTAGTCCTAGATACAAAACAAAAAAGAAAAATGTTTTGAATTCCTTTGTCACTCTTGTATTATATCCAAAAATTATGTGAAGTGAAAAAGCAGTTGGTGGCTCATTGTGGATCACCCCTTTCAAACTGCTGTAGTTTGCTGTCACTGTCTTACTCCCTTGCCAAGATGAAGCAAGTCAGACCCCATTGCTGGCTCCAGGGTTTCAGAGATGACCGTAGGAGACACAGAATGGTGGAGGCTGCCCTAAATTTTGTCTGGCAGTTGGGAGTGTTTGAAGGTATAAAACCAATTTGGGGCTTCCTGCAGCTGCTGGCAGCCTGAAGTGTTAGATGGGAAAAGTATTTATCAAGGAACAAACATTTTTTAACTGAATCAATGCCTCAGAAAAGAGAAAGTTGGTTTTGAAGGATTTCTGAAGACTAGGAATAAGTTTAAGGGAGTCATGGAGGAACGAAGTCTTCTACAAAAAATGTCTGATATGGTAAAGAAAGCCATTACAGCTCTACAGCAGCTGGGAACAACCCACCTTATCTGATTTCCTTTGAGGACTTTTATTAGCAATTATTTTATTTCAGGTATGAAATTCCTCATCAGTTGCTACTGACATTTAAATATATAGTTAAGTTTCTGTCATTCATGTTTGAATGAATGGTAGCATTGACCCTGTTCTCGCTTTATTGATAGATGAAACTTTTTCTGGCTTTGATTTGCTCATAAAAGGCAGGGTCTAGATATTCCTCCTTTAATATGATGGAGTCAGATCCACTGCTGATAACTGTAGAATCAGAGAATGGGTTGGGTTGGAAGGTACTTCAAAGACTATCTTATTCCAAATCCCTGCCCCAGGCAGGGACACCTTCCACTATCCCAGGTTGCTCCAAGCCCCATCCAGCCTGGCCTTGGACACTTCCAGGGATGGGGCATCCACAGCTTCTCTGGGCAGCCTGTGCCAGGGCCTCACCCCCCTCACAGGGAAGAATTTCTTCCTTATCTCTAATCTAACCCTGCCCTCTGTCAGTTTACATCCATTCCCCCTTGTCCTATCAGTTCACCCAGGGACATGGCATAAGAGCTGTGCTGTGCCTTTCCACGTCTGGAAACATATGGGGATTTACATGGATTTATCTATCTCGTGTAAAGCAGACTGGCATTGGTTCACCTCTTCAGATGCTTTGCCCAATGGATGCAGCTATACTTTGGTGGGTCTTTGTTCAGAAACTACCTTAGTGAGTGTGTTACAAATGTCATTTAACTTCAGAGCAGCAGATCACCAATCAGTGAAGGGTATTACCTTATCTACTCAGTAAAGGTAGATGCACAAGTACAGCACAAAAACGGAGCAAATGTATATCTTCCCCACTTCTTTACATCCAGTTAAAATGCTTTGGTATTGCATCTTTCATTAAATGGTGTTTAAATCATCTTTTTACTGTGTAAGTTTTCATAGTAATGAGTTTTAGAAGGTTGCAGAGACACTGCAGGAAGGGAATGTTTTGCCCTTCAGACTGGCAAGGAAAGGCTCATGCTGCATAAATGGGAGAGGGAATTAAGCCATGTCCCGGAGCTGATCCCAAAGAAATGAAGTTGCTCATGTATGGTGTGGCTTACCTGCCCACATAGCAAAATGAAACCTTGGCTTTTGCAGGAGCTTCCTCCTACAAGGCAGTGAAATCCTTAGACCTTACACAGGGTGTTTCAGCTACAGCTCGGAGTTGCATGAAACAAAAGTGGGGGGGAAGTCTCTTGCAGTTTGGAACTTTGAGAGAAGTAGAAATCTTTTTCACTGCTTGTATTTTCTGGTCCTTAACACAAGAGATGTCTTACTGGATCTGACCAGGGCTCTGCCTCGTATTCTGTCTGTGCTGGTGGCAGTGAAGGTGCTATTCAGGGAGTGCACGAGTGCCCTGCCCTCCTATGTGATCATTCCTCTCCTAATTCCCCACAATAACTGAATTACAAATGTTCGAGCGTGATTTTTAACTGGAAGTACATTATTCTGCTATAAAATATTACTTATTTTAATATTGCTTTCATTTTTGTATTGCCATCTACTTCCACCCCAAATAAACAGAATCTGTTCGCATGGGAATTGTAAATTTTAGGGGTTTATGGTGACCCACACGAAAGTGACAACCTTTAGTATCTTAACATCCACAGTTAGTGATTGCTCATAAGATTTCCTTTAAGTATACCTTTATACTAACTGCTGTTAACATTTGTGTTCTGAAAATTGTCATATCATAGGTGATACATTAGGTGAAAGCTTTCACCTATCATAGAGGTGGGAGATATGGGTTCTGTTGACTCTCAAGATGCTGCTGCAGAGCTTAGGGACCTATGCTAGACTAGGCAAACCCCAAATTGTAGGTAGTTTTATGTTATTTTTAGTTAGTACAGATTGCAACTGGTGAACTACCATTCGCTGTCATCAGCTCACTGATGAATTCATGTCCTTTTAAATTATTTTTGAATGTGTGCCTACAGGCTCTAACAGGCTGCTTGAAGCAATATAAATGAATAAATCAGCAAGAGGTACCCCACCAAACTATTACACCAGAGGGTGTAAATGGTTTAGAAAGGAAGCACTTACTTAATATTAAATATTTGTCTTAAGCTGCTTACAATTTCTGAACAACTGACTCTCCAGCTGCTGTTAAAAGTGCTTATTTTTGTGTTGTAGACAAGGCACAGGTATCTGCGTGAAAACCGAGGCGTATGTGGAGAAGAGCTTGTGACCCCTGTGAGTTAAAAATGAAGTTTGGAATGGGAAACAAAGAGAGACATTTTAATCATGGTTGCTGCTAGGGTTTTTTTTTTCCCCTTTTTTTTAATCCGAGTCATTGGGAGAAAAATGACATGATGACAGTTAATTATAACTAATCCTGCAGTGCTTCAACACAGACTAATATAAAGTTCAGAGAGTTCCACCAGCAGTTAGTTATGTCCTTAGGAAGCAATGAGATTTTGCCTAAAATAGTTGTATTGTTTCTTGGCATCTGAAAAAAACTCCATGTTGTGTGAGTAAATATGTCTGATATGGTGCTGAAAACCAAGGCTATAGTGAAAGAAGCAATATTTCAACACATGTATGTAGGTTTTAGGATTACATAGTGTCTTTTAAAATAGTTTTTGTTAAAAAAATTACAGAAATGTCATTCAAAAATAAAACTTAGCAGTTAGTAAAGCCATGGGTCAAGTGAACTGTTTCAACTTCTATAGGCATGCCAAGTGGAAAAGAAGTAAGTGCAAAGCAAAGGAAGAAATAACTAGGTGAGGATTTCAGAGGTAAGAAAACATTAATAAAGTTAGTAACCGTTGCCTTAATCAGTCAGTAATATGAAGGCATTAAACACCATGTGATCTTTGCCTTTGGAAGGGTTTGGGTCCGTTATTTCCCACCCTGTTGCTGCTCCTGGATGTGCTGCATGGGATGGCTTTGGGGATTTATTGAAGTGGGAGGTGACTTGTCATGGGAAAAAAGAGGAGCAAATACACTGAATTAAGTCCTAAATGCTGTTAGGAGGCTGCAGTGTTTTTCTGGCAGGACAGCCTGGGTGGAAAATGATGTGCACAGTAAGCAAGCCTTCAGGAGAAATGAACCTAAACACATGGCTTCCCTGGAAGTGTCAGACAAATTCACTACCACCCTTAAATACAGAAGAAGAAAACAGTAGGAGTTGATTTTTTTAAACCTTCTATTAAAAATGTGGCAAAAATAGTTCCAAACTTGTTTTGTGGCTGTTCTTGAGCTTTAGCTGAGATCTTTTCTACGTATGTCCCACTTACATAGATATGAATGATGTTTGAATTGAATCTTAACTATTGAATTGAATCCTTACCGCTGGAAACTGGTTAAATGTAGTAAGTTATTTTCTACTAAAAATTGCAGGAAAGTGCAATTCTAGAAAGTTATGAAAAGCTTGATAAAGTGATGGAAAATTGTGTATAATGCATTTATTGTGTTTGCATGTACAGACAGAGAGGACGTATACTCAGGTATTCTAAGAGCTTTTCAAAGGTACACAAGGTACATACAAATTCTGGAGAGTGCTGTGATGTTTAGTCATTAAACAGGTAGACCCTGGAGAAAGAAAGGGACCTGGTATGAAGGGAAGGCTCTTAGCTGGGTTGAACATTCCTCTCATCTTTGGTTCTTTAGGTAAAAAGTGATGACTGCTTTTTAGTATATCTGAAATCAGAGAAACCTTCTGAAAAACGTGGCTGAATATTAATCTGTTGGCTGAATTTCTATTCATTCTTTCATCCCATTTCTGTGCTGTAGTTTTAATTTTTTTTTTGTCTTAAAAATCGCAGCCTTTTATAGAGCGAACACTTTCCTATTTCTTGGGGTTTTTTTTCCATGTATGACAGGGAATTTAATAGCAGTTCATTGAAATAATAAATGGCAGCAAGGTAAATATTTAAGGCCAGGCTGGATAGAGCTCTGAGGAACCTGATTTAGTGGAAGGAGTTGCTGTCCATGGCAGGGGGTTGGAATGAGATGATCTTTAAGGTCCCTTTCAAACCAGGCCATTCTATAATTCTATGAATCTGTGGTATTACCAAGGCAGATTTCTTTTTGTAGTGTTAGAAGTACTTATGTGTACTGGCTCTGTAAAATACTCACAAGATAAAAGCAGCCAAATCCAGTAAAGTATGATAGGAAGTGAAAGCTGTTCATTATGAGTGTGGCTGAGTCAAACCAGACTTCTGCAGATGTGCAAAATGGCATGTTTGGAGGAACCCTTCCTCTCTTCCATGGATCCCCAGAAGAATGCAACAGGATTCAGCCTCCTTGAGAGAAAGTCCTTCTTGGGAACCTCCTGTGTATCTGCAGAGCCCTAGGCGTGACTAAGGATGATAGGCAATAACTAAGCAGCATGTTAAAAATAGCAAGTCAATTTAAAATCAGCATCAGAATGCCATTATTGATTGTGTAGAGCAAATCCCTTACATTGTATTCAACTCTTAATTAAAGCAGTGGAATAGAAGCACTAATAGAGAGAAAAAAAAACCCCAAAGCAAAACCATAATGATTAGAAAATACCTTTAATTTTAGTGTTCTGCTCCATAGTCATCGATAGATTTCAAATCTAATTACTAGTCAGTAGCATGAGCTTTCTTTATCTCTTGTTATCACTTTTTCTACTAAATAAGTAGTGTGTCGGGACGAAAAACCTTAACACTTGACAGGTTCCCAGCTGCTAAATTATTGCCAGTTACTATTTGCAGGGAGGCCCTTCTTTGAGTAGGTGCTTGCTGCTCTTTCTGTAAAGCAAGACTCCAATCAGGAAAGGTTAATAGCTTGTGAAGAGCCTCCATCACAGCTTTTCTTGCCCTGTCATGGCTGGTGAATAGGTGGCAGATGCATTGCTTCGTGCTGCACCCTACTCATGTTTTTCTTTAACCTGCACACCATGGTACTTAAAAAGGACTTTTTCTTACTCACAAATACAACTGTCGTGTTTCTTCAGATATTAACAAGGGTATCACAGTTTTAAGCTCCAGGGGCTCTAGCCTGCAAGATAATTGGTCTTTTGTAGGAGTTCTGCTCTGTGCTTTAATTTGTAGTGATTATTTATTCGGTAAGTGTTCCTCCTTCTTCAACCCATCACTGGCATCAAAAGGTCTGATCCTGGCATCAAAAAGTCTGATCCTGCACTCTCAAAAATAACACTCAACATGATATTTGAACAGGACAAATGACTCCAATTTACACTCTCTACTACCTGTGCCTTGAACTATGGTCTACAGTAGGGTCATGTAAAAAGGAGCTTTGTGTCCCTTGAGAAACACTTGCCACCATTTGTGGACAGTAGGGTGGAGAAGAATAGGACGGGACAGATGGGTTGTGGGGAAGAGGGGGCTGTTGTGCTGATCAGCCCCTGCAGGCCTGTGCTGCAGGGAGGATTGATTTCAAACCCTGGCTCAGAAGTTATTTCAGGTTCAGGCAGGGATGCACACTGGGATTTGGGGTGTTGTACTTGCTAATGGGTGGTGGGTTGGGACCCAACGTTAAGACTGGCTGGATCTATTCACAGAGGTGTGCTCTAACTAGAATGTTGGTAAAGATAAATATCCCGCCTGAATGCATTTCGTCTGTCACTAAAGAAGTCATCACCTAAGGATATGTTCACAACAGGGATGCCATCAATTATGCTGGTATCTTGATAACTCCATAATTAAAAATAAATTATGCTTGGTCCTTAATAGGACTAGTATTAAACTGAATACCTGTTTAATCTCTGTTAAATCTGCCACAAAGAAATGAGACCATGGGAAGTGTGAATGAATGATATCCTTTTTTCCCCTTCCCTGATTCTAATTACACATGATGGCACTTGCAGTGTCCCTTGTGAATGCACAAAATTGGTGCAGCAGGGGAAATGCAAGCTTCCCTGTGCTGCAGTCTGTTCATTAGCATCGATTTCTGAGGCACTGCCCCTAAGGATGAGAGGATAATTTCTTTTTTCAGTTTCTCATGATCCCAGCTTGTAATAGACTATTAAAAATAACTTCTAAACCTCAGTGTAAGTTCTGGAACAGTAAGATATTCACAAAACTCCTCATAACCCACCTCTCCATGGAGCATTAAAGCCCAACTAACCACTCCTACTTTGTTCATGGCCTGCATGTAACACTTAGCTAAAGCTGTGCCTTTGGGCTGCAAATCCATTGTGTCAGTCTTTCATTATCTGCTTGGCTTTCTACTGCTTTTCCATGCAGCAACATGAAAACTCATACAACATACTTCCCATATGGAAAAAGCAGTCATTTATTCGCAGTTATGGACATTCTGGTAAAGCTCACATAGTTCAGATTTCTTCTACTGAATTGTGCTGGCTTTGGTGGTACAGTGTGAAAACATCACTATGACCACACTTACAAAGTCTTCACTATAAGAAAAATAGAAACCTGATCTATTCATTTAACTGGCTTTGCTCTGATATGTACAGTCCCTTTTATTAACTTGGAGCACAGGAAAAAATGCTGAGTATTGGTGAAAAGAGTCCATATTTCCTGAGTTCCACATTAATTATTATTACAAAAATTGGACCCAAGATACTCTCCCTAAGTTTCTTTTTTAATCTTCCTCTTTTAAAAAAGTGGCCATCTAAAGAAAGAATAAAATTTAAGTCCAAGTACCTTCAGTAACAAATCATAGTGTGCATATTAATGATAAAGACTGAGAGAACAAATCATAGGTGAGCCCTAATTTTGACAGCTCTTCATCCACATTACTCTAGTAACTACTTTTAGATAACATAAAAATTGAATTATGAGAGTATTATGAAAGACTTCCTAACAAATGCAGAGTATATTGATAAGGACATTCTGTAACAGTTTGCTCACTTTCCATTAATGCTGCAGTGGGTGGCTTGTATCATTTTGCTCTGAATCTTTGCTCCCTAAGAAACAGACAAAAACTTGGCGCCGTGTTTTTATGCAAGATTACCTCTTTGTTTTTAAGCCTGGAATGCCATGTTTTGAAACTGTTCTCTGTTCCTGCATAAGCTTTATTCCAGATGCTGTGCAGGCAGGTTGGTTCAGGTCCCCACGGTACCGAGTACAGGAGGAGGTGGCTGCTTTGCCCATCTTGCTGAAGATGGACCTGCCTGTAGTCTGTGGCTTTCTGCCCAGCTCTGCTGGAACTGGCTGTTGCATCGCAAGCCTTGCCAAAATTTTTCACAATAACAAGCTCCAATCTACATAACACCTGGCCTGTACAAACCAGGTCATTATGAACTTGATCCAAGCTGTCATTCAAGCGGCTTTGTTATTCCCTTCTTAGGCTGAGCCAGTCATCCATAAGCAAGAGCTGGCTTAAACCTTCCAGCCCTCCCAGCACTCGGGTACCAGTTTTCTTTCTTGGAGCCCCACCAAGCAGGCAAGATCCAGGTAGCAGGAGGATCACAGGTAGCAGAAAAACGAAGGAACAACGAGTGATGTGGGCTAAACCCCAGCCTAACAGGTTACTCCGAATTACAAGCTCCTTCCACTCTATGTTTGTGCTTTTATTTTCCTGTTGCTGCTTCTTGGTCTCATCCTTCAGCCTTTCTACTCAAACTGAGAAAAGCAGGTTTACTTAATGTATTTCCTGCATGTTCACCCCCTATTTCTTTCCTACATATCTTCTAGGTTTATACAGTCATCCATGAATATTTTGAGGAAAGATAAAGTCCTAAGGAAATGAATGAAGCCAAAATGTGTGTGATGAAGGGAGTTGGCACTCAGCTGGCTGGAGGACTGCGAGGACTCTCTTGCCCTCTTGTGCTGTCTCTTCTTTTCATCAGGGCTGGTCTTGGGGCTGCAGGGAGGAGTTCAGGCTCCCATATCCAGATGCTGGATTAGCTGCATTAATGCAAACCCTGCATTGGCAAATTAAGCTAAGAATTGCAGCACTGCAGTTCCCCGTATGCTTCAACTCCAGATTAACCATGAGGGGCAAAATGTGTCTATTCTTAGCAGACAACACCCTGAGGGCTGTGGAGAGGCAAAGAGAGTGTCACTGCCTGTAGTCCAGAGCCAGTCAGGAAAAAGGAAGTGTCACTTGTGAAAAACTCCTGACATTTCAAGAGGTGTCTTCCATTCCGTATCAGGCAAAAATGAGACCTGTAAAATTTTTCAATGGAAAAAAGAGAGCAGTGAAGCTGGGGCTGGTGCAGCCCTGGTGGGTGCCCTCTGCCACTCGCTGTTGGGGGTAGGGCTCTCTGACCTGGGAAGGAGCCAAGAAAAAAAATCTTCTTAAAACCAATCACCTTTGACCAAGTGTTTCCACTTCGAAAAATAGAAATTTTCTCACAAAACTTAGTTTGGAACATTCCTGACCAGCTGCAGTGCAACCTCTGGTGAACTCTCCTTCCCCAGCAAATACCCCAGATCTTGTAATTCATGAGAGCGATGGGAAAGGCTGAATCTGGAGCCAGGAAGTTTGTGTTTCACTCTCTGATCAGGATTTCATATCTTATGATCTGTATCATCACATCTCTCTGCCTTTATTTCTACTCTACTGTCTCCCATCTTTGTAAGGTAGAACTCTCTGAAAGTAGGAACACTGATTTTTTACACAGCGTCTAGCACAAAGACATTCTGGTTTCATTTTGAGTTTGTAAATGATGTGAACAGTCCTTGCACAAAGATTTAATATTTCTGTAAAGAACAAATAAACGGAGGATCATAGATTATGCAACCATGTCCATTAAAATATTATATATGTTGTTCTTGTTAAATGGAAGATGTCCAAGTGAACCTGGACATTTTCAAAACCTGAATAGGTATCCCTTGGGTTTTTTAAAAACACAGAAATAAAAACTATGTGAAAAGTGGGAATGGATACTGTAGTAATTTCGTTGTTCATACAGTCACCTCTTACTGGCTGAGTTGGATATATGCATTAATTTTTCCTGAATAACACCTAAACTTAATGACTGGTCCCCAAAAAAAAAAAAAAAGTTCTGCTGAATAATGCCTATTTGAATTTTTAAATAGTGCAGATAAAGTAAACTGAGATCATTCACTTCATGTATTTAAAAAGTGATGGATTCAGTACCTCCCGGCAATCAATAAATATTCCCTCCTTAATCGAGGACTTCCACCAGTTTGGTGATCTCTTGCACTAATTACTTCCCTCAAAAATATGACTTAGATGAATTTGAAATTAAATGGGACCAGTGTTCCTTGGGCAAAGATGGTGATTCTGTGTCCAGTTCTGGGCCCCTCAGGAAGGACATTGAGGGGCTGGAGCGTGTCCAGGGAAGGGAACAGTGCTGGGAAAGGCTCTGCAGTACAGGTGTGATGAGGAGCAGCAGGCTGAGCTGGGAGGGCTCAGCCAGAGAAAACGAGGCTCAGAAGGGACCTTCTCAGTCTCTGCAGCTCCCACTGGGTGCAGCCAGGTGTGGGTCAGGCTCTGCTCCCAGGTAACAAGTGACAAGATGAGAGGACAGGGTTTTAAGCTGTGCCAGAGGATATTTAGGTTGGACATTTGGGGGAATTTCTTCACAGAAAGGATGATTAGACACTACAGAATCACAGAATCACAGACTCACCAGGTTGGAAGAGACCTTCAAGATCATCGAGTCCAACCCATGTCCCAACACCTCAACTAAACTAAACCATAGCACTGAGTGCCACATCCAATCTCTTTTTAAACACGTCCAGGGATGGTGATTCTACCACCTCCCCAGGTAGACCATTCCAATATTTTATCACTCTTTCTGTAAAAAACTTTTTCCTAATATCCAACNCGCGCTCCGGGATGCGAGGAGGTGCGGCCGCCCCGCTGGCGGGGGAGAGGGTGGGTCCGGGGGCTCGGCTCCGCGGGCGGGGGTGCGGGTGCACGGATGGATGGACGGACGGACCCGCCGGGTCGCGCCGCGCCGCGCGGGAGAAGTTGCCGCGGTTCCGGGACCGCTCCGGCCGGGATCTCCCGTCTCGCTGCTGGGCGGGAGCCTGTCCGCATCTCCCTGCGCCGGTCCGGCTCCTCCGAGCGCGCCGGGTCCGGCCCCCGCGGGAGGAGCGGGGCAGGGCGCGGAGCACCGTCACCCNAACAAGTGACAAGATGAGAGGACAGGGTTTTAAGCTGTGCCAGAGGATATTTAGGTTGGACATTTGGGGGAATTTCTTCACAGAAAGGATGATTAGACACTACAGAATCACAGAATCACAGACTCACCAGGTTGGAAGAGACCTTCAAGATCATCGAGTCCAACCCATGTCCCAACACCTCAACTAAACTAAACCATAGCACTGAGTGCCACATCCAATCTCTTTTTAAACACGTCCAGGGATGGTGATTCTACCACCTCCCGGGTAGACCATTCCAATATTTTATCACGCTTTCTGTAAAAAACTTTTTCCTAATATCCAACCTATATTTTCCTTGGCGCAACTTAAGATTGGAACGGGCTGCCCGGAGAGGTGGTGGAGTCACCATCCCTGGAGGTGTTAAAGGAAAGCCTGGACGTGGCACTCAGTGCCATGGTCTGGTTGACAAGGTGGTGATCGATCACAGGTTGGACTCGATGATCTCAGAGGGCTTTTCCAACCCAACCGGTTCAGAGGTTCTGTGATTACCTGGAGTTGTTACAGCAGCACTGCAAGCGCCCCTCAGCACTGCATGCCGAGCAGCATGAGGAGGTTGGTGCGAACGCGCTGTTGGGAATCCGGCGTGGGGTAAGCATACAACCAGAATTCAGTTTTGGCTAGTTTTGTAGCGCTACCGTGTATTTAACAGCACACGCGGAAATCCTGGCTCCCTGCGTTCGAAGTCGGCAGAAGTTCCCGGCCGTGCCCTCAGCCGTGTCCCGCCGCCGCCCGGCAGAGGGCGCCGCGCNGCCGCGGCCGCCGGCGGGCTCGGTGCGGTCACCGCCGCCAACTCCGCTCCGCCGAGCAGCGCTGAAAGTAGCGCAGCCGCCGCGGGCAGGGCGATCGCGGCTGGGTCTGGGCTCTTTGTCGCGCAGGTTCGCTTCTCATCCCCTACTTTTTTTACCAACCCGCCCACCCCCGGTCACGGCGTCTCAATGTGTTCGGGTTGTCTTTTTCCCTCCGTCGATTCTTTAATCAGTGTTTTTAAACAAGGCACGCTTATACGCTTCTCCATTAACCATTCATTACTTTGAACGTTCATTCTTAATTTGTGCTCGTCCTTGTATTTATTTTGTGTATTATTATTCATTCAAGGTCAATCCGTATAGAGTTTGGACTTTATTTATGTGAAGATATGATGAGGACTCTGTAGTGCTGTTCCTTTCCTCCTCCTCCTCTCCCTCCCACTCCTGTGCCTGCCTGAGCGTTTTTGTAGAAGGCTTTTAAAAGAATAGATGAGGGTCATAAAAAGTATTTGCTGACCACTGCCTCCAGCTCTCTTGTATAATTGAAATATATTGGTTAATTCCTCTAATGAAAACAGAAAATCAGCTTAAAGAATTGATTGCCTGGGAATGTAATTTTTGGAAGAAGTTGTATAGGGGTTGTCTGTGTGTGTGCAGGCGAGTGGGATAATGTACCTGTTAGAACTGGGTACCACTGAAAGTACCTGTGAGAGGACGTGGTGAGAGAGAGCTGCTGTTGTTTGTGCCTCGTGTCACACAGGTGCCCTGCATGGCTGCTCAACTTGCGTTGTAAAATCTTCAAACTTTAAGGAAACTGATTGAAAAAAGTAGTGAACTCTTTAGTTTCTGAAAAGATTCCAGTGGAATTTAGGTATTGCCATGTCAAAGAGATGGCATTAAAGTGGGATGCTGGAGTCCAGGGATACTTCCCAAGGAAGGCAGGTATGGCTGTGCCAGGGTTTGTGAGATGTGTGCGGAGCCGTGCGTGGGCTTCGCTGGTTCTTGGCTGGTTCGTGGGGCTGAGAGCAGCTCAGAATGCACAACGTTGTGTCTTTGCGGGGGCAGCCTCGAGGTGTTATGTGCTGAATTTCCCTGAGGATGGAAGCAGGGGGATTCTGTGCCTGCCTGTACCTTCCATAGTGCCGATGTGGTTTTAGAGCATTGTGGAAGTTGCTGCTTTAACTGCTGCGAGCATCAGCAAGGAGAGCATGACCCTGCTGTAAGTTGTGACGGTTTTGCTGCTTGCTTTGGTGGGACTGGATAAAGTTTGCATTGTTAATCATTACAAAAATTATCGCGACGCTGTTCTCAGCAGTCTGTTCTGCAACACAAGGGAAGAGCAGGAGATTGTACACTCTGCTTTTTTATTTTGGTTCTGTGGGGGGAAGCCGTGTCTACTCATCTTCATACGTGAAAACGGGATTTTTTTCAGATTGCAGCATTGGAAAGCGTTTTCTGAAGAATCAGAAGTAAACATCACTCATTGGTAAACTTTCTCTTCTGCTTTGCCTCAGTGGTGTTTCAAAGATCCCATTTCACTCTGGTAATGGAAGACCAAAAGAGCTGTTAAGCTCCATCTGTATGCATTAGGGTAGGTGGTTGATTTGTACCCTGGGGCCATATTATCTGCTATTTCATTACTTCTGGATCAGTAATGATATTCAGGAAAGCTGTATTTGTAGTGAGTGCTTTCTAGGGACGCCTGTTCACTAGAAAGCCTCACCGATAAGATCGCACTCCGCGTGTTTGCTGACGTGCTGCTGGTGGAGGCACTCGGGCTGCTGCCTTCAGCTGCCTTTAGTGGCACAGAACTTCTGGGGTTTGTGAGTGAGAAATGGGATTCCCACGGGTCTCCTTGCTCCTTAATATAATTTTTTTTTTACCTAACCAGTGTTTGGTGTCTCGCGTGCCCTCAGATGAGCTGAGCTCTTGTGCCTGTTTAGACGCTTTCTTGTTTTGTGTTTGGGCACAGCAGCAACTGCCCCAGTGGCTGGGAGCAGAGGAGAGCACATGAGGAGCTTGAGCTGGAGCAGGAGAAACATGTCAGATGCTGCAGGTACCCTGTGCCAAGCTCGGTGCTGAATAATAGCACAAAGGTAGCAATGTAAGAGTGGTTTTGGGCAGTGGAAAACCCAGGTGGTGGTTGTACTTTGGAAGCTCTTGATTCCCTGTTGGTAGGTGAGCAGGGGGGTTGTGGTGGAAGATGTGCTGTGGTTTCATCCAGGTGTCCAAGACAACTAAGCTTGTCTGGCTTTGCAGGCTGTAAGCAAAGAATGGGATAAGAAAATACCGAAAAATAAATTACTGAGTTGACAGTAAATTACTGTCTGGACTGACACCACAAGTACCTGTGTGTGCTGTGCTTCCCTGCCCTGCACTGCTGCTGGCACCACCATACCTTAACTGAAGTGGCTTATGAAAGCTGAGCAGCAGGGATGCTGTTGCAGATTAAAGAGGTGATGGAAATGCCCCCAGGCTGTTGTTCAGGGAGGTAAGTTCTTTATTCTCCATTAGAAGTGTATGCTGTGCTTTAATGGGTTGTGCTGTGTCGGCTCAGTGCTGTGGATGGGCTGGAGGGGGGAAAGCAGAGACCTGTCTGCTTGAGCCACCTGACAAAGAGCTGGTTTTGGGAACTTCTCGAGGCATTTTGTAGGTGAGGGAAATTGTCCCAATGGACTGCCTCGAAGTGTGTTCAAAAAGTACGAGTCTGGGTTGTCAGTTTTCAGGAACTGTATCGAATTTCGGGGGGCTTGTTCCAATGTGGTGAGACAAAAGCACTGTTTTCACAAGACAGAGCTGCTCTGTGGTTTGTTAAAGCAATAGAAAATGAAAATTTGTCTGGTTCTAGCAGCACTTCACAGGCTCCGGTGTTACCGGTGTGGCTGAGGATTGGGAGTCCTGCTGGGGCTGCCTAGGGGTGAGTGTGGTTTTTCTCTAAACCTGAGAAGCTGTGGATGGGCTGTCATGCCTCGTTATAACTGAGTTTTATGATACGATGGCATCAGACTTCATGGCCAAACTCTATGCAGTTGTGTGTTTCTGTGTGCTCTGAATCCTTCCACGCTGTTGAGTTTTTTGCCCACACATCGCCTCAGTTCTTTACCTGAACTTTGAAAATGTTGATTTTTTTTTTTTTTTTACTGAGATCTTGTTCCAGTTTTTCTGTTATTTGCCCCAGAATAATGTAAAGTAAAAAATGTGAAGGTGTGGTGTGAAATGGGAGTGTGATTGCCAGGTGAGACCAAGATGGAGCTGAGGGATGCTGAACCCTTCCGTGCTCCTTCTGGAAGCTGGGCATCCCACCTCATCCAGAGCTGCTTCCAGGGTGGTGATGAAGTGGTTGCTGTGGTAGGGGAAACAGATAAAGCACCAACAGGCAAAATAAGTGCTGTTTATTTGAAAAAAAGAAAAAAAAAAAGTCCAGGAGTTTGTGCCAGAGGATGAGAGTCGTGTGGGTCACTTAGAACAAGAAACTCTGCAAGGAAGGCAGGTTTCTCTGCTCGCTCTCTGAGGCTGCAGAGTTCCAGCCTCTGAGTCACTGGTGACCTGTCCTACCTTACTTCTGTGTCTAAGCACAAGTGCCCACTGTCTGCAGTCTGGTTTGGAACATGAGAGCAAAAAAATACTGTGCTTTGGACTAGCAAGCTTATCAAGAGCATGCTGGTAATGCTCTTTCTGCTTTGAATGCTTCCTTATTGAGTCATCTTTAGGCATTCTTTTGTACTTCTGTTGTATTTAGTTAAAACACTTGAGTATTAAGGACATGCTGCATCATTTTTGTTGGGAATGCTTTTAGTTGCGCTTACTTTCTATTATGATTTTTATTTGTTAAGCTTTTGTTCTGATTGAAACAAAATCTTCTGCTAGTTTTTTCTTTTTTTGGAAAAGCATCTTGGTTTTTCTTTGCAGCCTCATCTAGCTGATGCTCATATTTGTGTCTGAAAATAAGGTAACTGCTGTGAAAGGGGGTTGGTTTTTTTCCTACACCACCTGCACTCACAGAAGAGGCAGCTGTTTTGAGAGAGTGTATGGAATGGATAAGGAAAGAGGTTCAAGGACTACCAAGAAAGCAAACAAAAAGCCGTATTAGTGACGTGGGGCCAGAATGTGTGTGTGGTGTGTGGTGTCTGTGCATGACCCAGGCAGGTGGAGAAGGGATCACACACAAGATAAGCTGCTGTCCGATCCCTGTGGCAGCTCCTGTGTCCCTTGGTTGTGCAGCCTCTCTGTTGGTAAAGGCAGAATGTGCAGAGCTGCAGTGCAGTGGGGTATCTCAGTGTGACCTGAAAGGGTTGTATGACCCAGGAGAGAGGGAAAAGGGTTTTACAAGGGAAATGAACATTTAAAGCTACTTACAAACTACTAGAAAGTGGAGAAATAGTCACCCTCCTGACTCAGTTGCTTGAACAGAAAATGTTTGTGCAGGAAAGAGATGTTCTGGTAGTGAATAGTGGGTACTTTTGAAAGGTTGGAGATAGGATAACTTAATGTGGCAAACTTCTGACCCCAGCCTTGTTAGGAGTGAGGGGGGATTCCTTATGTGTCTTGAGGTTGCCAGGAATGGACAGAAAGATGCTCTGTGCCATTTGGCTCTGTCAGACTGGCATAGCCTTCCAAAAGAAAGATAAATGGAACAATCTCTTCACTCGTTAGGTATAATTGTGGCTGTATCTGATCCATCTCCCACAATAACTTGTAATTCACATTGGCATTGTGTCAGCACATGGTGACAGCAGTGTGGAATTCTGTCTGCTGCGTGTTCTACAGAGATTTGTGGAGAGCATAAGTTGCTGTAGCACATCGTGGGCTATATAAATATATATATATTTAAAAAGATATAATTTTTTGTACAGGTACAATAGGACAGTGGTGTCGAGTCTTTAGATAGAGGTTTTTATCTTTGCTTAAGCACCTGTTTTAACTGAATTGCTGGGTTTTCATTGCAAAATTGATGTCAGCAGATAGCAGAGAACAGAGCAGAGAGCCTGAGGGCACTGCAGTGTGGGGGAGATGACTCCTGGGCATTAACATATGCCTTCTGAGACGTTTCTGAGAACTGTAGGCTGCAAATATTTATGATTCTTTAATTGATTTCAGTTATCTGTAGTAAACACGATATACACCTTTGGTAAAGGAGGGAGCAGCAATCTCTGTGATTGCCATTTTCTCCAGCAATGGTGTGCAGTTTATGGAGCATCAATTTTTAGTGTGTGGTATTCATTCAGGAAAGAAAACTTAGGTGGTGGGAGGCTTGACAGTCACAGCAAACTTTATTTTACAAAACCATCCTAACAGAAACACACAATAGGATTTCTTCTGGTATTGCTTTTTTGTTTGTTTTTTTAATCTGTGCATGTCTTGTTTTGCTATTTAAAAATTTATCTGTGTTCCACCTTGTGAAGTGTTTTGAAACAGAAAAATTACCTGTCCTGTGTAGGAATATCTATTGAATTAAATTACTGTTAATAAAACAGAGAATACACCCACAGCACCAACTGTAATGGATGGAAGAGCAACCTGAGGGTGCAGCACAACAACGGTGAGCATGATCCCGCCGTTAATGAATGGGATTAAAACTCGTGTTTATGAGTGAGGGAGGCTCTCCACTGGGATGGAGTCTGTTTTGTGGCTGCCTTTTTGTCTCTAGTGGGTTGATACAGAGCTCTCTTCCACAGCCTTTCTGAAGCTCAGCACCGATGATTTGTATTCTCCCGGAGAGTAATTTGTCAGGAGATGAACAGCAATGTGCTCAGTGTTTGCTGCAATAGCAAAGACAAGTCCAGTTAAAGACTTATTTCTTGGGGTAAAGTAATTTTTAAACTTTCCATCATAAAAAAGTCAGAAATACTTGTGCCTGGCCTAGATTTTTTTTTCCATCTCAAGTGCTTTGGTGGCAAACTCAGGTGTGCAGAAAACGGAGCAGCCCAGAGCTTCCAGTTGGGGAGGATGCAAGTTTGGTCCCTGGAGAGCACATTGCTTGTGAAAGGTCACTGTCTCAGAAGTCAGATGATTTGGGAACTTGGAAAATTTGTTTAGACATTGCAATGTATTTTTAAGTAAAACTTTGATTCAAAATGGGAATTGAAATGAAATAAGCAAAAGGTTAAATTTCCCTGAAATGAAGCCATAATTTTTCTGTAATAAAACTTGGCTGACTAAATGAAAGCTTTAGTGTTGTTTTCTAGCAGAGGCAAAAAGGAAATAAGCATTCAGTTCTAGTTCAGTTCTTTTTGCTTTTGGGAAGGGAGGTGTGGGGTGTGTGGTGCTTTTTTTTTTTTTCCTTTTTTTAACATTTTTTTTTGTTAACAGAGAAGCCAAATCATATCCAGCTCTGAGAGCACTGAGGATTTCTGTCTTCCTGTTGCTTCTTTGGGGCAGAGCTGGGAATGATTCTTCTTCAGTATCCGGTGTGAATTAGGTTTTATGCCCAGGCTGGATGGGGCTCTGAGCAGCCTGGTCAAGTGGAAGGGCTCCCTGCCCATGTCAGGGGGTTGGAATGAGATCATCTTTAAGGTGCCTTTCAACCCAAACCATTCCATGTTTCTGTGATTCTACTGAAATTTGGTATTGGGACCAGGGAAAAGGGATGTGTGAGTGACAACCAGGAGAAGATGGCAAATTGGAATGGAGCTGTGATATGATGGGAAGGAGATTCGGGGAGTACCAGTGGAAACAGGAGAGGCAAGCAAGTGAGCTGGTGTTCAGGAATGGATTTGGACTGTAAACGTGTTCAGAAAGCAAATGGCTTGAAGTCTCTGATTGGCAGGGAGGGAAGAAAAGACACAGAAAGAAGACATGATGCAACTTCGATTTTAGTTAGCTGCAACAAAAAAAAGATGTTTTGTGCCACTCTGACTGTGATGGAAATAGGAGCCAGAAAGGAGAGGAGAAACTTTAATGAACAGCAGGATGGAGACAGACATGATGGAGGCTTGTCAGGATTTGTTTTTTTACCTTAAAATCTGTAAAACCCTATTCTCATCCTTCAAAAAGCCTTTATATATTTAGGAGCATCCATGGTAATATATCATGTCAAATTCATTTGTTATATCTGCTTATATCGTGTCTAATTTTGGCAAGAATTATAACACTAATTACATTTACTGTCAAGTTGATTGCCCCTTCCCCATGCAGCTCTAGCTGAGCCTGTCTTGCTCTCTGTTTAAATAGGTATAACTTTTCTTCCCTGGCTATTTGGAAGAGTCTTGACTGTGGAATACCCTTTCTCTGGGTCTAGAGAAATACCAGCTTGTCAGTCTTCCAGATGAGCTGTAACAACTTTCTTATCAGGAAAGGTTTAAAGCAGAAAGGTATTGATGGGCTGGAATTATCAGATTTCATTTTTTTTTATTTGAGAGAGGTGTGGAGATGGATAGGATATATATATATATTTTTTTCTTTTGGGGTATGTGTATGAGATGTTTGGCACCTTGTAAAAGACCACATATGTTAATTACTCTTTGAAAAGAAAATGCAAGATGTTTTATGGGGCAATTCTGAGCATGACATGCTCTCTTGGTTTTTCAGGGCATCAAATCAGCCTCTGTGTTTGACACTTTAAAAATACGAGTTAGATGAAGACAGTAAATAGTAGATCTATTATTTTGATTCTGGGATGCTCTATATGGATATTCCTGAAAGAAGCAACAGGGCAGCGGAGTAAGGAGCTGTGGGGAAAAATGTGAGGCAGGGAGATTGAGTGGGGAGTGGTGTTAGCAGGAGTAAAGAAAATGGAACTTGGCAGTGTGGCTTCATTGAAAATAATCATAGCAATAGTCATCCTCCTGCAGAGGATGATGAGGGGGAATGCAGTATGGGATGCAGGACTTTATACAGCTATGAAAGCATTTTCAAAGTGTTTTGCCAGAATACCTCTGGAAGGCAGAACCTAAACTGCAGTAGTTTGGGCAGCCTGTTATCCTGCAGAGGAGCACATTTGGAAGAAAAAATTTGGAAATTACTTTTCCAAAATGGATTCCAATTTGAGGTTAGGATTAATGCCTGTCTGCCTTTAGGAAGATACAAATAGTTACTATTTTCTGCTAAACTTGAAAAGAAAAATCTGAGTAACACTACTGGGACTGAGAGTTAAAGGTCAGAAACTCTGAATAGCAGCATTAATTGCTCCCTTTAAAGGATATAAAGGATCAGAGTCTTTCAGGGCTTGCCTAAGGAGGAGAGCAATATTAATGTCAGTAAAGGATGATACAGCAAGACTGAAAAATGGGAGGTGGGGCAGGTTTTTTCCCTTGTTACTCCAAAATAAGATAAACATACAATTAACTTTGATGTAACCTCGGAGTCTGAAGTATTGCGGTGTTGCTCCAGTTGTGTGTTGTGTTTAATACTTTTTATTCCATTGAGCAGGATCAAAGTGCAGGAAATATTACCAGCAGGATTAGATGTTGCAGTGCACACAGGATTGCCTTGGCCCATCCAGTGCAGAGAACTTCTTTCCTTATTTTTTAAAACTTTTAAGTCTTTGTTAAGATTGTTATCACAGCCTTTCACAAATGATGCCACACTTGATTTTCCTTTTGTAATCTTCAGGTTTGAACAGTTGTCTTTGCAAGTTGTGCTCCATTCTCTTAGGTGATGTTTTAATGTTGCCAACTGATTAAAAAAGATGGGGTACGTTAGAATAAATGAATTGTCTTATGCATACTCCTACTGTTGCTGACCTCTTATTAGTTCAGGCTATGTCAGAAAAATGTAAATATTGAGCGAATCAGTGGTATGTGATAGAACTTGCTGTTGAAATGGATTATGCTTTTTCATCATGGCAATAATTTTTAAGGAACTTACGTTTCCACAGCTGCCTGTAAGATTCTGTGTAATGATAATGAAGGTTTTTCTGCTTTCCTTCTCTCACTCATATATTCAGAAGATTACTTACATGCTTATTCATGCAAGGAAGGGTTTTGGTTTCTTCCCAGTGTTGAAGAAACAAATAAAAACCTTTCTTGTATCTACAGTTAGATTTGCAAAAGAGTCCGTGTTGTAAAAGCACTGGATGCTAAAAATGTTGTTGGGTTTTCCTTACTCCTGAGATGCCTTCCCAATTGTTTGCATCCCTCACTGCATCCTTTAGGAAAAACCCTCTTGTCTCTAGGGAATGAGGAGAGTTGAGGGGAAATTACCATGATTTGCAAACAAGAATGCTTTTTAAATATTTAAATTTGTTTAACTTCATAGCCACGGGTAGCAGATTTTTTCATCTTTTCTTGATTTCATATGTACTTCTTGATGATCTGTTGAAAAGGATTTAGATTTGGCTTTTTCAGTTAAAATAAGAAAAAGTACTTGCCTGCTGACTATTTTTGTTTAACTTCTAGGAGGTTGCCTTCACCTGGATAGATTTTAGATTTTGTAAGCAAATCCTGTTGGACTATGTAATGATGTGTTTGGATTAAGTTTCCCCCCTACCGCACATTCTACAGGAAAATGTATTTTCTGTTAGTGTGATAGATGGTTGTATAGGATAGATTTTGATTGCTTCTGAAAGCAGAAGTCTTCGAGGCAATTCTGTTAAATTCCAGGTAATTCAAGGGAGGGGAGGGAAAGAAGTTCAGCTCCTCCCCTTACCCTGCCAGACCGGCTCTCCTGAGCCTGTGCTCAGGTGAAATGTGTGTGAAGCTGATGGGTGTAGCTAAGAATCTTCTGATGCTGATGGTCTGGAATGGAGTGTGGTCAGTAAAACATAAGGTTGCATACAAAAGATGGTTAAAAAGTTGTATCCAATACTTCAGGCTCTTTCAATACACTCTTAGAGTACCTAAGTGTTCTTGATTCTTGCGTTTTCATCTCTGTAAATTCAGGAGTTCCCTGAGGATGGTGTGGGCTTGCCTGTTGGATCAAATAACATTGAAGAAGGGAAACACTTAAACTTAACTTTAAATGCATAAGTATTTCATTATAGTAAGGGTATTAAAAAAAGTTTAGGTGATACTTGGCAGAGCCAAGACTTTCATGCTTAGGATGGACAGTGAAGCCTCAGTTAGGCAGGTCTTCAGGATCTGGTGTTCTCCCTGTAGACTGAATTTTTGTACTAACAATGTCTGCAATTATGCATTATTGAAAATACTTGCATTTTCTATGGATTCAGATCCCTGAAAACAAATAGTTGCAGGTTGAAATATTGGCAGCCTGGCAGTGTATTTAAGCTTGCCCTGTAGATTACTGTTGCATTTGTTTACTATCTGGGGATGCTGCTTGCAGAGCTAAAAACCCTCTGAGCTGATCATTATCAAGCTTTTAAAAGCAAAGGAGGAGTGTCAAATTCTGTCTGACATCTGAATAAAGGTTTTTTTAGAGTGAACTTACCTAAAACTTCAAAAAATAATACAGTAACTAATGTCTGACCTTTTAATTAAAAGTTCACTAGTTTTTTAGGAGTTAGTTTTGTCAAGATACTTTTGCAGTGTAATGCTCTTGGTGGCAGAGCTTTTTGTATTCTCCTCGACGGATAAATGATTAATGATCTCAACACTGCCTTCTGGATCACCTTGTAAGAGGTCTCCTTCATCAATCTGGCAAGGGGATTGTATGGCAGTTTGCACCCTAATTACAGTCCCCAGCTGGGAATGTGCTGCTTAACAGATTACTTGTAGCAGAAGTGGAGTCAGTGCAGATATGGATGGCCACGGAGTTGTTTGACGCCTGGGTGCTAAAATTAGATTTTCTTCTAGAAAAAAAACATCCACTTCATATAAGCAGTGCAGCAGATAAAAGTGTTTAGCTGGAATTAACTCTGTAACTTAAAGGTTTAATAATAACAGCGCTTCTGCGTCTCCCTGTTTTCATAGTTTCCCTTCCCTTCTCTTGTGGTCTTATAGAGCAGGGCAGTATTGCAAGCCAGAAATTTTATTACCAGTGGAAACATTAAGGTATTCCACAGGGCAAAACAAAAGTGATTCAAAAGGTGCTTTTACAGATAATAAGTTTTAGCATTGAGCAGTTTACCCAGAAGGCAACAGATTATTTCTAGTGGTCTGTTATTATTGTTGGCCTTTTTTTCTGGCTCATTTGTGGTGTAATGCTGCTGCTCAATTAAGATGTATTTCTGTGAAAACCATGAATGACAATGTCCACCAAGCATATTGCTAAGCACATACATCTGTGCCTATTGCTCAGGCTGACAACTCTGAGTGTGTTGCTGAGGAACAGCTCATTTAAGGACTAAGGCTTGGAGGAAAACTTGCACAGGATCCAGTCAAGCACCAAAGCAAAGCGCCTGTTTGGTATCTGACAACAGGAAGATTTTAGGCTTGGGAAGGATGTATTTGCCAAATGATTTTCCAGGTAAGTATCAGTGTTTTTGTAGTCAATATTGCCAAGATAACATTGGGAATATCTTGACAATCTGGGAAAAAAAAATTCCAACTTTTTTTTTAATGATAAGGATTTATTTTCATGATCTCAGGATTATCTGGGCTTTGGTAACTTCCTACTGGGTGACATCTTTTGGAAGGATAGAGGCAGTGGAAAGAGGTATGAGTAGACTGAGGCTGGAGGTAGACTATCTGCTATTTGTGCTTTTATCCTGAAGAAAACTAGAATTGAAGAATTGCAGGGATTAATATTTGTGTTTAGGACAGTAGAAACCTTCAACAGTGCAGTGGCTGCTGTGAAGGTGTGGGTGTGTATGTTTGACTTAGCATCTAACTTGAAAGATGAAAAAAAGTGTTTACTACTCAGTGAAGAAGTAGTTGACTATACCTGACCTGGGTTTTAGTGCTGTGAAATGGCAGCGAGTCTGGACAGTCTTCTCCCTGTTTGAGAGCTCGACTTTTGGAGACTGGGAAGGAGCTGATGGGTGTGTGTGAAGCAGGAGTTCATCTTGTGCTAGGTTTGGAAGAAAATCTCAGAAGTTTTTACTCCTAGAGGTGGACAGATAGTGGTTGGTTATGGTGCATTCACTCTTTCTAGGTTTCCCTCCCCATGAGAAGTGGGGGAATTGACTGTAGATGTTGATGATGATATTGTAGATGGATGTTGCTGTGCTGTCTGGAAATCACATGCACTTTATGGTGAGAACACTTCCAAGAGATCGTTTGGAAGGCTCTGGTTTCTTTGACCTGGGTTTGCTCTGAGTTGGAACTCATGTTCTGGTTCCCTCTTGCTCCTTTGGCGCCCACCAAAAGTGAGCAGTCCTTCAGTGCTTCATCCTCTCAGCTGAAAACTAAAGGCTGGCTCTTTAGCTTCTTTTATTGTCTTGTTAAAAGGCAGATGCAACGTTTCCTCCCTATCAGTCTTTCAGATGGGGGAGCAGCACGGTTTGGTGTTCTTGTGAGCATCATCACTCTTCTGTTTGCAGAAGCAATTGGAAGCAAATGATCCAGGTCGTTGTTATTACTCATATTTTGTTTTTTTCCAGTTCTGCAGCTTCAGCTCCTTATTTGAGCTGCATTGACACGTCACGAAGCACCACATTTCGGTCTGTGGTCGTGCATATAATAGTCAGGTGCTGCACAGCCTCTCACTGATCTTGGTTTTCCACAGTGGCTCTCCTGGGTTTTGGTCCAGGACAAATACATTGTAGGTACTCAAGAGGAAAACATTTTCTCCTAAATTATTTTAGCAAATGGAAACCCTTTTTTACTCTGGCTGAAGACTTTGTCTTGGCTGCAAGCCTGAGAGATTTAAACATTTGCAGTTCCTTTTATTGTTCAAACCTGTGCAGCATATTTTAAGTGAGCAGGCAGTCTGTCAAGTTACTAGAAATCATTACTTTGCCAGAGAGTTATCGAATGGATGTGAAAACAGGTGTTTGTCAGATTTTTACCTTCTGGACTGAATATTTTTGATGTTTGGGAACTTTTATCTGCAGTCAGCCATTGTGCTTTGTAGAGGAGAAGGCTTAATTCAGATTATCTGAGCAATCAGGGAGCAGAGATGCGGTTCTGTGATTCATAATTGAAATTTAGCCTTTAGATTAACTTCATTAGTATGCTGTTGAACAAGGACAGGGTGTTAATAAATGAAAAAATCCTTCTGGGTTTAAGCACCAAGACCCACAATAGGTCTTTGCAGTTCATTATGAATTTTTTTATTTTTGCTGTGACAGCATTATTTTTGATTTGACCATGCTCTCTTTGTCTTTATTCCTCAAAATTGTCAAGAGAGAAATAGAGAAAGGTTTTATCTGATGTGAGATTAAACCCAAAATTCTTCTAGCAAAGCTACGTTTATAAGTCCTCCTGAGATCAAGAAGAGGAACATTAAAAAATAGACTTCAGTTTCCTTTCTAACTGATAACTTAATGAGTGAAACCTGACTTATGTTTTTCAAAGACATGAAGCTTTCTGAGGAAGTAGAGAGAGATACAGAGTCTCCAGTCATTAGTTTATAAATGTTTGTAAAACGTACCTGTTTATCCTACTGAGATGACAAATGCTCATTTCTGGCTTCCATATTCTGATTACTTTGTAAATCCTTGATCTTGAGTTTAATTAAAGGACTTTTCCAACCTAAATGATTCTGTGCATATCTCACAGTAGTCCATGGGCCATCAGAAATAGAAGGGAGCATTCAGACTTTTCCAAGTGGAATTTTCTTGCATGAAGTGAAGGTTAATGTAGTTGAGTTTTGAATGACTATGCTGTAATGGAGGAAGTTGTTACTGGTTTTATTTGTAAGGCATTTTTGCCATTTTTATACAATCCTTTTTATGCTTTGCACGGATTATGAAAGATTTTGATAGATTCTCATTAGTTGTAGAGCAGTACTAAGAAAGTAAGTTCACAAAAAAACCCCAAATTCCAGTTACCAGAATGGAAAAGAAGATATCAGGGATTTTTGATTCCTTGCCATCTTCACAGTCACTCTTGATCTCCCTAAAACCTGTACCAGAATATTTTGAGTTGTCTGTACATTCCCTTTTCAGTGGAGAGTCGTGCACTTGATGTAATCCTCTGTGCTTTGAGGTGCTGAGGCATCTGCTTCGGCGAGGAAGGATTACGGATGTAGCTTTTTTTTCTGCATTCAGCCTTGAGGGAAGCACAGATTGCTGAACAACAGAGCAGATTGGTGTCTAGTGCTTGAAAGGCTGGGAGCTGAGTTTGAACTCCTGCACGGAGTCTGTGTGGGCCTGCAGGGGTTTGGGAAGCTTTGGGAATTACTGCAGCTGAGAGTCTGGGGTAAGGGCAGTTTGGGAAAGAGGAATGAAGAGAAGAGCAGAAAGTCTGTGTTATGGTGAGTGGTGTGTAGAGTCCTTGTGTATTTGGGAAAAGCATAGATTGTGATTTCCTGACATACATGAACGGGCTATGTTGCATTTTTCCGTAGGGTTTGGCATGGGGGAACACATGCTTCAAAAATGCTAGAAGGTTGTGACTGAGAAAAAATAGCTTGTATGAGGCAGCTTAAGATATGTGGAGTCCAATAACTTCCGTTGTTTATCCCTGTGGAAGATGAGTCCTAACCAGCAGACATAGTTCACATCCCAAAATATCTTAATTCTCACAAAAAGCTGTTGTTGGGAAACCTTGACTTTAGATACACTGATGTACTGCTGTGGGGAAAAATTGCACTATCAATGGTTTCTAGCTTTCTGCAACCATTCTGTAGGAGAGGTGAAATATTTTCCCTCCAGAAGGATCCAGGCCCAAAAATACAAATTAAAAATTATTTTAAATTTGCTTCCTTTTTTTTTTTTTTTTTTTTTTTTTNTTTTTTGGAATATTTGCTATGCCTTTGAGCAGTGCCCGGAGTATAACATATTGTGTTCAGTTTTAAGTGGGGAAGCCTAATCTGTAAGAGTTTCCATTTTTCTAAGAGAAAACCATGCAGAGGGAAAGAGGAGAGGGAGAGAACAAAGTAAATTAGAGAACTATGGACTTCAGATAACATTTAGTATAGTCCAATAGTGCAAAGTTTCAATGATGAACTACTTGCTTGAAGACGAAAAGATAAACTCGATCTCCCCATAATCATTAACATTGCACTTGATAGATGCCGTGAGAGCAAGCAGTTTGTGAAGATACTTGAATAGGGGATGATGATGGCTTTGAGTCACTCAACGAAGTGGGGCTTCCCATAGGAGAACAGTGTGAGAGATGTACAAGAAATGTCTAAAGAGATTGGGGAAAAAAAATGTTTGCTTTTCAGGACGCCACTGTTGATATTTCATTTCGACAAGATGCTGTAAATAAATTCCCTGGGGGTGCTCAAGACTCAAATATGCTTTCCAGTATTTTGTTTTCTATAATGGAGAGCATTTCTTGTTATCAACATTTTTTTAATTCATCGTGGTCGTTAAGTTGGGAGGAATCCCCTGACCTTGGCAGCACCAGCAGGGGAGTATGTTTAGCTTTTGCACACTCTGGAACACTTGGGTCACGAGCAAGGGCACCCACTGCCAGGTCTTGGCTGCCCTCACTCAATAGATTTGCCATGCTGAAAGAGAAATACATGAACTAGAGACCATGCTTAGTTCAAAAGAGTTAAGGCAAAATGCAGGCAGTCATTTATCTACAAGATCTGAAATAGTAAAATCCTGGATGGAGAAATGAGAAAAATCTTCACTTCCTTGTTCATTTGCAAAGGTTAAACTGGAAAGGTTTGTCCATGTGATGTGTTGGAACCTCTTTTAATGTGATGGGGGTTAAGTGTTCCTCTTGCATTCTTGATGCTTCCCATAGTTTTAACTGGAGAATATTCATGAGTATGTTGGTGTTTACGGCCAGTCTGAGGAAAGATGCAGACAAATTTAACCTTTTAACTATAACTGAGTTTATTTTTCTTATCCAGGGGTTAGTGTGATCAGTCAACTAAAATAGGTGATGCTTTTTCTTTTTATTTATGCAGGTGAGAGGGTTTGAGGAAATAGCCTTAAGCTGAGATAGGAGAAATTCAGGTTAGATATGAGAACAACATTTTTCACTGTTAGGGTGGTCAGGCATTGGAAGAGGCTGCCTGGGGAGGCGGTGGAGTCACCGTCTGTGGAGGTGTTCAGGTGCAGCTGGATGATGAGGTTTAGTGGTTACAGTGGCAGTGCTGGGCTGGCAGGTGGACTGGATGGTCTTCAAGGTCTCTCTCAACCTTGACAATTCTACAATTCTGTGTAGATCCAAGTGTGTATCATTTTCTATATTAAGTTGATAGCTTAATTACTCCTTGCCTCAATGAAGGATGAAACCTTTCTCCTACATCTCTTTGGCGACTTGACTGTCTCTTTATAAGGGGTCTCCTCTACTGAGTCTTGTACTCTGCTGTGTAGAAACTGTGATTCCAGACACAAATACTTAAAATACTCATTGCTAATTACTGGTCCTTGGTTAAGACCATGTCACAATGACAGGTACCTGGTGTGGTGTGACTGACCCAGTCCATATAACCTCTGAGAAGTTGTAACACATGGATATCCTTATTCTAATGAAAAATTATGGTAATAAAGTTTAGTTTCTGTAAGACAAATGTGTATGAAATATAACCACAAGTGGAGACCTTTCAGTGGGCTGACAGCTTCTCTGCTCTGTTCTCATTCTCTGTGCCCCTTTTTCCTCTCATTGCTTCTTTTCATGGATACGTCCAAAAGAGGAAATGCAAAATGGGAAAATGTTGGGAAACCCACTGAAGTCAGTATGAGGTTTCTTGTTGATATAAATGGGAATGCAAAATCTAGTGGTCCTGTCCTAAGGTTTAAATAAATTTCCCCCTGTATAGAAGCACTGTCTGGAAATAGACTATCAATGTGCCTTGAAAGAATTTAAGCAAAAATGAAAAAGCCAGAGTAGAGTCTGCTTCCAGCTTTTATTATTATTATTTTGGTGTTCCAGATTTTCATATCATCCTTTTCTTAAATAATTCACAACATCACAGCCTGAGTTTTTAAAACATCTGCTCATTTGTGAAAGGTATCCTGGTGTAGGCTGTTTCTATTGAAACAGAGCTTAATCTCTGGCTTCACTGATCCTCTCTTTTAGTCAGAGCTGCCACTTACTTCGGGTCAGTTCAGGCACACTATAAATCAAGGACCTTCTCACTAGTCAATCAGTGATTGATTTAGTTTTGCAGCACTCAGAGGCAGTCATTTCTGGTTTAAAACTGAGTTAATGTGGCCTAACAGGGTTGAGCACATTGCTGGGAGCTTCTGGCTTCTGGAGCCGAGATTGGTCTTTTACTGGTTTGCAGTGTGGGCGTAAGCAAATAATTTTATGATTTAATGTAGAAATACTTGCTGTGCTTCAGTCTCTGTCTCTTTTTTCCCCCACTGGTGTTAACTTGAGTTCTTTAAGGCCCTGCAGTTGGAGTGTTCAGAGTTATGTAGCTTCCCTAGTACCTGGAAGTACTTAGAGATGGAAAACCGTTCACACTGGTGTGTGTCTCAGATGGAGACATTTGTGCTAATGGAACTTTAATAAACAGAAAAGGCTATGTTTGCAAAGGCCTTTAACACTTTTGCAGAATAATTGAAAATAAGACTAAATGGAATTTTTATTTTCTTTTGAAGGTATGGGAAGCCTTCATCCCATGCCATGCTCTGTCTACACCACAGCCCAAATATTGAAAACCCTGAAATCCTTTGCAATACTGAGTAGTGATAACAAGTGCATCATGATGGGACTGAAATCTATGTGGTAATATTAAAAAGTACTTGGGAGGGATCAAGTTCTCAGATGTGCAGTTTTTATTTCTGTGCCTCATACTGTATAAGGAATTGCTCTCACATGTTGGTATTCCTGTGAAGGGAAGAGCTGTGTGTATATACTTGCTCCTCTCTGGGTTTCAAAATTTTCTCATGGGTATGTTCTGTAACCTTTCCATAATCTCAGAAAATGGGAAAGCACTGCTGGTGCAAAGATGCTAAACATTTCAGCTTATTAGTAAAAAGAGAAAAGTCCCTTGAAAACATCCACTTTTAAAAATGCAATAAAGTTCAGACTTCTGTAACTGTTTCACAATTTAGTATGCTTTACAAGTAATAACAAATGAAATCCTTTTTCCTGAGGCAGTTGAAACTACAAGGATAACTGATAGCAAATCTAAGGAAAGTAGGAAAAGACTTTCATCCTCCTATTTCCCCTCTTGCAGTCTGTGGGTCTTCTGCTGCGATGTTCTCCTTCTTTGAAATTGTCCCAGTTAGGTTGGTCTGAAGTTATTGTTGCTATGAGGGAAATGTTTTTTACATTACAAAGGTGTTTCATTTGACTAGCCTTGGAAGGTGGGGGTTTTTTTCAGTAGTAGTTCCATTTCCAAAAATACAGCCAGCATCACAGTGAGGGCAAGTAAGGAAATCTAAGAAATAGATTGTCTTGCAGTACATGGTATTTTTTGGTTTTTCAGGATGACTCTAAAATACTGTTCTCTTGAAATAACAATGAGGAAATACTTCTGGTTAGGAAAAAAAAAGTGAACAATTCTGTCTGATCTGTGGAATATACTTGGAGCAATTCCAGAGCAGCGAGGGACGCTGTAGGTAGCAAAGAGGATCCTGCAAGGCAGACTGCCCTCGGTGTCCAAGAGAGCATCTCTACCTTATTTAGCTCTTTTATGTCTCAATATTCCGTATTTGCTGAGGAGTGATGGCTGCTGTTGTGTGCTGGGATTGCTGCCGGTGTCACAAGCGACTGGATTGATAAATCGGTGCTCCCTGGAGGAGCTTTGCTCCCTGTGCCAAGCTGACAGGGCACACGCAGCCACATCCTCAGCTCTCCTGCAGCAGCACGAGCAGAGACTGTGGCAAGCTGCACATTGGTCCAAAAAGGTTCTTTCTGTGCATCTTTAGCTTCTTTAAATATGTGCCTGTATTTATGCCACAATTTCTGAGTAATTATTCTGTTAAAACATGAATATTTGAAGTAACTGAAACAAATGAGGTGTGATAACATTAAATACAACTGAATTTGCATAATCTGTTTAATGGATACGAATTGTTACTGTGTTTAGTTTAATCTGTCATCATTTGCCCTGCTTTACTGTTGTTTTGGATGCAAAAAAAGAAATGTCTAAATACTTACTCTTCTACAGAGGCTTAATGACATCCATAAAGGAGTTGGTTGCCTGACTCAGGAATGTGTCTGCTCGTGTTTCCACCTCACCTTCTCCTTCCTGGTTCCTTCTTGCTACTTTAGAGTTTGACCATGGCAATACTCGGGCGGCAGCAGTTGTAGAGATGAGAATGAACTAAAGCCAGCCCTTGTAAAGCAGGCAGTTAATAACATATTTATAAGGATACTATATATAGGTACTTTGGTATCAATATATGCTATTAAATAATGTATAAGGTATTTACAGGAAAGAAACTTCAGCTTTGCAGAAGCAATTGCACGTACAGTTACATGGCAACAAGCATCCCGCACTGTGTTGTAGGTATAGGTAATGCTAGGCTGTTTAAAAACAAGTGGAAAATTGCTGTAAAAGTCCAGAATGGGCTAAATGCCATCACAGATCTTGAAGCAGGTTATAAAATTGTTCAGAGAAATCTTTTGAGGTAGTAAACAGAATTTAAAAGCCCCGCATGACTTTGAACTTGAGAATTGGAACATCTTCTGTGAGAGATTTGTCAGTGTGGGAGAGCAGTGTTTTAGTGAGCTACCCCTAGAATAGATCCCGTGGGGAGCTCAGGATTATTGCAAACCTCTCCACCAAGTGTTGGGAATATTTGTTCGGCCTTGCCTTTTTTAATAGAAGAAGTAAATGGTTGTATGATAGGACTTTGGAGATTAAATAATGGTTTTTGATTATATGGAGGAAAACAAGAGCTACTCAGCAGTGTGGAAGATTGGTCTTCAACTCCAGTAAGGCAGGTGGCAGAAATCCCTGTGTAAATGTTTACACTTAATAAAATCAAAGTTTTTCTTTCTGTAATTTCACTGTTGAGGGGAGAAAGGGGAAGAAGAGGTTAATAATTTACAGTGTAAACAATATGTTGGCTTATAAGGCAATTTCTGTTCAAAGACATTAGGGCATGAGTATACTTTCTACTTCATACATGTAATGAAAACCAAATGAAAACAACACAAGCAAGCAAACAAAACCCTCAATTCCCCCCAACAAATCCCAAACCAAAAAAAAAATCCCCTGAAAATAAATAACCCAGAGAGCTGTCTGCTTTGACCTGGGAAATCATGTCCCATGTCCCATCACCTCATATTTAAGCTGTTTGTTTTTACAGACATTATTTAAAGATTGTTCTTGTTTGGAATAGTGTAGTCAGTAGTAGGATGAAAAGAAAAACATGAATTACAGAGCCAAGAGGAGCAATTGAGCTTAGGGAAGTTGGGGCTCAGTACCAGCAGAGATGTCTTAGGTGATCACTGTGCTGGAGGCAGTGCTGAACACGTGCAGGAGATGCATTTGAGGGCACATCCCTCTCCTGGGGCTTTGGTGAGAAACTGCTCCTGCCCTGGTTTCTTCTGCCTACAAAGTGCTGCTGCCAAACTTGAGTTTTTTTGGCTGCCCAAAGGTTTGTTCTGAGGAGAAGCCACCTCAGAGAGCAGCTGGCAAGGACCTAGTGCTACCTTCAAGTGTTTCTTAATCAATTCCCTCATTCCTCTGTCACAGCTCCATCCTGGTAACCTCTGACAGGGATCCTTCCCTCAAAACAAGCTGACATTGAGCGAGGATAATACACTGCTCGCTGATGATGATGATGATGGATGCACTGATGTTATTTGACATGTATTTCATGTTAAAATTAATGTCGTCTTTGATGTTGTGAAGGTTGAATTCAGAGAAGATAATTGATTCTTGAGCTGAAAAGATGTCTTCAAACTTCTTGGCAGTTCCTGGTAGTTCGGGCTGCAGGTGTGTCCTGGCTGTCATTCCAATTGCAGACCATCCTGGCAGCCTGGTGGGTGAAGTACCAAAACTGGGCATGTCACATGGACACAGAGAAACAGCAAAACCTGAGCAGTTTGGGAGCTTTTTTGCCTTTATGATAAAACCCCCAAGGTTTCCTAGAGTTGTAAAGTGCCTGTATGATCTCTTTTCATTTGGATCTATGTAAATTAAAACATGTGTGGGAAAAATAGATAACTGATTTGCAACTAGTACTAGATAATTTACTAATTACTTGTGTTTTCCAGTGTGTTGATCATCATTTTAGAATAAAAAAAGTTGCCTCCAGAAACTCTTTTGAGCTTGATTTTATAAAAGATAGTGAAGGTTCAGGTACTCATCCTTGGAAATACATGTCAGGGAGGTGAAGCAGCCCTGAAATAACTCCTTCATCCTCTGATTCTGGGTGGAAATATCATGGATTGCTGTCTGCTTGTGTTAGTTGCATAATCAACATTACTGAAAGTTTTTTGCCCAATAGCAAAAAATTCTGACGCTAACAGGTCCAATCTGTGTTGTTAAAGCTTTGCGTGGTGGAAGCTACCATTTTTAATGTGGAATTGCCTCCTGATGTTATAGCACCTGGCACTGTCAACAAAATAAGTAGGAATCTCGGAATAATACTAGGCATGACATATAAAAAAGTTTATATGATGTTTTGTTATTAAATCAGTATTTAAAGTATTTTAAATAATACCTTTCACTAGAAATGTGCTATGACAGATTTAGTTATTTAGTAAGTATTTGAAGTGGTTTCAATGATACCTTTCACTTTAAACGTGCTATGAGAGAATAAATGACATCTTTAACATTTTGTTTCAAAATTCTTCCATATTTTCCTGAATAGCCAAGTGTATTTTCTTTGTTACTTGATTGAAACCAGCAAAATTATTATTTTAATCTATTTTTGGGTAAAGTAGTAAGACTGTAATGTGCAGCAGTCTGACAAGATGTTAATTCATTGTAATATTGTTATCAACAGACTTCTAATAACTTTAAATACGTCTGTCATATTAAATGTTCATATGTAGGTAGAATAGGAAAGGTTGTTTTCAAATTCAAGGAAAGTGCAGAAGAATGCTATTTGTCCCTAATTAAATATTGAAGACTTTTGTATTAAATATTTAATTGGCCAGCTGTAATGCAGTGGTGTGGTGGAGAAATGATAAAACTCTGTATTTGCACTTAAAGACTGGTTTTGGGCAGTTAAGTGACCTGTTGCTAATCGAATTGGAAGGAAGGAAGAGACTTAAATAAAAATACTTTTAGTGTGTTTCCCACCACTACTGGTCCAGGGAAAGGGCCCTTGATAATCAGGTGGCTACACCAGGCTCTTCTGAGCCATTTTATGTATAAGAGGACCTGTTTCTGACTTCTGTTTTCTGAAGGAGTCCTGGAAGTTTGGGAAGTCTGTAGAACGCGTGGAGGAAAGCAGGAAATGCTCCTTCTGTGTGATAAGTCTGTATGAAAATTGGTATTAAACCCATGCAAATTGAAATGGTTCAGGGTGATAGAATCTTTGTCAGTTTTACAGACAGCTTTAAAGCAGATCGTTACCAGAAGAAGTGAAGATACTCTTTCACAATGTGGGAAGAAGTCCTTGCATGTTGAGGAGAAAGTGTAAAAGTAAAAGAGATGTATCAGACAAAACACTCAGGTCTGTTTTGAACACTCCATAGATTTAGTTCAGAACAGGTAGCTGCACTGTGTAAAGGATGCCAAGGCAGAGCTTTAGATGTGGAAATGTTGGAGTACACCTGTGAAATTGTCACAGCTCCACAAAGCCTCAGGGAATTCAAAATGTATGTGTGGTGTGAGGCTGTGTTGTGTTATCGATTGGTCCAATGCCCCAGGGTTTGGGGTTGTATTCTCGAGCTTCAGTTCTGTGTCCCAGCAATCACAGAACCACAGAATGGTTTGGAGTGGAAGGGACCTTAAAGACCACCTGGGTCCAGCCCCCCCTGTTGTGGGCAGGGACAAAAACTTTATTTTGAGCCGTAGCAGTTGTTCCTAAGATGCTTTGAGGAATGTGTGTGTTGGGAACTCTGGGTATGTGTCGTTCCAGACATCGTGAGAGGTGATGTCATGGTTCTGCCCTGTTTGCTTATCCTCCCCTTCTGTCCTGTCTCCTACCTCTCCATAAATAAGTGATAGGGTGAAGGAAAAATCAACTCCACATCTCAAGATGAATGATGTGACAAGAGCTGACCTGGGCACTCATTTGTCAAAAATTATTTTAGCCTGGAAACTGAGGGTTTAAACAATAATGAGAGATGTCCTGGAATGGCATCTCAGTCTGAGAAATTTTGTATCTGAAATCTCTCTCTCTCTGCTGCTATACCCAAGGGAGTTTCACTCTTTGGCACATAACTTTGAGTATACGGATTTCTGTGGGGTTTGGTGTGTTAAAGTTAGGTTGCAGCAAATGTGTGCTGGTGTCTCTGGGCTTGGGTTAATTGGATTATGAGACTTAAGGAATGGAAAGCATGCTCATCTTGAGCAAAGAAAGATGAGATTTTTGGCTTTCTTCTGTAGCACATGGGGTCACGCGTGTTCCTGGGTGATCTGGGTGTTCGACCTAAAGGATGGTGGTGCCCATGGTCTGCTGTGTATTTCTGTGTCACTCTGCTGTCCTGACTACTGTGTTTTACTCTGGGCTTGGTTTGCTGCTGGGTGTTTGAAGTTGCTGGTAGTGCTTGAGGAGACACGCCGAGATGTTTTTAACTGTAGGTTAAACTTCCACCACACCTTTCTGTGGCTGTGGGGCTGAGCTCAGTGATGGAGGCAGTTCTTCCTTTGTTATGCCCCTTGAATATATTAGCTGGTTTTTTTTCAAAAGTAGAGCTGTTGTTTATTACTATTGTAATATATGTTGTTGTTGATGTAATGGAATCAAAAAAGAATTCCTGATTTAATTGGGATGTCAGAAAGCTACATCTTTTAATAAGTGTGAGTTACTGTAAAAAGTAGCAAGACTTACTAAAAATGAACATAATGCTGTGCAAGTGTGCTAGCATGCTATAAATTCTGCCAGTATGTCACATCCTGACATTTAGTAGTTGCATTATTCTGTTTGTTGGTCATTTCTGAGCGAAGAGTATCAGAACTACATAAAATGCTTTTTGTTAAAGACCAGTGAGTTAGAGTGCACTTCACGTACAGGATTTGCACATTCTTTTTTGATAGCTTTTTTTTTCACCAGGCATCATGTATTTCCTCTGAATATTATCAGTGTGTGTGTGTCATAATTGTTTTTATATTTTAAATTATCTTAAATTTTGTCACAAGTGAACAAGGCTGCATAGCACAGACCCAGGAATATTCAGTGAAGACTGTCATGTGCCAGATAGAACAGGAGTTGTTTAACACAGAAAACTGAAATTTGTGCTCATTCCTCATATGAGAAACCGAAGTCCACTGAGTGGGAAAGGCTACCCAAGATTCATATTTATTTTCATAATACTATGTTAAGAGATATTTCACTTTGTGAAGATTGTTTGTACCGCAGAGTGAGTTTCAGTTCTTCCTCTGACTTTGCAACAGATGAATCCTTCCTCCCTGTTTCTGAATTGCGTATATACACCCATAGGGACACATTCCATCTTTTGAATGTCTAAAACTTTTTCCAACATCCTTATGCAAAATACTTTTTTATCTGAAAACTCTAATTGCAACTGAGACAGCTTAATGAAATATTCTGGGCTTGATTGAAGTTCTTCAATAATTTTTTCATGTTCCCAGTGGAATTTCTAGTAATTCACCAGAGAGTCTAGCTGGTAGGATGGGGGTGGAGATTTAGATTTACTTAGGCTGAGGGATGCCTGCATTCATATCAACCCTTCTTGGCTTCATTCAGATCTAGGACTTGGATTAATATTCGGGGATTCAGTTGAGTATTTTGAATAAGGAGCTGCGGTGAGGTGCATCTCTCTCATGTTTTTGATGTAAAATATATGTGAGGAGGATAACCTTCATAATCCGCCAGAACATTAAAAAGTTGCAGGATGAAATAAACCACCCCAGTTCAGTTTTAATGACAGTCAAGGATGAACCCTGCAGCTCCCGAGTGCATAAGACAAGACTTATAACTGGGAAAGCTGCTTTAATTTGGCTTCAAATGTGGTCCGTCAGGAAGCCTTATAAGCAACTTTAACTGTATTGTGCAGTGGAAGGAAGCTATTACTTATCTAATTGCCTGGATTTTCATTAATAATGTAAAATTCTCTGCTTTTTCATTCCTCCAGGTGATTAACTGAAGATTTTTCTCAGCAATCTCCCCTCTGTTTTGAGAGAGGAGCAATGAACAGTCCAATAGATCTTTATCTCTGCTTTCGAAAAAAGGAATTGATGTGATTAACCTTTAGCAAAGATACCGTGACTGTTAACATCTCATATGGTAGCTGTGCTGTGCCAGTGCTGAACTGTTGGGAAGAAGGTTAATGACTGATCCTCAGGCTTTGGGAAGACTTTGGAGCTCTTTCCAGTACCTGAAGGGGCTCCAAGAGAGCTGGAGAGGGACTTTGGACAAGGGCATGCCGTGATAGGACAAGGGGAAATGGCTTCACACCGGCAGAGGTCAGGGTTAGATGGGAAATTGGGAAGAAATTCTTCTCTGTGTGGATGGTGAGGCCCTGGCACAGGTTTCTTAGAGAAGCCGTGGATATCCTGGAAGTGTTCAAGGCCAAGCTGGACGGGGCTTGGAGCAGCTTGGTCTTTAAGGTCCCTTCAAACCCAAACATCCATCACAAACCATTTTGTGATTCTAAGTTGATCTCCCATGATTTAAATACAGATCCCAGTGTGAGTCGGAGGCTGTTGGATTTTCACTGCTTTTAACTTTTGGTCTAAAACAACAGCAAAACTTTGGTGGCATAACCTGCACCGAAATTATTACGTTTAGATAAATGGGCCACTCAGAGTTACAGAGGTGTGATTTCAGCAAGCTATTTTAGCTGGGGTAATACCATGAACTATAGCAGCAAAGGTTGAGTAGTTCATGTGGTTACTGGAAGCTGAAGGAGGTGTGGGATGGTAGATATCGCCTCATTATCTTAGATATGATGGCTGATACTTGAATTTTACTTGAAAAAGCATCCCTGGATTGTGCACTGCTACAGTGGATTTCTTAGGAGGGCAGCAGTTTGTTGGCTGGATTGCTAATGGCCATGGTGGGATCTTCCTTCATCAATTGCCTTTCTCTCTCTGGATTAGTGCCGTTACCTTAACAAAGCATGAGAACTGCTAATTGCTAGAACTAACAACTTACCTTTGTGTGTAGCCATCAAAGAAATGTTGTATAGAAACCATGTGTGGTATGTTGTGGCATTAATTGGCTTTTATTGGTTTATCTTAATGATAGTCCATGCTTAACATAATCACAGGAATCCCTTTATCTAAATAAAGGCTGGGATCCATGAGCACAATAGCTGGATAAAGGCACTGGCTGTTGCTTCCGTTCAAAACATTGTTGTGCTCCAGCTGTCGCATAAAATATGAAATTCTCAAATGTAATATTTCCTAGAATTTATTTTTCTAGATTTGTTTGTATGGCAGTTGTTATTTTCTGTGCAAATGGTGTGGTGAAAGTCAAATGGGTAAACGTTTCCTGAGGCTGAAGAAACTTAACAGAGCAACTGTTGCTGACTTTAGAACAAAGCAATCAACATCCATAACTAATGCCTCAACTTTTTAATGTGATTTTTAATATTTAAGTAGGAAAAAATGCTGTAAGATTGTATAATCAATGCAACTGATAGATTTTAAGAAGTAATATTTTATTGAAAGTACTGCATTTTTCAGGTTCCAATCCATAATCATTCAGTGCATTGTTTTTTCCATAACTGCATGTTCATTATTTTGTTCAGCCAGCCTTGAACTAAAGGGCTGATGGATTAAACCTAATTTTAAGCTATTGCTTTGTTTTTCTAGATACAATGTTAAATCCAGGGATACATTTTAAGTGCAGAAAGTTGTGATTATCGTGGTTGTCAGAATCAAAGTAGCGTGTGCGTTCCAAAGTGAGCTACAACTTTAAAACAACTTTATAATTGCCGTGATTTTACTGTTCATCTGTAAGAGAGGAAAACTTGACAGCAGGTCCGTGGAAGTTAAGAAAAATCAGTGGAAGCTTATACTTAAGCACTGGCAACCATAAAACAATTTATTTTTTGGAGCCCCTCCTGCAGTAGGACATCCCCTGGGATGGGATCATGGAGAGCCTCAGTGCTGTGTGTACATTTCTGTCCCGGTGCCTTGGCTTGGTGTCCTTGTGCTCTCTGGAGTGTTTTGTGCCTCCTCCAGCTTCCCCTGTGTGCTCAATATTCAGAAGCTGCCCTAGAAAAGGGCTGGGAGTGCTGTCCTAACAAGGGTTCTTTAACTTCCTTGCCCTGCTGCTTTTTCCTGGAGGGAGTGCAAGAGCTATGGAGCGACTCCAAGGAAAAGGAGCAAGTCAAGAGGAGACCACGAGGCTGCTCTGAGTCCTTGGGCACCTCTGCTATGGAGACAGGCTGGAAGAGCTGGGACTTTTCAGCCTGGAGAAGAAAAGGCTCCAGGGAGACCTTAAATCACCTTCCAGTGCCTAAAGGAGCTCCAAGAGAGCTGGAGAGAGACTTGGGACAAGGGCCTGGAGTGACAGGACAAAGGTCTCTGGAAGACATTGCCCAGAGAAGCTGTGGCTGCCCCATCCCTGGAAATGTTCAAGGCCAGGTTGGATGAGGTTTGGAGCAACTTGGTCTAGAGGAAGGTGTCCCTGCCCGTGGCAGGGGATTGGAACAAATGAGCTTTGAGGTCCCTTGCGACCCAAGCCCTGCTATGAGTCTGTGATTGGATTTCTTGGGAGAAGGTCATCTGTTGTCTTGCCTTCTCTGCTGGAGCACTTCCAGCCTGGGTGTCAGCTGGGTAAGCTTCCTTTCCAAGCAGGGCGGTGGCAGCGCCTGTTGCTGCTGCTGCCATCCTGCTGCAGAGCTGTAACTGTTTCTGTAAAACAAAATGTAAGTAAGATGCTGTCTGTGTTTTTTCTCAAATGACTTTAATACTCTGGGAAGCTCAGTGGAGAATTAGGTGTTTATGCATGGATGAGGAGAAGTTTAATGAAGAGGAAAACTACAGTCTTTACTCATTGTAGCCTTTCTACTGTTTTTCAAATAAATCCACAGAGAAGTAGCAATATTAACAGCGTGCACCTATCCTTATTGTACCTCTCAGCACTTTAGCATAGAAATTAAAGAGAAATAAACCCCTCCAAACCAAACCCAGAGCCAAGCTTTGAAAAACGATAATGGGAAAAAACCTCAGAGCACAGTATGTTTCAGGCTTTACAGAGCAAACTTTTTAAAAAATGAGGGACTCCAGGGCTATAGTGCTGTAAAGTGAACCTCTGCTTTAATTTTAATTGCCCAGATATTGAGAAATGAGGAAACATTTGAAAGCAGGGGTTTTGCCAGGGCACAATCTTAAAAATAAATAAAATAATACAATAATATAGAAATACACACACACACACACATCTATATATATATATGCAGCAAGTGTTAGTTGCTGAGGGCAAGACTTAAAATGCTGTTTGGCTTTATCCTGTTCATCTCCCTGCACACATTTTGCTTCCCTGACTGCGTGTGAGAAGGGGCAGTGTGAAGGAACTTGTTCCATAGCATTTATATTCATAATTTATGCCTGCAGCCTTGAAATAATCTCATTTGTCTTCCACTGTTACCGGAACAGTTTTGCTAGCAATGAAGAATGCTGGGAGCAATGAGGGATTCTGTTGTTTCAGCTTTTCATTTGTCTTCTGTAAAGAGTGGTTTTGAATAAAAAGATGAATCGGGCAGCATTGTGTAATACAATTGTCGGGATGTACCCAACCTGATTCTGAAGAGGCTCGCAGGACTCTGGCTTGTCTGTTCAATAGATAACCAGGTTTATTGGGCAGATGATGCATTTCTCTGGGGCACAGGAAAAGAGCATGTCAGACACCTTCTCCTGCCTTTGCAGGTGATAGGCAGTGCTGCTGGCAGCAGGACTGCAGGAGGCCGTAGCTTTGCCGGCGCGTCACGGGGAAGCACAGCAGGGATGAAGGGAGCTTGTGGATCCCTGTGTGTCCCCTGCATTTTATCTGCCCCTAGTGAAATGCAAACAGAGAGAGGGCAGGTCTCTGATCCCACTTGCAGCCGGGAATCATTCCTAAAGTGAGCTCGTATCAGGCAAAAGCTGATTTCTTGAATGACCCCTCACCAGGAGGAAGCCCCTGCCCTGTGCTCCTGAGCAGTGGCTGTGTTGGAGGTGTCCTGGGGGACAGTGCTGGTTCACCTGCACTCAGTCACAGAAACAGCTACACAAACTTTAACCTAAGCCAACTAAACCATTAGCAGTCTGTCAGCAGCAGTAGGGCGCTCAGCATGGATTAATTTTTCCCTCTTGTCAGTAGTTCTGTGATTGTAGAGCAGCAGTGCCCTGTGCCTGCAGTTTTTGTAGGTTAAACCAGCAGGTCATAGACTGCACTGCAAAGTGGTGAATCGAGTCTGTAGAGAAAAAACGATTTAAAACTTTGCTTGAGGGGAATTTATAGAAGATTTTGGCAACTACAAACCCAGGAAACAAAAATGTTTGTGTTAGGCATTTTGTGTAACTTCTTACCTTGTTTACTCTGGAGTATATCTGAGTGAATGCTGGTAATTTAGGAATTATTTGGTGTAAATTAGATTAAAAGTCACCCTTGGGGCCTAATTAAGCCGTGTTATAAACAGGACAGTAAGTTAAACACTTGCAGTAGATTTTGCAGATAACAGGTATGAATAGATGCAAGTACATTTAAGTTTTCATTGATATGGAAATTTTAATTGCAGTTGTTGATTGCTCTGGAGGTGACTGCCAAGAGCTCAGGACTGTGGGCCTTGAAGCTGTGCTGCTGCCCCTGCACAGTCCATGCCATCCCACTTCTGCTCGCTGTGTTTCGTGTTGTGCTGGTTGTTTCCCCTTTCTCCTCTGCCTTCGATCCAAAAGAACATATAAATGCATTCTTTTGGTTAGTCTAAGCAAGGGGATAAAATTTAAGAAATTTTCCTAATGACTCTTCCTTGTCGTTGACAAAATCATTTACAGACAGGCTTCGGTCTCCCAGTTGCACCAAATGCAATCACTTCCTGAATGATTAAATATCAATTCTGCAGAATTGATTAGTAACTCTAATGTAGTGTCTTCTACCTCGTTCCTGATAGCTAAAGGTGGCTGTGGGAAGTTTTTATACATCTTCCCTTCCGTTTCCCTGATGGATGTTTCTGCAGTAAGGGGTGAGGTGCCGAGCTCGGCATCAGCCACGTCTCACACACAGAGGTTGTGCTGCAGCCACAGGCCAAACCCCCAGCAGAGTCTCATTAACTTGCCACATACTTAGTGGTGGGCATAGAGACCTCCCAAATGTGTCATTACTGTGCTTAATGAGGGAAACTACCACTTGCTGGAGCACTGGCATGATGTGTGTGTTTCCAGCTCGGCTAGTTTTATATTTATATTAACATTGATATTAAATGTTAAAGATTGTTTCTTTTAACTAAAGGCTCTATGGAAGTAATAGGAAGCTTGCATTTTATTTTCTGTTTGATTGAATCTTGAATTCAATGCTAAAAGTAAGAGATAAATTCATATTAAAGTCTCTAACTCTTTCCCTCAAGGAAATTTCGTAACTAAACTCCAAGTATGTTCTTCTTGTAATATCTATCTGATTGGCTCTTAATGTTAAAAAAATGATCATAGCATTTCTGAAGACTGCTGATGTAAAAGGAAAAAGTTGTTAACTTTTGAAAGTATTTTTATTCTCTTTCACAGTTTGATTACTGCAAAGTGCTTTGTGCAACTTCAGTTAGGGAATGTCACCTTGTGGTTACCACTCAGCCAGGGAATTTACATCTCATAGGATTGATCCTGCTCCTGTTGAAGATGACAGCAAAACCTTTCCAGAATGCAGCAGTTCTTGTAGTTGGGACAGGTGATATTTGCTCTGATTGCTGGTTTATAGGGAACTGAGGCCTCTCCTGCCAAAATCAGGGGAGAGGATTGTGAGGGATGGTGTGGTTTGTTGAATTTGAGCTGTATTCCCTCTCCCACGCAGTAATGCCCAGAAGCCCTTTAGCAGTGTGTGGCTTCTCTGAATCTTTTTCCCCAAGAGCAGCTCTGTCATTTTTATCACCCTTGTGCTCTGGCGAACGTGACAGAGGTTTGTAGGGCACTAAGCTGCTTTTCACTTGCCATAAAAATAAAAGAGGGCCAGGGGAGCCCCTGTGCAGCAGCTGCTGATGCTGTACCTGTATGTCTGGCCCATCCTGGGGAGCTGGTCCTTTGCCTCTGCTGTGAGTCTCATGCCAGGTGTGCAGCATCTCCCACGAGGGCTTTTGTTGGTGAACTGAGCAGAAGGTGAGTGCAGGCATGGTTGGGGAGGTGGAACAGCCCATTCCTCTGGAGGCACTTGCTCCTGTGATGTGGGAGTCCTGCTCCTGGGCTGGTGATGTCCATCAGTGAAGCTCAGACAACCAGCTCCAGGGCTGGGGACCAGAACTGGAGAAAGTCATGCTTCTGCGTTTTACATTTTCATCTAAAATTGAACAAAGCAGCGAAACTAACTTCCCCAAATCAGACCAAAGCCTAAAGTTTGACTTCTGCAGCTCTACCTCAGTTTAAAGCATTTGCTCTAATTACCTGGTTTGGAGGTCTTTATGGCTGATCCATTTTCTTTATTTGGATTAAGAGAATAACTGAAGCGAATCATTGCCATATAAGATGTGGAAGTTCAAATGTAGTTCATGTTTAAAAGGGTTTATAATGAACTTTATTAAAAATGTCTACTGATTACCTCTGGTGAGCTGAAGTGCTTATTATAAAAGCTGCTGCTTTAAAGTCCATCTTATATAAGCTTATATATTGAGAACTTAAAAGATTTTTTCAATATAAATTTGTACCAGCTTTTAAAGTGAGATTACACTCTGGGATTTTAGGATGTGGAGATTCCAAAGATGTGTATCTCCACTTTCTTTCAGGTGCCTTTGTAGACCAGAAATCCTGTCCCTTAAACAACTCCTAAGGAACAGGGTGGTACAAGATTTTTACATGGTATGAACCCTTTCTTGCACGAGTAGAGGTTTCACATAAAGTTTCCTAGACACACATTACTCAGAGGAACTTGCCACTGTCCCTGCTTTGAAATGCTTTAAAAAAGTGGTTTGACCTTAAGCAAGTGGTTGAATTCCTCCAGCTGGGCTCTGTCAGGAGTCTTGCATTCCCTGTTCTGCTGAGCATAGGTGTCACAGCACTTACACAGCTCCTTAACCAGTTGTTAGGCTTTGCTCAAGAGTGGTGCAGCAGAGCATCACCTGGTCCCTCACTGTGCACTTCTGTGCTCTAAAATGGCCATGTCTGTATTCAATAGTAACAAATACTGAACAGTGCTGTGAGAAGTCTGTTGGAATGGAGACCTACACTCCTTGGAAGAGCTCGTTGTGTAGAAGCCTGTCTGTGTGTGTGGGTTTTCTCTTCCCTGTGAGGATCTGTGGGGACTGTCTGTGCCTTACCGTGCCACTGTTTGGAGCTGTAAGCCCAGATCCCTGGGGGAAGGCAGCTGAACAGCAGCAATTGATGGTGCTGTACTGCACAATATCTTGTGGGAATGTAAGTTTGTCAAATGAAAAGCTTTAAGGCCAGTGGCTCTAACTTATCCCATTTCCTTTTCCTCTCAGTGATTTTTTTTGTATTTTTTTTTTTAATAAGCCTAATACTTGTGATGTCTTCCTGAAAAATTGCTCACAATTATTTTGTGGGTATCAAACACTGCAGAAGGAGTGTGGTGGTTAGTACTGAAATAGTGAAACAATGGGGGCCTTGTACCTCGGCTAGAAATAATTGTCTCATTAATCTTAACCACATCAAGCCCAGCACATTGGGGGTCAAACATAGTTTAATCCTAATAGGTGGGAATACATTGGATTACACTCCAGTTCTGACAGTTATTCCTCTTCCTGGAAAACTTGCTAATATTTTTACAAAGAAATTAGGAAGAAAGAGAGTAGAAGATACCGAGCAAGCTATAATCCATATACTGAGACAAAAAAGAGGCAGTGCAGCAGAATTTAAACCTTTATGAATGGGATTTTGAGGAATATTAGATGAGAGCCAACAAATGAGAAAAAAAAAGAGAAGGATGTTGGAATTTGATTTTGCCCTGTGCTGTTTGGATGCTGGTCAGTTTCTTATCCCTTTGGAAATCATTGTTCACCCATGTACTTGTCAGTTTACTCCCTGAGTACAGATGCTTAATGCTGTACCTCAGTAAAAAATAGCTTTTAAGCTTGAATTTGTCTTCTCCTATCATATCTGCATGTTACAAAATGCCACTTTGTAGTGTAGTGGTTGTGATGCTGTATTGTAATTTAAATAATGTTTCTAACCATTGGCAAATACAGCTCAGGGTCTGGTAAATAATAGATGGAAATAACGGTCGAGATGGGAATGTTAAATAGCTATTCCTAACAGATGGTCATCAGAAATCATTCAGCTTATCTTTTATAGACAGCACAAACACAGATATCTGTGCTTCTGCTGAATCAATTTTTATGTGAGCTCCTTGAAATTGTGGAGCAGTGTCCCAGCACTCGTGGCAGCTCTGGGAAGCCCAGATGATGGGTGGGTCTGTGTGTTGGCTGGTCACTGAAACACGGATCTGAGCACCCTGGATTATGGATACCCTGCTTCAGGCTGCTGCTGTCAAACCTGTGTGAAAAGAACGGGTTTTGCTGAAGAGAAGGTTTTTGAGCTGTGGGCTGAGTAAGAGGTGAGAAAGGTGTCCTTCCTCCTGGCCCTCCTCCCCTCCATCCTGGAGCAGAGGTGCTGTGTGTGGTTGGGCTGAGGAACTGGGTGTTAGAGCCACATCCTATCTCATAAATCAGGGGTGATACACACCTAAAACTGCACCATGGCCACCAGTGGTGTGTTATGCACATGTTGAACAAAAACTGGCAGTGAGCCCGTCAGGCTGAATTTCAGACTCCATGTAGCAAATACTTCCCTACATTCCTGTGAAGGAAAAAGCTGTTTTAGAGCTCTAAATGAGTTAGTTACTGCAGATGGAGACTCCTTGGAAAGTGCTTCCCAAGCTCTGGTATACAAACTGCTCCTGTCCATGACTGTGCAAGCAGCTGGTTCTTCAGTCTGTATTAAATATGGGTTACAGGTTTGGTGTTTTTTTTTTTTTTTTTTGTTAGATTAGGAAGTTTGGAGAAAGTAAATATGAACCATGACAGGGAAAGGAATGGTGGCTGGTAGACCTGTACTTTAGACAGTGACTGCCAAAAATAGGAGAGCTTAGAGGTACCAAGTTCTTGTTATCAGTGTATGCATAGTATGTGTCAGGATTGTCATGAAAGGGCCCAGAGCAAGAAAAGGAAAAGCCTTAAATGTTCTGTGCTGCCTCAGATGCTCAGTGACTGCAGAGGTTGTCGGTGCTTTTGCAGATGTGAGAAATGCAGGTCCAGCACTGCCAAGAGCCCTGGTAATGATACTGGAGGAACTGGTACCCTTAAGCAAATGAAAAGGCTGGGAAAATTTTGTACATGTTTTGTAGTATTGCTCTCATTTTCCCCAGACAGCTTGGGTTGTACTGTAGCTAACCAGGGGGTTGTAGGGACAAAAATGCTTCTGATCCCCAGGTGCAGCCAACACAGGAACATCCAGCAGTATGACACGGTTTTAGAGATGGACTTAAGGACTTTGCAGAGAAGTGTGAGTTCAAACATGTAGAATACTGGTAGTCACCAGTATTTTTAAACCAATAAAGTAATGAAAAAGGTGTTGAAATAAAAAAATGCCAGCTGAGACAGCTTCAGAATCAGATTCTATTTAGCAGTGTTACACTGCAGATAGATGCCCATGAAGCAGGGGCTGTCAGCTGCTGGCGTTTCACTCGACAGCAAACTGAAAGATGAATGCTTGTGCTGTCTGATACTGATGCTGGAGTCATTGGGGATTAGAGATGTATGAAGACAGACATGAAAAAATCAATATGATTTGGGGTTCCAGAAGTTACCACCACTTTATGAAAATGATGCTCTGTGTCTCTCAGGAGGAAGAGGTAACTTCAAGGTCACAGGAGATGGTTGCTCCGTGCTGAGGAGTGATAGGTGATAACACATGTGAATTGCAGGAGCACAGGTGATGGCTCTTGATGTTTCATGGGCTCTCCACAGCTCTGATAACTTGAAATAAGAAATGTTAAGGCTTCAGGATGTAACACAACTCAGACAAATGAATATGTTCCCCAGTGATGCTGATTTTCAGGAGTGGAATTTTATCCCAGGAGCAGCCTGACTCTCCTCAAGGGCTACTTGATTGTTTTTGGCAAACTCGTGTCATAGTTTGACCGTGCCCATTTAGATGGTCTATATTGCTTAGTTACAGAAAGAAGAACACAGTGAGAACTCTTGAGCACAGGTTGTGCCCATCAGGGCTTTCTCAAACAGAGCATCTGAGAGGTGTCACAGAGATTGGACATGAAGTGCATCAGGGCTTCTGCAAGAAGGAGAAACAGTGAATTATCACCAAAAGTGGCCAGATCTTTCTTCAGATTTGTCTTGTGGTTCCTTGCTCTCAGTGCAGAAAATACATCCTCAGAAACACTGGTATCAAGTGAATCATCTGTGTTGTTATATAGCAAATAGTTTTTGAGTACCTAAAACAAGCTCTGTGCTGTGAGTCTAGTCAAACATATGTATGTCGACAATGATACATGATTGCTGTTAAGCTTTATAAATCATTTGTAGTGTGGTAAATGGGCTAAAACCAGGCTGGAAGGAGTATGCAAATTAAAAATGAAATGGAAATTAAGAAGGCTAGAAGGGAAAGGAGACATACCTACGTTTGTGAGAGTGCACGAGAAGAGGCTGTTCTTGTGTAACATTTGCATTTGTGTAATCCAGCTCTGCGAATGGGGGATGGGAGGGATTCCTCATTGGCACAGCTGTCTCGGCAGCAGGCTCAAGTGAGGATGAAGAGCCTTGCTTGGATCGGAGAGAGGCAGTGGAGATAAAAGCCAGAACTGTTCTGAGCAGCTCCATCCCCAGGAAAGAAGCATCAGCTGCCCAGCCCTGACACTACCCCATGTCCTGGTCTCCAGCTCAGACATGGTGCATGACGGGACAGTGGTGGGAAGGGATTGGTTTGGTAGTGGAACTCTGCAGGGCAGAAGTGCTGCTGAATTCATCTTCACAGCTGGTAGCTCCAAGGTGCTGTGAAGGGAACCTGCATCTAAAGACGGACTAAAATTTCAGGTACACTTTGATATTTTTCCTTTGTGACACATTTCAAATCTGACCATTAAGCAGGAAACCTTTACTAGTGTCAGCCTGACACCTCGTTCCCTGCCTGAGGCTGCTGATGGAGTGGTGATGGGCAGATCCTGCTGCAGGGGATGGCTCATTGCTCAGGGAGCAGGAGGACTCTTCCTTCACAGAGAATGCCATCTCACACCAAGGTTATGGACTCTGAAAAGTTGGAAGATCGTTTCTATGAACTTGGGAGGATGGATGAGATTGAAGAACGCCTGCTCCAGCTGATGTGAGCCAGTGGCCTTCCAGCAATTGGTTGGACTGGCTGGTGGGAAGGTGGTCAGTGGCTTAGCTGGACGTCTCAAGAATGACTCCAGAGACATGCTGATTTTTCCTGTGCATGTCACCCACAAGTTGAAGAAACTGGTGTGCTCATAGACTTTGAGAGGAGTGGAGGTGCCCATCAGCTACTGGAGGTGCTTGGAATATTTAGTGTAGTTCTCAGCTGGTGTGTGATTGTGAGATTTTGCATCCCCTGAGGAACATAATCTGCAGTGAGGGAAGGCAGATGAAGTGCAGTGTGCTCTGGCTTGTTGCCTGTAAGCATGTGGCTGATGGTTGTTCATAAGATGGGAACTCATCTAGGACTGTCAGTATTGGCATTTAACTGGGCAGGAACCTTAATCCAACGTAAATTGTTATGAGGCTTTCAATTCCCTCAAATTAAGGCTTCAGCAGTAAGTTTCTTTCAAAAGACAGGAAGATTTCCTAGCGCTGTGGTGTGTGATGCATTGTTTGTCTACCCTTATGATTCAATTTTCTGTGTGCTGCTGAACTGCTGTGAGGAGAAAGGGAAGGTGGTTTGGTGCGGCCGTGCGGGAGAGCAGCTGCAGAGCAGGTTGTGCTTGGGCACTCTGGGAGTGCCAGTCAGGGCTGGTGGAGACAAAACCTGGGTTTGGCTCCCACACAGAGCTCCTGCTCTGGGGTGGCAGCAGGATCTGTGCAGTCCCATTAGCCAGGGGGCTCCAGGGCATCCAGGAGCTTGGGGAGCTCCGCCATCCATCCATCCCATAACTGCAGGTGTCTGAGGCTGGAGCTCTTGAAGCTGCCTCCCTCAGTACCCCAGCAGTGCCCAGGTTTGGTTTTTCTCTGCCGAGCTTCACCTGCACCAGCAGATCCAGAAGTGGATGTTACTTCAAACCATCTGTGCCCATGTGGCTCTGTGGGGCTCTGGACATTGGCCTGGATGCTCATTCAGGGTTCATTGCCATTCCTGTGTTGCTGTTTGGTACTGGATGTTTTAATGCAAAACATCAGGTGATTTCCCCCCCACACTGTGGTCTTTTAAAGCATTAAGGTGTGTTGAGGTGCTTTTAATTTTCTGTTGGGTTTCTGAGCATCCCTTAGGATGCATTCAAGGTGATGTCTGCAGATTTTATGTTGCCACCATGAGAGATACAAAACTTCCTCTTCTGAGATAAAGCAGATTCTGATATGATAGGACAATGTATAGATCTGGTCCTTAAGGAAAAGAAACAAAGTAGTGGTTCACTGTAAGAGGAATATTTATGGAGGAATTTTTTTTCCCCTGTTGTAGTAGGAGTGATTAATTTTAATTGTAGGTCTTGTACCATGCCAGTTGCAGACAATCAATTTCGTATCAAATAATACGGAATGTGTTGCCAAATTATATATGCTAATTGATTATGAGCTTGTGTGTAATGTATTATTAAATTTTATTTTTAGCCTGGACTGTGCGTGCCTCGGTTCAGCTGCACGGTCTGAGCCAGATTTCATGGTGGTAGGTGTGTCCAAGGCAATTACATTTCTGTGTGTGCAGTGGGAGCTGGTGTCTGCCTGGAGCAGACACAGACAGTGCTCCCACGGATGGGAAGGCTGCAGCATCCCTGGGTGGTGAGCATCCCATGTGTGGTGGGCATCCCATCTATTGCTGCTGCCTGTGTGAGGAGTTGGGGGTGTGAGAAGGACTTGGAAGCATTGGTGAGCTGATGAAACAGCTGAGGTTGTGGTGGAGACTGGAGGGAAGCATCTAGGGAGCATCCATACAAATCCAGGGTTCAGTACATCCATGAGACACCTTCTTAATTAGGTAAAACCATAAAGGAAATAAAGATTTACATTTTTCTCTCTGATGGGATCGTACTTGAGTTAATTGCTTTTAAAATGAGACCATAACTTTTAGCAAGGAGGATGGGTAGCTACTGTTCAGATTTCATTTTGATAATTTTGTTTTATATTTTGTTTTGCATCAGAAACCCAGCTTGAGATACAAGAGGCCACTTTTCTGTTTGAGGCACTGAAGCACTGAGGGGTCATGCTAAACAAATGAGTGAACTTGATTTCTGATGGATTTTTTTTCTTCCATCTTTGCACTTTGCTGCAATGCATGTGTGTTTTCTTGCTGTGGTATTTCTGAGAGGCTGTGGGAAATGGGGTTATTAATAAATACATTCAGTAAGTACCTTAATGAGTGTATTTTATGTATATGACTGCTCATCTGCATACATTACGTGGTCCAGGGCTTTATCCAGAATGGCAGTTTTGCTTCTGGAAATAAAGTAAAACAAGTTTTAACCAAGGAGCTTTTTTCTGAAGTGGATTAAGTTGCTAACAAATTTCATTTGAGTTCAGTGACGGCAGACTCAGGTCCAGTATTGTAATACTTCATATCAAATGGCATAAATTCCTTTGATACAGGGTTTATCTAGTGCTCCTTGCAGTCTTTTAAAGAAAGATTTAGAGAGAGCTTTAAATTCATACTGATTTTCTTCTTTAAAAGAAATCGAATTTTTTGTCATGAAAAATTCATAAATACTACACTAATTAAGAAGTGTATGCACCAGATTTGTCTAGACATAATTTTTTGGATGTTTTTTCTCCTTTCTCTTCAGCATCTCTTTCCTCTAGTGCAGACTTTTTGAACCAGATCCTGTCAGAAGGGAGTCACTTCTTTACAAAAGCTTAGACTCTTGCACAAGCTGGGTTTTTTAAAACATTTTTAATCTATCTTAGTATTTTTTATATCCTATAGCACTATATAATAGCTTTTATTAGGATCCTTACAATGTCTTTTTAAATCCCCAAATAACACTTGGCATGTCAGGATTATGTATGAGCATAACCCTTTTTTTGAGCGTGTCTGGCAATCACAAGGAGCCTGATGGACGCTTATTTTTCACAGGCTGCTGTTCTAACCCCCCTAAGGCAATCAGAAGAGAACTTGCAATGGTGTATGTAATGTGAATAATTTTGGATACATTTCTTTTTCTTTTCTCTAAGATGCCTGTAAAAGAGTCTGGCTTCTGGAGCTTCTCATCACCTGCTTGCTGCAATCCCAGCCCATTTGCTGTGTCCTGTAAGGGGCACCTGAAATCACTGGTCACATTTGAGGGTATTGCTAAAAAGGTTAGAATGATTTTTTTTTCCCCCCAGTTTTTGTTTTTTCCGTCAGTCAGACTCGTACTGCTGTATTGGAATGGAAGGGTGCAGAAGAGACAGGGTTCACTGCTTACATACCTGTTTGTTTGTTAATTTGGTACTTTAAAATTCAAATTTCTAGCTGTAAATGGTGCTTAACTGCAAGAAGAATTTACATAAATACACAATTCCTTTTTTCCCAGCCCTTAACACTTTCAAAGCAAGGTGATATCCATATTTAAAGTACGTATCATAGCTTCAGTAAAAGTTGTGGCCTGGATACATGTATTTTCAGGATGAGTCTTTGGTCTGTGTAATTCGGGAAGTGAGACTGGATGTGCACAGTGATCTCCTTAAACGGTGGCAGTATTCATTAGAGAAAATAAAATTACAAATTTTGAAGGAAAACAGGTATCTCTCTATTTGTTCAGAAGTTAATTAAACAATAGCAAACAACCTTTGAATGGATTTTGTATTTACAGAAACTTTTCTGTATTAGGATGGAAACAAGCATGGATGTTGAGCAGATTCTGGTGGGTGTGTTTGGAGAGCTGTTAAGGTATAGACTTGCATGAATATATATTCACTTAGGGAAGTGTATATGTACAAAAGCAGAAGGAATTATACTTCTGTAACTTCATTCCTAATTAACCTGTTTTCATAAAATAATATGTTTATTTTTAGCTCTGAGAGCAACTCCTGGCTCTTCTCTGATGAGAAATGCTATGTGAGAAAAAAGGGAAAGTCAGTACTTTTGACTTATTTCTCTCTACAAGTTGTTTTGCATTAGTAAACGATATTTAATACAGCAAATGTGTGAAGTGAGGAAATGAGCAGAGTTTTCCCTGTGTTCCAGTGTCTGTATATCAGTTTGGGTGCATAAAGTGTCCACTGAAATACCACAAAAACGGAAGCATTTGTTCTGTCTCAAATCTCCAATAATGTTAAGGTTCACTGTTTGCTGGTGGAGTGTGCATGGCACAGCAAGATTGTGTTAGGCTGCCAGGAGATAACAAAACTATGCAGGTGAATGTTGAGGAGATTTAGTGGAGCTGGTACATGACTATTTACTGGCACTTCCATCCCTGAGAGGCCTCGAGAGGTTTCATCTCAAGTGATGCACCTTACAGAGGGTCAGAGTCCTGCTGCCTCTGACCCAAAGATCTTCCCTTGCCTGGAGCACTGCTGCTGTCCTGTTTTGGGGTCTTGCTGGTTCCCTGATCCTGGTGTACTGCTTCAACAATCTGACAAACTGGCATTAGAATGACATGGTTTTACTCAACCTAGTTCTGACGCTGGTACAAGTTTTGTTTGAGATGGAATAATTTCCCATTCATCATTCAAATATCTGATAGTAATTGGCCTAATCCAGAAATAGAGAAGGAGAAAAACTCCTTTTTTCTTTCTCTTGTTGGTGTAGGGTAGTCTGTCAGTGTCTGTATGATGTTCCCTCGTGGATTAAGTGCTGTTCCCCTGTTGATACACCAGACATCAATCTTGCCAGCAAAGAAGAGAAACACCTCTGAGCTGGCCATCAGTTCCTGAGTGTATGCTATCATCATTTCACTCTTGGGAGATGTGACATCTGTCACTTTTTCCTGTGGGATTTGTGGACTATCGAGTGTTGAGGGTGACAGCTGCTTCAGTGAGTCTGGCAGCATTGATCCGAGCTTGGAGAGTCCTCATGGCTTTGGTGAGGTGACCTTCTCTCAAGGTGGGCTTGGCAAAGGAATCTGCAGCTTCTGTGTGTTCTGTGTAGGTATGAACCTGCCTTTTTTCTGCCTCGTGCTGACAGCTCGTTCATCTGAAGGTAGGGCATGCATTGATATTCCAGTGCAGCTCTTCAGCTGCTGGAGGTGTTGGAACATCACAGGGAGCTGTGGGAAACCCTCCCTTTTGTCTGTGTGTGTGTGGGTTCCAGCCTTGCCCACGGAGCCACGGGCAGCAGCCAGATCACCTGTGTGCATTCTGCACCCTCAGCCTTGGCAGCACCTTCCATCACCAACAGCCCTCATCAAGTGATCTTCTGAAAGCAGTTTTTAAAGTTCTTCCCAAATAAATTCCTTAAGATTAAAAAAACATGGCTTGTAATAATGTCTCTATCTATTTTGTATGAGGTGATGCACAGCTGTATCTGCCTGCTAAATGCTGCATATTGTTTAAAGTGTGTCTTGTGCTTTTTCTTATTGATTAATCTAAAATACAAATTTACAATTGATTCTCAAGCCTTGGATGCTGCTGAAAACCTCTGCTAGGAATAGATTTATATAGATGATATTCACTGCTGCTTCCAGCGTATGGAAATACACTGAAGCACTATTTTTAGATGTTGTATATGCAGTCAAAAGCTTTTTGCTCACCCTCTCGCCTGTACTTTTATTTCTTGCAATTTGGAGAGTTTTGGATTAAAATAAAGGGAAATTTAGGAGCAACAATCAATTTACCCTTAGCCTTATGGTCCCTTATTACAATTGCTAATTTATCCGTGGGTAGGTACCTCTCTTTTGTAATGGATATTGAGGATAATTTTAAATGCAACTTTTAAGCTTAGCCAATTTACATAGTACTCTGGGAGATTAGTTGCTTCTGCATAAAGAGTTGTGTGCATTTCAGGGCTGTTCTAGAGCCCTCTTGTGTGGTTTTTTGAGTGTTTGTTGTAATAATCATTGATTTCCTTAGCAAGGTGTTGACCTCTGAGTAAGTATTGCAGATTGAAGCAGGCAAACTTTGGAAAATTGCTTGGAAGTCTTTGATTGGAGCAGTTTTTCTCAACTCACATTTGTATTGTGTTTGAAAGATTGGCTTGGGGTCCAGGAAAACTGTTGGATTTTATGTTCTGTGCAAGCTGTTTCCATGCTTCTGAGTTTGGGGTTCTTTGGTTCTGGTTTGCTGTTTTGTTTTTTCCCCTGTCAGATGATCTTCAGTGAAACAGAAGCTGCATTTTCCTATCTTCTGTCCTTCCCTTCCACCTCTGTATATTTGCTTTCCTTGGTTTTTTTTAAGCCATTAACATCAGTAGCATCAGGACAGAAAATGTGAGAGCCACTAAATAGGATTACATTAAAAGGATGATTTAATTGAGCTCTTACACACGATAAGAAGATTGTCTTGTTTTGCTGAACTGCAGTTTATGGAGGTCCTTGGCAAGGCAATGCTAAGTTGCTTTTGGCATTCATTAACACCAAGTCCAAATCACTCCTAAATTTGTTTAGTGGGAAAAGTAACAAATAGAGGAAAAGCAGAGCCCATGATTTTCAGTGTATTTATATTTGCAAATGTGTGTTTTCCTGTAATTCAGAGGAAAGTCTTCCCACAGTACCAAAAATTCTCTGGTTTTTTTTCCCCTTTATCTTAGAGTTGGAATGATCCTATGAAACAATGCTGGCATGACAAAATCCCACTCTTGAAAGTAGGACAGGAGACATTTTCCACTTTCTACAGATTGATCTTTTTGTATAACTCAAAGCAATTGCAGTCCTTTAGAAAAGGACTCATGTACTGAGTAAAAATTACATAGTAAATGGAGTTTTAACTCTAGTAGTAACCCAGTTCCCCGCTACTTTTACCGCATAAAGAAAAAAATATCCATAGAATTATGACCCAGCTCTTGTACTGCCTCTGCCAAATATTGTTGCCTGGTAGGCCAATTTTTAAAGAAATGTCCAGAGCTTGCAATATATTTATTTCTGCTATTTAAGTTCTAATTTAATTTTAGATATTTTTAATGTAATCAGATATATTGGATTACTGCTGCTATCAAGTCCTGTATTTAGTTCAGATTCCCATCTTTCTGAAGGAAGAAAATGCTGAAGGAATGTAAAATAGTTCAAATAATGTGGAATACAAGCCTCTGGGAGTCGATGCAGGTTTTAATACTGAGAGTATTTGTAAAAGAAGTCCTAAATACTTGCAGTTAGTAAGAAAATTTTATTCAGGTTCAAGCACAGCTTTTTCACTGCAGAAGCTGCTAATCTCTCCTAGTGTGAACTCACAGAGAGCTTCTGCCAGCACTGATTTCTCCTGAAGGTTGGCTCAATTTTTATTTAAACTCTGAAACAAATGGAAAAGAAGGCTGAAGTCTGGTAAACATCCATCTGGGTGTGCTTTTACAGAAGACTTTATGCATTAATTGACTTATTAATTCAGCTAATGGGGAAAAGTGGAAAAAATGAGCAGGGAAATATATTAACCTGCAAAAGTCTGATGAGATTACCTTGGCTAGTATGACAAATGTGGTTTTGTATGTTTTCTACTGTAACCATCCCAAACTTCAGTGGACAAAATGCAAGTTAAGTATGGATGATTGGAACTGAGGAATTTGGGCAGCCTCCTCCTACTGCTATGTTCCTAAAATACCCCTCTATGCCTGCCTTGGCACTTGAGTTGTTTTCCATCCATCTCCTGAAATAGTGTTTTATATTCCTTGCTTGCATCTTACAGGTGTGCCCTGTATGACTGACTGTATGTGTTGTTATATATATATATCTGTTTTGCTTTGCTATTAATGCTGAGATGCAGCTTTAAATCAAAAGTAGCCAGTGAGCACTAATAACTTCTCTGGCAGCATTTGTTGCATAGGCCATGTCTAATCTCTCTTTAGCCAAATGGAAGCTAGTCCATACTGTGGTTATTAAATTTTGAGTTATCTAACCTAACATATTTAAATAAAAATACTTTTTTTTTTTTAATGCTAACTGCTGGGAGTGAAGTAAATAACATTTCCTGCAATTGTAGTTATTGGATTTACAGGTACTTTCTGCCTGTTTCAAAGAGGAGTATGAGTAAGGCTTTAAGAGAGAGTTGAAAGCAAGTGTGATGAATAGATAAAAGCAAAAGAAGTCAAAGATAGATTTAAATTGCATTTTATTATAGACTTTAGTAATATGGTAAAAATAGATGTAATCATGAAACCTGACTATCTTAATACATTCCTGCAAGGCAACCTTAATTCCAGGATTTCTTAAATGCTGATTATTTGTAACTCTAAAATTCTTATGGTATTCTCTTTTGGATATAATGTAGTGTGTCTAGTATTTCCTCTCCAAGCTTCTTCAAAGGGAAAAAAAAGGCAAAAAACAATAGAGGAGAATATGTGGGAGAAATGACCCCCAGAGAATCAGAAAATAGAAGGGAAATGCAAGTGAACAAAGGGCTAGTTAGGAGAAGGAGCAGAATACTGTAGGGTGAGAAAAGGAATAGGAAACCAAGCTGAGACAAGGTGGTAGATGTTATAAAATTTCATCTGTTGCCTTTTGGAAGAAATCCACTAGTTTAGTATAGAAGAGAATTAGGGGCAAAGGATAGGAATGATCTGAGGATTAAGGACAAGGTACCCAGGAGGAGATTTGCAGCAGGTGATGAAACTGGTGAGTAAAGAGATGGCAGAACTGAATGGAGAAAAGAGAATGATACTGAGATGGGGAGAGTCCTGGCTGTGGGACTTGGACAAGGTGAACCACAAGATCTCATGCAGGTTTGTGTGAGCTTGGCAGGCTGAGCTCTCTGGTGGGAACAGAAGCAAGATTAAAACAATTGGGGACAATGTGGAGTATCTTGTGTGATTCACAGCTCTCTGGCCCTACTTTGAGCAGAAGGCTGGACTGCAGTAGGGACATGCCAACCTGTGTTGTCCTGTGAGTGAGGAATGAGCTGCCCTGATGACTGTACTCAGAGGAAAGGGTGCTCAGAGCAGGCAGGCTGTCTTTGGGGCAATGCAGATAATTGTGTGATGGGAAAGGACGTGGCTCAAATGAAGCTGGTCTTGGGAGAAATGAAGCCGTGGGTGTGGAGCTGTGGGAATGGGCAGCTGTGTAAATTCACTGTGGTTCACTGATCACCTTGCAGAACTCTGGGAGGAAATATGTCTTCCTTTTTTCTCCTCTCATGCCTATCATCTCCAGTAAATCTGTGCCTTAATGATATTAAGGAGACGTAAAATAGAAAATTGTATCTGAAATCAAGTTAATGTCTTATTTCAGTGAATAAGATTGTTGAAATAAAGCTGCAAAACTCATAAGAACACTACAATCACAAGGCAATAATCCACACGGAGCCATATCCCTCAGACACAGTCCCTGTGACATCCAGTGGTGGAATAGGAGATGAAGGGACTGTAGGTGGCTCTGAGTTTTTACTGATGGAATAAATGTTCCTAAAGCAACAGTAGAGAGTTAGAGGATAGGTGGAAGTTAAGGGAAGTCTCTGCTGGAAAGGTGCAGAAGGAAATGGAGGGGGAAACAAAATTTGGGCACCAGTGAGGAGTGTGTTCTGTGGGGCAGGGAGAAGACCCAGGCCGACACTATCTGCAATGTAGTAGATTTTGGTTTTGTGGAAGTGTTTCATCCAGGTTTGATGTGTGTGTGAATTTCATTCTGCCTGAATTACTTCAGTAGTAGTTTTGGCCTGTTTTCTCTGCTCAGGTGTTTAATTTTTTAATTCAGACCAACCACTGCTGAATGCATGAATAGAAGCCATTCCTTTGGTGGAACTGGCAGAGAGAAAATTCAAAAAGGTGAATCCTTTTGGTGTAGGAAGGGTTGTTAATCAGGGACTCACCAGGAAAAATGGTTCTGGGTCCTTGTGGGCAGCACCACCAGAGAAAACAGACAACACTTTAAGTTACGTGTTGGAGCTCTGAAATATAAAATTAACTGATAATTTTCATAGGTCACTCTCTTTCCCATAAACCAAACTCATCTGCTCTCCTGGAGGGAGACAGAACAACTGGGCTGACTTCTCATTATCTCTTCCTATGGCGTATCCTTATTGAATTACTGCCGGGTAGAGGCAGCAGATGCTCATCAAGCCACTGCAGGACTCCTCTGTTAATTGAACTGTGATGGGGATGACAGCAGGGAAGGTCAGGATGATGGGACCAGTGATGTAACATGAACTCCAGTAAGAACAACCTGCACGGGCAATTGACCTTGCTTAAATAATGTTACAATGAGGTCTTTTATCGGTTCATACAATTAGGATTATTTCTTCTGTCAACACTGCAACAGTGTCAGGGACCCCTGTGTGAATCATATTGCATTGTGTTCAGGGCAAATATATTTTTCACCCTAAGGAGATTAGACTTTCCAATGTGATAAAATAGAGTGAGGGACTATAGCTGGCAACAGGGCAAAAGAAATGGGAATGGAAAAGGTAGCAGAATCACAGAACTCTTGACTAGAGCTATGGTTTTACTCAGCTGGTTGCTCCAACTGCTTTTAAGGGTGGTGTCATTCTTTCTAACTGCCTGTATGGCAATTTGGAGGTTTTGTTGCTGCCATGCATAGTTCATCTTGGGTTGAAAGCAAGATCACTTTGAAATAAATGTGCAGGTATTATGAATGGGTTTTGGTATGAAACACCACGTTTTTACACCTGGTTCTGCCTTGGCTCTTGCCAGGTGCTTGGGAATGCCTGAGTTTCGGGCACACATCCTAAAGCCAGGTACTGAGCTGGAGCGTGTGCCTGGCGTTTTTCCCACTCTGGAGGAAGAGATGGGACGGGCTGCTGTGGCACTTGGCTGCTGTGTGCATCTTCTGAGAGGCACATTCTTCCTGGATACTGCCCTGCCAGGAGAAAGGGGGTCTGGAGACCTGCCCTGGAGTCCCTCGCTTGGCAGTGTGAGGAGGTTTGGTAAAAGGAGCAGCTCGTGCATTTCTGAAAACGAATTCCACCTAAAAAGCAGATGTTGTTTCTCAGTACAAGCCCTGTGCCACTGCACAGTGGTGCTGTTGGTGAGGTGAAGTCTGTGGCAATTAGTAAAAGCTGAATTCAGAGTGCAGTGTGTGCACATTGGCATCTGTGTGTGTGCTCAGGAAGCAGTTTTAGAGGTTCTTTATACCAGTATTTGGGGTTTTTTTCCATGTGTTTTTAGCCTTCACTGTAGCTTTATTTTTTTATTTAAGCAATATAGTTTTCTTAACCCTTTTGTTACACTGTCTGCCTGGGCCACTTAACATCAACGTTGCAAAGTAAATAGAGGGAAAATCAATGAATCAGCATTAAGGAATCACAAAGTATTTTTGATTAATTTGTTTTCACAAATCCAGCTATAAGTATTTAAAATACATATTCTGCCATGGGACCTGAATTATACAGGATTTTATTCTGTAGAAATGATGAAGCCTTGGTTGTAGCAGACTTCATCACAAGACTTCATGGGTGATGTTTGATAGGAAATGAAGAGGTACAGTGTCAGTGCTTGATGAACTCTGTAGAGCCTGTGTGTTTCTGGAGTGCTTCAGTGTTTGTGCTCTTTATTTTCTCCTTTCCTACAAGTTTATTCTTTGGTGCGCTGAAATAAACAGCTGATGGCAGAGGATGCATTGAAATAAATGTTTATTTCAGCACTTTGGAAATGAGTTTTTTGAAATGGGATCTATCTTGTGGATGTATGTGTGTGTCTCTTCTTATTAGGTCATTTGGATATGGGCTACAGCTAGGTAGTGCAAATGGTAAGATAGTAATGACTGCCTACAACTAGAGGTACAGATCTTGTGGAAAAGAAATTATTCTTAGTGTGTGTGTTACAGCAGAAGGAAAGTTACACGTTTAAGAAGTATTGAAGGTGGCCTCTGCATGTTTGGCTGGCTATTTTAGCCAAAGTCACCAGCGTTTAGAAGTTCAAAACAGAACCCCACATACTCTCCCCAGAACTGATTAACAGGCTAAAACCGTAAGATTTTCCTGCCTGTTTGCAGTTGTTTCTTTGGTCAGGGGTTTGGGTGTGTGCATGCACCCAGTTGCTCTGGTTGATGTGTGGAAGTGTGGAATATAACAATTTAAATTGGAGATAAGCTTCAGCTACGCCAGTCCTGTGGCAGGGAAGCAGATGGTCCTTCCCTGCTAAGCAGAGCCCAAGTCTTTGCTGAGCTCATATGCCTGGTGGTACTTGATTGCATTATTGTGACCTTGTGTTTAAGATTGATAAACTCTACGTGGTGGCCATATCCCAGTGAGGAGAGAAAAAACCCCCGACCTACAGCCTGTGATGCTGTACTAATGTCAAATAATATAAAGTAATATCAGAATGCAGAAGAAAATCACTGCAGTAAAGCAATTTAATTTCTGAACTGAAAGCACTTTAATGGGAGTGCTCAGGAAATCTGCTGTTGTCCCAGCAGCAGAGGTTATGAGGTTGTTTATTCTTTTTTTGAAACTCTTCTGCCTTGTAATTGGTGACTTTGAACCTTTCTGCTGTTTTCCGTGTGAATGGTCCTGCTGCTAAAGTAGGGGCTTTGCTCTCTACTGAGTTTGATTTCCAGGTTTGCCTTTTAAAGGCAAATAATTTCAAATACTAGTTTTCAAATGGTATTATTCTGCTGAATGTGCATTATATGCAGTGCTTTGCCAGTGAAGTGAGAGTAATCCTCTTTGAACAAAAACTTGCAATAGCATTTACCGAAATGGTGTTGGAAGTAGTGCCAGCTCCCTTTGCCTTTGTTTAATTGCAATTTAACAGTAATCCAAGATCTGTGCAACTGTGACAGCATTTCTTAGATATAGCTGAGTTTCAAAGGACCTTCAGTTCATCCATTGCCAATGATAAAAGCTACAGCAGAGCAGTGTATTGATAATAGACTCAAACTTTTCTCTATCCATTGAAAAATAAACAAAAAGAAACTTTTTTGTCCCTCAAAGCTGTAAAGTTTTGTTGTTACAGAAAGGATGTGCTATGATGTGAAGAAATTACTGAGCTTATTGTGGGCTGTGTTCTGCTGTGCTGGCTGAGAAGCCTGGCATGAGGCATTCAGCTGTAGTGTATGAGGGTTATATACGTAACCTAGATAAAATAACCCCCCCCAAATGATGTAGGTTAAAAATGGGACTCTGTAAGTTTGTAAGGTGACTGCTGGTGTGTTGATGAGATGGTTGGTTTGAGTTTCTGCAGCCTTTGTTTTTGTATTTAATTAAATATATAAAAGTGCACGAGCAGCCTGAAAAGGTTACTTAAAAGTTGTTGGACACTGTCTGTGTTCTGCTGCTCAGAAGAAAATCAATGCCTGAGTTCACGAGAGAAGCCTATTGACAATTTTGAGCATTTTGATCTTAATTGCTCTGTACTTGTTCCTGCTGCAAGGGGTATGATAATGGCTTGAAGAACATTTGTGAAGGTAAATTACTCTACTTTGAGTGCTAAGATACAACACCAAAAGCACCAAAATGTCTGTTAAATCCCATTGAGAAGCCCAGGGCTTGGATTTCGCTTGGGCACTTGCATACTGGGTCACGCTGAATGCAGTTTGTAGAGGGAGGTGTTGGGGAGCTCTTGGTTGTTGAGCATTGTTTGTTCTGCTCTCAGTGTGCCTGGGGGCTGTAGGTGGCTGTGTCATGGACAGCTCAGAACTATCAGGATGGTGCCTTGCATGGACTCCTGAATTCTTGACTTGGAAGTCTCCTGCCCTTCTGAGGGAGTGTAAACCATCCATGTTTGTGTGCAAATGAAGCAAGTTTTGCTTCAGCTGTGTTTCACTGATCTCCTGAACTGGGTTCCTCGGAAGAGTATGAAAATCTCATTCACGTTATATTCTTGAAAGTCAAGTGTGTTCCCGTGGAGTCCATTGGAAGTACTCAGAGTGAAGGGAGAAGTAAGAGCAGCATTGTTTAACAGAGCAGTTCTGCTCCAGCACTGTTGTAATTAAAGTCATTCTACTGATGGAAAGTCTATTCTCTGGTGTTTTCTTTAATGTAGTCATAATGCATCAGTCTGAGCTCCCTTGCTGGAACATCTTTCATTATAATCCACTTAGCTAAGTTTATAATTAAGCTTCTAAATTCAAACCTGCTTTTGTTACATTTTTAGGATGTACAGAGACTGAAGGAGGAAAACTTAGGATTCGTGTTTTTTACCCCAAACAAATTGATGTAAGTTTAGAAGCAATTCACTGGCACTACAGTAATTTCATATTCTTGTTTTTAATTCCCAGGATCTTCTGTAGCTTTGGAACAAGACTTGGTTACAACTGAATAGAAGAAAAAAGGGAAAATAATAAATTCTTACTGTTTTGACTATAAACATCTTGAAAATACCCAAACTTTCAAATATAAGTGGTGATGATAGTGATGACTTACTGAGCTTTTCAGCAACGGAGAGCTGAGAAAGGTTGTTGAAGTTTATATCTGAAGATGGACCATGAAATGTCTGTTGAGCTTTGTTGATTTGGAGGTTGTGCAGGCTTCCTGCCACCCAAAGCAGGCTGGTTGAGGCTGTCTGCTCATTGTTTGGAATTATCTTCTCTATGAAGATGTGTGAACACCAAATACTTTTACAGGCATTATTTACCCTCACAGTTATTGTAGCAAATTACCAGAGAACTGTGGAGATTAATGTTTGGGTTCCCAGTAAGTGACCACTTAGGACAAAAATGCTGTCAGGCAGTTGTCAACCTGTTGTGTACATCTCGCTCATTCGCTCTGTCTGTTTTATCCAGGATTTTCTCAAATGCTCCTGGAAGAAGAGCAAATATTCTCAGTTAAGGTTTGGAGGTGAGGCAGTAGAAGTATAGAAAATCAAGCTGCCATTCTCATATATGCAAAGTCACTCTGCTGAAATCACGCTTGCAGAATCGAGTATTCGTGTCGGAGCGTGACCTTAGGTGACTTTTTGCACAGGAAGTTTCTGACAGAGTTGGAAGTGGAGTGAACTTTGGGTGCCTCTGCTTTCACCAGAAGACTGTCTCCCTCCAGATGTGTAAGGAGAAAAATGTACAGTGTTTATTTTAGGTATGGAAGCGTGAGGGAAGTTTAGTGTAGCTGTGTTCATCATTAAATAAAAGACTGGGCACATGATACTTACATTTGAATGCCTGTTCCTGGTTTGACTTATGTGACTGTCCAAACACTTTTCATTTTGTTAAACTCCATGCCTGTAGCACTAGGATTAGTGGTTTTTTGGAAATCTCTCCCGCAGGGATGGTTGGCAGTTCTTGCCTGTGGTGATCAGCCTTTGCTGCTACAAGCCAGGCATTCTGCTGCTGTAGGACAGAATAGAATTAGCTTTTTGGATAACAGCTTTCTGAGCAGGCAAGGCAGACTTTATCTGAGGATAAAGAGTATGATATAAACATCCAGATTATCTTGGAATATCACACGCAATGGGTTTGTGTGTAATAGGCAAACAGTTGCACAGTTACTGCTTACATTTGTATTAAGAAAATTTATTCATGATTAATGATGCTTATCTTTGTGCTAGACACCTGGCAAATGATTTATAGCTACACATATCATCTGTAATGGCTCTTCTTTTTTGTTGTTGCTATTTAAAGTGTTTGGGATTATTCTAATTGCATGGTGTGTTTTAAATGGAGAGTGCTACCCAGGTGTCCTTGTCAGCATTCCCATCTCATACCAGAAAGTAGGTCAGATTTACCCATGATGGGAAAGGTCACAGCTCCCAGTGAAGTCAGGGGGAATTGAACTGATGTATGACAAGGCTGAAATCATGTCTCAGGTTTGGAACAGTTTAAGTTGATCTTTTTCTAAGTTCAGTATTAAAAATGTTGTAAATCCATGTTGGAGCAGAGCCAGGCTGAACCACAGAAACAGAGCAGAAGGACTGGAGAAGCCCCTTATCCTGTGGAAACTTGGAGAGAGAGCAACTGGTCCCTTCTCTAACAATGCATTATGTGAGAGTGGATAGTCAAAATTGGGCCATCAGTCTTTCATTTTTCGGTGTTGGATGATTTTGAGGCCTCTAATGTGTCTTGGACTAGCTCAGTGCTTGTCACTTGGAAAAACCTGCCTCTGACTGCTCAACAATGGCTGGAAAATGGGAAAAGTTTCCCAGAGAGTTTTCCCCCTCCCTAGTTAAGCATGGATTGGACTGGGATTTGGCTGCTGGATATTCCATTGAGCCTGAAAATTAAATTGAATTTTGATCACCTCAGAAATCAGATACTTGTCATCTGTATGCGTGTTTATTTATTTCTAACATTTTGTCACTGGAATGCCATGCTTTCAGCAGAAATGCAGGTTTCTAAAATAAGTTTGCTTTTCAAAACTAGTTTTATTCAATCCTGTCATTAAGAGAATTAGCAGTGGATTAGAAAATGTAAATGCGTTGTTATGATCATTAGAAAACTTGCAAGTGGCTTTTTCAAGGCTGCCTGTATATTCCCAGCCATTACAGCTAATGCATGATATCCTTGTTTTCCTAAACAAGATTCCATACAAACCAAACAAAATGACAAGGATGCTTGTGACTAATCCTCCAAATATCGAAGCAGCACCTCATTATTTAATTTCAAGAGAATCTATTAGTGCAAACTATTAACTGGCCAGGCCTGGATTATGAAGGATATTGACAAAATCCAGATAGTTTTGGAAGAGTGAATCACTTTTTTCAGATTAAAGCTCATATCTTGAACATATTTAGGAAATAATATGTTCATGTGAAGGTGGTGAGGCCCTGGCACAGGCTGTCCAGAGAAGCTGTGGATGCCCCATCCCTGGAAGTGTCCAAGGCCAGTTTGGATGGGGCTTGGAGCAGCCTGGGATAGTGGAAGGTATCCTTGCTCATAGCAGGGGTTTGGAATGAGATGATCTTTAAGGTCCCTTCCAACCCAAACCATTTTATGGTTTTATGATATTTAAGCAATTCCATCAATTTAATGGCTAGTGTTGATGAAATCAATTTTTTAAAATTTAATTTCATTTTTTTCTCCTTTTTTTGTCTGTATTTGCCAGTTTACAGCTAGCCATGCTGACACATTTGGGAGCTGAGATATCATGTAACTAAATTTCATGTGAAGTGTTGGTGGCCTTCATAATGTAATTTATTCATGTTTCTGTAGATAGCATATGTTGCCTGTGCAATAATTTTTTATCATATCAGGACAGAACAGCTACTGTTCCAAACTGTGTTACACAAACCTAGATACACAGACAAATTTTTATTGTACTTTGCTGGGGTGTTAATCAGTGGAATCTATTGAGCTCTGCTGGGGTGGGGGAGATTAGAATCAATATCATGGTGTCTAATTTATTTCTGTTTTTTCTGACTTAATGTAATCTCTGTTCTTGCTCCGTGGGGAGCAGCAGCCAGTTATCGTTGTAGTCCTGCCCAAAGAATGAATACATGTGAAACCCTTGTTTTGGGCAGGAGGCTGCTACTCCCAGGGATGTGCTGCTGTTTGCTGACCCTTTGAATGCTGAGATGAAGGCAGTGCATCGAGAAAGCAGCTCGTGAGCACTACTGGTGCTTCATTAAAAATCCCAGCATCTTTATCAGCTGCTGTCTGAGGTTTCCTTGGATTCGCCCATTTCACGCCCCTGCCTGTTTAAGTTGTGTTGTTTTTGTGGCGTTTTCTGGGCCTGGAGAGCTGCCCTGCAAGGCCAATGAGTGCTGTCAATGCAGGGCTGGGCATGTGGCTCCCCTCCAGTACTGAAATCTGAGCACCTGAATGATTCCTTTCCTGGCTTTGTGTTTTTGTCACTGATTCCTTCTCTTTCCCTTGGCAGAAAGTCAGTGACTCTGTTCTCCGACCATCATAGATGGTGACTGCGATGCTGAAGGCACTGGGCGAGTCGCTCCTCCTCAGCTCTTCTGTGTGAGGTGAGCAGCCATCCTGATGGGCAAAAAATGCTGAACTGCAGGATGTCTGAGGGCCCTTCTTCCCCACACCCCAGGACCTCGCTGCTGCATCGGATTTCTCAATGATGCTCAAGATTTCTGAGCTTGTGTGCTTCCTACGAGGCCACTCGTGGTCTGTGTTACATTACCTGGGTGTTTGGGCTTGAGTTGCATTCTGAATTAATGTGAATTCTGAAGAAAATTAACCCAGAAGACATGAGCAAAGCATAAATCTGGTCCTTGCCCACATTACTGTGTTTGGTCAGGTTGATGGGTTTTTAGGTTGTACATGAGATGCTGTGTATCTGAAACGCAAGGATGAGCTAAACCAGATAACAGATATTACATTGTATCTCCCACTGTTGCTAGTCAATATCTGATTAAATGTAATTGCATGAATTTATCATGATAGAAACTGTTTCAAAGCAATTTGAATACAGCCTGAAATTAAAAGCTCTACTGTATATTCAGTGTGTACAATTTCCAGATTTATCTTCAGTTTCTTATCAAGAACGATGCTGTGTATTATGTGCTATGACAATGTTGCTTTTCATAAGGTTAGGAATGTAATAGAATTTTCTGGACTGAACTTCTAATAACTGATAATTTTAATGAAAATCACCAAGATTATGCCCGTGAAGACAAATCTTGAAGACAGGTGTTATCTCCATCCTTACACGAGTACGGATGTGACATTTTTACCTATAAAAGTAGGATTAATCACTAGTAAGTAGAACTATGTGGAGAATTGAAGCATGGTATAAATGCATGGTATAAATACAAAAGCTGTTGCATCAGAAAAATTAATATGCAAATTTACATCAGAAACTTGTTTGATGTGGAAGTAACATGAATGTTTTTTGAGATTTCCAAATTGCTCCCACCTGAATACGGATGAATTCAAAATATCTTGAAACTCATGTAAAATCTGCCTTACTAAGTGTCTAGTTGGTCATCTTGTGGAATGAGAGACACAGAGATTGGAATGAATAGGCTGAAGTGGAATTTTTAAGATTTTATTTTGCTGCATGAGTTTCTTAATCTCCGTTGTTTGGAGCTTTTCTGTAGTCTATAAACAATGTGGGTGTTTGCTGAAGCTGGCATTCAGGAGTTGGTCTCCTGCTTTGTATGGGAGACCCAGAGAAACACTCCTCCTTGCTTCCAGCACCACTCAGTGATTATTTTAATGAATTGTGTGGTCTAAAACTGCTGCAGCAGCAGGACTCGATCCACTCCTGTCTCATTCACAATGTGCCTCTGGTATTTGTCTGAAGTGTTGGAGAGCTTAATTAAAATCCCTTAGTCAGAGAGAGACCTCTCTGGAGTAACTGGTTGCTGATCTGGAGCTCAAAGATCCCAAGGGACTCGAATGAGTGTCCCAAATTCCGTAGAAATGCCTGTGTAGTGTCTGGTTTTCCTTTCAAGCTGGTCCATCACGTGCTAATAAGCAACCCCTGTTTCCCTGCTTTTCCTGCTGCATTTCTGATGTTGCTCTTGTGTATTCCATGTTTGCACAGGGTTTGGAGCTAAAACACTTCCAGGCCTGGATCTTAAATGTAGGGCATGGGGTCTGGATTTGGAGCTGAATTTTGTACATGGAATCCATTCCCACTTTGGTTTAGTCTGCCTATATCATGATAACATTCCTGCTAAAGCTAAACAGAGAAAAGAAGGGACACACCACACACTGCCACTGGATCCCTTGCCATTTATTGGCACTGGCAGATTTCTTCTTAAGAGCCTGCTAAAAGCATTTACAGTGGCTTTGTAGGATGGGACTGTAGGTCCTCTGGGAGCTGGCCCTTCCTCTCTCTCTTCCCCTCCTCCTTTCTTTTCTCCCTCTCCAAGTGAAGCACCTGTAACAGACTCGTCCTCATCAAATCTGGCAGGGACTGGGAAATTCACAGTGGCCACCAGGTTACCCTTAGGCTGAGCCTGTTGCCTTGGTGGTTTAAATATTTTAACTAGCTTTCTCTTTTTGGTTTTTTTTGTTAATTCTAGGACCAAAGAATACAAGAGACTGAATCATCTGAATTATGCTTCTACAACAGAACTGGGTTTCTCCTCATTGGGCATGGCAGAGCCTGGGGAAGCCCTTCCTTTTGTTTGTTTTCTTCATGTTGCAAACAGCTGATCTGGAAGCCAGGAGAGGTCACCAGTTTGTCTGGAAAACAGGTAGGAAAAAGATATGTTGGCTTCTCTACTAAATATTTGCTGTATTCAAGGATGGAGTGATTGTCCTTTCTCCATTCCATTTTAGCTCAATGATAAATTAAAAAAATCTGATAATGTCTTCTAATTTTTTTTTTAAATCTGAAAAATAGAAGGAGTTTATCTGTGTTTGATATTAGTAATCTACATGTCTGTTTCAATTATGCACCCAGAACATAATTCTGGACTCCTTAATGCTTTTCATCGAAGCGTATTTTTACTGGATCATCATCCTAACGTTGCTTTCTTTGAAATATTTAATAATTTTCCTTTAATTTTTGTATGCAAGGTGCACACCAGCATCTCTCTGGATGAACTGAGTCAGAAGTCCATGCTCTTGCTTGATCTGTGTATAATTCCATTGGTACATTTAGTGAATTATTTCTGTGCATCGGTCAGGTTGGATACATGTGGTGGTTGAATGTGCACAAGGTGTGGAAACCTGGGAAGATGTTTTGGGAGCACCACGAATCTTGGTGCTGGAGTGGGTGGGTAGGAGAGGGGGTGGTACAGCTGCACAGAACCAAACATGAAGCTGCAGATGCTTGTTTTGTAGCACAGCACACAACAGAGAATGTTCAATGAAATGGAAATACTGGCAAATTTGGGAAATGTTTACTTAAAGTGCTTAATCAAAAATACCCAACTGAGCCAGGGGTTTCATTGCCCAGGATCCCCTTGAGGTTTGGCCTTTTGTGACTGAGCAACAGAGCGATTAAATGTGATGGAAAAATGATTTCCCTCTTTTTTTTTTTTGAGAGGTTCTTTGGTATTTTGGTTATTTGTTTTTTAATTGCCTTTCTGTAGAAGGTAATATACTGAATTAGTGGAATAATAAATAAGAACTCCTGTCCTCCTGATAGGATGAACACAAACTTCTTGCCTGGCTGCTGGTATGGGAGGCTGGGGAAGGGCTGGTGAAGTACAGTATGATACTAGATTTCTAAAGACTTCTCTTTTTTACACTGTCTGGCATGTGAAATGAGGAGGAAATAAACAACAACTCTCTTTTCTCCAATTCACTGTTATTTACATGATTTTTGAACAAGCTTTGAAAGATAGAGTTGTTTTCTTAAGACAAATTAGAGCCTTCAGTGCTGTCTGTCTTCACTTCCAAAGCGTACTGTCAGTCTTTAGGGCTGTACATTGGAAGTCATAAAACTTTAATTTGACTTGATGATTCCCACTGAAAATAAGGAGTTTTCAATGCTTCAAAGGCATCTGGGGTAGATGTATTTAGAACTAAGAAAATTTGATGCCCAGGTTTGTGTGGGCACCATGCTCTGAAAGCCCCATAATGGGCTTGTTGTAAAGGTTCGTCTTCCAGATGCACAAGAAAATTGGCAGTTCTTGTGACTCCCACAGTGGATTAAAAATATCTGAGCTCTCGAGAGTCACTTTAAAAACTTCAAATCCTAAGAGTATTTTGATGTACTTTCTCTGCTTATGGAGTGACACGAGGTAGAAAACAACTTTGAGTGATACGTTTTCCAAATGAAAATAACTTGAGAGCTTCAGACAAATCTATTGTCCTGATTGAGGAAAAAAGATTTTCCCCCAATATTTGTAAACATTACCACCCCCCCTTTTTTTTCCCAGTGAAGTATTTTGTTGAAAGTTAGATAAAAGTTACATCTAACCCCCAGATGTTTCGTTCCAGGTTTAAATGAAGAGTACGTTCACCCAAAACATTTTGTTGTGCTGAGAAACAAGATATTTATGAAGCCCCTACATCCTCTGAAGTAATAGTGAAGCAGCAACAGTTCTAAATTCTGAATCTTGCTTTTTTGCAGTTGTCCTAAGAAATAACACAATGGGCAGTAAATGGCAGTCTGCTGTCAGGGTGTGGCTTGATTTTGGATGCATTTTCATACCTGAACTGAAAAGGTTTTTCAGGTGTGGTTAATCACAAAGGTGTGTCTTTCAGAAGATTAAAAGGAAGTGTTTTGGGAAGAGAGGGATGGTGACTTAAATGGAATAGGTGGATGTGGAGAGTTAAAAGGGTTAACATAATCCCTTGTGGCAAGATATCGGTAATAAAATAACTCTAGGGTGTAGATCATGGAGATCTTGGCCTGTTGAGGTCTGTGGTTTGTATAACAACAATAATTATAAAAGGAATCATCACACAATTTGAGGACTTATTTGCCCTATACAAAATAATAAAATGTGACTAAGAGCACAGCACAGGGAACCTAAAATTAAGTAACTTTTAAAATAAAAACTGAGCATATCCATTCCAATAGAAGGAAAACCTGCAGCTGTTGTCCTTTTTTTAAAAATAAAACAATCTGATGAGAAATGAGCAATCCATAATGGGAAAGGGGATGATCTGTTCTGTTTTTAAATCTTGAATTGTCTGTTGTTAGCATGGCAAGTTACTTACCTGCTGGAGAGAAATTCAACTTCTTATTGAAATGTCATGCTTTATAATTAAATAAGATTATGCTACTGAAAGCTCTGACTTTATGAAAATGAATTTATATGTACTGAAATAAATTTTTCTAGCACACAGAAGTTCAGGGAGGCATCCTTAATATGCATGGGGCTGAAAAAATGAAAAAAAAAATCGTATCATCACTGCAGTTTATAATACAGACTTTTTTCCAGCTAAATCCTTGACAGTGTCTGATGATGTCCTACATTTTCATGCTGGGCCTGGTGGTCTTGGTCTAGGGGAAAACGATGGCACTGAAATCACTGCATCTACAAAAAACCCCAGGCTCTGTAATTCTAAAACATGAGGACTTGGCAGTGTGAGGTAATTTTATACATACTCTTCCCTCAGCTATTCAGAGGGCTATCACTTGCATGTTGCTTATCTGTGGCCTGTCTTAAAACCATTTATTTTGAGCTTTTGGCTTCTAGAAGTTATCAGTTAATATCTGTACACTCTTATCTTCTGGTTAACAGACATTTCTTGTCAGATACTCATTTAGTGGCCACTAAACATGAAAGCAATAATCGTATCAGCTAAATTACTCAGTGTCATCAAATAGCTGAATAATTTTCTCACACTTGCTAAATTTAATTGGACTTAAATTCTTGTAAATTAATAGTATTTAATGCAGTTGCCAATCAGCAATTTGCATATTTCAGCATGTTAATTTTCTCCAACACTTGAGTAGTCTTAAGAGTTCCTGGAATTTCTGCAATGCCAGTATGCCTATGTTTTAGTGATGGCCATCCAGGCTTTTAAAACTGTGCATAGAATATTGACACACACATGAGCCCACAGCATAATTCTAGTTGGGTTTTTTTTTTTTGATGAAGCTCTAAAATTTAGTTCTGAAGTCAGAATTAAGTGTAAAATATGTGCAACACAGGAAATATTTTAGGTGCTTTACAGGAGAGGAGCTGATAATTAGGATTACAAGGTGCTGAAGTGTCTCTTCCCAGAGATTCTTGCTCTTGCTCATGGACAGGTTTCTGGCTTCCCTTCACTGCTGATGTCTTCAGCTCCTCCATAAACTATACCTCAGGCATGTGCTGTTTCCTCCAAAATACAAACAGAATGAAAGATATAAGGGACATAGCCCATAAAAGGCTCTCAGAGCTAAAGCAATGGCGTGACTTTATTTTTTAAGAAGGGAAATATTGTAAAAATGTTTTTTGTGGGATGAAAATGGCCTGATTTTTAGGAAAATGGTTCTTTAATCATGGTAAAAATGCTATCCATTGTGGTGATGCCTTTCCCTGGTCAAAGGCAAAAAAACCATCATGGCATCGTTTGAAATAATCCTCTGCCTACTATGGAAGGGAGGAAGGGGCCTGTTAGAAACCCAGGTGTTGTGTCCCAGTGAGTTTTCCTTCTCCAGAAAAAATGAGTCAGGATGGCTGTTTAGCCCAGCAGGGACGTGCTCCCTGATATGAGTGGAATAGCACTGAAAGCGAGGTATCAGACTGGGAAATGGGTTTGTAATGATTCTGATCACAGCAGAGAGATTTTTCCCTGAGGAAGAAACCATTAAACCTCTGGAGTTCGTGGGCTTTTGGGAGCCAGGTGTGTGAGCCATAAGTACTCCTGCCTGAGGTGAACATATAAAAACTTTAATTGCGAGTTACTGCCTGTATTTGAAAGTCGTCCTTAAAATAGGGGTAGCAAATGGGTTTGGATCTTTAGACATTCTTCAGAAACAATCCATAATGGAAAAGGGACAAAATGAACTTTTCAGAGAACAGCTTCTAATGTGGAGGAACCTTTGAACCACCCGTGAGTGTGGGTGAGCCAGCCCGGGTACAATAAAAAAGATCTTTTGTTCTCTGTTCTCAGATAATACTGCCAAAAAATGCCCTTTCTCAAGATGGTAATTTCAGGAAGGTCAAGTGGTGGTTTGGAAGTGCCTTTGACCTTATGTCTTAAAAGACAAGCTTTTACCTACGTACACCAAATGTTAAAAGGAGTCCAGGTCTTCAAAGGACAGTAGAGCTCAAACATGCTCAAAGGAGACTCAAAAATAGCTCTGCAACAAGTGAAGTTCTTTGGACAGCTCAACAAAATGAAGAGTGATTATCTGTCCTAAATTAAGTGGTTCCTTTATTTGATAGGACAACAGCTCATGAACAAAGCACAAATGGCTTTTTTAGTGGTCTTTTTGTGGTGTCTGGAAGGTTTATGATACATCTAACTGATGCTTCCAAACTTCTCATTGTGTGGTAAATGTTCTAATTGTGGGTTGTTCTTATGCTGCCTCCGTGGATTCAATTTTAAGTGCTGAAACTTTAAACTGGAAATTTAGCCTTGATTTAATCAAACTTGGTATGATTCAAATGATCCTCACTATGCTAAGAGGTTGGAACTGAAGTGATGCTCCTGGGTTATAGATTGCAATCTTGTAATATTGACAGCAGAAACAATTAGTAGTTTTTAAAAAAAACCTCTTAAGTTCTGTTCTCAAACTAACCATGACATTGCCATAAACCCGATAATGAAAAGTTGTTCTAAAATGATAAATCTTCTTTTTACCTTTAACTTTGTTCATGGTCAGTTTATGCCTCAGTTCCTGAGCCAGACTACTCCTTAATTTACGTAATTCTTCTTTTGGTCATTGCTGCTAATGTATTTATGAATTGAGGATACCGAGCTTCTGGACCCCTGTGAGTAAACTTATTTTCTTAGAACTGGTTGGTCAAGTGAAATCTTTCCTTAGCATTGCTCCTCAGAATTATAGCAAATCTCAATTAAGTTTTCACCTTCTGACATTTTGCAATTGTAATTACAAGTGTCTGGTTTATAATATCTCAGAATCGTTTTATAAAAAATATTTTGTAGCGAACAGTTTCATTTGAAGCAGTTTAGTTATTTTTAATATATTGATGTAGTTTCATTATGTAGCTATGAAAAAAGTGATTTAAATAAAAAATAATACTTCATTTCTAAATTTATCTAAAATAATTATTTACAAATAATATGAGACAGCATAAATTATGCTTCTATTTCTACAAAACATTTTTAGAAAACAATAGCATTTGAAGATTCAAAGGAAGTTGTTTTGCAAAATTTAATTTGGAGCAAAATTTAATATGCTGGTTGATATTAGTCACTGATATTTGAGAAGCTTTAAGGGTGGCCTCAAAGCTAATCTCATGTTTCCTCAAACAGAAGTGCAGCTGTTTCAGATTGATAAATATTTGGTTTTCTTTCGTCTTTGTTCCTTACCATTTCCTATCCACGTTTCCACCCTTCTGTTCCATGACTCTCAAAATTTTATTACATACGGTTCTGCTGCTTCACTTCACCCATCTTATTCCACTTCTGATATTGGTATCATCATCCGGTCTTATTTTCTCAACAGCTTGTCCTGGAGTTGTGGAGATGCACCTGTTGCATTAATTTATAACCCTTTGCAGGGGTTGTTCAATTCGTGTTTAGGTGGGTGAGACATTTCAAAGTTGGTGTAGACCTTGTGTCCTCAGACAGGAAATACTGGAGTGTTTGGCAGAGAACAAGACAAATGTACACCAGAAGAGCTCCATAAAAGCTGCAGAAGCTTTCTTATGCTGGAACATCATTTTCCAGCCTGGTCTTTCCTCCAGGTGCTTGAGGTCTGCTGCTGGGTTGGATGAATGACCCACCTGGGTCCCATCCTTATCCCAGCGGGCTGAAAGCTCAGTATGTGGGACACGGCTGAAGGACCTGTGGCACAAAGAGTCAGCCAGCATCAGAGATGTTGGAATAGCTCCTGGAGGGGTTTGGGATGCTGGTTAGAGATACAGAAATACTTAAACTGGTGCTGTTTTTCCTTGTCTGTAAAACTCGGCGTGTTTATTAGCTCTGCTTTCCTGTGGGGAACTGCAGACAGCAGAGGGACCTTCTTGGTGGCACTGCTTAAAGAAGGAATCCTTGGCTTATTATATTTTCCTAGAAAAGCACTCCAGCAAGCAGCACGGGCAGCACTGAGTACCAGCCCAATTAAAAAGGCAAGCAGAGGAGGAACTGAAGTAAACCTGAAATAAATGCTAAAATTAACACTCGATGTGCTTGGAATACGAGTTCCTTGGCAGAGGCGAGTGCTGAGCCTGGCTCTGGGCTGGCTGCCTTCAGGGGGGAGCTTTTATGGTGTGGGCCCAGTCATTTTGTTATTGTTGGGCTTGCAAAACTATTTCAGCAGTTCTTTTACAATAAGGCTGCCTGCTTTAACAAACATTGTCAACCAGCATCAGATGTTCAGTAGGTGGTGGTTTAAACTAGATTACACAGGAGAGTCACACTAATCTTTTAATGTCCCTCTTCTCTTCTTGAGAATAATAGTTTTTGAGAATAAGGTGCTTTTTTCTGTTTTTTGTTGGTATTGGGAAAAGTATGTTAGGCTTCTTATCCTTTTCTTTCCTCAATAGTTACTATGGGAACAGAGCTAGGGGTCACAGGGGAAAATCTGCAAAAGTGGTTTCTTTTAAATTGTTCATTTTAAAAAATAAAAAGATAGCTTATTATTGGAATTGTGGCACTTTTCATTCAACTTTGTTGGATTGTATTGTTGTACATATTTCAGTCACAAAAGAAGCACAGTGAGTGGCAAGAAAAACAGATGGGGATGTTTTTGTATTTTTTCCTTGGGGTTAATATTTTTTTAATTGAATGCAGCTGTTGGAAAGATTTCTGTTGTTACGTATAGGCAGAGCATTAAAAATGGATGATCACATTTTCAGCCTGTTTTAGTGGAGTACTAGATTTAATTATTCTGCTGCCCTTGTTCAGAACCCTGCAGGTTTTTTTTAAGTAAGTATATCTTAAGTTAAGGGTTTTACTTCGCCACTTACTTGAATGATTTCAGTATATAGGGGCAATCACTTCCTCATTCAGCTCTTGTGTAGAGCACAATTATGGGTGAAAATAACACAAAATTGTATTAGAAATCCCTAAAATACATATTGTTGTTCTCAGTATGCATGTAATCCTGCTGACTCTTTCTAGGGACTCTTCATGAGGTTTAGGTAGTCTGCCCTCTGATACCCTTATTCCCTAGATTTATTTTTCTTCTGCTATTTTTGAGACTAGTCCTGCCATCATCGTTTTATTATTTTTTTCCTTTATTTTCAAACAAAAAAAATAATTTCTTTGTGTTCTTTCTTAGTTTCAAAAAATTTGAACGGCAAAAGCTGGGAACACAAAATAGAGAAGTTAGAAGGGATATCTCATGGTAATCCAGGTTATTTCCATAGTATTGACATTATTTAATCACCTTCAGCTAGGGGATAGATATGATGGAATGACCACTTAATACTGGAGTTTTGATGTAGGAACTTCACTTTGCCTGGGGAATTCTTGCTGAGACCGGTCCAAGTGCAGGGTGTGATTCCAGAGCCTCTGTCTGGTCCCTGCTCTTGATGACACTGCCTGGTCTCTACCTCTTTGTAGAATTCTGCAGTTCCTTCTTCCAGAGACGTTTTAAAGCTCATGGTAGAATGTGTCTCCGTGTAGTACTTGCGTGTAATAGTGATTTAGGATTACAGTGCTAAGTTTGGAAAAGCATGTTAAACCCTCATTATAGTGGTTCTAAATACATTGGTTCTGGGTGCTGGGGGTGAGTTGTAGGCAGTTACTGAAGCAGATCCAGCTTTTGTGTGGCATGTCCTGGAAGGCCAGCCATGAAAAATCACTTTTCAAATGAGAACTTAATAAAAACTTTCCTGCTCTGAACGCTAAGCCCTGCTCCCCGTGCGATTAGTGGTTTCATTTCTTTCCCAGCAGTTGGGTAATGATTATGGCTCCAGATGCTGCAGGAGTGATAAAGAGAGTGATTAATTTCACTTGAAAGGGCATATGTTCAAAGAGGAGCCAGCCCAGCGCCTCCAAGGCGGAGCCCACATCACCGAGTGTGTGCGCCGTGGTACCCAGCTGGTCCCGGGGACAGGAGCAGGCAACCTCCCTTAGTTACCTTAGGCAATATATTTGCTGCTTGGTTTTTATGTTACGTTCCCAGAATCTGTTTGAAAGCTCTTCATGGCTCTGTAAAACAGTGCTGTCAGACTTGCAGCTTTGAGGAGGGGCTGATGTCACCAGCACAGCCCAAGTAACTGCGAGCGAGCTCGGGGTTGTGTTTATACCCTGCACAGAATTAAGTGGTAATGAAGGGTTCGTATTCCCTGGCTTAGTCAACAGCAGCTTTAAAAGTGTTCCTACGCTTCATTTGCAAGAATAGTTCACGCTGTATGACTCCCTGAAAAATTCTGACATTTTAAGTACTATATTTTCAATATGCTTAAAAATTAAATGTGCAAGGTAGGTACTTCTTTAAGTCTTTATCAGGACTTTATTGAGCCGTTGAATAAGTCAACAGAAATATGAAACATGACTGGGTGTGCCAGCCATGTGGTTAAATCCAGGGGATATCTGATGTTTATTGTGTTACCACCTGAAATTTTTCACTGTTTGGTGTCCTTTGGGGCTTATTCTGTCACCCTGAGATCCAAAGACCTTCAAATTTCAATAGTGTAATAACATCCACCTACCTGTGAGGCATGTTTTACTTCTCTACATGATGACATTTATAATCATAACTTTCTCAGGTTTGAAGCTGCTGAAGGGAAAACTTCAGTGCTTGTGACATCTTAAACATCTTTTGACCCATTAATTACATTTATAGCACCCATCTGCTTCTAAGCAAAATAAGCACTTTTCTTCTACCTCTTGAAGTTCTTCACAGTGGAGACACTAGATACAGAAAAAATTGTTTCTATACTTTTAATTTTCTGTGCATTTAATAAATTTAGATGTGTATTAGCTGCAGAGTTTTGAAGCAGCTGTCTGGGTGGGGTACAGAATTAGAGTTTTTACAGACAAGGATTAAAAGGAGGCTTTAATGATTAAACACCAGAAACTTTCCAGAAGTTCTGTTATTAACTATAGTGCTCATAAGGTAGCACTGATGTTTTTATTGTCATTCCCTTAATATTCTTGGTTGCATTAATAAAATAATGCTGTATCCAAGCAGAAGTGAAAATGAATTTCAGTGAGTTGTTTGCAGCTCTATGTTAAATGCATATGGTGCATCACTAGAATAACTTATCTAAACTTTAGTATTTTAGGTTAAACTAATTCAGTACATCTGTTTTTCAATTGGCATTAAATATTTCATAACCCCTGTACAGCTGTATCTTGATTTAAAACATTGTTAGTGTGAAATTTGTGATTCTGCAGATTGGAGGTTGTGTCTGCATTTGACAGGAGGCTTGCTTGGACTCGTTTTGAAGTTGTAGGAGTCTGATAATGAGGGTTTATCCAAACTTTTAACTGTTATTGATCCCACTTTTCTCTTAAGGAAATATCAATCCTCTATCTTCTGCAAAAATGCCAAGATGAACTTGCTTTTGGGATTGTCCCCAAACAATTTCAAACATGAGAAAGTGTGCAAAACAGCCTTCCCAAAACCCCACGTACATCCTTGTGTGCACAGCACTGGGAAAATTATCCGTGTGTCTGGGTGTTAAATATGTTGCTTAGATGTCAGTGCCTCTGTGTGTGTGTGTGTGTGTGTTTATGCATTAATTTTTGGCTGTGTTTTATGTCACCCGTGTATAATTACAGTGTTGCCATCCAGCCAAGGACACTGGCGTGGTGGCAGAAATAGAAACAGAGCTGCAATGTTTTGCAAAGACTGGGGACGGATCAAATGAGAGACAGGGAAGTCAGAGTAAATGATGACAGTAATGTTATTGTGCCCTGAGGGTCTTGCAAAGTACAGTACTTAAAACCCAATTTTTTGCTTTGTAGATAAGTGAGCGTGTCTCAGTTAAATCAATATATGTGTGCAATAGATGATAAAACTTGGTATTACATACCTACTTTGATATTTTTCATACTTACTGCTTTAAAGGTAACATTATATTTATGTTCAGAACACTCCAAAGTACTTTATGCCTTTTGTTATGAGCTTTCAAACATGTTGCTTGGTTTAGTAATGGGAGCTCAGGCAGCCCAAAATTGTCACTCTCATGTTGGGTATTTATTGATGGCTAATTGACTGCTGGCCTTTGCCAGGACTCTCTTCAAAGAGCAGGGAGTGATACCAGAGGATAATAAATCAAAGAAATTGAAAAGCAGGTGAGAAAAGGTAATTCTATGCCATTACATTTAAATTTTGAAGCTGCTTTTTTTTAGATAAAAGCAAAGGTTAAAATCAAACAACTCCCCACCCCCACTGCTTTTCCCATAGATATTTTAATGTGCTCCAATATAAAAAAGAAAGTTTTACTTACTCATCTTCTTCACTGTGATTTACTTGTCCTTGATTGATTTTTTTTTTTTAATGGATGAGCCAGCTTTCAAAGTCGTCAGAATGATTTAATTATTACAGCACACAGGGCCCCAAATCAGATTTAAGTTTTTTTGATATAGTTTATGGAGTAAACCAGCGAACGGATGCAGAGGATGGAAAGCTGCTGGTACTCAAATCAACTAGATGATTCTGCAGGCAGAAGATTCCCCGTAGACCTTAACTGAAAGGTCAGGAGGCAACCTTAGTGTGTGCCATTTAATCCAATATCATTGGGATAAATGTGTTGCAACTGTGTGTCTGTGGTGTATCAGGAGCTAAAGAACTGGTAAAACTAGCAGTATTCTGACTATATTGCCAAATAAAGCTATGCAGCATTCAATAAAGCAATTACATAAAAAGCATTACAGTCAACTTCAGTTCCAATACCAGCAGCATGATCAATCATTTTCAATCCAAGAGATGGTCTAATCGCTTTTCGTTGCTGCTTTGAAAGGTTACATTACTCAGTTATCTTGCAGCTGAGCAACCTTTTCATGTTTGCTTCATGTAGGATTTTACAAATGTTCTTTCTGTTAATCTCACTGTTTTGGTATGGCCTGTTTAGTGAGAGTTAAAAAATTTCCCTAACCTTTTCTTATCCTAGTAACTTTTTACAGTTCTTAAACCTTTTTGGAGTAGAAGACCTAATTGTCACGAGCATCAAGCATGATTTTTTTTCAATCTGTTTATCTCTGTGAAATCCGCTTTTTGCTCCTGGTGCTGGTGTTGCCACTTCTCTTTCAGTGGAATAAGCATCCTGCATAAGTAATCTCATCTGGCTGCATCCTGCGCTTGTTCCTGTGCAGTTCAAGGACTTCTCTTCCCTTGGCAGGATGCAGGCTGGGAGTCTGACTGCCTCAGTTTGTTGTTCAGGGTCATTCCTGTGACCAGCCCTGGTTTCTCTCCCCCCTTCTCTGCTTCGCTCCCGGCTGCGTGGGCAGCGCGCTGCAGGCTCCGTTATAGATCTCTGCTGGTGGCTATTAATTGATACTACCTAGGAAACACTATTGAATTCCTTCCTTAATCAGGTAATTTGGGAAGTAGTTAAGGACAATTGTGTTATCATCATTAGGGCAGTACTAGTGAGTTGATACTTTAATGAAAAGGCAGACATGAGAGCATGGGGAAGAGGTTTCCATCAAGCTTTCCTTTTGCTTCACCTCTCAAGGATAACTGGTGTTGGACTGATAAAGCAACAGATGATTCAACTTCTTAACTTCTTTTTAAAAGTTTTATAGGGCCTGATTTGTTTTCCTTTTTTTTTTTCCTCAGAAGCCCAAATACTTTGTGAAAGATCCTTATTTTCAGGTCTTGTGGAACCAATTCTAGCCAATACTTTACTTGTGGACAGTGCCATGTAGACAATATTAGTCACATTGCAAAGATTAACTTTTAAGGAAAAGGATATTTCCTTTTCTTAGAGACAAACCTGACTAATAGTTACTTGAATTACTGTATCCTGGATGCTGCCTGTGGGCCCATAAATTTGTTCCCTCCCTTGACCAGTAAAATGAGTGTATTTTGCACGAATGAGATCTAAAAGGTCTGTAGCATTTTAGTTGTTTTCCCACGTAAATAGCAGCTGGAAAATTTTAGCTTAAGAATAAATTATCAGAGATTCGTTCCTTTTTATGTCTTTGGTATTGGCAAAGCTGTCTTGTCTGGTAATGTATTGCTGATGGATTTTTCATTTATTTATTCATTAAATCCTAGCAGTTTCTTTATGCCCAACCCAAGTACGCATTTCAGTGCCAGAAACTGTCCTGTTGTCCTATGGATACACACACGTGTTCTGGTCTCCTTATCTTCGGGTGGAAGATCCATACATCTGCATGAATGTCTGTTGTGGTGGTTTTTTATTTTTACTCTTTATCAGCAGGAATTTATTCAGCCTGACTTCTGTATCCTTTGTGCACTGACAGCTGCGTAGAGGTGGCACAGGATGTCACAGGAATCTGCTGATTGTTAATGTCATGCATTATTCTGGATTTTTTTGTTTGTTCTTGTTAAATTAGGCTGGTAAATGCGATATGTAAAATTTCATAGATTTTCATAAAACCCTTTCAGTATCTTTCTGGAGACTCTGTTGATAAACTTTCCCTTAAGCATACATACAAATTAAGTGTGAGAACCTGTGGCTAAAAGAAGTTGCTCCAAGGCAATGATTCACAAGGATGAAAAATCAATAAGAGTTTCATGAAGAAAGGAAAGGAAGTTTAGATGGGCTCCTTGCTTTGCTTGCCTGTGGGAAGTAGAGGGAGAAACCATTTTATTCAGCTTTATTCTTAGAAATAGGGACCATAATGTGGATGGGGGTATTTTGAAGCATGCTGGAAGTGGAATTATCCTCTGGAGAAGCTACCTTGGCTGGTGATTCGGAACCTGTTCAGGTGGGTGTATTTATGCAGGAGGTTGCAGCGTGGAACTGCTGCCACAGGGAGATGTGTCCTCCCCTGGGCAGAAGTTTCCACCCATATCCCCACTCCTCAGGGGCTCACGCTGGATCACGCTGCTGGAGGAGTCGATTTGAAGCCTGACGTGAAGGAAACTGTATTTTCCCCCTATATTTGGAAGGATTTTCTGTTGAATCAGCAGTCTGAGAAGTGGCCTGCCCTTCTGTGAGGGTGAGCAGTGGGAGGGCAGGAGGGGGCTGTGGGGGCTGGGGGGCTGAAGTGTGCACGCCAGCTCCGGCATGGATGCCTGCTCGGGCTGTGCGTGGGAGCTCCTCTCTGCTGGGAATGTTGTGTTGTGGAAGCTGCACTCCTATAGCAACCATATTTCCCTGTCATAACTCTCAATCTTTGGGTTTTTTTTTAGTTTTGCTATTAAAACTCGGTGATGACACATGTTAACAGTCTCCCGGTGACGTTCGGCAGTTGTACATCTGTTTGTTTTCATTAAATACTGCTTTTTGAAAAGTTTAAGCGCTGATCCGATTAAAACACAGTTAGGATGGAAAACCTGGCAGAGGTTCTCACAGCCAAGAGCAAATTTATTTCTCCAATCTTGTTTAAAAAAGCAGGAATGCTGGCAGGGTCGAGTAGTAAATATGAGCTGTACATCTTGTTCAGTGGGCTTTTTCTGGATGCCTTGCGTGAACCGAACAAGTGAGTGAAGTGAAGCACACGTGACTGAGGTTCTGACAGGGTTGTGGTGATAGATTAAAATCAGATGAGTGAAGCTGCTGCCACCCCAGACCATCTGCCCCACTCTTTGTTGTGCATCCCAGAACAGCAATATTTGGTCTGTTCATGAATCAGCTTTCATAAAGCAGAATTTAGCCTGGAATTTTAAAGTCATCTGAACTGGGAATGGTTTGCTTTAATATCCTTCTCCTAAATGGTTTTGGGGAGCTTTCAGACTGCTGCAGCTGTTTGACAAGGCATGCTAAAAATGGGCTGTTGTGTGTATTTCTGACCTGGGTAACGTGCTTGTGCTGCTTCCTGACTTGCCTCTCCCTGGTCTGTTGCTCTGTGGAAGTGCAAATGGGCACATTTATGTGGTTGCTCCACAGACCCCCAAGTGTCCCTGTGCCAGCATTGTCTGCCCTGGGGATCAGCACAAATGCTGCTCTCAGGCTAAAGTTTCCTCTCAGTGTATTTAAAATTGAGGTCCTATTTACCATTTCAATCCCATAGAACCACTCTACCCATTTGTAAATATTCTACCTTAAGAGCGACCTTTGTCTGATAACGTGTGCAGTGATTGCCTAACTTGCATCTTCACCTGCAGCGCATCTGAGCTGTAATTTGAGGAAAAGTTGCTTGGTTTTAGAGCAAAATTGGATTAAAGTTGATTAGCTAGAGCAAATGTGGTGTACCACAAGCTGATGCTGAGTTGTGTTGAAAGCAATAAACAGGAATAAACAAGTGTATGGTGCTGGAATTCCCATGCCTGCAAGTGCCATGGGCTGCAGGGCGACCTGTTCACCTTTCCCAGGTTTTGAACAGTGGCAAATGGACAGATTGGATCAGATCTTGTTTCAGCATCGTCTGTTTCTACAGCTGAAGCTCCCATATGATCAGATCCTATAAATTATTTAAGATGCAGAAGCTGTGTAACCAGAGTCTCCCGTAAAGGTTAAGGCTCCATCTGTTCTGCCAACCTCGAGGGCTGTGCATTTCATGCCATTATCTGTATTGCTGGGTGACATTAGAGGAGTCAGGAATATTCAGATGTTGCTTCCCATTTGCTGCACAGCAGTGAAGACCTCGCTGCATTAGCACTGTACACCTGAGGTGCTCTTGGGCCCAACTTCATTCACAGTCAGTGAGAAAAGAGCTGAACTGGACTGTACACAGCACCAAGAGATCTGAGTGGTTCTTGTGAGGAGAAGACAAAAAAAATTAAGGAAAAAACAAAAAAATCCAGTCTTTTGAGTTACTCTTGTATATAGTCCATCTTGTTTAAAACATGCTTTCAGTTTAAAATCTTGTGGCTAATCAGTATTTCAGTGATTCTGTTCAAAATGAGGGTAGCAGAATTTGCTGTATAATACCACCAAATGAAATGATTCCATGTGCAGGTGATGAGGAGGATAAGAATGGAGTTTTGGAAATGGAAACTCCTTTCCCAAGTTTTTTCCTCTTGAAGAGCAGGAATCGAGTTTCTGAAAAGCTCGCTGAAAGAGGATTTTGCTTTGTGACATTAAAATGAAATATTGACATTGTTTTCTGGTTCCTCCTCCAACCCAAGTGATAAGTATATTCCTAGGTACTTTATTCTACATATATAAAATCCCCAGAGAAATGTTATGTTCTTAAAATGAGCATGGCTTCAGGTGTAGGTAAAGGAATTGCTGCAACTATCACAGCTGCTTAGACTAAAATTGTGGCAGCAAGGAAGGATGAAGTTTGTTCTCATAGATGAAGATTACAAACTTCTAAAGCTTAATTTTCAGAGCTTCATTTCCTACTGTTCAGTTTATTGCGACCCATCCTGGAGTCTCTCTCTTAAGGCTGGCTGATTTCCCTCCAGCTGGAAACCAGGTGGGATCATAGATAAAATATCTGCTGGGTAGCTCCTGTATCATTTTTCTAAGTGTAATAATTATGTTCCAGCTTTGTATTCTTCTGATGCAAAACCAAACCCCCAGGTGCTGTTCCAGCTTTTTTTTCTGTGAGCAGTCTATAAAGCTTTAGCAGGCACAGTGGTGACAGCTGCCTGGTACCAGTGGTGTTACTGGTTGTTAGAAATTGTGTTAATGGGCTCTGTTCTGGGGAAATTTATGGCTCACAGTTTTGGGAGAGAAGGAGAACAACCAAAGCTAAATAAAGTAGGTTGTTTGGTTTTTTTTCTTCCTAATTTGAGAAGATTTTGCAGCAGATTTTATTTGGCAGACTGGCCTGGCCTCATCCAAAGCTTTGTGTGTGTGTGTGACAGCTCAGAAGTGGAATGGTTTAGACCCTCTCGCTGTCATATATTAGAGCTCAGCATTTTGCAGCTACTGAAGACAGATCAGACAGAGCTGATGTGTTTGGGTAGAGAGCTCATGTGGGAGTTTATGGGTGGCAGCAGCACAGGCAGCGTAGAGGCTCCAGAGAAATCCTGTTTCTGTTGCCTGTGGAGATCCTGGTGGGGTGGGCAGGGAGGAGGCACCATCCCTGGCATCGCTGAGCCTGGGCTTGGAATGTGCCTGGACTGGGCTGTGGTGAGAGCCCAGGAGCTGTGAAGCAGTTTCAGGAGGTGTTCCAGGTGTGCATTTCCTCTGCCCCTACCAGAGAGTGGCTGAGACATTCAGCCTGGATCAAAGATTTATCCCAGAGCTGAAAAAAAATTAAGAGGAGGCAGTTAAATCTCTCTTTATGCTTTTTGACTTTATGGGATTTTTTCATTCTGTGCCATGACTGTGGTTTTTTGAGCTGAATGCTGAAAATATAACAGAACATAAAAGCTCATAAATTTAACAGAAGGTAGAAAGGCCATAGAATGAATAAATACATTTACCTTCCAGGAAATACCTTTTGCCAGTCAACTTCTCTGCCTTCAGGTCGGGCTCCACCTTCTCAAGCATACAGACTCCTGTGGATCTTGTTTCCAGAAAGAGATCTCTCCCAAAAGGCTTTAGTGGCTCCTTGGAAGGATACTAACTCCTGAGGGCAGGTGGGCATCCTTCCTAATTTTAATGCAGCCACCTAGCTTCTTGAAACTTTTAAAGAAAGTGAAAGAGTGAGAGTGGCCTGGAGCAGCGATGTCTTTTCTCTCTTTTGCCCCTGCACTGCCAACCCCAGCCCTGTTTCCTGCCTGCTTTTGTGTGGATCTGTCCCGTCCCTGTGCAGCTTTGCATCCATCAAGAAAAGAGGAAAAAAAAGGTGAAATGGAGGTTAGTGGTGGTGTAGGACACACTGTGCCGAGGGCTGTGATAGAGTGGGAAGAAGGATGTTTGCCAGCACGTTACTGTGCTCAGGGTCATCAATAAAAGGAAATGTAATTGTCACTTTTCTTTTACAATACTTCCCCTTGGATTTTTTTCCCATTTCTCTAAATTCATGGCTGTGCCAACAAATGCTGTTTATGGGGACCAGTCAGCAGAGAGTTAAACTCTGGTAAATGGTACATAGTTCACCTAGGCTTAGCAGAATTGCAGGAAAACAGAATTTACAGCAGAGAACTAACAATAAAATCCAACATAACAAATTGGGAGTTGCTAACTGCTGCCGTTGTAGCAGGCCTCCTCCTGTGCTGTGGTCTGCCCGGTGTTCTTTGTGCTGTTGTGAGTGCCTGTCTGCTTTGGGGGGAAAACAGTTCCATGAACAGACTGAGACAGAAGAGAATTGTGGTTTTAATACTTTTGTCAGGCCTCTGCTTATTCTGAAATAAATTCTTTAACGAAAGATATAAGAAACTTGATATTAAAACTCATCAGCTGCCCAAAACCACAGTGGACTTTTATGTATCTGGAGAGTGGTCAGGCTTGCCTGAAGTCAACATGGCATTATTTTTGCTCATGCAAAGAGGTTTTGCTCCCTCTAAAATCATAGGGAATACTTTTCTCCCTGGTCAGTCCTCAAACCAATCAGTAATTTCCTTCAAGGGGCTGAATTAGTGATAAAATGTTTGACAGTACAAATTTTGTGAAGGCTATTGTTTCTCCATTTGTCAGAAAAACAGGCAGGGAAGGCTGTGACACCTTCCTGCTGCAGCGAGGAGCTGCTCAAATAATCTAACATGAATCAAATCAGGATCAAGCGCTTCATTGATTTATTAATGGGACATAATTAACCAGCAAGCAGTGAACTGCATGTTCAGGGCCAATATCAGTAATGCACCAGAGGAACTGCAGTACTAGAGGTTTAATACAACTTTGTAAACACCTTTCAAATTATGATCCCCAGAAGTTTCTAATCATCATCCCAGTCCCTGGTTGTGTGGGATCTTCTCCCACAGGTGATGTGGACGCTGTGCCCTGTGAGATCTGCCTCCCACTGCTGTCTCTCCTCTGCTGTAAGAAAAAAAAAATCATGCTTTTTAAAATACTTTTCAAGCTGATTTCTTTCTTTATTTCAGAAATCTGTGTAGTTCTCTGGTTACTGTTTAATCTGGCTGATGGCTCCTCTTCGGTGCTGGACAGGGCACTTTTTTTGGCAGTTTTGGGTGCCCCCACTGACTTACAAAACTCTGATAAAGTACGTCTCGGAGTGGTTCTTGGAACTGCTTTTTCTGCAGATGATATTTAAATCCCAGCCATGGGATTACCTTAACTTAATGTACTAAGCAGTGTGATACAGCTGTGGCTGCTTATCTCGCCACTTATCTCCATTCACTTTGCAGCTGCATCCATTTCTGTTGCTTGCTAAGTGGCCTTTCCATTTATAAAGGGATTCAAGAATAGATGAGAAAACACTTGCAGTTTCTGCTGTATTATACCTTGCTTTAAGAGACCAAATACTATTTTCATTTTAACACAGAAGAAATACTTACTCGTGTCCATAGCTGGCTTCCTCTGGGTAAATAGGCAGTTTGCAGTAATTTCAGAGCGTTGGAGCACTCAGGTAAATTTTTGGTATTTTGTTTGGTTTAGTTGATGTAATCTCCAGTCTCTCACTGAGTTTCAAGCCAAAATATTATTCTGGATATCAGTTTATATTTCTGACTTATTAAAGAAACAGATAATTTCTTGGCAGGTTATTGATCTGTTGCTGATTTACCTTTTCTTCCCCTTTTATTCTCTGTGTTCACTGTGCAGCACAGTTCTGTGCTCAGAGTTGTTGCTGATGGGAATGAAGTGTGCTACTGAAACTCTCCCAGTATTTTGCCAGTGCTGCACTTTGTGCATTGACAAGACTGTTTGAAACATGACCACATCAGAAATGACTGTAGGAATAAAATATCTTTTACAAAAGCCTTTGGTGCAAGGCTGTCTGGGGTTTCCAAGCAGAAATGTGTGTGTGCTTGGGCTGGAGCAGGGGCAGCAGTCAGGGCACTGCTCAGGAATATTTATATCTGTGTGTGTTCTGGCCACTTGGGTGTCCTTCAGGGCATGGTGGAACACCAAAGATTTTGATCCAGGGAATGGGTTTGAGAGGGATGGGGAGAGCTTGTCTTGATGCCTTTTCCTGGTCTTAAAATCAAGAATAAAACATGGTTAGAAGGGAAAAAGGGGTTTAACCTCAGTATTTATTTTAAGGATCCCTAGGTGCACCATGTCCAGGTGGAATGCCCTGAAATGCACCCCGCAATAGATCAGGTATAACATTTTAGGTGTTACTAATTAGCATGTCTATCAAAGATTCTCCAATGAGAGGCTCGAGTGAGACCCCCTCCCCAAGGAACCTTCCCCTGGATGGTTCTATGTTAGTTTACAAAATGTGTTCTGGAGAGGACCTTGGGGTCTGGGCACACTGATCCCTAACTACGAAGCTTCTAAAAGGTTTCGTCTCCTAGCTTAACAAACAAGTCCAAGAATGTAGGCTGAAAAACACTAAGAAGTTATAAAAAGGTATAAAAGGGGTATACAAGAAAAGGCAAAAAAATCATCATAGCATCATTCTAATGGTGACTTCAGAAGACCCAGGAGGCACTTAATCATATTGTTGGCATGATTCATTTGGCTTCTGATATTCTTGAAACCTCATCTGTTTCTTAACCTTGATGCTAACCAGCTTTCCTATCTTTTTCTTTACATGCTGTGGTAAGTTCTAAAGGCTAATCTGTATTAATTTTTGTTATTTTTTTTTTACCATTTTATGTTTTGCATGTTTGGATTTCTGTGATCCTTTTTAATAAGCTTGTGCTTCTTTCTAGCTTTTTCATAAAGTACTTTGCAATGATCATTTACTTCTCTTGTAAAGATTTTCTTCTATTTGATTTGGGCTCAAAATTGTTTCAAGTGTTTAGACATCACCCTTTTAACAACAGTGTAAATAGATATTGAACTGGTAGGCACTTCAGTTCTTTTACTTATGGTTTTGCAATTAAGTCAGAATTACTCATAAAGCATGGACTATTAATGTGTTGTAGTTTCTTTCTATTCTTTCTGGTGTAAATACCAGTAGCTGAGGCTCTCCTGGTAAATATCCAACCCCAAAATCTATGGAAGAGATATCTGAAATATTGAATCCAATTACCGAGTTTTAAAAGAAATATTTTACAGGCAATTAACTGCGACTACCAGTAATTTTTTGAAGTGTTATGTTGTTTTGACTGCATACCTAATGATGTTTTAATAGATGTCAACTCCTATGCAAATACAAGAATTAGAGACGAGGGTGGATTTTTCAACAGCACAAAGGATAATTGGGTGTCTGACTCATATCAAAAGTTAATGCAAGTTGAGTGCCAAGCCCTTTTCATGCCTCTGAATACCTCATACAGAAAGATAACTAGTCAGTGCTCCCACTGTATGACCCTGGAACAGTTATGTGTACATTAAGATTAATTTCTATTTTGGTTTTTTAGCATTTTTTCAAAGTTAAACGTGCATGAGTTGGCTGAAGTGAGTGACACTTGTGTGTGTGTGGAGTAAGATGTGTCTCGTGGGTGTTGCCTGGGGGTGGTGGGTACAGTCAGTACTGCCAAGGTGCTTTTAAAATCCTTGTTGGGAGTGTCAGCTTGAAGACATACTCTTGGTAGCTCCTCTCAGCTAACTGCAGGCTTTTCATAGAAGGCTGAACATTTTGATAGCCAGGTGTGTCAAAACTGATCAGCTGCAAAATTGCTATTTACGTGTGTTTCTTGAAAAATAGTGTTATCTAAACTTTTTTTGTTTTTTTAAGTAGTGCTCTTAAAAAGATTCAGCCAAAGGAACCCTCTGCTGACAGTAAAAGGAAAAGCCAGACTTTAAGCCTTTGATGACATTCCTTGTTAGGATACAGGCTGATTTTTGGACATCATGATTTCATGATGCCTGTCAGAGTTTACTGTGTTGTTCTTTGCTGTCCTTCAATAATCAAGGTCAGTATCCAAGCTGGAATCTCATTTGACCAAGCAGTTAAATAATTTTTCCTCCTTTGAGCTGTATAACCACTTCTTTTTGTGGATACACTGGCTCAGATCCAACATTTGAGTCAGCAGGAATTTCCACTGACTTTGTGTAGGTCTGCGGAAACAAAATGATGAACACCACAAATCCAGGCACAACTTCTGACAAATGGTGTCCCAGCAGACAGGTTGATTGCTGGAAAACATTAATCAGATAAATGCTTCTTAGTAGTTTCTTCGTTGGTGTAAGGCCAGAAGATGATGTATGTGAGAATAAAGGTATGTTTCTTACTGACCTTCAGCAAACCTTGGTTTCCCCTTCTTTCCAGTGAGTCCCAGAGAGCAGCAGCAGTGGCCAGCCCAGAGTGCCCCACTGGCTGTCCCTGTCCCCAGCACTGCCCACACTGGCTGCCTGGGCACACTCTGTAAAAATGGGGAGAATGTAGAGACTTTGGTGTCCCTTTTCCCCTCTGGCAGCCAGGAGTTTTAGGAAGCCCTGAGCTGGAGGTGGGAGCCCTGAGCTGCACCATTATGAGGGATAATAACCTTCATAGCCCTGATGAACTCTTTGCCATGAATCTGTCTAATTGACTCTAGAAACAATTTGTGCTTCTGACATCCAAGCATCTTAGAGCAGCAAGACCCAAAATTTAGTTCATCATGACCCTGCTATGGCATATGCTGAAAGAGTGTTTGGTTTTGCTAACCATATCCTTTGTGCTAATAAATAAAATTCCTTTTCCTTACAGTTCTTGCTTTTTAACTGAATTATGCCTTAGATTTTTCTAAGGTTTTAAGGTTGCTGCCTATCATCTAGGGTGAATATTCTTTTCCTTTTTTTCCTTTCCTCTTACTGATTCTCATACTGCAGACCATAGGCAGTATTTGAAATGTTTCATCCTGAAAACCTGAAGGATTCAGTGGCACCGAGCATGGGACCCCGAGATGGTTTTTTCCCCCTTTTGTATAACTGCAGTAGCAATCAGAAGTACCAAAGCCATCTCTAAAATGTGGTTTAATATGTCTTTAACTGTGTTGCTCCAAATGCCCTGCCATTTTCAGAGCCAGGCAAGCAGCTCTGGCGTGGTAGGAGCTCTGCTGCAAGGCTTGGAGCTGGGAAATGAAAAGGGGAATTGTCTCCCCAGGAAACAGAGGATGTGCTGGGAATGCTGCACAAAGCCAAAGCAAAGATGATAAATAGACTCCTTAAGGCCCTGGATATTGCATCCTAAAGCTGAAGTCCTCCAGGACTGTGTAGGTAGTTTGGAAGCACAGCTATGCTCTTCGTAAATATTAATTGAATCTACTGGCAACTTGCAGCGTTGCAGTTTTTGTTTCCCCATTCTCTTCTTTGGGGAATCTGTTACATTTTCCCTACATCTCTATCTCTGCTTCTGTCTCTTAAATATCTACTTGGCTGCCTGCTGCCAAATTACATGTTTAAGAGCTGAAAAGAAAACTTAATATCAACCCCATCATGGACCTTTTCCCAACCTTGCTGTGTAATGCCCATCTGTTGACCAGACTGATGGAATGAATGATGAGAGATACCCTGTGAGATGTGTCAAGCTATTGAAAAATAATTTTTTCCTGTTTCCCCTTATTGTAATAAAAAAAAAATAGATCATTAAAACTGTTTTATGAACGTGAATGAGCTAGAAAATATTATGACAAGGAAAGTTACTGAAGATAGAGAAATGAAATTTTAAGATGAGATTTATCTTCTTACTCTAATTTGTACTCCTGCTGTACTGTAAATGTAATAACCATCAAAATGAAAAATGCAACAGATTGATAATACCATTGAGTTTTAATTAAACCACTGAATTGAAAAGGGCCCAGATGGATAACTGGAAAATGTAGTTATAAGCCTGGTATGAAAAATGCTGGATTGCTAGCGATATGTCTTACAAATAAATGCTATGCCAAAAATAATCTCATTTTTAGAACATCTTTCTAAAATTAATCATTAAAGTTTCTAAAACAGATGGTTTCTAGATTTTATTTAATTTGGCTGGCAAAGAGTTCCTACACTAGATCAGGAGTTATGCTTTTAACAAATCCCTGTCCGAGAGGCTTGTCCAGTGCTGTGGTGTCCCAGGAAACACAGAGGTAGTGCCAAGGAACGTGAAAGCTCCAGTGTGTAAAATCATGGCTTAAACTATTTCAGTGTGGAAATTGCATTAATTTGGCTCCCAGTGCTTAACACACAAAGCGATTTGACACGAGATAGTGCTGAACACTGCCCAAGCAAAATGCATCTTTTATTCCTGATATTTTTAAAATTATCCTTTCAGTGGAGACTCTTAATCAAAGGGTGGTTCCATGCTGAGACCTCCCTGGCCTCGTGTCTTGGCAGATTACTCCAGGTAATATTTTTTTGTCACTAAACAAGTGGATGTGTGAATTCATGCCTGTGTGTGTGTGCACAAGTGAGTAGAAAACCCTGTAAGTTTTCCTGATTTTATTTTCTGATGGAGTCTTCTGAAGTTATTGTCAAAGGGAATCTTCATCCTCAAGTTATTTTGTAGATATCTAAAAGTAAAAAAGCATCAGTCAAATTAAATTAGCTGTGATCAAATCCTAAAATTAGCATAGAAAGTCGCACAAATCAATACCTTGTTACCTTCAAAGCTTGTTATCTGTACTTTCTCATGAATTAATTCTAGAAACTTTATGCTAAATGATGTAAAAATTGATCTAAGGCTGGTAAAAAAAAATTGGTGATCAATAAATTTCTTCTAGGCGGAGAGAAATTCATTAAATTCTATAGGTATTACATTGCCAGATATTCTTACCCTGCTCTGTTCTAATCACTACATTATTCTTGACTGAAAGCACATTAGCTGTAAAAATTCATGAAATGAGAAACAGAACATTATAAAGATTTTCTTGGGGTTTTGTCAGTAATGAGTTGTGCAGAAAAGTGGAACACACTCTCCTTGCCAGTGAAGATGTGCTATGTCTGGTAGTGCTTTACACTTCAGCATAGATAACTGTGCCTTTTATCATTGCATAAAAAAAATTATTTCCTGATAAATTTGGAGAAGCATAAAATACCCTTTTTTTTTTCCTACCAGAAAGACTGAACTTGTCTTTCTGTACCTAAATATATTTCTTACAATAAGAATTGGGGCAGGAGTGATGAGGTACAGCATATCATTCAGAGGAGTGGTTGATAAAGTACTTTTTACTTTGTTGGCTTTCCCTGTGGTGATCACCTGTATAATTTTAGCTGGTGTTAGTGACAATGGGACACCTCTTTGGGCTGAGTCATCTGTTTCACTGCTGCCCAGTGCTTTGGCTGGTTTTTAAACTGTTAAGTTTTATTTTCTGGCACTGTGGCTGCGGTGTCTGTTCCTTGCAGCTGTTTAGAGCTGGGTGAGGATTCCTTTGCTGATCAGCAGAGGTGCCCTGTGGTCCAAATGAAATCATGTGCAGGAACCCCCCTGGCTGGGTACAGTGCCAGTGAGCACGTGCCTATGTGTGTGCTCCAAGGAAAACCCTCTCCTCTATTCATTACCATTTTCTTACCCTGTTTTACCTGATGCCAGATGTTTTTCCTATCTTGTTTCCTGCCCTCTGGCCTTTCTTTTCCTGTTCTCTTTGGTATTGTTTTTCAATACTTTGGCTTCTGTATGGATGTCACCAGGAGTGAAAAATAGGAGCTGTTGATATTCATGTAAGTCACTTTCCTACTACTTCAGCTTATTTTGATGATTCAGGAGAGCCTACACATTATGTAAATTGAATAGCAAATATGAATTCCTATTGACAAGACAGGAAAAGTACAATCTAAGAAAAAATGTAAAGCATGTGCCAAATAATAAATAATTGAAACAGACTGAACTGTCAGAAAATACTGGTTAATAATTTGTGACTGAAGTGTAGCACTACTGTAATGAAGAAAATGTCTTTTTTGTGCCTTTTATGTCATAGAATAGACACATAAATGTGAAGGTACTATTTAAAGCACATATATTAAAAAGCCCCAATTTGACACTTTGCTCACACGTGGGTGCTGGTTAACTGTGTTATCCCCTCAGAGCAGTAAATGGAGAATAAGATACAATGGTGGCAGGTGAACCTTCTCTTTTCCTGAATCTTGTATGTTTTTGTTTAAAGAAGAGTAGCAGTGTGGGTTGAAGTGACATTAAGTTCTTTGAGCAAATCTGATTGAGGTTGGATGAAGCCCAGATAACACTTGTTATGTCTGTGACAAATTTTGAGCAGTCACACTTAAATTGTCACAAGAAGTGGGCTTCTTTTGTATATCAAGGTTTCTAATGGATTTGCAGCAGCAGAAATGAAGTGGAAAAATTCACATTCTTAATTACTGGAATCAGCTTTATAAAGTAAAGCATTGCCATCTGTTAGCAGTTCTATACTCAAAGCTCCCCTGGTTGGGCAGAGGGAGATGCCCAGTGTGTGCTGATACTGTTGTCTTGGGGAAGCCTTCACTGGCATTTACCAAAAGTGCCTTTTATGACCCAAAGCATTTCAGTACCTGGGAACCAAAAGCTGTGCATTTACATACTTCAGAATGTTTGTGCTACCCTTGTTTCGTAAACCAAGCAAAATTTATGCTTAAAGTGCAGTGACTTTGAGACTATTTCATTAAAATCCTAGTTTTGTAACAGCCCAATCTCACAAATATTTCTTTAAATGTCTCACAGATCGTTTCACGCAGCTGTGTGAGTAGAACACACAAAATCCAGTCTGTGAGCATTTCACCCCAGCAGATCTGGGTAGCCCTGCCTGCAAGTGAAATGTTTTCCAAGGGCAGATTCGAGGTGCCAGCCATAGTCTGCCTCACATCATTCCTTCTGTAACTTCAAATTAAGCATGTGTTCAGCTTCCCAATGATTAAAGTGCTAAAATATTGATATTATATATGCAGTATTTAAAAATTGCAAATGAATTATTAAGCTGAAGCTTTAGACACTTCCTCATTTGAAGCTGAAGTCTATGGTGAATGAATTGCTTTTACCAAGGCCACAGCTGTATATTAGCCTGAGCCAAAAGTTTGACAAGATACATTTAAAAAGCACCTAATTACTCTGTAATTCAAAAATGTTCATATTTAGACCCTCTTACTGTGTTTACTCATCCTACTGCAAGTTCACCAATGCATCATTGAACCCTTGCCCTGGTTAATTTCTGCAAACATGGCTTCGAAGTACACTTCTAGGGGATGAAGGTTGTTAGAGCTTGGCAATTTAAATGATGTTTACTAATTTACTGCCATTAGTGTTATACATTCATATATTACAGTGAAAAAAAAAATTTTCATGCATATTTTGTGGGACTTTTGTAGTGTCAGGGCATATCTCACCTCGTGCCCTGCTGGGGGTGGGTGGCTGGGTCTTTTGGGGTTTCCTTGTATTTGCTGCTGTTTCATGGGATTCAGGAGGTTAATGTTATTCCCAGCCTCTGGGAGTTCCATTTTTTTCTTTACTTGGAGGAATGAGGGAGAGAGAACCTCTGTGTATCACCCCACCTCTGATAGCAGCACACCTCTGAATTTACTCATGCTACGCTTTTTCAGGTTGTGGAATAATTTGGAGTTGATAAATAGGAAAATTTGGCTTTGAAAATTTTGGTTTTTGACCTTTCAGGAGAGGAGTGTGTGCTTCTGTGTACTCCAGGTGTTTCAATACAAATATTACAGTGTTACAAGCTCTTGTAAAATTGTTTTATCATGAGTGTAAGGAAGTGGTGGAGATGGCTACAGCAGGATGTGCCTGCTGGGGAGCAGTTTCTTTTGATATAACCTGTAGTTCAGTAATTTTGCAAAAATTTAGTAATGAAAGCACATACTATCATTTGTGTCTCTGTTCCCATGACATTTAAGCCCAGGAAATAAAGGCAGGCATTTAGTCCTTCATACTTCAGAGGGGTGAGGACAGTCTGTGGAACCACTGCCTGGTGAGAATGAGTTGCCTTCAGGAGCAGTAAAATAACTGAACCTCTGAGTCTCATTATACTGTTTTACCTGTGATCTTCCAAAGCTATTGCTATTTGTTAATTCATTTGTAAAGCAGGTGTCCTATCTGAAATTTTCTGAACAACCCATCCAAAGATAAAATCAAATACAAAATAGCTGTACAGTGAAGTACAGGAAACTTTTATGTACAGTAAAATTTGCTGATAAAACTGGTGGTAGGCTTAATAAAAGGCACCTGATGAAAAGCAACATGTAGTCTCTGATATATATGAGGGAAAGAGATAAAAAATGGTAGCTTGTAAAATGGTCCAAGGAGGGCTTTTCCTGCATTGTGAGGAACAGCTGGGCTTTGCATGCTTCAGGGCTCCTAATCATCCTACTCAGAGCTTTAGATCAGGGGAATAGCCTTTGGAGAAATCCAGCTCCAGAGTGGCAGCATCCTAAGGCCTTCCCCATTTTGAGATGGGGTTATCCCACAATGCAGACCTCGTTCCAGCCGTGGGGCTGGTGCTGCAGCCTTCACAGCCATCCCCGGGTCTGCACTCTGCTGCTGTGGAGGGAGTAGCTGCCTGAGGAGCACTGGCTGCAGGACCAGTCTTGGAACAGCAGGAGATTATTTTCACTTGAGCTGTACCAGCTGGTTGAAGCTTCTGCAAGCTCTTGCTGTGTGGAAGGGCTTGTGCTCGCACAAGTGTGGTGGCAAATACGTGATGCAGTGGGCAGAGTATGAAAAATTCTGGATGTTCTTTCCTTTATGGAAAGGGAAGCTGTGAACAGAGGTGTGTATTTTTACTATATGCAGGGCATTTCTTTGGAGAATTAAAGTTCTCTGACATTGCAAAATAATTGCAGAAATGTCTCCTTTTAAGAACAGAGCAATGTTGCGAGAGAAAATTATTTGTATTTTATGCAAAGTTTTGATCCAAGTGTAAAGTGGTAAAATATTTGTAGTAATTCTCCATCTGTAGCAAACTTTTATAACCAGTGACCCGTCTGTTCCAAACTGCTGCTTTGAAACTTTCAAACTGCTGCATCTCAGCCAGAACCAATACACTTGTTCATTTGTAAATTCAGTGTTTTGCATGATGCAGTTTGGTAAAGAAATGCACCTGACTCACTGGGTTGTTTTTTTCCCCTGCACTGTAGTGTTTAATGAGTGTACTAATAAACAGCATTTTGTTACTTTTTGCTGAACATTCAGTTTTTGGGGAAGAAAGCAACCATGTCTAATAAAAGCAACTGATTGTGCTTCATCTTGCAGTCGTGACAGAAGGGCTGAACTGCTTGAAGGGAACAATGTTGGGCCTTGCTATTAGCATGGAAAGCCATAATTATGTTTGTTGAACTTGAAATCTGAAGTTCTTAACTCAAAATCCATTTTTTTCCCACCTAATTTATGAAAACCACATGGAGAATCATCCTTCCATCTTCTTTTTGGTTCCCTCCCATCTGCATCATCACAGTTTCGCTCCATTTATTTCCAAAGTTGTTTGGTCTCCCTCTTTTGCTTCCCCATACCTGCAGTTCAAACATATAAAGTTCTTTTAGTACTGTTTTTATGGGCTCTATTTTTGGTTTTCAAAGCTTTTAAGGAGTTGCCTGCACACCAGACAGCCTCTTACTCATTTTCATTTTGTCTTCCAGTCATTAGAATAATGAAAGATTTAGGAAATGCCTCACCAGCAGCGTAAGCCATCAAGTCCAAAGATGTAAACAGATTACAGTTTCACCCACTGTCAGCTTTGCCTGCTCCACCAACATGCTATTTTACACCAGACTTTGGAAATCATTTAGTTGATTGATACAGCAATAAAAGGGCACTTAATAGCAACCAAGATAAAAAGCTTTGCCTAACATTCTTCGTCGTGTGATAATGATCCTTGCAACATTCCAGACCTTCTTAAATGATGAAAATATGGTACATAAAAATGCTGTCTGAAAAAACTCCCTGCACTCTGAAAATTCCTGCTAGGCTGAGAGGACCAATTAAAAAAAAGTTCCTGTTTCCTCTTGTGACACCTGTCATTACAGGAGAATTTGGAATTGAGTGAAATCAGAGGAAAATGAACTTTAAAAATGCATACCAACCTTCTTGGGGGTGGTCAGAAAACGTTAAACAGCAGTCAAAATAAAGCTGAATATTGAAAGATCTCTTTATTTATTATAACTATAAATTTGGATGAGCAATACAAGTACTACTTTGTCATAAATATTTTCTAGGATTTTCTGCCTCAGGTTAGGTGCAAATGTTGTATACTTTCTCCAGCTAAGGGGAGTGGGTATAGAAACACAAAAGATATGAATGGTTGAAGTTTCATATTGAGCCAGTTTTCACTGTTTCAGGCAGTCCCCTGCAGATCCCTTCCCTGGATCTGTAGTTAAAATGAGGTATTTGTTCCTCTGTACTGAGATGCACTTCATGGTGAAGAGCAGGGAATGAGTTTGGAGCTGCTGTGTGTGTCTAGGAACACATTATAGGCTGTGCAAAAATATTGAATGTAGGGTTTAAGAGATTATATGTATGAAGGAGAAAAGAATCAATTTAAGATGGAGAATCAGGGATTTTGCTGTACTGGTGCAGCCAGTTGATCTCTGCTGGTAGAATATTTCTTGCAAGATTGGGGCAGTAAGTTAAAAACAGTTGAATGTTGGTGCACTTTTTCTGATGGGCAAAGAGAGACTGAGAGTAGCATTGCTAGGGTAGCACTGTGGATGAAATCTGTGCTATTTAATTAGAAGATTCATGTTTGGTGTGGATGGGTAGTGGAGAGATTGCAGAGGTGAAAATTACAATTTAAACCCAGATTCAAGGAGTTCTGATGGTTTGGTTTCTGCTCAGAAAGCTGTTCATAATGGAAGGCACGTGCATGCTTTTCCTTTTCCTTTTTAACCTGATTTACCATCTTGTAGTGAATTAAGTCTTTCTCCACCTATACCCATTAACCTACCCAGTTTTCAGCATTTTTCAGCTCAACAGACCATTTCAGTATCTACTTCTCAGGGCTTAAAAACATTCCAGCTAATTAATGGGATATGCTCCTCAAAGTAGGAATTTGTGAGCCAAGTAGCTACAAAATACATTTTGGAAAGTGACTTAAAAATTACAGATTCCTGGTGAAACAGTGGGAAAAATCAGAGCTATATGGAAAGACTATCTTTAACCTCAGCTGTGTCTGTACAGCTGAAATAGCAGCTTCTCTGGCAGAAGGTCCACATGTGGCCATGACCTGGGTGCTCCCAGTTTGCTGCTGGAGAAGCTGATTGCTCTCCATTAACCATGGGGGGCTCTTCCCTTGAGGGCCCTTTATGGCCAGTCAGTGCATGTTCACAGCCCCCCCATCCTCTCAGCAGCAGTGTTTTGTTCTTACACAAATATTGCAGGAATCTGCTATAGGCTTGTCTCTAAGTCCTGACATCTAGTCAATAAAAATTGGTTATGTGTGATTCTTCCTCCATCTGCACTCTCATTTAAGCCAGTTCACAGAAAATACATAACAAAAGTAAAATTGCAGGGCTGTAGTTGGCTGCAAATTCCCAACTATCTATATAGGACATTTAAATATAATATTTTGCTCTTTGAAAACACTGGTTCATTTTTGTTTCTATACTAGCCACTACTACAAGGTGTTTTCCATGGGAACACATCTTGTGCCCAAATGTGGTCTTGGAAAAACTCTTCACTTTGAACTTATGTTTGTGGAATTGAGTTATCAAACCAGAAGGAAAATGCCTGAGGTGTTAGTGTCTAATTGACATTGAGTCACACTGCAGGCATAGAATTTTCTTTTGCTTTTTTATCGTAAAAATACAGAACAAATATATCTAAGCATTCCAGTGACTTTCACAGGCATTGACTCAGGCTGTACAGTGTTCCATTTTGGGATGAAATAGTATTCTGGTTCAGAACTGGCACCAGTCTTAAAAAAAAAAAAAAGAAAGAAAAGCACTTAACCTGCCCTTAAAGTTTCTGCTGTGCAGAATTATCTGAGACTTTAAGTCTGAAGCAAGTGTGTATCCTGTTCTTGGACCTCTTCATATATAGATAAATATATATAGCTAATTTATTAGTTCTGAAATGTTTAAAGATCAAGCAGCACTCTAATTGTTGCAGTTCGTAATTGACAAGTGTGATTAACAACACAACAATGGTTCCTCCAGATGCTGTTGCCAGTGCATGGCTCGCTGGGTGTATGAGCTGCTGCAAATAAATTGACAAACACAGGCAGTGCTGATTTATTAGAGGAAGGGATTTTTTTTTAGTAAGTATTTGAAATTAATAGGTATTCTGTATATTGCAAATGACTTTAAACTGCTGCTCTGTGATACAAGGTGGCCAGTGGGGCTGGACAAATGTATAATTTAGGAAGAAGTGGTTTCCCATCTTTCTCTACCCATCCATGCCACCCCTCACTGAGCTGAACAGCCCAAACTCGTATTCCATGAGGATACGGAGCCCTGCTGGATGAGTAGAACAGCGGAGGGGAAAAAATAAGGCTTGGCAGTTTGTGAATTAACACTGGAGACGGGAAATTATTGCCATTTCAGTTCTTAAGTTGTCACTGGAAAACAGGATTAGAGGAGGAAGGATTACTCTAAGCCTCGAGAGAAAAGCTTTTGCAGTGGAATATTGATGCAGGAAGAAATGCCTGTATTCTGTGCTATTAAGCACACTTAGGAAAATGTTCCGTGCCAGTCACAGTTGGCTCTTGTGATATTTCTCTTATGTAATTCATAAGAACAATCAGAGGAAGCTGATATGTATAGAATCAGCCTTTTTCCACTGTGCCTCTGTGACTGTCCTTGGTTCCCGTGGGGTGGCTGATGGCAGTGAAGGTGTCCTGGCTCCAGGTGCCACTGTGTGTGTGTACCTGCTGGTGGAAAGCCTTTCCTGGTGTAAATATCCTGGCTCTGGGTGCCACTGTGTGTACCTGCTGGTGGAAAGCCTCTCCTGGAGTAAATATCCTGGCTCCAGGTGCCACTGTGTGTACCTGCTGGTGGAAAGCCTTTCCTGGTGAAAATATCCTGGCTCCAAGTGCCACTGTGTGTGTGTACCTGCTGGTGGAAAGCCTCTCCTGGAGTAAATATCCTGGCTCCAGGTGCCACTGTGTGTACCTGCTGGTGGAAAGCCTTTCCTGGTGAAAATATCCTGGCTCCAAGTGCCACTGTGTGTACCTGCTGGTGGAAAGCCTCTCCTGGTGTAAATATCCTGGCTCTGGGTGCTACTGTGTGTACCTGCTGGTGGAAAGCCTCTCCTGGTGTAAATATCCTGGCTCCAAGTGCCACTGTGTGTGTGTACCTGCTGGTGGAAAACCTCTCCTGGTGTAAATATCCTGGCTCTGGGTGCTACTGTGTGTACCTGCTGGTGGAAAGCCTCTCCTGGTGTAAATATCCCAGCAGAAGGGTGTAGCTGCCTGGAGAAAGATTATTCACTTAGCTAATGCTGGCTGGTATTTCCCTGATCTGCCTTTTATTCCTCTACAGACTATCTTCTTAGGTCTGTTTTTGCTAAGAAAATGTAAAATATCTTCTTAAAATCTTATTTATTTTTAGGGTAGTTTCTTTCCAGTTTTTGTATGGCATATCAGATACTGGGTGTCGTTCATCAGAACTACAAAATGCTTAAACAGTGTGGTGTAAGGAATAGTGGAATGTTGTCTACATTCTTTGGAAACAGTCATCCAGTGTAGATTTACCAGCTAAACATTATTTCTCAAAACTGAACATTTTTTAGAATACTATAGTGGAGTTTGGAACGCACTATAATATTATCTTGGTTAAATGCAAGATGTTAAATCAAAAGGCTCTCTTAAGGGGGAGCAAAAGGGACTAAACCAGTGGCAGTGATGAGATGTTCTCACAGTGATTACTTGGGTTCTCGGGGGAAACTGTGAAATGGAAATAAATCACATTCTGGCACCCATCAGTGTGCTATGTATTGCTTTTCTTAAGCAGGTCTTGGAGTAAGGAGCATACTAAACCCTGAAAGGCTCTTGTCTGGGCAGAGAAAGAAAAGGAACACCTTTAGGATGACAATAGAGAGAGAATGACAGAATAGGAAAGAGAATAATTTGTTTTACCAGTGCCGAGGTGGAGGTATTCTAGAAATGTATAAAAGAACAGGATAAAGGCGTATGTACATAGAATCCACTCATTGAGACTTCTTATTGTTTTTACCCTCCAATCTCCATGTTAATACCTTTGGGTGAAAGAATAAATAATTATTTGTGCTGTGGAGAAATGGTTTTTGGGCTCATTTTAATGGGAAGTGTCACGGTGTTGTGGAAGGGAAAGAATTAGAGGTGTTGTGTTAACAGGGTTGGGAAGGAGAGGCAATAGCCCAGAGAGCTATTTTGAGACTGGGTGATTTCATCCAGGAGGAGAAAAAGGCTGCATAATCCCTTCCCCAAAGAGGTGAATGCAGAGAAGCCAGAAAGAGCCCAAAGATCAGCTCATTCTGCTGCTTTTAACACAAACTGGTTCTTTTAACTCAGGTATTAACAAAAAAAAAACCTATTGGAAAATTCATGCAATTTGTTTTAATTTTATAATTTGGAATAATTGTGATCAGTAAGCAGGCTCCCTTTTGGTTATAAGCTCTCATCACTTTCACCAATAAAAATTACTTTGTATTGTTCCCCTGTGGTTTTAATTGCATTAAGAAATGATTTGCCCTAATAAACTTCTCCAGTCTGTGATAATTATAATCAAATAAGATATCCATATAAAAGCACAAAATTATGCTGAAGCAAATGCAGTCTTGATCATTAATTAGTGAACTATCAGAGGCCTTGCAGATGGTAGTTGTTAGGTGCTTTTCAGGCTGAAACCTGACCATTGCAGCCCCAACTGTGTGTTGTAAATTTAGCTTCCAGTTATTCTTTCATCAGTAGACACCTCTGAATGTGTGTTCATGTGCATGTGTTGTATGTGTTTCCCAGTTGTTTTTCATATGTGGAAATGTCACCAGTAAGGGTATTTGTTGTTTCAGTAAGACTGTGACCCTGCATGGTGCTTTACGAAGCAGAGGGATGGATAAAGCTGCAGTTGGTGTCAGGTAAAACATAGAACAGCAGTTCACAGGTGTGTAATGGGAAAGAAGCAGCTTGGCATAAGCAGGGTCTGTAGAAACTGCTGAATTTTTGGAGTTCTGTGAAGCGGAGGAGTTCGTGTTTTGTGGCAAATTGTGCCATGTTTGAGTGGCAACATGTGGAAATGAGATTTCTTCCCTGTGAGGGTGGTGAGGCACTGGGACAGGTTGCCAGAGAAGTTGTGGATGTCCCTGGAAGTGTTTTCGGCCAGGTTGGAGCAACCTGGTCTAGTGGAAGGTGTCCCTACCCATGGCAGGGGGTGGAAAGAGATGGCCTTTAAAATCCTTCCAACCCAAACTATTCTATGATTGTATGAAATGAATGAATGAGGAGAGAGAGAAAAATGAAATAGACTCTGCATTTGGCAGCCAGCAGGGAAATCAAAGCCATGTTCTGACTCTGTGTTGGGCCACTACGTTTGGTTTTTGTGCGGCCTCCTCACAGGATAAGGTGGGAGAATTGAGAATGCTTTGCAGCTCTGGGCATGTTGGTACCAACCCAAGTTCTGCCAACATGGAAATGAAAGGAAAGTTCAAGTTTAAAGGCACAATATGCTTCCTACCTCTGTAGTCCTTGCAGAAATACTGGACCTACAAAAAATGAATCCAAAACAAGGACAGGTGGGCTCATCTGTCAAACTCCTGTGAGATGCTGCCATCAAAAGTGTTGAGAATACAGCTTTATTGACAAAGAATGCCAGCCAGAACTAAAGATCAGGAGCATCGTTGCACCAAATTATCTTAATCTAATGATACATGACTCTCTTGTGTGTGGTATCAAGATAGAATGTGACATTTTTGTCTTACAGTAAGTTCCCCTCTAGTTAAATGGGCATCACAGCTGTCTTTGAGTTGCAGGAAGACTTTGATTCCTAAATCCTATAAAGTGGATTTAGGTCCCAGTTTCCCTTTTATTGATTAAAAAGTTAAATTTAATTGCTTACGCAGTGTTTTTTCCTATTTTACACATTTTATCAGTGAAATACAGGCCCGCATCTTTGACTTCAAACAATTCCATTTACATAATCAGCACATTTACCATTCTCCCTCACAGTTTACGTATTGGTTGAGCTTGTCTGCCTGCAGTGTGATCTGACCACAATGGCTAACCACTCCTTAGAGATAATTTACATTATTATTGTAATATGGATTAGACATCAGTGGGAAGCGAGTCCGAGTCGATACGGAGTTCTTTCCTGTGACATCTTAAAAGAAATTATATAACAGCCTGATACCCAGTTGGAAATTCAAAGATGTCGCTGTAAAATCTTTCTTGGCAAATTGAGGTTCATCAATGAAACTTAGCAATTAGTTTGGCATCCAAAATGTAGGACGGAGATAAATCAGGAATGGAGTAGGAATGTGGACTCTGTCTGCTCACCTGGTGCTGACATAATGGAGACCAGTTTGTCCCTGTTTCCCTTTGGAAGATGATGCCATGGATGGAAGCATCCATATCAAGTGTCTGCTGCTCCTGACACTGCAACCCCCCCTGAGTGAAGAACATGGATGTTGTAGGCAGAGATATTTGGTCTTGCTGTAAAAGTGGTTTTCTCCTTGAGCTGGCAAACACATACGTAAAAATAGACTGGAAAAAATGGAATTCGTGTGCCTGCCCAACCAATTCATTTGTCTGGGGCTTGAATTCCCTGAAGAGAGGAAATATGACAGATTCTGCAGGAAATAGCAGCTGTTCTTCCTCCTCCCTGGGGCATGGTGATCAGTAAAGCCCCTCTTATTTTTTATCAGTGTGATTGGCACCCAGTCTTGTTCTAATGGTCCAGCTGTTGAGTGCTGTAATCCCTGTTGGCCCGATGACACTTGCTGTTGTTACTGCTGTGTGCCCTTTATCTATATTCTTGATGCTGAGTTAATATTTTAATATAGCTTGTATAAGCAATTTCATTATAATTGCATGATTTCAGAGGGTTTTTTAGGGTGACCATAAAAAGGTGTTTTCAAGCCTCACCAAAGTTTCAATGGGGAAAATCTGTTTTCCCATAAATTATGAATATAGAAAGCCCTACAGACTTGTTGTTATGGATGGGTTTATTCACATATGAAACTTGAGAAGGGCTTTAGTACAGCCTTAATCTAAGGAAGAGTTTATAAAATGTTCTGATTAGTTGGTATTTAAAAAAAGTTAAATCTGTTTCTGTCATAAGTCTCTTTGTTATGCATAGTGTTCTTCAGTTATTATATCTGAAATGAAATGAATTATTTGAAAAGATTAAGGTCTGTTGCAATACCCAAGACTCTGAACTTTGCAGCTGGGGAGCCACGGTGTCTTGTTTTTCCAAGTATTGGAAAAACATTGCATTACCTATAAATGTGAAGACTGTGAGGGCTGATGCAAAACATCTTTATTTCTACTTAGTGAGGCTGATTTATTCCCAAGGCTGAGGATTTGAATCTGTTGCATTACAGCAGGCACTTGTGTGTGTACCAGTGTTCTGGCACAGTGCTCTGCTTGGGCTGGTCTGGAGAACGTGGTAGCCTGTCCTGTTTCATTGCAGTCCTGGATGGATTTGGGACTGCAGTTGCAGGAATCAAAATCCACAGATCTGTATGGACTGAGAAGGAGAGTCCATCTCTAATACAAGTTGAAGTGTTGCAAGGTAAATTTTTTCCCCTCTTGCTCTTGGGCGAGGAGGAAGAGATAAGTAAAGCCAGTTAATTAATGGCAGTGTGGCTGAAGCTGTAAGAGGGTCATCATTGTTAGTCCAGATCTGATCATTGCAGAGGAGAAGAGTAATGCAGTTAAAGTTGTCACACAATTCCCACCCTGTACACCTTTCCTGGTGTTACTGTCACCTTGCTCCCATGTGTCCTAAGGTTGGGCTGTCACCCTGGGGAGGGTGTGCCTTGTCAGCATCTGGAGTCTTTCCTCAGGAGGAATAAGATGCTCATGTTGATGGTTTCTTCTCTAGGATCCTGTGGGAAGCTGTCCTGAAAGGCCAAGAAGACACAGGGCAATGTAGGAGTGCACACACTATTTTATTCTCTCACTTTATTGCAAAGTTTGGTGTGAGGCTTTCTGGACACATGGTGGGAAGCTTCTGCTTTCATAGTCCAGTGGAAACTGATGGCTTGTGGAAATAAATAAGGCTATCTGTGGATATGGTGTGTGATCACACATCCGTCATTATCAGGGGAAAATTCTTTGGGCAGCAACTATTATAACCAGGCAAATTTAGATAAATGGAAATGGTGACTGAATAATCATTAATACTGTGTTTTTGCATGAGTAAAAATGAATGTGGAAAAGTATTTAGTTGCTTAGTATGCCTGTCAAGATTGTTTTATTGGTTTAAGTTAGAATGCTTGGGAAAATGGGAATGTGGTGCAGTGAAGTGGTTTGGGAAGAGTGATGGGACAACAAAACTAAGTAAGTAAAAGGACCTATGACAATGCAGCCTACATTGCTCTATAGTGACCAAGCTCGAGAGGTCAGGAGGTATTTTCCTCTTCTTTGTTCTTTAGGCAGTAAAATAGAAACCATTTAAATTTAGCATGCCAACTTTAAGAAAGGATTTTTAAAAAAACACATCCTGTGAACAGTAAATATTGGTTAAAGAGATCTGAGCTTTTGTTTGTTTTAAAAAGACCTGAAGTTTATGCAGACTGTTGGCCATATACATCCTTTCTGTTTATGATTTCTGTTTGTGCTCTTTGGGACACACTTTCTGTATGTGCAGCAGGATCAAGATTAGATATAAACCAAAAATCTTTCTGCATCATCACAGAAGGAATACAAGTCGTTGAAGATCAATTTTCAAAGATGATGAATATCTTGAATTTCTGAACTTCAGATAGGGCAGACTCTAAATGTTTTAAACATGTAATGAATATGGATTGCATTTTCTTAGCTCCCTTTTCCTCATTGATTTTTGCATTTGACCAGTCATTTCTCTTTGTGTATGTAAAATATATGGCTTACTGTTCAAAGGATCCCAAATCAAATTGGCTTTATTTACCTCAGAATATTCTGAATAAAGTTTATTGTGGGAATCATAAAAAAGGAATAGACATTTGTAATAGAATGCTGTTTCCAAGTAGCTTGATAGAATTAAAGAATTCCCAGTGGAATTAAAACTCAATTAAGAGCAGTTATATCAGTATCCTTAGTGGGAAAGCCAATTTTTTCTTATTTCACAGAAGTACCAGTATGATTTGTCTCCAGCTGAGTGTTCCCCATCTGCTGAGGGTGTAGACAGATTTCCTGTACTTGGTGGATGGTTACACAAACTTTGCTGTGAACTTTGTAGTTCTTTAAACCAGGGAGAGGACCGAGGGCTGGATTTCCTTCTAGAAAAGCCTGGATAGCCCTCTCCATTTCTTAAGAAGGCTCTTTCTGTAGCAGTTTATTGTTTTCTTGTGGTGATACTGAATCTTCATCTACTGGTTAATGAACCAGCTGGGGCATGCTAATGAGCTGGTTCATATGGAAATAGCTTACTCATATAAAAAAGCAGCAAACCTAAAAGCCATTTGAAATCTGTGGTTCAGGATTATTAGCTAAGTGTTTTTATTGCTCTGTTCCCCAAAATCACTCCTCATTCTGCCTGTCCACATTACTCTCAGGGGATTTAGAACAATTAGGTTACCAGATTTCTGTGTTTTGTCCATTGCCTGTCATAATCTGATTTTCAAAAGCATCCACAGCCTCCATCATGACCTCCAAGGCATTGGAAGTGTTGCCTGTGGGAAGGGTTAGGAGCTGGCTCCAGTATTTCAGCACCCATGGTATGGCAATCATGACATTTTACATGTGCTTCTGGTGTGTTGGATACAGACTGGGCAGGAAAACACTGATTGATTCCAAAATGTGATCAGAATGGGATAATTTGGATATAAATACCTCACAGCACGTATATCTATGTCTGTCTGTGTGTACATACGTATTTGACATCAGTTATGTACATTATGCCCTTTTACATGTATATTCTTTTCCTTTTATTAAGTCATTTATGATTTTTCTTAATCAGATGTGTCTTAGCATACGAAGGAGAAAGGGATATTTGTCTTGGCTTATCTTTTCTGCCATTCCTGAGCTTGAGCAGGTGTTGGAAGGTTCCTTTGATAGCATCTCCTTTCAGTAACACCCATCAGGACTTTGGGCTCATCCTCTCCTTTGATTAAACACCGGGGCAGCAACATCTTCTGTCAATATTTAGTAAGTTGAGGGATTTCAGATGCTATCATGATGAACCTAAATGTGACCTAAATTGAACTGAAAGCAGCTTGAGGCAGGAATGGCTTTTTATCTTCTTGCATCGTGTTTGAAGGTGTGATAGTTCTTTGAGGCGTATTTCAATTAATAACCACTGCATTATCTTGACAATACTGGTAGAGATAATGTGGGATTTCCATTATTCTGGCCTGGTTTTCGATCATTTCCCAGTTACAGTGAGGATGATGAATGAACATAGCCAAGAAATTATATTTTAAAACATTAGTTTTCCCATGTGGTGGCACAGTGGACCAAAGATGATTACCAGGGCTGATGTTTAATTTAAAATTATCTAAAAATTTTTAGTTGACCCCTTTATATCAAGGTGAACCTGAGGAAGGCTTAGTTTATGCAGGCATCTCAGGCAGTCATGACATTACTGTAAGTGTTAGATTTATTGTGCAGGCTAAATGATCATTTTATATATTCAATAGAACCACTCAGGAGTACAAAAGAGAACTCTCTGCAGTTGGATTTTCATGCAAATACCTTTATTTGTAGTGTAAAACAGTAGAACAGATAGATGCTCTTGTGCAAATTACTAGCACTGTTTGTAAATATTCTGCAATTGAAAGCAGCAGAAGTGCCAGATGTGTAATTACATTAGCACAGATATTCTACAGAAAGCTGCTTCTGTGAAACAGAAACAAGCTTAATGTGAAAATCTTTGCTTTTGAGAGCATGCATGCTATGCACATCATTAACCTGTTAATTAAATCTATTAAGGGCTGCATTTTCTGAGGCCTTGTTAAATGATTACTTATGTGTAAGAACGTCTGTTTCTAAAAAATCTTCAGTTGCTAAGTGTGGGCTAACATTGTGATAGCAGATGCTTGTGTTTGGATGTGGAATACACGCACAGCATATGTGCATCTGTAACTGATGTTTTCCCATGTCACCCTTCTTTTATTTCAAGAAGTCAGGGCGTGAGATCTTTTATGGCAACAGTGACCAGATTTCCAAGTTCAAAATTGCTCATCTCTGCTAAGCAAACAGCTCCAGCAGAAAACCTGAATGCTGCCTGCCACATCTGGTAGTGGTTTTTGAAAGAAATGTGGGGCTGTGCTAGCAAATCCATCCTCAGGATTAGGTAGTATCAGTTGTTTAAACATCTCAGAGGAGGTGGTTTTATCCCTTGTGCTGAAGCTTGTGAAAATGTAAGTTAGGGTTTCCATCTGTTAGGATTTCAGTGATAGATGAAGACTATTCAGAAATGTAAAACCTCTATAAATTCAGGATAGTGTGAGCAAAACACCTGCCAAAAAGGTAGTGAAGATCTACCAGTCTGGTAAGGCTGACCCCTAAGTAACTTTAGGGTGCAGTTTGATGTTTGAACACTTCCATCTTTAACTTACTGGAACTGATGTTCTGCTTTCAGCTTTCTTTATTTCAGAAGTGCAGATATTGAAAAAAAGCATCCCAAACTCTGCCCCTTCCCCTAAATGTGCTCATTCCCAGCCCGGACCGTGGGTTAACACCCTGCAGGATTTGCAACTCTTGGGCTCCTGGGCCTGACACAGATTTGTGGCCCAAACTGTGGTACTCTTTTCTCTGTTTATCGTTAGAGTATTACTGGCTTTTGCTCCATGGGATCAATCTCAGCTGAAAAAGGAAAAAACTAAATTAAAAAGTAAAACTAGTGGAAAATTTCATGGGATAATACAACCCCTTCATAAGATCCCTGGATTCCAGTCTGGTCTGATGCTCAGATCTTAATCTGACCATATTTTGCTCTCACTCACCTGCATGTGCAGTCGTTTGGAACGATGCCTGGCAAAATCTGCCTCCAGATGGGATGGAGATTTTTCTTCCTTCGCATACTCATCCAGATATGATGTGCTTAGTTATATTTTGTAATTCTTGGCACAAGATTCCCAAGATTTTTCTTATCTTAACACCTGCAAGCCTGAACGAGGTAATGTGATCATCTTCCCTGAGTGCAAACTGAAGCATTTTAGTTACTATGTTCTGCTGTCAAGAAGCAGAATTTATGATGTGATGGGAGTTTATTTCAATTAGGACATTAATGTTTTTGTTCTTGCTTTCCTATTACATTAATTATTTTTCCCCCCTCCAAAGTGAACTTTCATGAATTGGATTTAGCTCTTTTTGTTGTTATTTGGTTTGGTTCGGGTTTGTTTGTTTATTTGTTTTGTTTTGTTTAGTATGTGCTATATACCTGTCCTTCTTCCCTGAAGGGAAAACCACTGGCATTGTAAAGCCTTTCCCCCTGCTGTGCACTGGAAACTGGAGCTCTTTGTCCCTCTCAGATTGCTCAGCCACCCTCCTGTCAGCAGCCAGTGCTCCCAGTGTCTGTGGGACAAGGAGATTGTTTTACTGCTGGAGAACACTTATATTCCAAATTTTGGCATAGCTTCTCCTTTTGTTTATTCCTGCACTGCTATTTCCAAACAACACTGCGAGCTGTGCTTTTCCAAAACACTTTTCCTCGAGAATATGCAGTGTCTAGAGTAAATGGAAATTTAATTATTAATAATTGAAAGGGGATAATTAAATATAGACTGTAAATAAAGTGAAAATGCCCAGTAAAAGCAATTTGTAGAGTTGTACAATAACCTCTGTCCAGTTTTTATAGACTTGGTCATGCACATGTATAAAAATAGTACTTTTCACATGAATTAATTATGCCGTTGCCAGGGAATTGTTATTATAGGTGTTCTCCATCTTTGCAGAAATACTAATTAGCAGCAGTTGGGCTCCGTGGGACTCCTGCCCCTTGTATAGCTCTTCTATAATGTTTGTTAGGAGTAATGAGTGGCCCATATGGTTGAGAAGGTATTTCTGTGGAAGTACATGATGTCTGTATTTTACCTTTCCTGTTCCAAGTGCTGTGGGCAGCCCCACTTCTGCTCCAGAGCAAGGGGCCAGGGGCTGCTCCAAGTGGGGCTCACCAGAGGTCCCACCTGGAGAACTTCTCCAGGAGGACACATCTGTAGGTGTGGGCACATCAGCTCTGCAGGAGGCTGAGGGACACGTAAAGCAGCTCCTCTGTTTCACCCCAGCCAGACTTGGTTGCACCTCGATGTGCAACTCTGGATTTTGGTTCCTTTACCATCACATATTGATCTCTGTAGCTGCTGAAAGTGTATGTGGGCTTCTGGGCTGTGGTGGGTTATAAAATACGTAGGTTGGAAATAGGATGAAGCTGAGCAGAAAAATTTTAGTTCTCCCTTAAAATGATGTCTGGAGGGGGATGCATGTATTTCTGTGATAATGTGCTTGTGAAGTAAATTTGGATACTTCAGAAAGGTTTTGCAGGTGTGCAGACTGCTGTATTATTTCAGAACTTTTTCTCTGAAACAATTTTAAAATTTTGCTGTTGTTTCAATGAACAAACGTAATTTAAGCTTCATGAAAGAGTAAGAAAATTAGAAACTGCAGTTGTCACAATTTGGAAGAAGGGTTGGGCTCTATCTTTGGTGTTTGCAGATAATGAATTATTACAGGCCTAAAATAAGAATTCTCTGTGTGTCGTGGAGCTCGAGTAAGCAGGTGTTGAACTGCTGCCAGTGCCTCCCCACAGCTGTCCCACCAAGGCTTGTCTCAGAGCAGTGAGCCTGTGACAGAAGGTTTCCTGCTGTGGCTCCCACTGGAGTCCATTAGTGCCCATTTTCACTGTCTGCATGGATTCTTCCCTGTGAGGGTGCTGAGGCCCTGGCACAGGGTGCCCAGAGAAGCTGTGGCTGCCCCATTTCCCTGGAAGTGTCCGAGGCCAGGTTGGACAGGACTTGCTGTGACGTGGAAGGTGTCCCTGCCCATGGCAGGAGATTGGAATGAGGTGTTCTTTATGGTCCCTTCCAACCCAAACCATTCCATGATTTTGTGATCTTGGTGGTGTTTGCTGAGGTTCCTTGTGGAGATGCAGATGAGGTGGACTCTCCAGAGCTGAGTGTGCTCCAGCTGGGCTGTCAGCAGAACATGGGCATGGGGTGAAGCCTGGGCTTTGCACGCTTGAAAAATATCTCAGAGTGACTGCCTGTGTGAAGAGCAGCGAGGGGAAGGCAATGGGTGGGAAAAGCTGAAAAAATTCTGTGTGAAGCTTGCTGGTGTGAAAGCAGTGGTGTAAGGAGCTGTGTCCAACTGGAGAGACTTCTGAATCACCCAGTTCCTGCAGGCAGGTAAGAAATAACCCTGTTCACGAATACCTCTCTCTTCCTTCTGCTTCCCTGCAAATATCAGAGTGGACCTCCTCAACTTCTTGTTTTGCTGTGCTTGAAGGGATCTGAGATTTCCTGTGGACTGGAGAAAAGATTGGAGTATCACTGGGGGCTCAGAAGAAGGTGCCCATGATGGTCCCCACTGGTAAACTGGTGGAGGTGTTACAGGAGGTGCTGTGAAACCTGTCCTGTGTTGATTCTGCTTTTTTTTTCCTCTGGGAAATAACACTTCCTGTTGGGGATTACAAACCCCAGAGTCAAGGTGAGGTGACTGAAGAAACACTTCTGCTCTTAAGGTTACATTTACAAACACTTTACAAAGGCTATTATGTTTTGAATTGGTTTCCATAGATGTTTGGAATTCCAAAAAGGCCAGAGTTTGATTATACCTATTTATAGTCCAGTACTGAGGTGGTTTTAATCTCATATGCAGCAAACAACTTACAGTTGTAATCTGTGGATAACATCTATTTATTCTTTTTGTTTTTGAATACACAAGCTTATATACATTATGGTCTCATCTCCTAATATCCACTGCTGTCAATGCAAGAAATCTGTTCCCACAGACCCTCAAAATGTGTTGGATGAATATTACAGAAATATTTTGGAATGTGTGGGGCTGTTTTTTCTTTTTCTATTTTTTAATTGAGAGTTGAAAGGAAAGAATATCTTTCCCTGGGCTGTCTCCAGGGTGTGGGCACATGATGGAGTAGCTCAGCTAATGCCGTTTACATTAGTTCTTAATATTGGGAAGTCCTGCCTTCCACTGCCAAGGGGTTAGTAAATCACTGCATTTTCATAAACAGCAGTGTTCATTTCATTCTGTTGCAGAATGTCTTTCTTGCTGGAGTGTGTCTTGAGTGTTACAGCATGTAGATAATAAGGGAAAAACCCGAAATGTAAAATTGGAACAAACTGCTGCATGGCTGTAAGTCACTAAATTTCACATTTATTCAGATCTAAAATAAGATGAATAACTAAGCTGCTGAATTGCTCATTTGTGTAGGTCATGAAAGTTTAAAAAAGTGCTGCAGATATTTAAAATGAATCCCAGGAATCAGAGGAATTTTTTGTGCCGTGTGACACACTGCAAATAGAACAATAGTCTTTTGTATAGAATCTTTTATACGGATTATAGTACAAAGGGATTTAATAAATTGCTGCTAATAATAAATAGCAAAATAATTGAGAGAGTTAAGAATAGGCAAGGGAAATAATCTGTATTTTGGCTGAGATGATGCAGTAGGTGCAGGGCAAGGAGACAGGAGGGCTCTTTCAGAAAGCAAGGGAGTGGGCAGTTTGCCAACTACAGCTAAGTACTAACATTACTTTATATTATAAAATACTGAAACATCCCAGATCTGGTGTCCTAGACTCCAAAGATTTTAGCCTGTTTAGTCTACAAGAAAAGATCCGACTGTAGCATCCTTATCTAAATCTTTAGAATTACTTTTCTTGGCATAATGCTCCAAGAACCATAATGCCTTTGTATCGTGCCAAGAAAAAAAATATTAGTAAGAAACTATGTTGTAGTTTGTATGATCTTCAACAGCTTTGGCTTATGAGAAATAAATATATGTCCAAATCTCATAAAACATGCATAATTCTCATAAAATTGCATTAAAATTACATAAATCTCATAAAAACTTCTCATAAAACAACCAGTTGTTCTGAGGAAACACATTCAGTGGAATTTATTTTTTGTCTCTTACTAATAGTGAAGATTATTTAGCTGTAGTGCCATTAGGGATAAGGCTCCTGTGTTAGAGCTGAGTCAGTTGTTACCTGTTCTCAGAATTCACGGGCTGAGTTGGAGCTTCGCATTTCCCTTACCCCTGCTCTGGTGGAAGGATGACATCCAGAGGAGTTATGGGATGTTTCAAGCAGAAGTATTCAATTAAAGTGGACACTGCAGGGATTTTGGGGAGTTACATCACGTCTGGTGGAGTTACTCCTCAGGCAGGCACTAATGAATTGTATGTCTCTGTTACGATGGGTAAGAATTAGGAGACTGTTCAAAAGCAAGTTGTTAAGGCCTAGAACAATTGCTCCTAAATTCGATGCTTAAACTGAAAGAGAAGGTAAAAATGGGTAGAAAATAGGACAATTCCAGTGGTTGTCCATTAATTTTTCCAGTGTTCCTTCACTGGAGCATATCTATTATCTCATGCATATTGCTAACACAATATTCTATTTTACTGATTGCTCATCTTCTGCTAAGTTTGCAAATCAGTGCATAGCAACAGGGACAGAGTCATTGTGGGAGATGCTTACTATTGAATGAATTCTCTGATGGTGAAATGGTTTCAATTAAGCTAAAATGTCACAATAAACAGAGCATAATTATTCTAGCAATTCTTATTAAGCAATAACATACTTACTAAGCAGCTCTTATTGGGATTCCTCTTCTAAGTTTGGTGTTCTGTGGTGTTTTATTTTGTCTGTAAAGTGTAATTATTGTCTGTAAAGCCTGCTTGCCTTATGTGTGTGTGACCTGTGTGTCAGAGAGCAGATGCCACTGCATCCTTTCAGACACAATTATGGTGCAGTTGTAGGTAGGTCTTGCAGGCAGGAAAAAAATAAGAGCACAGTGCATCAAATAAACTCCAATTGCTGTGTTATTGCATGTTTTGAAAGGGGTTAGAGAAGCTGTATGGGGTGATAGGACAGCTCTTTCTGGCTGATGAAAGATGGCAAACAGAACAATGTGTAATTTTGCTTTAATAGATTGTTTTGACTTACTAATCCCTTTCATGTCATTGCTTGTAGTGTTACAGATGCCCTGGAAGAAACAGTAGGATGTCTTTGTTCACAGTTGTTCATGAGCAAAGACACCCCACGGTCTGTTACAATTTTTTTGTAAGCCCAGTTAGTTTTGTTTCACTTCTTGTTTTTGGAAATAGTGGTTTGGTTGAACTTCTGTTTGGCTTGGTTCACTAATGGTTTTATTTATGCTGTTGCGTGTTAATTGGTACTTGGCCAGATCTCAGTGGTATTTATTAGTGAAAAACTTCTTTTTTTGCATCCTGCTGGAGAAAGCCTTGCTATCAGTTAGATGCTCCTACACAGAGAAACCCAGGTTGAAAAGGACCACGGGAGGTCATCTGGTTGAACCTCCTCACAGAGCAGGTTCAGCATTGAATCCACACCAGGTTTCTCGGGGTTTGTTCAGCCAGATCTTGAAAACCTCCAGAGATGAGGTTCTGTTGTCCTTTGGGGCAGCCTGTTCTCGGGGTTATCCTCACAGCAGTGAGGTTTTTCCTTACACCCAGCTTGGAGCCTCCCTGTTTCCATGTGCATCCACAGTGTGTTTCTCCCATCTGTGTCCTGCTGTGATGAGATCAAACATCCATCCATTATCTGATTAGTGAAGAAACAATAGGAGACAGACGACCAATCCTTTATCTTCACAGGTTTGTACTTTCTACAGACAGATCACTGTGAAATTAATTTTGTTTTATTTTGTCTTCTTTAATTACCAGTGGCCTTCCATTCTAGATGGGGAGTTGTAAAGCGTGTTTCTGAAGCTCAGGCTTCTGATGCCTAAATTCCAGTGGGTTTATAGCATAGTTAATATTATAATTCACATTGTGCTGAGATGTTTCTTTTAATTGACTCAGATATATTTCGAGAAAAGTGTAAATTTAACAAGAGCCTTCTAAAAATAATTAAATTCTAATTACAAAGCGGACTATTGACTAGGAAGTATTTACAGCTTTCTCCTCATTTAAGCTACTGAACAGGATATTTAGCTAAGCAGTGAAACATTGTGGATAAGTTTACTGCCACGTCCTGAGGAGACTGTCAGGAAGTGAAAAAAATCTATAGTAATGGGTTTTGCATCTGATTTTTAACCTTACTTTTCATGCTTCTTTTTCTGCTATGCCAAGAGCAGGCTCTGTTTTTAGCATGTTTGCCAGGGAATAATTGCAAATTGTAACGTGTCTAATGACAGTGTAATTACTTACAAGTTCTTACTTACTTTTTTTTCATAATTTTTCATTCTAAATTCACATCTGACATTAAATAGTGGCCTGTTCTTGCTTCTGGCTTCCGCTGAGTGTCTCTCTGTCCTGTTAGTGTGAGGAGTGGTAATTCTGCTGTTCATGAGCAGCACCCAGGAGTGCACAAAAAGTACTAAAGAGACAAGTTCTGTGCAGTAGGGAAAGAGCAGTGGTGGGTTTGATGAGTGATTTCCTATGCCACAATGGCTTGGCATTTCTCCATGGGGGGGTTTAATGCTATTTTTAATTCAATTCACTATCTTAAGAAATAAGTGGTAAATTCTTGATTGGTGTAATGTGTTTCAAGGTCCTATTGATGAGTAAAATACTGTTCTGTTCAATGCTGAAGGGATATAATATTTACCTTGAATTTTTGCTTTAAATAAAACCGGTGAAAATGAAACTTTTCCTGTATTGAAACTTCCACATCTCAAAAAACTGAACTGTCTTTGCTGAGGTGCTGCACAGAAATAAGTACGTTCATGATACAATTATGTTGTGATGCCTAATCCTTGTTACTCTTCTCTGTTAATAAAAAGCCAGCCAGGACTTGAGGTCTGAATTTTGGCTATTATTTTTAGATGGCAGTATTTACATAATCTGATATCTGGTTTCAAATCTTGGTGGCATTAGAAAATAATATTCTGTTAGATCAAGGTGAAGTATCAAGGATGAAAGCTGAAGTTGTCAATGGACTTCTTCCCTGTAACTGAGCTTCAAAAGCATATTTAAAGATTTTTTTGTTGTTGTTGTTATTATTCAGTCTTTAAGCACACTGGATTCTGCTGAAAGCCTGTCATTAGTGTAGGACAGCTTGTAGAGCACACTAGAGTTTGATGCTGCCTTTTCCCATTCAAGGTACCTGTCATGACTGAGTCCTTACCTCGGGCTGATGTCTTTTGGTGTGAACCAGAGGCATAAAAAGGACAAAGATTTTTGCACATAGCCTGAGGGATTCAGCAAAAGCTGGAGCTGTCTAAACCCTGAGGACTCTGCAGTCCCCTCTTGCCCCAGCCTGTCCACCACAGCAGAAGGTGCCTGATGGAGGGCAGAGCTGCAGCCCTGGCCTGGAGGATGGGGCAGGAGGAACGCCTGCAGGAGGAACGTGGCATCTATTGCAAAAGAAGCTCAGCTATATCCAGTTCCTACCTGCTTTCTCTCCTTTCCTAAGAATAAAAGGAGATCAGGATTTTTAATTTATTTATTTATTTTCATTTTTCATTACACAAAGTCAAGCCCCTGTCTCTGGAGGATCAACTCCTCTATTCACGGAGAAAGAACAATGGGATTGCCAACGAAACCGCCATCGCCTGAATGAAATACCTGGGATTATACTTGCAGCTCTTATGGAACTGGTTTTGGTTTTTATGTGGGCTTGGTTTTGTAGTATGAGTATGTAACTGATTCCGGTAGTTTTAAAAATCAATTTAAAAAAAAATTGACTGCAGTAGCATTGGTTAATATAAATCGACTTATTTGTTGCAAGTTCATTTTCTGCCTTGAAAAAATAGAAAAGATAGGGCAGTTGCAGTGTATTTTCAAGCAAGAATTATGTATGCAATGTTTGTACTGAACAGAATGGCTCTTTTATGAGGTATTGGAAAGTTTTTAAACTTAGGAATGAGATAACACCCCCTTGAGATGATCATCAAAATCCCTTTAACAGTTAAGATTCGGCCTGAGTGCTTTTCTCTACCTTTGCTCTTCAGTTTGCCAGCAATTTTGTACTTTATAGCCCTCATTATTTTTTTGATTTGGTGGATTTTTATTGAATAATATTTTCACAGACAAATCTTTCTATTTAGCCTTGTCTGATTGCTTTCACTTGCAAAACCTCAAGTAAGATTCATACGATTGCACATGTATGTTCATGTGCTCCAGAACTGAAAATGACATTGCTGGGTTTTATTTTGGTTTAATTTCTCCTCCTGAATGATGGCTTTGCCACCTCTCATAGTGCCGCGTGCTGCAAGTGGAAACGACCGTGTATCTTGAGGGTGATTATTTTCATGTATTTATCCTCACTGTTGTATCCCTTTGGATGATGATTCTGCTGCTTCCCAGTGCAGTTTATTCCGTTGACTAATTGCTCTATTAAGACTGTTTTCCTCTTATCTAACTTGACTTTCTTTTCCTATTAGATGATTGTTCTTTTATGATCATTTTTATATTAATTTGTACAAATGAAATTAAATATTCATTTGGGATGAATTTTACTGCTGCAGAAATTAAAGGCTTGCCTTTAATTTGAAGCACTTTGAGGCATTTTCTCTTTTCCCCGAGTTTCTCCAAGTGTATGTGAGTACACTGGGAGAAGCGACTCGCAGCCTTTAGGAAGAATTTAACCAATTTTAGGAACCAGCTGGTAGTTATTTGCTTTTTAATACACGACAGGATATGCCTTATATTTTATATATGATTTATATTTTTTAACATGGGTAGATAGTGATAGGAGAAGGGGGAATGTATTTAAATTAAAAGAGGCGTGATTTAGGTGAGACGTTAGGAAGAAATTCTTTGCGCAGAGGGTGCTGAGGCCCTGGCACAGGTTGCCCAGAGAAGCTGTGGATGCCCCTGGATCCCTGGAAGTGTCCAAGACCAGGTCGGATGGGGGTTGGAGCAACCTGGGATAGTGGAAGGTGTCCCTGCCCATGGCAGGGGGTGGAACTGGATGATCTTTAAGGTCCCTTCCAACCCAGACCGTTCCATGACTTTACGGTTTGGTGACTGTATGATGTTCTGTCGGGTGTCAGGACAGATCCGTGGGGGAAGCGTTGCCCGGCATCTCTCACCATCCCTTCTCTCGCAGGTCACTGGGGCCGCTGCATCGGGGACTGCGGCTCGGGGGGCGTTCGCAGCCGGGCCGTCTGGTGCACCCACGCCGAGGGCTGGACCACGTTCCACGCCAACTGCGACCAGCAGGACAAGCCCGAGAGCCAGAGGAGGTGCTTTAAGGTCTGCGACTGGCACCTGGAGCTGTTCGAGTGGGAGGTTTCGGGATGGGACAGGTGTGGGCTCGTCCCGGCTGCGGGTGCTGAGGCGGGAGCCGAGGTTTGTGTCACCGCCCAGCACGGGCTGCAGCGCCGCAGCGTCCGCTGCCTGCAGAAACTGAACGGGACCGTGGTGTCCGGCGAGATCTGTGAGTATTTCACCCCGCAGCCGCCCGCCGAGCAGGCCTGCCTGGTGCCCTGCCCGCGGGACTGCGTCGTGTCGCAGTTCTCCGGCTGGTCCCCGTGCGGCACGGGCTGCGCCAAGAGCCTGCAGCACCGCACACGGGCGGTCATCGCTCCTCCGCTCTACGGGGGTGCCCCGTGCCCCAGCCTGACGGAATCCAGAGCCTGCGGAGCTCCTGGCTGTCCCCTCGGGGAGGAGGAGCACACCTACAGCCTCCGCGTGGGCCCGTGGGGCGAATGCCGGCTGCCCCATCCTAAGGACGTGCAGCTGGCGGGGAGGACTATGCTGGATTTGGGTTCGGACTCTGGAGAGAGAAGCACGTCTGGACTTCCTGGCTCTCATCCCCACCACCATGCCGGGGAGGTGGAGATTGGCTACCAAACCAGGCAGGTCAGGTGTGTAAGGAGCGATGGAAAGCATGCAGCGCTGAGGTAAGGGTGATTCCTGCTCTGTGTCATCCCCACTGGATTTGTGTGGTGGAGCACTGGCTCTGCCTGGCAGCACCACAGTGAATGAGTCCCATTCTTGAGTTCTAAAAGGAGTTTTTAATGTGTTTGCTTTATGAACTTTTTTCTTGATTTAATTCCTTTCTAGCGTATGTTGAAGTTTTTGCATTCTTCTACGATTTGTGACTGTTCAATGCATTTTATATTTTTAATAATTCTCTTCTAGTTTGTTGGGGTTTTTTTGTTGTTTTGAGGAAATGGAATTATATATCACTTTGTGCTGTTGCTGGGCCCTGGCTGTGAGAGAGGGAGGTTTCATTCTCAGTCATGTACTGCATATATTTGATAGAAGAGGCTAAGATTGCATCAGCTTAAACTCCTTCATTCCTACAAATCAATACAGGATAAAATAAGTCTGAAAAGTTTGGCCTTGTGAATATGCTAGAAGGTATATTTTGGAAAGAAATCAGAAAAAGAATTGAGGAGCCTTCCTGTCTGGGTGTAACTTGGGTGCTGCTACAGGGGAGGTGACTGGCATGCCTGTCTTTGATAGAGGTTGTTGATTTCTGTCCTTATCTAATGTTTTATCTAATGATTTCTCTTGGTCTATATAGGTTGCTTTGCTGTAATTCAAATGTGAAGGTTACAGTAATGTACAGCAAATAATGGAAAGATTTATTCTTTCTATTTCTCACATTTAAATTTAAGCTGAGCTCCGCTGTTTGACTTCAGGTTGGATTTGGGCAGGTGCCAGTAGCTACAGGTGAATGATGAATTGATTGACTTCTGAGAAAGTCAGAATTTCTGGAGATCTTACTGTGTTCTGTTTTTCAAGGATATTAGAAGTTCTTGAAAAATTCTGCCCTTCAATTTTGCAGAAATCAATCTGTTTCTCAGTAATCCATAGCTCCTGGCACCTGCACAAACTCAAATGGCAGAGAGAAGGGGTTATTTTACATCCAATTCTCTACCCCTGTTAATTTCTGCAGTGTTTTTGCACACATACTGAGGTGAAAATATGAATTCTAACGTTTTTTCTTACCCACTCCTATTATACCCATAGCCAAGAATGGAGTGGTTTTTTATCAGCTGGAAAAAAGTCAGGCTTTGTGAACTGTTCCAGCAGTTTCTAACATCTTGACTTTATTACTTGTCTCTAAATATATGCTGATTCTGAATATACAGATTTTATGCTCGTGTAGCTGCTTGACTTTAATGGAGTCACTTGTGATTTATTCCACAGTGTGACCAGCAGCAGGTTTATGTCTGTTAACACTTGTTAGCTTTCTCCTGCCTCTTGTATCTCATTTCTTATCAGAGGCTCTGGGAGGGGGATCTTGATTTTGTTAAAATTTCACTTGCTCTGCCCTCTCACAATCACTGCTATATTTGCTCTAAGAATGGAAATGGAAACTTTCAATGAATGTTTTCTCTTCTGTGTTATACACTGAATTTCTGGATGACAGTGCAGAGGGTGCTGGAAGCTTTAGTTTTAGCGACTATCTCTGATCAAGCTGTCTTCTACCTTGTTCCTTTCTGCTGATCCAGCCCCTTTTTGGGAGTGTACAGCTCCGTTAGCCACCTCCTGGCAGTCTTTTTCTGCTGAGCTTGTGTCTCAGTTTGACTGCAGAGCTGGGCCTGACCCATCCTTTACTCTTACTCCAAATGCAAGAGCAAAGCCCATTGATGGAGTAGAGGAGAAAAGGTCATGTCATGTTACAGCATCCAGACACTCAGACACTTTTCCTTTCTCCTTTTGGACCTAAAATTCAAAGCTAAAAATCCGGCCCAAAATCCAATCTATGTTTAGTTCCAGGGCTGGAGTGTCACAGGTATCAAATCCTCCTGACAGTGACTCCCTTTAAGCATCCCCTGGTGGTGTCCTCCTCGTTTTGTTGTGCAGCAGATTGGCTGCCGTTCTTCTGAAGAGGGGCCTGATCTTACAGATGTTGCTTTACAACAGCCGTGGTATTTTGGCTACTGATAAAGAAGAGTAAATGCATTTGCATAACCCTGTAGTGGGGACTGGCAGGCAGCCAAGTGTCTGCTGTAAACCAGCAAAGAAGTGCCTTATTTGTGCTCCTGCATTTTCCTGGCCAGCATTTCCCATTTCTACTAACACTGCTAAGCAAGCACCACTGTAAATTAAACTTCTGGAAAACAGAGGCAAGAGACAGGAACATCCCAGGATGTGCTTTAACAGCGTGCTTGGAGCTGCTGGTCTGCCAGGGCTTGACCATCACCTGCCTTCCACCACTGCCCAGTTCTTGCAGGGCACAGGAGTGGTCAGCTAACCACCACCAAGGGCCACCAGGAGGAGAGGGGCCATGTCCTCATCCCGCCTCCTAATTTATAATGAAATGGCAAAGATGCCTAATGTATTACCAAGGTTGTTTAAATTACTGGTGTCTGACTGCAGGGCTGTAAATAGGAATTACTTGGAGAGGAGCATAAGCATGTGGAAGACTGGACGAGCTGTGTCAGGGAAACAGAGCTGGGGATGGTTTTGATAAAATATCTTTTCACTCTGGAGGTTCCATGTTTCTCAAAAGGGAAGGAAAAGGGACAAAGGAAGAGGAAAGGGAGGGACAGACCTTTTTGAAAACATCTGAAGTGACAACAATTGAACAGCAGAACATCAATAGGCTTCGAGACAGGTCCGCTTTTGCTCAGAAATGATTTTGGTGTAGAAACGTTATATTCATGAAAATAAAAGGAATAACATCAAAATAGAATGATGTTATGGATTTGATTTGAACCTTTTAAAGACTTTCTTTATTTGAAAAGTTGGAATTTTTTTTCGTACTATTTCACATGGAATTCAGGTTTCATTTTAGTTCAGAAAAATGTTTCAATTTTGCCTTAAGTCTTACATCCAATAACAGATTCAAACATAAGCACTTCCATGCATTAAAACAATATAAATCTCTGAAAAAGATGCAAGAAATGAATGTGACAGAACTTCTGCTCTTTTTGGTTTCCTGTCTTGTCACAGTTGTAAAAATCTATGGAATAATGAGACAAAGGCACTTGAGTTCCTTCCTTTTTTTTGTTTTTTTAAAAAAAAAAAAGGGTTGTTTAGGTTGGACACTAAATTGCAGTTCAGTAAAATAAATGTGCATAGTTAGACATTGAAATCCTAAATAAATTTAACCCCGTTTTCTAACCTGGTGTGTGTGCTCAACTAAGTGTACTGAGAAGTTAAAGTCAGGAGCAAACAGTTCTAAAGCATTTTTTTATTATTATTATTTGCAGTAGGACTCTTTTATGTACATATTTCTTAAACTCTTCATTCAATGTGTAAGACGACAACAGTGATATAATAGAGTTGGATTTGGGTTTCTGTTTACTTTGCCTTTGTAAGTGAAAATTCAGGTCAAACTCAGTCAAGGGACAACCCATCTGTCAAGGCAGAGGTGGAGCAGCATTCAACTCTTTTGTTTGCCTCTGTAATTTAAATTTCCATTATCCATTTCCTCGTGGATTGTGCTTAACCACTTTGCTGTTGTACGTTTTTAGGAAAAAAATATTTGCAGTTTCAGTGTTGACATTCTTCTGTTCTCTGGATGAATACAAAATTCTGCAGTCCGGAGGTGAAAATGCTGTGCTGTAAAATGCTATTTGATGGTTGTGATTCCGATCTGGGAGAGGAATTCTGTGTTCACATTCCTCCTGGCAGATGTTGGAATCAAGCCTCAGTGCTCAGGCTTGAAAACAAGTCCCTGAGCTGTTGGAGAAGAAGGATATTTTCTTTTCTAATGTTCTTTTCAGAAGTTTTGTCTCTCATTTCTTTTCTTTTTATTTAAAAGCACAAGAAACAAAGGAGCAGTGGTGGCTTTTTTCATTTCCATGAGTAGCATTTTGGTGGTGAGGCATTGGAGTAGGCCACTCAGGGGATGGTTCAGAAGGTGTGTGGATGTGGCACTTGGGGACATGGTGAACCTGGCAGTGCTGGGTTGATGGTTGGACTCAATGATCTTGAGAGATCTTTTCCAACCGTAATGATTCTGTGATTGGATGATTTTAGAAGTGGTGTCCAATAATAACTGTGTTTTTTCTCTTGTTCCCAAATTGTGCTGGGAGGCAGCTGCCTCTGTAGCCCCAAGTTCTCAGAGTCTGCCAAGGTAGTGCAAATGTAAGCTAGCATTAGTTTTTAATTAAAACAGAGGATCTGGGGCACTGAGTTCTGGAAACACCAAAACTTAGACATCTTTTCTGATACTTGTTTGGGTTATAGGTCTCCCAGTTCCCTTTCCCTCAAGTCAGTTGTGTGGCAGGCAAATATTCCCTATCTTCCCCACCCTGGTGCAGAAGGGGCTGATGTTTCTTCTGCCAAAGAAACCTCTGCTGCACAGATTGAATATATGGTATCCAAAATAGCCCTGGCAGCCCTTGAGGACCCTAAAAATACATTAGGAATTCTCAAAAGTGTGCCTGTTAACATTGATTGCCGATTTCTAAGGGAAATAAGTGCTTTGATGCTGTTGGAAACACGGCAAGACTCTGTCCACTATGAGACCATAATATTATTGGCCGAGTGCAAAGAGCAGGAACTGTGTATTCCAGCAGCCTGTAGGGGTGGGTCCTTCATTACAGAATAGGAGACACTGCTAAAAAAGAGAAAAAAATGGAAATGGGTTGTTAACTTAGCTCACTTCAGGATTATATTGCTCTGCAGCATGAGGGTTTGAACATGAGTTCCCTGGTCAGGCATGACACTTCCCAGGAGCCTTCCCGAGCTGCTGGGGGAGAGCCTGGCTGTGGTACCGTGTCCTCCTAGTGCTGCCTCTGTCCCAGCAGCATGGCCATGGTGACAGCTTCTCAGTGTGTCCAGTTGCTTTGCAGATGATCCTTTCAGTGTGAAAGGTTCAACAATAACCAGCTGTCTCATCCTGTAATGGAAGGAAATGCATTCACCTATGGTTCTGAATGCCTTGATATGGTTGGGAAAGGGATCCAGGGGTGACTCCTGTGCCGTGCCCAACCTGAGTTACTGGTGCACGGCTCCTGGGTGGTGCTGCTCCTTTTTCCAGCTGATGGACCTGTTCCCACTCATTCCCATGTGGTGGATGTGACAGCTCTGTGACTGCAGGGCACGTAGCACAGGCACAGAGCTGTTGGAAACTGTGCTATTTTTGGTGGGTTACTTTTTGTCCAGATCAGGAAGGTGCTGTGGTTCAGCTTGGGGCTGCACAGTTCCTGTGTCTCATGGGTGTGTGTGCCTGGAGATGGAGGAGACGGGCGGTGCTGCTCCATGAAGTGACACAGCCACGGGGATGTGGAGCTGCACAGTCGGGGTGGTACCCAGGGCTGCTCTCCCTTCTCCTCTGCTGTTCTGCTCCAGGACTCTGGGAGTGTGAACGAGGCATGAGTAGGTTTCCTTTGGTTTAGTGGTTTGTGTTTCTTTAGTAAGTGGTTTGTTGCCCTTCAGCACCCAGGAGGCTCAGAGGGCACTGTGCCACTTGAGCGAGCTGGGCTCCGTGCTGCTGCTGCCTGCTCACTAATGGATCCATCCTACGCCGCAGGCACCGCAGCGTGGGCTGGGAAACAACTCCTGTGGTTTTACAGTGTCAATCTAAGCATGTACCATAGAAAAAAGCATCCATTGTGTCAGTACTCTACTATATCACAGCTACCAGATCGACCCCCAAGTAGAAGATCCAGCCCGAGACATTAATACGTTGAAAATCAGTTTAAAAACAGGGCTGATACAGAACCTCCTGTCCCTAAGACCTCCTTCCTGTCCCTGCTGGTTTGGATACAGCCACAGCAGCACAAATCTGTGTCTGGTTTGCAGCCTCAGATCAGTGAGTGTCTCGCAGGTCTGGGCTTTATCTGTATTAGATCGTCCTAAATACATCTGCGACATGAAAGGCTGTGTCTGAATTTCATGCAAAAGAGTGTTTTTACATTTGTCTTTGTGTTGCTTGGTGTCACAATTAATTTGACTTGGAGCCTCTGAGTGAGTAGGTACAAGTTAATTAATTTTCTTTCTGTTCAGCAGTTGCTTGTAATTCTCCCTCAAAAGCCTACTTGAGCAGGATGGAAATTGCCAGCTCCATGTCTCATTCACCTTGAGGTCAACAAAGTTAGCATCTTGCCTTTATAGCAGGAGCAGTGGGGGGATTTTCAGGGAAAGAAACAGCTATTCAGCCGTTGGCAATGGCTTTTGCCAGTGCAAGGGTGGTTTCTGGGCAGGGATGGCTTTCCCAGACAGAGTGTTGGCACACGTTTGGGGAAGCCATTAGGGGAGTTATTGGAGGTATTGTTTGGCTGAGAACTGGGATTGGCAAAGTTCATTTGAATGAAGACTCCAATCCAGATTTTTTAAAGGCTGCATTTTGTTTGGTGTTTCCGTAAAGATCAGGCAGGACTAAAATCTCTTTTGCAGTGGTGCAACCCCGAAAGTGGATTTTGCTTTTTGCACTGTGTCTGAATGGGGAGTTTGGATCACTTTTTAAAATGCAAGATCAGTTTCCCCCCCATTCTGTGTTCTTAGATAAATTCGAGTTTCCTGGTACCATCAGTTTGGACAGTGTCTTTTATGTGCTACTGTTTTATCTACTCAAAATCAGGAATTATTCTTTATTGTTGATGTTGTGGCATGGGTGGCTCTCCTGTTGAAAAAGTATTAAAAGGGAAATAAAGTGACCGTTCATGTGATTGCACCTAACCTAATGTTCCCAAAAAAGACTCAAAATCCCTAGGTTAGTAAGTACATATGTAAGATTATTACTTTTCAGACCTTGCTTCAGTAGTACTGACGTTTTGTGCCAGAGACAGCTTTGCAATCAGTTGCATTTGACTTGTAACAGAGAAATGAGACGTTTCTCAATTGTAAGCAAGAATAGTTTCATTTTGAGGAGGCTACATCACAGACTGTTTGTACTTTTTGAAGTTGTTTAAATAAACCTCAGTAAATTCATCCTCACAGCACCTGTGAGATTACTGGCTTTTATTCTGGTTGAAGAAACTGAGACAAAAGATTGTTACAGCTTTTTTTTGTTTTACTTTGAAGTACAAATAGAAGCCACTAAATGCTGTATTTTGCTGGTGGCTGAGGGTCTAGTCAAACTTGATGTGTGTCAATGGGAATATTCCTGTTGACCCTTGTGAAAAGGGGACCAATTTCTAGACTAGAGAAGCAGGTGAATGCCCTTTATCTTCTCTGCTCCCCCACGAGGCTGCCCAGCAATCCTGACATGATTGCCCCGGTGTGTTTTCTGTAGAGGGAGGTAGGTTGGTCAGACTGTGCTGTAAGTAATAGCAGGAGAGGTAATGGCTGCTTCCCTGGCAGCAGCTCTGGATTTCACACCTCTTAAGTGTGCCTGTGTTTGCTCCTTACAGTTGGCAAAAGCTTGACCACAAGCAGCTGGAGGCTGGAGAAGAAAAATTAGACTTCACACTGAGTTCATCAGGTGTGGTCTTAATTTCAGAGGCCAGTTTGCATTGTCCATATAGCACTATGCAGAAGTCAGAAAGTCTTGTTTTCTTTTCTCCTGGTGATTGCATTTTTCTGGAATTTTTTTTTTTTGTGCCCCATCTTGTACTTCATGATGCTTCAGGGGTAGCTCTGCTCGTACATCCCTCAGTCCTCCTTCAATATATCCTTTACTACTCTGTTATCTCACCTGTCCAAGGTTTTTGAGAAAAGAAAGATTTTTCTCCCATTTTGGGGGAGGAGAGGTGACCTTCTGGAATCACAGAATGGTTTGGGTTGGAATGGACCTAAAATATCAGATAGTTCCAGCCCTTCTACCATGGGCAGGGACCCCTTCCACCAGAACAACTTTCTGAGCAGGAGAGCCATCAGCTGGCTGAGGCAGAAGTGGAGGAGCAAGGAAGGATGTGGGCCTAAGTCTGAAGGCTTGTCTTCTCCCAGAAGTATTTGCTGCATTTGCCATATTTGCTAAGTTGTGAGAAGATGTTGCAGCTTTGGAACTCTTCAAAAATTTATTCTGGGACTTTGTGTCTTGATACCAAATCTCATCAGTTGGTAGCCCTTAGAGTTTGGTTTGCCATTGTATTTGGCCTGGGGTGGTGTCTCGATGTGTTACAGAATGAATAAGATCATGTCCTGATGTCAGCAGGAGTAATTGAGTCCCAAAATCCAGCCCCAGTTGCAACATTCCTGGGTCTCTGGGGGTTTGTCAGGTTGGAAAACCCTCTGACCTTGTTTGACAGCACGTTTGATAACAGCCTCACAGAACTGAGACGTTTCTTATTACTGTGAGACTAATTGTCTTTTAAAAGAGCAGAGTTGCTCAGCAGGATGTGCTGACAGATGGATGGATGGATGGATGGATGGAGGGATGGACGGATGACATCTAGTCCTGTGTGTGGGGTGTTGGAATGGTTACCAGTAGCAGTATTTCTCCTGGGCTTGTATTTTATTTTCCGTACAGGACAAACTGTGAAATTCTAACTACACAGGAGCAAATATAATGCCTCGTGCATCTGTTTTAACCCAAGATAAATGAAATACATTATTTACCACCTATTCAGCATGCAAGTTTGCACCCAGAGCTCGTTGGAAATGTGTTATGTGCCCTGCATTAGAACTCCTCTTATCTCCACTGCACTGGTGTTGATGTAGATCTGATTGAATGACCATGGATTTCTTCTTGGGGAGCTTGGCTTGAAAGAGAAGTTTATTAAGCAAGACCTCCTCAGCTGTTGTACTGTGTTCTTGCCGCAGCCTCTGCCTGCAAGACCCCGTCCCCGTGACCTCCAGGNCGGCCGCGGGGCTCCGGAGCCGGCGCCGCGGCGTGCGCAGCGTGGCCGTGGGCACCGGGAGGCCGTGCCCGGAGCTGGAGCAGAGGGAAGCGTGCAGTGCAGGAGGGAAGGCACCGCTGCAGCCCTGCCCCAGGTATGGCCAGAGCGTCCAGCCCAGGTTTTGGAAGTAAGGAAGCCCCTGCAGATCCTCCCTGCTCGGTCTGTGCGTGCAGAGGGTTGCATGTGGCGCTTTCTCTGTGTCTGAGAGATCATCGATTTGGTCATTGTTAACTATGATTTATTTATTATTGCTATTGTTATTATATTGTTGCTACTACTCTTTTAATTGTTGCTATTTTCCTTAGTCCTGTTACCATAATTACAGTTATATATAGAAATAAATTTGAATTACACCCACCACGGTGTACATTTTCATATTTCAAAAACTGAGAGCAGTTGCTCTTGTTCTCTGAAAGGGCTTTTGTACTGATTGCTGTTTCAGAGAATTTCCTCAGCTGCACAGAGACTGGGCAGGTCTCCACGGCTGGGCTTTTATTGGCTTTGAAATTGTAATTTTTACATAAGATTTAATGATTCCTCTTCATCTCCCCATAAAAAAATCCCAGTCTTGCTTGGGGAAAATGGGAACTGCTCAGAGGTAATAGCTTGGACTTTACTCAGCTTCCCTCTGGGTGCTTCTTGAAATAGGAAACAGAGAGTTTGCTTGGTTTGTGGCATGAGGGAGAGGATCTCACCTTTCTGCTCTGCAAGCCCATGCCATTATGCTTGTCCAGGCTAACAGAGGAGATTGATAGTGTGCTTTGCAAAGAAAATAAAATACTGCTTGATTTTTCCTGTGACATGTTCTGAGATTGACTGTAAAATGCTTTGGGATTGATAGAATTTTATATGCATGCAGACAAATCTCCCTGTCTGTGTATGAGTGTGTTTAATAGGAGATCTGTTCAGTGCTCAAGTCGTGGGTTTCTGGGGCTTTTGCCAGATTCTGCCAAAACCTTCCATAAAGCCTTTGCAAGATACATTTCTTAGGAAGGCGTTACCTGTAAAAGTGTCTCTGTATCACTGGGCTCATTCAAAATCAAATGCTGATCATTTTTATGCACCCTGCTAGCAGAAGAGAGGAAGTATAAAAAAAAAATATTCTGTTGCTTGATTACATCCTACGGAAAGGCTCTTACAGAGTGATTTTTGCTCCTGCCCAAGCGCACATCAATTTCAAAGACAATAGATTAACACATTGTCTTGCTGATTTTGTACAGGAGTGTGGGTGCAAGTGACACCTGATTGGGGGAGAGTGGCTGGAAGTTAATCAGGCAGTGAACAGACGTGGGTCTGTCCCTGGTTTCTCACTTCCCCTTTTTGACATTGCACTGTATTGAAGGGCAAATGGTTGTGTAGAGCCTGGAGAGCCCAAAAGGTGAGAATCTGCATAACACTGATAATTTTTTGGAGGTGCCTCTTGCTCTGTAGAAGAAAATCTGTTGTTCTTTCAGTGTGTTGCTGCTATGCCCAGGTTTTCATGAGCCTGTGAACTCTGAAACCTTCCCCATCCTGTTATGCCTCCCTACCTTGAGGCAGCACCTCCAGGGCAGTGTCTGCATGAGCGAGGATGAGCTGCCTAATGTGCTAGCTCAGAAAAATGACATTAAACTTGCAGGTTAATAGAGCCACTTAACGGAAAATATTAAAAAGTACAGCTCTTGTATTTAGTTAATTGTTATTTCCAGGGATGTAAAATCTCAAAATGCAGGTGGTAGGCTATGACCTTCTCATACTGTGCAGAAGAATTTTACAGCAGTGCCGGGTTACTAGACTTTGATTGATTCACTCAGTATAAAGAAACAAGTGAGAATGAGAATCCATAATATTGCAGTATGTGCTGTGGGTTTGCTGGATGTAAGGCTGTGGGGACCAGGATTTTGCATTAATGTACAGAAGTCAAAAATGTATGTTATTTAGGTTTCAGCAGCTGGTAGAGGATACTATTGGTGCATGTTTCAGTTTGTAACCTGGTGATTTGGTGTTGGACCTTGGGAACTGGTGACTGAGCTACTGGAAATAGCTCAGATTGGAAAGCAGCAGCTTTCAGGCATAGACAGATGTAGTATTAATCCTGTGAAATAATAGAAGAAACCTGAGATGCTCCTATTTTCCTTATTTGACCACATTCTATTTGCAAGGTAATACCTAAAAAGATTATGCTTTTTTTCCCCCTTAAATATATGCCACTTCATCTGTGGTTTGCTGAGGCTTACCAAACAATGATCTTTTCTTTCTTCCCCTTACAAGAAGATGATGAATTTAAGGAGCTTCAGTAGCAGAAATAAAAGGTGCTCTCCTTCATTTGTCTGGTCTCAACACAAACCACTCCTTTTCTTTTGCTGTTTGCCTAATCAGATTAGTTTTTAAATCCTTTAAGGTGAGACTCCTGTTTACTTTCCCAGTTCCTAGAAATCTTCTCTTCAGTATTTTTGGGTTGATTTGGAAACAAGGAGTTTTTCCTTTAGGTTTGTTTTTGGGACAAGAATTTTCCAAAGCATGCTCCAGCCACAGCAAAGAAAATGGGCTAGGACATAGATCAGAACAAGTCACTGAGCAGAAGGAATGGGATTAGGAGGAAATTAGTATTACATTTGGAAGAATATTAGGAAGAAATTCTTCATTGTGTGGGGGTGGTGAGTCACTGGCACAGGTTGCCCTGCAAAGTTGTGGCTGCCTCAACCCTGGAAGTGTCCAAGGCCAGGTTGGACAGGGCTTGGAGCAACCTGGGACAGTGAAAGGTGTTCCTGCACATAGCAGGGCGTTGGAATGAGATGATCTTCAAGGTCCCTTCCAACCCAATCTGTGATTTTATGGTTTTCTAGAGGCTGTTTTTTAATGCAGGGGCAGAGAGCACCCCATGACTGAATGAAGGTGCATAGTGTGGGCTGCATCCACTGACATAAAAAAGCAGCAGCTAAAGAAGTAGCACTTGCAGAGTTGTACTCCACAGAGGGAGGTGGGTGAAGTTATATTCCAGTCTCCTAAAACGACCCAAAGATGACAAAAATACTTTAAGCCCCAGACCTGCTCTGTTAAGTATAATCTATATGTCCATGGCAAAGCTACAAGTTAAAGGTCCCATCACAGGTAGATGGTACAGGTGTAAATTTGCTGTTAAATGGGAAGGACTTTTAATTTTATGACTAAAGTTTGCAATAACTTCTGTAATCAATAGTTTAAATAGAAGAAAATAAAACACTTTAACTGCATGTAAGACTCCAGAGCTTTGTGCTTTGCTTTACTTGTGGTTATTTGTTCTGAAAGGATTAAGTGCTTAAAAAGCTTAAACACATAGGAGGTGATTCTACTTTCTTTTATTGTGATATAAATTTGGGATCATTCAATTAAAGTGAATGGGTATATACAGGTATAAAACTTGTGTGAACACTGAGATCATAAGTCCTATAGACTAAAGAGACCAAGAGGTTACTATAAATGGGAAAGATATTGAGCCCCTGTTTGTTTCACAACTGTCACTGAGTCATCAGTTTTAAAACAATGTATTATATCTTTTTCATCCTTGATGTGTAGCTTTCATGTTCACTGGGAATAGATAGATTTTCCAGAATTATGATTATGTCTTCTTATCATTCATTTTGGTTGTGGTTGCTATGTTACGAGACAGGGATATAGCAAAAAACACTCTTTGCTTTGTTGGGAATTCAAAGCTTTTCAGAAGTTAAATAATGGAAAATGGGAATGTTTTAAGATTTGATTTTTTTAAAAAAGGCTTAAGGTTATTGCTGAGATACAGATGTGATGGTATCACTTTGTAAATGAGGTTCATTATGCCCAAATTAAAGATAAGGCATTAGTGTGAAGTAGTAAAGGCTGGAGAGGAAATGCAGTGAACTGTGCTAGTAGGCTCTGGAGTTACACTTCGGGAGTGGTAGCAGCACTACTCTTCAGCCCTTTGACCTCCTGGGGTAGTGGGCTAGTTAATGGCTATGAAAATGTGTCCCCTTTAAATGCTTGGAGGTCAGGATTTGTTTTAGGAGCACTGGACAGCTGAGGACATGTGCAGGTAAAAGCAGGACAGGGCTGAGGCTTGGGGCAGGTGCCAGCGGCGCAGGCGCTGGCGGAGTGCCGAGAGCTGTCCTTGCACACTGCTCACACACAGGTTACTCTGGGAGAATATAGAAAGGGATTTTTTTTTTTTATTCAGGAGCTGATGAAGTTTAATTATCTCTCTGAGCTCAGATTTAGTTATTTTGCATAATTTTAATCACCGATGGCCTAATTTTCATAGGTGTTAACTCCCGCAGCTCACGCTGAATAGGAGAAGCAGATGCTCACACCTCTGGAAATGAGTCTTTAGGATCCAGAGTTCACAGCTGACTTCCTAAGCCAGATACTGATAATGAGTTTTTCCTTAGTCAATTCTTGTTTTAAGAAATACTTCCTTAAAACAACTGTTTCCATGGCTGCGGCAAGATGTGTGTGTTCTATATTTAAGGTTTTGATTTGGAAGTGTAGACCTGAAAAGCACAACATTCTGAAGGGATGTGGAGGAGAGGAATCCTCTTCGCCTGCTGTTTGATGAAGAGCACTTTTCATTGCCTTTACAGTTGCATTTAACACTGCAGGCCCAAGAAATGGGATTAGGAATTCCCAGAAGGGACTGATGAGAAGAAGAATTCATGGCTGTGCTTTATATATTGTGGGAGTTAGGTATTTGATACTTGTCATGTGAAAAGCGTGTTTTATGTTATTTTCTTTGGGGGTAATGAACCCTGTGAGTGTATCCAGATTTGCACAAGATGCTGTGAGTTATTTAAGAGAGCACGGCAGCTCATCTGAACAGCACCTGTAAATGCAAGTTGATTGGCAGTATTCACAAATATTTTCCATGAAGACGTTACAAAATTTGGGAGTGTTTTGTGGATAGAAATCATGTACAACATAAGAAGTTAAGAGAACACTGATATGTGCTCAAAATATAGTTTTGAGATGCAGGTTTGCTTTGTAGTCAGGAACAGATACTCACTATGGAGAATACATGGAATTATGATATGGAAGGCTTTTTCTGCAGAGACACCCCACTGTGTTTGTGTTTACAGTGATCAGTCAGCAGTTAGGGAACATATGTAGTTTTAACAACTGTGGATCTGCTGTAAAAGGAGGGAGCATTTGTCTTGAGAATAAAGGAAGGAAATTATTTTACGTAGTTTACATTACACAAAACCCAAAGATTCTGTGGTAAAAGTAAACTAGGAAATTTAGAGGAGTGGAGGCATAAAGCAGCATAAGTGTGAACAGATTGGTTACAAAAACAATATTGCCTGAGATTTGCGTTCAGGAAGCTCAGGAAGACTTTGGGCTCTTATTTACTCCCCTCATACTGTGACCTGTGAATCAAAGCGAACTCTGCCTGTGGAAACAGTTGTGTTAGAAATATGCTCTACATTTGCAGTCATGATGGGGAAATAACTTTTGCTTTCCACAGATACACAGCACTATTTTCCCTGTGGTTTTATTAAGTTCTTCCTGACATTTAAGCTGGTACACACCAACAACTGTTGTCTGTACAACATTCACCTACCTGTGCCCCAAAGCATTGTAATTCCTTGAAAACCTTTAGTGCTCTTTAGGTGTGAATGGAATATAGAATGAAAATATTTTTTATCTAGATCTTGCTGTGTATCACAACTTGTGGAAAATGGAATCAGCTGAGATGCTTTAGCCAATCCCTTGAAGGAACTGGCAGTACCTTGGGCACTTAGAAAACTGCCCCGTGTGGAAAAGCTGCAAGAGCTTGGAGCTCCGTCGATGTATGCAGGATTTCAGCTGTTAAGTCCATTTCAGAGCAAGGTGTTCAGCTCTTGGCAGAGAGGGGTGGTTTGGTGGTTTGAGACACGTTTGACAACTGCTGTTCACACTTAATCAAACCTCTTAATCTTCTCTCGTTTTTTATGCCGTGCTCACAGGCGTTGTCAGGATGATTTAGTGTTTCAGAATGCTTTGGAGATGGGTGCTCTGTCAAAAGTTTTACACGAGTGCTCCAGACAAATAGCACATACTTAACCTATGTAAATTTAACACTCAAAACGTTTCCAAACATTCTCTGTTTTGGATAGGAAAGTGCTGCTGTAAAGATTAAACAAACTGTATTTTGTCATCTAATAAAGTATGTCTTCCTCACCTGTAGTCTTTCAAAAACTCATTTTACCTGTTCTCTTTTTATTCCCAAAGGTTTGCCTGGAGGACTTCTGAATGGAAAGCTTGCCAAGTATCTCTGCTCCTTGACCAGCAGGACCCTCGCCACCAGAAGCAGGCAGGGCTCTGTGGAGGTGGGATCCAAAGCAGGGTGGTCTACTGTGTCCAGATCCTCGTGGAGCTGGGGGCACACCGGCTGAAGGAAGGTGTGTGTGTAGGCTCCCTCTGAAGTGCTGGCCTGAGTAGATCTGAGTAGGAGAGACAGAAGGAAAAGAAGTAGATAACGTGGAGTCATTGATAGCCTTTGGCTTGCTGATGCCCTCCTTCTTTCCATGCCCACACAGGGAGGTGCTGCTCAGCACCAGAGGAGGTCCTGAGGAACTGCCAGGAGCCACAACCTTCTGGGATGAATTGCTGCCAGTTCTGATGTTCCTTTGTGTTGGGAGATTTACAAAAGATGAAGGAACTGAATTTTGCTTGGAGTTGACTTTTCTTCCTCTGTCATGTTTCAGGAAACCCAGCCCCTTGGTAGCTGAATGCACTTATCTGTAGTGTAGTCTTAGTTTAGAATATAAAGCAGGTTGTCACACACCATTCCGGATATGGCTTCAGCCTCTGCTTCAGATTGATACACAATCTTTCTTGTGATTTGAAGGGGAAAGCAAAAATAATATTGTCACAACTTTTGAGCAGACAGACGGGTTTTGGACTCTGGAAGTGAGTTATATTTCTTTTAGAAGAATAATAAGTAGTTACAGATTCTCAATGAATAATTCATCATAGGCTGTTTTATTTACTCGATGTGGTGCTCTTGCAGAATGTGTTTTTGAGCAGAGATGTAAGATAATAACAACACAATATTGTATCTTGGATTTATTTACTTACAGAGGCAAAGCAAATGTTTCCTGGATGCCCCGTGTGTGTCCCAGCATCCCTCACAGACTCTGAGGTTACAGAAAACCAGACCTGTTTTAATCTCTATTCAGTCCGTGCACAGTGGCTGATTCACCTCTCCCAGACATCTGGCACTGCTTTGCTCTCCCAACACAACCCCTCTCCTCTTGTTCCACACAAGTGTGTGATGCAGGGGACTTTCAGAGTTAGAAGAGTGCTGTTGATGAAAGGTGTGTGGCATTTATTGACTTTCTTCATCCTTCTGAGCACTCCTGTGGTCCTTGCAGCCACTGTGAGGCAGGTTGGTGAGCAGAGAGCTTGAACTGAATTCATTCTCACTTTATCCTTTGCCAGAATTGTGAATTTCTCCAGAAGGCTAGAGGAGAGCCTCTGAATTCCTTAAACATTTACATATCTCATTACAGGAGTGGTGCTACATACCCAGTGTGTGACACACCTGCAGCTTTTCCCCTTGCTCAAAGTTCAGTTCAGCTTAAAAGTTGCAAGCCCTCTCCTCGACTAAGAACAAATCCTGGGATACCTCTTCCTTGTATTTACACTTCTCACCTTTTTAAAAAAAAAAAATTTCATATGGGCAACTGAAAGACCCCAAATGTGCAGAGCAATTGTGCAAGGTGTAAATGATTACTGTAATTTCAAAGCAGTGCTGCAGATGTACAGTAGTGCTTGGAAAGTGAGAATCCCTTCTCCTGTCAGCACAGTCACATGCAAATGGAAATCCTTCCCTGTTATCCCTCCTCATCCAGTAATATTCAGTGTGTCTCATTTACTAGCTGACTAATTTTTGTTCTTTGAATAAATAAGGAATGACATATTTTTTGGCTGTTTTCTTCTGGCAGTCAGAACTGACAGAATACTTTTATTCATCACTAGGGTATCTCATCTTTTACTGTACCAATTTTTCAGTGATGAGGAGAAGATGAGGAATTTAATCCTCTATGTATAAGCAAATATAGTGTCTAATTGCTACCATCAAAAGCACAGTAATTTTTCTTTCTTCACCTCTTGAGTGTCCTTAAAGGGATCATTCAGGAATCAAACAAGTGAGTCTAATGGGATATTACCATCCATCACAGTTGTTATTCTTCTGGTTACTTCCAAGGAGAATTTGGACCTGGGCCCATGACATATGTGAGAGAAGCTTTTGTCCCGTGGTCTCTCCAGCAGCATTCTGGGATAAAAGCTGTTGAATCCTAGTTGGAGACAGGTACCATCTGTGATGTGTTTATACATACTGCTCAAAGCTCTTTTATCCCCCAAGGATATCTCTCCCATTTTTTATTTGCTTAGTTTTCCCATCTATTTCTTCTTTTATTAAAATGTGTGTGTTTGGAAAGGGAGCACCTGTTTTCTTGAGTCCGTATATATCAGTTGTTCAGAAGGTTAAGTCTACTGAAATCTTTCTGTATTTTGATTATAAGATTCCAGCTTGAAGATACTGAAAATGGAAAACTCTCACTCAGGTATTACTTTGAGAAGTGCACTGATAAGATTTCATACTTCTCTCCCCCAAGAAGTGACCTAACTAAGAAATCCCTGTCTTGACCCAAGTGAAGTTATGTTTTTTAAGCCTTGAGGAGGAAGTCCATACTTTTAATATGGGTAATGAGTATTTGGAGGCAGATCTTCCAGTCTTTGAAGTCCTTGGTAATATTCTTGCATTCTGAGGCTGTTACATCTAAATTTACGTTGGTGAAGGTGTAAAGTGGTGTGTAGTTCTGTGCTCCTGTGTATGTAGGTAACCTGAGTGAAGAGACTGTGCTGTTTTTAATGTTAGCTGTTCTGTCCAAGGAGTCCACATCCCTCCTCACTTGTGGGGCTTTTGTTAACTTAGACTGAACTTCAATGTGATAACCTTTCAACAGATCCTGCTGTTTTTAATTACCTCATTGAATTTTAACATGTTTAAATTTATAATGCTTAATTTTCACAGAGGTTGTCACCTAGTAATTCAAGTTTATCATTATTCTTTTGCTATCCAGAGATGGAAGTGGCACATCTGCATGTTTGAAATGATGTGTCCTTTAAGGAGGAGACACATTTTGCACAAAAAGTAGCACAGAATATGCAAGTGAGCTACTTGTGGTACAGCCCTTTCTGCCCTTCAGCTCTGCGTGCTCCCTGATCCTTGAGCCTGGACATCCCATTTCTGGAACAAACTGTAGGAGGGGTGGCTACCCTTCTTTGTTCCTCTTTTTTTAAAGTAAATCTGTTCACTCATATGGAAACTCTTCTAAGCAGGCAGAAATGCAGATCCTCAACTTATTTTCCAAGGCAGACACTGCTGCCATAGGACGCACGTGTTGTGTTCTCTTCTGTAAGTGGGCTTACAAAAAGAGATAAGATTTTTGTGGTTTTATGAAATTTTATCTGAAATTATGTTTCCTCATAATAAATTTTAATTTATCTGGGTGGACATCACTCACTAGCAATCCCCAGTGTACCAACAAAAAAGACATCTGGAAAAGGTAGGGAAGAATATTCTGCAGTGATCAGTTTATGAAATCTGTCCTTGTTTGGCAGTACAGCTCTCCTCTCAATCACAGTAAATTATTCCAGTGATATGGGAATGAAAATTCCTCTTAGAATCTGGTACTGGTGTCTGTGTTTATGCTCAAACAGTTAATAAACCTATGAAGTTCCTAGATTTAATCTTCTACCTCAGGAATTTTTAACTTACTTTTCTGAAGACCAGGGACTATCCTTCTGTTTTCTAATTAATTTTGCTTTTTGGATTTATCTAGAAACTGTATCTCTTTATCAGTAGTCTGAGAGATGGCAGTCTTTATAAAATACTCCAGAATTATTTCCTCTCTTCTCTGAACTAGTTTCCTGCTGTCTCTAGTGACTGGGATTGCTGCTCTCTCTATATTTTCTGTAGTTTTCTAGCTAGGGATCTGTCTGCCCTGTCATTCTTTCATAAAATTTGTGCCTTACATATCTTGACATTTTTCCTTTTTTACTTGTTTGAATGAGCTCCAATTTATCTCTCAGAATTTTCTAAAAGTGTTTTCTGGAGCCTGCCTGCTTAAGTTTTAATTATAGGACTGAAAAGACCTTTGTGAAATAATGCTTTGCTTCCTTGAATCCTCTTTGTTGTTTACTCAGCATAGTAAATTTGGCTAATAAAATGTATCTCTTATTACCTTCTCACCAGAAATCATTGCAGGTTCCTATCTTCTTAATCTTTGTTATTTTACATCTGAAAATCCACATAAAATTCTCATGCCTGTGCAAGGTTCTAAAGTTTTGTTTACATTTTTTTGCTTAATGAGTTTCTCTATCATATTTGTCTCCATATATTTATTTTTATTTGAGCTTGGATTTCAGTAGCAGGTATGTGACATAGTTGTGCCTTCATTATTTTTGGATAGCTTTTAGTGTTACCCTGCAAAACTATTTCTTACAGAAGTATCTATTATTTTTATACCCCTCTTTCCTTTGAGAGAGATTCAACCCTCACCCCTTAGTAGACATAATACCTTGCCTGACTTACTCCCTGCAGTTCCCCAGCCTATACTAATTTTTGTTTTCTTTTTAGGATGCAATTCCTAATGGTTCATTTTACATCAGATTGGTTTTTTTATAAACTTGTGTGTCGCCAGCTGTAGCAGCAAAATCTCCTTTAGTCCGTTTACGACTGAGGGCTTGGAAAATACTCAAGTACCTTTTCAGGTCTAATGGTTACTCTCTGATCCATCCCTGTGTGTACTCCCTTATGTAGTTTTGTCTTACAAGCTCCTTTGCTGACAGAATCACAAATGGGTCTGAAGCTGAAATTGGTCCCCTCCACTTTCATCTAAGTCCTACTTCTGTGAGTCTCAAAATGATTATTTTATGGCCTTTATGCATTCTTGTTTGCCTCAAAATATTGAGCTTTCTCCCTACTGCTGATAGACAAAAATGTCTTTTCCTTTCTTATCTGATGAGTGAATTTTTTCATACTCTTCTTGATTCCCATATGGGAAATATCTTGGCATTGTGTTTTGTTTCTCAGAAATTGGTGCCTCTTTGGAGTTGCACAGAGATTAATTTGAGAAGTCCTTTCATTCATATCTTGTACTCTTCTCTATTTATTCTCATCCCTTTCTTTCTGCCCTATTGTCTTTTTTAGCTCCAAAATGTGCTGCTTTACCTCCCTTGCTCTGTTTCCTAATGAGAGGGTGCCACATCTATTTCCCTGGAACTTCTTTGTTCTGCTCTGAATCATGACCTTCCAGTGTGTGTCTCCTGGGGGATTAGTGTTTCAAATTGGTGCATGTGGCATCTGTTCAGTAAACTGGGGAAGTATTTTTGGGAAGAGGACACTACCGGCGGAAAGTCCGAACTGAACGTGCCACCATCCCCTTGGGTGCCAGGGGTCTTGTGAAGCACCAGGTCCCACTCTTTAGGAGCTGAAAGTTGGTTGTGCAGGTTGTTGTTGTTTACAGCTGTTGCCATCCTGCATATTCATTGGGAAAGGAGTTTTGATGGAGATAAGCTGCCCGTAGGAGTTGATGCAGGTTATGCACTATTGGGGGGAATAGGAGCCCTGTGCAGAGTGTGAGCCCTGTATTAAATGCACACTTTGTTGTTGTTGTTGTTGTAAATTTATGCTGGTGAAGCTGCAGGAATGAGAAGATTAATTTACTCTACGGAAATTAGAATTTTAGGACTTTGATGTTTAAATCCTGTTGTCCTTGTCTGGTTTATGAAATTGAAAAGGAATAGGTTAGAATATATTAGTAATGAGAAAACTTGTCTAGGACCGTAGGAGGGAGAGAAATGATGGTCAGCAGTGGGGTGAGAAAAGCTTTGTTGAGCTGCTCCTGGTACAGCAAGAGGAGCATCCAGCCTGGGGCTTAGCTGACCTGAATCACAGAAAGCAGATTCTCAGGTGGAACCTCTTCCCCCCAAGGATCCCTCTCATCCCAAACTACTTATTTATCACTGGGATGACTGTACTAGCTTGAAAAGATGAGAAATACACCTCTGGAGTGTGAAATATATTCAGGGAAGTCTGTATCAGATTTATATTGCTGGGATGCCAAGTTATTGATCTGTAAGCTCACCAAATGCTGAGCAGAATTTATGAGATACAACTCACATAATGGAAAAATAAATATGTAACAGCTGGCTTCTTCGGGGGAAACCCTGTAGAAGCAGGAGAGGAAATGATTTTATTCAGATTGTTGTAGTGCTTGACAGTAGTGTTTAAATGTGTGTTTCAAAAATTTGAGTTTGAATCCATTAAGGGAAAAAACATTTTCCCTAATGTCTTTCAGAGGTGTAATATTTTCAGTTCTTTCATATCTTAAAACTAATTAAGCTAAAATGAAGAGAGTAATGTTTAAAAAGACTTTGATGGTGAAAGAAGTGAGCCTTTTAAGAGGTACCTTATAAATAACAGGCCTTTTTTTTTTGTCAGCAAGCTATTTGTTTTGACCATGAATAGTTATCCCTTTATAAATGCTTTCATTTGTTTAGCTGGCTGTGATATGCAGCAAATAATATGCTGCCCAGTTAGTTCATGTGAGATACTAGGTTTTAGTCCAGGCTTTTGTCTTTGAAAGGTAACATGTTAATTGTGTCTGTATTTTTATAATTATTCCCTTCCACTGAAACTGGATTAATTCCATTCAAGACACTGATGGTTTGTTCTGTGTAATTTTGTCCCGTTGCTGTTCTGAGGCTGGGGAGCTGCATTGTGTTCAGACAGTAACATGGAGTGAGATGAGAAATTAAAAGGATTTGTGTGTGTGAGGCTGCACCACAAACTGGGACACTGGGGAGAGAGAACGAAGCCAGAGGTGTCTGGAACAGGAGGCACTGGAGATAAATGAAGTTTGTGTGCTGGGGCCAGCTCTGCGTGGAGCAGCCTGGCTGCTCCCAGGATCCGCCCTGCTGCTCCCGGGATCCGTGACGGGCGTGTCACCAGCTTAGCTTTGGGCCACCTGTGCCATGTCCCGGTGTCCCAAACACATCCAGGCACATCCACAGTGGTGCTTTTCTCATGGCAGTCACAGAAGAGGTTTTTCTTTCCTGTTGTATGAATGCTGAACTCTGCAATGGGCAAAGCTCATGCTCTTACAATGCTTTCATGAAGTTTTCATGGATTTTCTTCCCTGTTTCATAGGCTTTCTTCCCTGTTTTCCTTGTTTCTTCTCTCACCCTCTCTGGTGGTCTGCCCCAGTGATTTCCAGCTTTTTTTGGATAACAGCCAAAAGGTTCAAATATCCTGCAGAATCCTTTTCTCCTTCCCATCATTGCCTTCACTGCCATCCCAGCATCCCTGTTGCCTCCGCTGTTTTTCCTGGACACTCTTAATGAATTGTCACCTCTGATCTGCTCAGTCATGTGGCTGCTGGTGGGGAGCCCCACGTTCACTCTGAATTTTTGCCAGATATGTAGAGTCTGTTGTTAATCTCCACAAATTCTGCTGTAGCAAAACAATGCAGTATCCCAGTCGGGATCACAGTCCTGTTGAACAGCAGAGGGAGGACACAGGGATACTTTCTGTCTGTGTCACTTTCATAAAATGGTGGGGATTTTTATTGTTCTGAAATACATTAAACCATTGTTGCTCTTGGCAATCCACTATTAACCCTCTTTCATGCTGTGATTAGCCTTCTATTCATACGTTGTTCCTTGTCTATTAAATAGGTTTTAATTGAAAATAGGCCTCCAACTTTGTGCTTAGTGGCTTCAAAATGAATTGATTCTTCCTCAGAGCATAAAGGAGCCCTTTCCATCAGACATGGAGCCCTTTCCATCAGACTTGGGGTGCATTAGGCTCCTTCAGGGAGGGATGCAAGGGACTGGGGTTGGTGCCATTTCCAGGCTGGTCAGATTGCATTCACCGCTTCTCCCTTGTGTAATGTTTTGTTTTTGCTATAATAATGTCTTTCAGGTTAGAGAAATTACTTACAAATGTTGTGCTGGATTTACCCCTATTGTTGTTCATTGTTTTTCACATGAAGGTATTTTTATAATGTAACTTGCTCCTTTGTGGTTTTCTCAAGTAATTTCCCTTTGTATTGATCCAGGTGTCTTTGGTTTATAAGTCCCAGCAAAGGCAGTAAGAACTTTCACAAGGATATGCCATCCCTTTCTCATACCTGCCTTGTATCATGGCAATCATTTATTTGGGTTAATTTTGCCATATGGTAAACATCTGGATTTAGTTCCTTGAGAATTGAATATTACCTAAAATATGTAAGAGGCAGACCTGATAATCTTTGTATGTATTCCAGATATATTAGTGATATTTAGAAAAGTCTCCTTTTGGTTTTGGTATGGAAAACACTTGGGTTTTCATTGTAAAAAGGAAATGTAGTTAAAGTCCAGGAAAAAAAGTGTTATTTACCTCTTGAGGAGTTGAAAAGCCATATTTGACAAGACCCCCTGCAAACAAAATGCCATCCTATGCATTTCTGCCTCTGTCTGGTCAGCATTGCTTTTAACACAGTATTGGTGTGTGTGCCTGCAAGTGTCTGTCCACATGACTGTATTCAAAGATAATTTATTTATTGGCTTAAAATTACATTATGGAAATAATCATATCAGAGCTGATTTCCTCTTCCACTCTCCCTCCAAATTATTACCTCAGTAAAAATATATAGGGAAACAAGACACTTTAGAACCCAATTTATTATCTCCTGCTGGTAGCAATAACCTGAAAATAACAGCAAATAGTAAAATTCAAACTTGAGGCAAGACACTGGTGCTGGGAACAGCTGCAGTTGCATTTATAAAGGATAGATTCAATATAACAGCTATAGAAATGTGCAATGTTTCAGAGGCCCCCAGATTAGTACTTGATTGCTTTTTGGAGTTTATTCTATAGATTGGGAAGAACACAGGATTTTAAAAGGTACGAACAAGCATCATAAATAAGCTGCTACTTGAATCAGAGATGTTGCCTCCCTCTCCCACTCTTTGCTTCCCTGGCTTCTGCTTTTCACCTTCCTCCAAAAATGTGGCTAATATTGCTCCAAGGAAAATAATTACACAAAAAGCACTTTTTCTATATGAATGCAGGAAAATGCCACCACAGAGTCAATTATTGAACGAAATCAGAAAGCTGGCTCATTCCTAAAGACATTCCTGGCAGCTGTGTGCATTTATCATAGGCATAATGTCAGGTTTTCTCCTGAATAGGACATCCCCAGCCAGGCTACCTGTGCCATTTGGAGGCTGCAGTGTGTGAGAATTTTGGCATTTAAAAGGTTCACAGAAAAAGTCCCCCTTATCATTCCTTCACAATAAAAAAAGATGAATTTGTTAGAGTATAAAAGAATGGCAGTAGAAAATCATATCAAGCTTTGAAATAAACCAGATGGAAATCAGAGTTTTTAATCAAATGGCTGAAGAAGGAATGCAATTCTGTTTTAAGGAGGATCCTGTCACTCTGACTGGAAACTGGCTCTCTGTGCCTTCCAGGTGTTGGGAAAGGATGGTGTTGTACATGCATTTATCATTATAGCTTGGGTTTTTGTCTTCTGGTCTTATTCCTGAAGAGTGACTGGAGGATTGCAGTCAGTGTAGAGTGAGTATAAGCTGGCACAGACTTGGAATGTATTTGGATATTTGATTAGAATGGTGTTTTCTGATTTACCTTTTATGGAATGCAAAGAACTACTTAAGGAATTGAGCAAACAAACAGCTTTACTCCAGTGACAAATGGGATATTGGTCCTGGGAAAAGAGCTCCCAGTGCTAGAGTTAAATGGGGCATCAGCCCAAGCAAGGAAGAGGAGTCCATCAGAATGGGAAGAAGTCATCCATGAGTCTGGGATGGCTGGTAGCACCTTTGACTTTTTGTAATCAATTTTTCTTCTTGTTTTTTTTTTTTTTACTTCGGAATCAATTTTAAATAATATTGAGCACACTGGTTGGTTTTGAAGGAAGGAGAACCATCCAGCTGTGTCTAGGCTTCCACATTTAAATAGTTAAATTCAGTACAGAAACAAAATCAGTGAGGGAGGAAGAGCCATTTCTGGCAACAACACCTTGAGTTAAGCAAAGCAGGACTGGACTTTATTCCTTGGGTTGACTGTTTGTACTCAGTTTTATTTCCTTTCCTTTCTCCAAGTGAACTCTCAGAAAACTGATACAGTTTTGCAAAGCTTGATGCTGAGAGGCAGGTTAAGCCATGCATGAGACTTCTTGGGAAAATAAATACTCCTATCCTTAAAACTTTAATATTTATCTCATTCTGTCTGTCACTTTCTTTGCAAAGTCTCTAGAAAAGGTCTCTTTATGTGAGCATTCAGGTGAATTGGATTTATGCCACCTCGTTCTAATCTTTAAATGAACATGTCAGAGGCCTTACAGTGTCTCAGAAATCATTCAGAAAATTGTCTTTTTTACTAATGTATTATCTTTCGTCTTAGAATTAAGTCACACTGTTGTTTAATCCCGTTATTCTGATGAGCTGGAATCCTAAGCACTGATATTGGTCTGAGTATCACTTCAGACTGATAGCTCTAAACTCAGCTTCAGGATGTGCAAATCAAAATTTGTGATTTTGAGCTCTAAAGTCTTGTGTTTAAAAAGAAAAAAGTTGTGTTTTTCTTCAAATGATTAATTTTAAAGAAAATGGTGTAATATCAGAAAAAGGAAAGATTACTCATATATTGGGCATGTTTTTATAAATTCTTTTCAAATCAATTCCATGCATGGAAGCAAAGAAAAACAGACATGAAAAATAAAAATGAGGATAAAACAAACCCAGTAGCTATAAAAATTAATGAAGTCTTGGTAATGTCATGGCAGAATAAACTCAAACAAGCCTTTGCCTTTTGAAAGACTGCTTTGATATTGATTTATCTAAAGAGACAGCCAAATTCAGCCCATAATGTAATTAAAATGCAATATCATATAATGACTCAGAGGACAGATTTAAGAGTCTTTCCCTTTCTTTTCCTTCCTCCTTCTGCCCCGAATAAAAAGGTGAGAGAAGTTAATTGAATCTAGAAATCTCTTATGATAAATGAAAATACAAAGAGAGTCAACTTTCCAAATGTATTGTCAGTATCAAATAAACTGGTACTTGGCAGGGTTTGGGATTGTCTCATTTCTGGGATGAAGAGGATTGGAGGTCCATGGGTGCAGCAGCTCGAGTAAATGTCTCTCCTCCCACGCAAGAAAGATGCTTCATGCTTGTGTCTGTGTAGAAGAATCCAAGAGCTCTGCTCAGTTTTATTGGAAGTAGATGAAGAAAATTCCAAGGTCTGGGCAGTTCATCCATAATCCAGAGATGGCAGTGCCCTGAAGGGCATGGTAATGGGGAGAGTCCCCTGTGCTTGTGTTTTACTCACCTGCCTCTGCCTGGCTCCCAATTGCAGAGGGAGCTTTTTGGGTTTCCTTTTTAGGTATCTTTCTCTTCAGTCCTGTCCGAAGAGGTCTCCTTGGCCATAAAAGTGGGGATTAGATCCTGGTTTGTTGCTCCAGCATTGCTGAAAATCAGCACTCAGTCTAGTTTTAAAGCACCTGATTATCACTAAGCATAGTATCAACTGGCTTGCTGAATATGGGTGATTTAGCCAAAACTTTGAAGTGCCTTTCTGAACACAGGATTACCTTTTTGCTCTGGGAGATAAGACCCTGAAAAATCACTGGCTTTTGCTGCGTTCTGATAAACTCAGGTCAGCAGGACAGAGTTGCAGCCTTGATTTTCTTTTTTCCTTTTTTTTTTTTTTTGTTCTCCTAGTTGCCAGGCCAGTTGATGGGAAGCTTTGCCAGGGCCCTGCCCCTGCCACCTCCCAGCTGTGTCACCTGCCGTGCCCGGCCGAGTGCGCGGTGTCCTCGTGGTCGCCGTGGGGTCCTTGCCTGCCCGAGAGCTGCCAGCACCGCCACGGAGGGAGAGGTGAGCAGGGCATGGAATGTTGCACAGAGACTGCAAAAGCACTGGGGTCACTTTCAACATTGGGAGCTTAATGTGTTTATTTAAAAAATTAATCTAGTGCAGGATGAAGCTCTTGGATGTGTGTAGTGGAATCTGACCTTTCAAAGCTTTTTGCCGTTCTTCGCGTGAGAAGAAAAAATGTTTTAAGCTGCTTCAGGTCCTTTTATCCTTCAGTGAACTTGTGCAGGAGGATTTCTTGGGCTAGCAGCTGCCAGGCTGCCCCTCTCCAATCCCCCTTGGAAGTCCTGCTGTATGCCTGGATTCCAGGGTGAGGTATCAGGATGGAGGTGCCTCCCACAGCTCTGAGATCTGGACTCAGGGGGACCCAAGAGGTTGTTCTCATTTTTCTGGGCTTGGTTTGAATTCCTGGAAGAAGGATGTGCAAATGTAATTCAGCCTCCCCTGGATTTTAGTTGACTGCTCTACATGTTTATTGCTGCAACACGTTGAGATTCCTTGCAGGGCCTTTCCTAAGGCTCTAAGTTGCAAAGATGTCTCTTGGAGTGCATGTCAGGGAATGGATATTATTGTTTGGAAATTACACTTTTCTGAAAACTTCTTAAGTTTGTGAAATGATTTGAACTGGTCAAAAATTTTCAAACAAAAAGAGAAATAATAAAAACCATAAATATTTGCAAAAGCATTTCATGTTTGAATTGTTTTGGATCATTTCTTTTTGCTCATTTGAGAACTGTGGAAGTTTGATCTGTTGTGTTCTCTGGGATGTTTTATCTTTTATTTTCTTTTCTGTTTCGTGACCAAAGCATTTCCATGTGGCCTCTACTAATGCTGTGTATTTGCCCCTGCTCTGAGACTGTCAGAGGAAAGACCCCCATGTATTTTTTTCTGCCTTTTTCTTAGACTTCTGTGTCATTTACATAACAGAACATGCTGAAAGATACTTGTGTATTAGTTCTGCATTGTATATAGCAACATGACTTTCGGTTTTATTCAGAAGGAGGTAGATTATGTAATCAATTCTATGATTATTTCTGTAACCTTTTTCTTCCACTTTACATTTGAAATCTTGCAGTTTAATAGGATGTCATTTCAAAGAGGTCTGATATGCATTATGTATCACAAAACCTTACACCTTCATAAAGCAGAATACTAATTTCTTAGTAAACTGCTCTGCTGTGTCTCAAAACAAATCCTTGCATTAGTGGATTCCCAGGCAGAATGTAGATGCCATTTATATCTTCAGTTCCTTAACTGTTCCTCTCTTTTTATCTTAATGCTGATATTACATTAATATATGCATCACTGGTAAACTTCGATATTCTGACGTGTATTTCTATCTAATGTTGATGAAAGGGAAAAGGAAATGTGAAAAATGTGGGTTGCTGGAATTCTTTGCACACTGTTAGATTTTGCATGCCTGGGCTGTGGGCACCTACAGCCGAGTGCTGTCACAATCAATCCAGTTTGTAAATATTGTTAATATTGTTCTCTTGTTTGTCTTTAAATCCCCCAGCTCCAGATGCCCCGTGTAGTCCTCTTGCTACTAGATTATTGTATGAATATTTTTTCTGTTGTCCAGTTAACTCAGCTCTGCTTTTTCCAGGCTTTAGGATGAGGCAGAGGCAGGTGATCGTGGATCCAGTGGGCACCCTGGCAGGTTGTCCTCATCTGGTGGAGTCCATCCCTTGTGAGGACGCGCAGTGCCACGAGTGGGTGCTGGCAGAGGGACTGTGTGTGGCTGACCGTGGCAAATGTGGGCCTGGGCACCGCGTGCTGAAGGCTGTCTGCAAGAGCAGGAAAGGTGAGCTGGGCTGGGCTCTGAAAACCCCATGGTTTTGTTTTTTGTGCCTCCTAAAATGACATTTTGTTGCAGAGTAATTGCGGTTGTGTACAATGGCTCCTCACTGAGTTTTTTTAAGGAGCTTTCAGATTTTTGAGTTGACTGTGTTGTGCTTGAAAGCCTGGGGCTGATAGAACCCAGGATTTTGCCTGGAGCTTTCTGTTTTATCCTAAAGGGGATGGCTCATCACTGCAGATTGTGTGTTGTCATTGCTGGCCTTATTACCACTAAAGTGGGATATTTGTACTGAAGGAGGGTTCTCGCTGAGGTCAGCAGCTCTATTGGCATTCAGAATATCAGTCCAGCCCCCAGAACTGCTTCTATCCTCAGTTTTTAGCCTGTGGTCTGAATATTTCTCTAATTGGGATAACACTGGTACAGTCACAAGCAGGGATGCTCGGTTGTGCTGCCAAAATTAATACAAGACTAAGATGTAAATGAAATGATTGTACTGAGTAATCCTTCCCTTGGCAGCAGTTTGAGACCTGCAGAGTGTTCAGTGTACAAGTTGCTAATAATGAATAAGTACATTTTTATGTGACGTTTACAAACAGCCAGCAAGATGTTATTTCTTGTGTATGGTTTGAACCTCAGCCAAAAGTTTCATTTCTTGATAAGGTCACTGTTGTCAGATCTTTAGATTCAATTACATGGAGCACAATTTTGCAGTCCTTAGTCACAGTGAGACTGTGCTATCATCTCAAAAGTGGCAGAATTGTGCAAGTTCAGAGCCTGATATTGTATCTGAAATGGAGAATTCCTCTTTTACGTGGTGCTGAGACTGATCACAGGAAACAATTTCAAGGTGGTAACAAGAGTGGTTAATTGGTAGGTGGTTAAAATAGTGGGTTGTTTATGAGGCATTAGAACCTGGCAGAAAGAAATAATGGCTGCTTTGTCCAAAGAGCGTGGATTCTCCTGAAATATATTTAAATCTGTGTGGTTTTCTTGTTAGTTTGTGAGAATGGGGGGAAAAAAGAAGTCTTCAACTGTTACAAAAAGACACAGCCAGAATATAGAGAGCAAAGAGCTCACTGAATTTTGTGTGAGTAGTCTCTGCTGGTGTGTGATGATTACTGTAGGTCCAGGCCAGCAGGATGTGTGCAGATGGAGTATGGTATTGCTGAGGAGCACCACGTACTACACACTGTTCAAATTGTGCCAGCATCCATCTCTGTGCCCCAACTTGTGCTGGGGATGGAAAGCACAAGTGTTCCATGGCAGCTGCTCATTGATCTCTGATCAAACTGTGTTCTGTGGCTATGATCTTTCAGAAGCCAGGCCTTTGAAGTGTCTCTTCTTCACTCAGTTGTTCAACAAGGTATTGGAAGTCTCACAATACCCTTTTCATTTCAATTATTCTGTGCATGTTCTAGTCACAAAAAAAAATATGTTGGGACATTCTTCCCACCCTGCCAGGCTGAGGCAAACATTGTCACTAGATGTGATCAGTGTCCACTTAAAACTGAGAAGGTTTCACCAGGAAATATCCAGGTTACCAGGCAGGTTAGAATCACTGCTTAATACAACTCTCAAGCCTTCCCGAAGTCTTGGCTGAGTATGAGAGGTCAGAAAGAGTCCTTAAAGTAGAAGTTGGAAGAAGAGTGTTTCTTCTTCTCTCAATTCACTGGCATAGTTGCTTTGTTCATAACCTTATTTATTTCCTTCTGTAATGTTCTCTTACCTAGGTTTCCTTTGCAAAAAGTAGTCTGCTTTTTTTTGGATAAAAGTTGGAGTAAGTGTCAGCTTTGCTTAATGTGTTTTACCTGGAATAGCTGGTTAGTTGGCAGTAGGAGGTCAGGAGGGAGTTGTGGTGATCTGAGATGTGTCATTTACAGGTGAAGTAGCATAAGGCCTGTGTCCATGCCAGGCATTGTACACATGTTCAGTATTCTGTGCAAGCAATGGCCCTGCTGAAAGCTGTGTTGTGTGCTGCTATTTTCATTTACTTAAGCATCTTTTGTTGAATTCAGCTCTGTCTCCTAAAATCCAGTGATTTATCCAGTCATTCTGTCATCCATGCCTGGCATTATTGCTCAGTGTTCCTACTGAATGCCTGAAGGGATGAAAAAAAATATTTTTTGGACCCTGTTAAATGCCAAAATCCAGTGTATCATCATCTTAACAGTTCATTTGGGCCTGGAGTTGTGTTGATGAGGGTACTTTGGGTTGTCTCTGTATCCCTGCTGGCAGGATGCCTTCATTTTCATGTAAATGCCAGACCTTATGATGTGATGCTCTCCTCCTGTTGCTGCAGTGTGCTCACTTCTCTTCACAAGCAGTTTCTCTGTCAGTGCTGTTGGTGTCAGCTGTGCTGCAGGAGAGTTTGCCATCAGGCTTCTTGCCCTTTCCTGCCTTCTCCCCTCCATCCTCAGGGGCTAAACCCGTGTCCTTTGCCGCCTGTGCTCGGCTGTGGGACCCTGGGCTCTCCATGGCTCAGACACAGCAGCCCTTTTCCATGTGGAGTCTGTTTGTTCACTCCCCAAAAAGGAGCTTCTGGGCAGCACATTTTCTTTCCGTCCATGGTGCCAGCCCAGGCCATGAGAGAGGTGAGTGGGGAGCAGGGGCTGATGAACCTCTCTCTCCAACCAAAGCCTCATCTTTGAGTCCCTTGTAGTGCCTTTCTTTCCATGTTAAAAGCCGTCCTTTCTGGTGAGGCTGTGGGGCACTGACCCAGGTAACAAACTGCTGCTGGCCTGAGCTGCAGCTTGGACAATTTGGGAGCGAGTCACAGATGGGTCAAGCTCTGGTTTGTCAGGGTTTCTCTGAAGACTTTCCTGTCAAAACAACATTTCTGTGTAAGGGCTTGCATGAACTTCAGTGATGTAATGCTTGTGCTCAGCCTAGAGGTACGGAAATGGCTTTTTGTTTCTTAAATAGGTTAATTTGTAATAATGAAGTGGTTCCACAGAGCACATACTATGGACAGCAGGGTTTTATGTAGTAGCTGGAGTCTGTAATTTGTGATTTGCAGTACTTTAGCATAGATGAGGAGTAATGAGAAGACAATAGTAATCTCATTACTTTGTCATTATTAGGTGTCTGCTCCCACCTAGAAGTGTCTCTAATCTCTACTAATAACTTACTGAACACGTGCAAGATACTCTCAGTGTCTGGTCCATATCCCTTGAGTGCTTCTCTTCTGTATCAACAAAAGGCAGTAGTGTAATAAGTCAAATTAAATTAAATAACGTGAGGTAATGCACAGAATGGAGAAAGACTTCTTTTGTGTGCTTCTTCTAAACAAAATTTTTCAGGATGGTGTTTTTTATTTAGCTAGTGAAGGTCAGTGGATATGTTTGGGAAAGTCTGTGAAGCCAAAAGAACAGTATAGGAAAATTGATGATTGTACTAAAAATTGGATTGTGTAAGTGTGTCATTGGCTACATTGGTCTATAATTCAGATAGAAGAATTTATTTGAAAACTCTTTTTTTCATATTTACAGACACGTCAGGAATTAGTGGTGATTTTTCTCAGAGTGGTTGTTTTTGATTGTTCAACAAGGAATTGAATAATTGCCTGTTAGTAATGTATTCTTGGGCAGATAGCTGCAAGTGTCTGACATTTGCTTTCGGACAGCCTTGATTACAACCGACAGACATTACTGTGCATTGACCAGATGAAAGGAACTCCCTGAAAACTTTCCAGTTCACAAAACAGGAACATGCTCAAAACTTTTTCAAATGCAATTGTGCAGTAGCAAAAGCGTATTTTGTTTCATTTTTTGAAGACAGTGACCAAAATAGCTTTGCTTCTTCTGTCTTTTTAAGTGGTACAAGCACTTTGTGGTGAGTCAGGGGACATTCAGACAGCAGGGCTTGGCTCAGGGTCAGCAGGTAGAACTTCAGTCCAGTCAGGAGCAGTTGTGCCTTCAGAGGTAATTTCACAGTTGTTTGATTTAGGTGCTAAGAAATGTATAAACATGTTGGGTTCAGTCTGATGAAGGAATTTGGGCACCCTCTTTGTTGTCATTTTCCATATCTATTTTAGGCTGCATTAATAATAGAAAATGAGATTGAAACGACAAATGTGGAACCAGACCTTGTTTTTAGAAATGCCCATTGTGCAGCTCGTGCAGAGTAGTCATTATGGTAAGGAGTACAACCTGAGAAAATATGTGAAAGCAACTGTAACAATAAACTCATGAAATAACAAGTATGACTCATAAAAGTAACAATTCATTTCCCAAGCATTTTATAAATGTTTCTGACAATGCCATAAATGGATTCTTGCCTATTAGCAGTGCTCTTGAGTAGATTGTAAAATGTTATTATTCAGAATCATACCCACAAGTCATCAATCTATTTTGCTGGAATTCCCATGTCATCATTTATTAATTTGCTTCTGCTTGTTCAGATTCCTACCAGAAGAACTATTAGTAGCAAAGAGAATTTCTCTGTGACAGTCAACAGCATGGTGTCTAAGTAATCAAATATACAAAATAAGTCATACCCAAAGGCTTAATTGTTTTAATCAGAAATTATTAGATCAACAACAGGGATTAATGCAAAGGTCATGTGATTTTGCTGGATTCAGGCTCTTCTACTCTACTCCTGGTTAACAAATCTAAGCACAGCTCAAAAGCTGCTGAATATTTGCCTTTCTGTACCGTCAGCTTGGGTGTCAGGGTTTCTTTGTTTTGTGGGAGTTAAAATTCATAGAATCAGAGAATGGTTTGAGTTGGAATGGACTTTAAAGATCACCTCATTCCAATCCCCTCTGCCATGGGCAGGGATGCCACGGGGTTGCTTGGGGCCCCGTCCAACCTGGCAATCCAAGCTTGTTATAGATATATGCTGTCTTCATTTTGAGGACAGTGTTTGTAACAGGGCTGAATAATCTCTCTGTTCCTTATTCATGGAATAATAACTGCACAGTTCCTGCAGTGCCAGGGAGGAGCAGGTGCTGAGCCAGAGGAGCAGAGGGCCCCAGGATGCTGCTCTCTCTCCCCCCCTGCAGCACCCAAAGGACTGCTCCTGGGTCCTGTCACAAAAACACCATCTTCAGCACCTTCTGCCTCACCTGGTGCTCTGAGGCACCCTGGGGGTGTCTGTGCACCCCTCCCAGCCTTACCTGATAAATGATAACACCTGGCAGGTCTCAGGGCTCGTGGCTGTACGGGATGAACCCCCCTGCTCTGGACCATCTGCCAAGGGGACAGCTTAGGAGTCAAACCCTGCTGCCAGAGGGGTTCTAGCAGCACTGCTGAGAGGAACTTCAGCACAGCAGTTTTGTTTTATTTCCCTGTGCCATCCCTCTGGTTCTCGGCAGTTGGAATCTAGAACCTGGCACTTGCCAAGAAGATAAGAGGGTTTTTGGTTTTAAGTGTTAATAAGCTCACTGAAAAAGTACATGTTTGGGTTGAAATACATCTATTTCCAAGTTTCTGTTCCATGTGGCAGTTTTATTTGTAAAACTGGAGAACAGTATTTCAGAGACAAAATTTCTTTCAGTGATCATTAGATTAAATGATTCATGTTTTTGGGGGTTTTTTGTAAATGAACTAGTGTTAAACAAAATTAAAAATTCAAAGTATTTTTAAATGAGGTTGTTAACAGAAGCAAAATACTCCTTTCCCATTAAGCAAACATTTTACCTTACCTTGAAATTACTTTTTTCATAAATCCTCCCCCAGTCTGCGTTCAATTCTACTTTAAACATTAGTTTTTTCTTCCTTTTCCCTCTCCTTCTTTTTTTCTTCTTTTTTTTTTTATTTGGTTCACTGCCCAAACAGAAATCCATTATTCACACAACTCAATTGCCAGAGCAGACACTGAAATCCTGTTGGAATTGAAGCGAGGAGTAAAGGGAAGTAAGGTAATCAAAGCAGTGTTATTTTAAGATCCAATATTACGTTCTGCCGGGGGTTGACAGTGCAGCCCTGCTCTTGGAGAAGCTGATGACTCTTTGGGGGCAGAATATTAACAGTGGTGTGCTCAGCTGCCTGCCTGTGCTTCCAGGGCAGTCCCAGTGTGTCCCGTGGTCCCCAAGAGTGTCTGTGATCCCTGCTCCGCTCCGTGCGCAGCATCCCGAGGGGCAGGAGCCTCCCGAGGGGCAGGAGCATCCTGAGGGGCAGGAGCATCCCCACCAGCTGAGCCCGAATCCTGCAGGAGGAAGGGGCTGCAGGGGCACAGGACAGCTGGTTTTCTTCCTCCTTCAGGGCACGAGGGAAGCAGCCACCTGACCAGTCCTGCTTTAACACGTGTCGTGGTATCACTTAGGTAGGAGAAGAGTCCAATCTCAGCAAAGCCAAGTTCTTACCTGGATAGGATTCATGATTTTTCATTTTCCAGTGGATTAATGATTTAGAATTAATTTGCAGATTCTGTTTAATTTCTTGGAGAAAAGATTTACCATGTTCAATTTACTGAAAATAAGTTTGAAGTAAGTTCTTTCCTCTTAGTTCCTGGAGTGTATCCCAGCATACCCCGTCAATGGAGCTGCTGATCCCAAACCAGTGTGTTTTCCTGACTTTTAGAAACACAGATTCTAAAAGGCAACGTGCAAAGCTTTCTAGCAATTAGATAAGATCCATATTTCTCATTTAGCAGCCCTGGTGGAAGGAGGATGTTGCAGTGTAGCAGCAGGGCTGAGTGTTACAAGTGTTTGAGGAATGCTGAAGTATGGTGTGTGAGTTGTTCCTTAGATTTGGGACCAGTGTTTCTTGTAGTCATAAAGATTGATGTTCTCTGTGAGCAGGCTGCTTGTTAATGAGCCAGGTGGAGTGGATTTAGTTACCTCCATCAAGCCTTACCTGCCAGCAGCTGGTACCATGCCAAATATTTGATGTCTCCTGCTGGAAACATTTCAAAACTCAAAATGCAGATTGTGCCCTGCTCTAGGATTGGTTCACAGACAATCTGAGGACAGACACTGCCACGTTCAGGAGAATTTACTGTCTTTGAATCCTCTACTGAAACTGATGTCTGCAAAAGAAGCAGATCAGCTTCAGGTTAATTTTAAGGTAAGCTGTGGGGAAGTTCGAGCTTTCTCTGCTTAGTCACACTTTAACAGTTTTACTTCATTCAAGATTATGGCAAGCATGTGGCCCACCAGCCAAGGAAGACAGAAATGGAAAAGTCCATAAATGATTGTTGTAGTAGCTGTGTGTTTGTAAATAACTGTCTAGCAGTCAGGAATATTTCACTGAAGTCCAGGCTGAAATATCGAATGCTGGACAGGTGGAAGGCTGTGGGCTTGAATTGAGAGGTTGAACTCAAGTATAGTCTGATTCATTTTCTTTATCTTTGAATGCAAATATGTTGCATGATTTCCAGCTAAGCTGTGCTGTTTCAAATGCCAGTGGTGTGTCTTGTGTCAGTCATCCAAAAGGCAGCTGCAGTTGGTATCCAGTGGTAATTTTAGCTCCTCATATTTGGCTGATGGAGATACAGTGGAGTTTATTAGAAATAAAGCCACCTTTCATCCTTCCTGTGCTGTCAGTATAAGGTATTACAGCCACCTGTGAACTTATTTTTTTTCTCTGTGCCAGCTGAGTGCGAGCTTGTGGTCAGTGCAGAATGCCCTCAAATGAATTGCTATGCAAAACCAGGATTCTTTTCAGTATCTAGTGCTCCTTTTTGATACCCTCTGTCTCCAGAAGATGTTTTACAAGACTTCAGAGCAATGCTGAAATGGTGAGGGCAAAGGCTGTTTCTTCCCTATGGCTGTTTCAGCAGAGAGGAGATGGATTTTCAAATACCCAGCTCCCACTTGCACTGATGAGAGGGAGCAACAGGTCCTGATGCTTTTTAAAAATTAACCTGAGCTTCAAACACTTGTAGGTTAGGAACAAAGGGTCGAGGTAGCCCTTTCAGAAATGGGAGCTATAACATTAAGAAAAATATAAACATCAGTTAATATGGCAGGTTCTGTATTGCCCTTTCTGTTTTAAATGTTAAGGAATAAGTTTGACCTACGTTGATCTGAGCTTGTGGTAAAGGTTACCTAAAGAGCAGGGGGATGTGTGTGACCTGTGGGTCTGTTACTTTGGTGCAAGTGCTTTGAAGAAACTGCACAAAAGGATTAGCATTGATATACCAGGCTAGTGCATATGTATAGTTTCAAACTATCTTTTTATGAGCTGCATTTAGTGTCTAGGAAGTCTTTATTGAGTTTAATACTTTCTAACCTTTTGGTTATGAGACTGAAAGGAAGGTTCTTGTATTGTATTTTGTAACTGCAGAAATATTTACAGCTAATTTTTTAAGTCTGGAAATGAAATTGTATAATCATTTTATTTGGTGTTGCCCGTCTTGTAGACAAAAACCCCAAGTGGTTCAGTAAGAAACTAGAAAAATACGTGTAAGTACCAACAGCAATTTCTGTTTTCTCAGTGAAATGAAGCACAAAATATCTGCTTGGATTCTTTCTTTGAACTAAGCAGAACTTCACATACATGTGGTTCATATTCTTTTTGGGGAGTTATTGTATTTCTTAGGGAACTCTGATTCAGAAAGAAATGTGAGCAAAATAGGATTGTTCTAGAACTGTGTTAAAAAGGTAGGTTGATGACAAGTTCTAAAATTAACTAAGTGGATGAAAGGGGAAGGAGGGTAGAAGGATCTGTTTGAAAAGTATTAATAATGACAAAATCCTGCATCTGTGACCCAAATGTGGCTGAAGTTACCAGGAGGAGCAGGTGGAAGCTGTGACAGTGAGGGTTCATCTCATCCATAAGGGTGCTGGTTTTTTGGCTTAAGTGGGTTCCAAAAGGGATTAAGGATTTCATGGCTTTTCTACTGAAGGAAGTGTTTATCATATGTAGATATTATGGATGGCATACCTCACTCCTTGGTCATGGTTTGGTAACATTTATGTTAAGACTTTAAAATTCACAGCTTCTTGGGCAATATAAGAAATGGGGATGCTTTGTGTTGTCTTTTTATCCTCCTCATTCCGAGTGGAGTCTCTAAGGCATTTTGCTTACATCAATAAAAAGTTTCAAAATTTTCTGCTGTTCACCTGATGGATAAACTGTACAATTGCAAACTCTCATTTTCTTAGGTTGCCAGGCTGAAACAAGCCAGAAAATAGTATTTGGCACATTTGATATTTTTCAAATTCTTAATAGACAGAAAATTGCCCAATTCACAGTTCAAAATTATTTCAGCCAAGACTTTTTTTCCTAAGAGAAATGACCAGAACAAGTATAGAAGGCTTAAATTAAACAGGAGATCATTAGGGTAAAGAAGTGACTGGCTGTGTTTTATTGCATTCTGTGTGTGAGGTTTAGTGGGATGCAGTGCAAATCACATGATATGACTCATGGAAGAAAAAAGTGTTTCAAAATAAGCCATTTAAGGTCTGTAGGAGATGGAAATAAACTAAACCTGATTCTGCAGACAGGAGATTGAGACCTGGTAGTGAGTATCTGTAGGAAGTGGGGCTGTGGGGCTGGGGGCTGCCCTGCAACTCAGTCTTCAGGAGGGATTGGGGTGAGGGAGAGGGAGAGGATGGATGTGGAGGAGCCAGGGTAGGAGGAAAGGCTGGGAGCAGCCTGCAGCCAGGAGGTCTCAGTGCTCCCTGTTCCTCAGGCAGGAGCTGCACCCAGGGTCTGGCTCTGTGCTGTGCTCTGGGTGTCAGCAGCAAACCTTCTCCCGAGGCTTAAATGAGGGAATAATTCCAGTAGCTTCAATAGACAGCTTCCCACATTGATCTCTGACCACAGCCCTTTAGTGGAGGGGAAAAAAGCAGGGCTTTTTTTTGTGTAATTTAATCCTTTCCTGCTGGGTGGCCCTGCAGAAAGCTTTTTCTGTAGCTGGAATTCCTTCGGTGCTGGACAGGAGTGATTGCAAGAGCCGCCTTTGTACAGTAGTTTTGAAGGCTGTTGAGTGGAAATGAAAGATAAGTCTTGTACTTTCTTTGAGTTTCTTTTTATCAAGCTGTTTATGAAGTAGAGCTGATTTAAAAACAATTTAGTCACTTGTTTTGAGGTTAATGGATGCTGGAGGGGAAGGCTCCCCCTCCCCCCCCCATAAAACAAGAAGTTTTGACAAACTTTTAATTAAGAATTTGGAACATGGAAATTTTGGGATAGTTCTGCACTACTGAGATTGGCTCTGGGGCATATTGGTCGGTCAGGTTTTTAAAGTAAATCATCCTTTTAATTCTAATTAAGTATTGTAATGCCAGCACTCTTCATTAGGCAGAAATTTGTGATTAGTCAGGTGGTAGTAATGGAAAGAGAAAAACATGTGATGAAGTAGTAGAGAAACTGGAGAGCAGGGAAAACAGCTGTAAGGTGTGGCTCCTAAATGCTCTTCAGCATCCCCCTGTTGGCAGATTTCCCATGGAATTCAGTGAGGTCTGTGGGACAGGATTCAATCCTCACACAGATCCTGACTCATGTGGAAACACAAGTTCAGAGGACCTTGATTACAGGCTTGGGCCCTGAAGCTGTGACAAGAAATGATGCTAAGAACAGCTATGAAGAGGGAAAACTCCTAATTCCCCCCAAACTTTGAAGCCAAGCTATTATTTTAAGTGTTGATTACATTATTGAATTGTTTATCTGTGAATTGAATCTCGTGTTTAATAAATGGGAGCTTTTGTGAAGTGCTGGAGTGAATGTGAATTAGTGAGTCGGGAAAGATTAGCTCTGTGAGGAGATTGAGAACAATTTAAAATTCCATTGTACGGTGTTTTTCTTTCTGTCTGTGTGAAGTACGGCTGTAATTGCCTCAAATTAGGTACTCCTTTGTTTAGGAGAGTTAAACAAGTAACAGGATAAGATATTTCATGGTCCCTTTCTAAATAAACAGCTTGTTCAGTTTGTATCTTTAGGCAGCTTGCAAATGTCAGAGCCAAGTTTGTGGAGAGAACATACATATCTGAGGTGGAGTTTCCTTAGAAGCTGAATCATCCTGGATTGTTGGGATGCATTTTACAATTTGAAGCCTGGTCTTCCCCTACTGTCTAATTTTAGTGTCACCTTTTGTCATGGTTCTTAGAACAGATGCATTATTAAAAAATTCCCATGGAGATGTGGGCTGTAAGGATGAATTTGCCCTGCTCCTTTCTGACAGCTGTGCTTTATATTTTGCCATCAGTTGCCTGATGGTGTTGCTACCAATGAAACCCTCACATTGACCTGGTAATTATCAAGACCAGAAAGAGAAAAAACTGGTAAGAATGAGCCAACACACCCACGTGGACTGGGGCAGTAGCACACAGACAATGCTGCTTTTCCTTTCATACTCCTGAGAAGGAAAAAACAATCCCACAAAGTTCTTGGATTGGTCTTGTGGCCAGTGTTGTCCATGGGGATTCAGGCACTGCATCTGGAGTGAGATGGTTGTAGCTTGAAAAGTGATTTTTCTAGAGGGAGGGAGAGTTCTTATCTGCCATTAGCAAGTGAGCAGGGAATTTGCTGGGTCTGGGTGAGCCCAGGGGCTTTGCTGGAGGCCCAAAATCACTTCCAGGTGGTGTGAGGTCCACCTGGCCCCTTTCCACATCTCCTCTGGTACTGCACATAGGTCTGTCCCTGATCTGGGAGTTGTTCCCATTCATTACTGGCAAATGTGGTTGTGACATAAACAACCACATCATTTTTGCAGTGAAAATGCAGCAGAACTGGTAAGTCCTCGTGAACTTAATTGGAGTGTTGGGCAGTTCTGTAGAAAAGGCTCTGTAAGTTCTTGAAGCAGGGGGGAGGTGGGTCTTGGCTGCCCAGAGTATATTGTAGAGACCAAGATGATCCTGTAAGTTCAAATTCCATTTTTTGCTGCCAGATGCAAAATTCCCATCCACCCCCTGCCCCGGTTTCAGTGAATTTCCCAAGTTTAGCACCAAGTCAGCACTGTTTGTAATACACTTAGTGCTGTGTCAAAGGGGACTAGAGCCAAGAGGGTGCTTTGTTCTATTTCATGGTGTTTGCAAATAAAGCTGAGTGATTTGGTAACTCTCTTGGAAACTCTGAGACTCTAAGTTGGGCAGAGTGCTCCCTGGGCATGCATAGATCTAAGGATAGCACTTTCTTGCCTATCAATAAGTATCTTCAGGCCTTTCCTTTTAATGCTATATACGACTAAAGTCCCAGGGAAATAATTCCACTACTGCTGTTCATTTATATCATTGGAGTCTGAATTAATTCAGCCTAGGCTAGGTTTTCTAATACATTATTTATTTAGGTCTTCAGAATGTCTGTGGTGCTGCATGTGGTTGACAGAGCATGTTCTTGTTTGTTAATATTATATGGCATCCCGTTTTCCCAAGGGCTTCAATAAATGCATGTCTTCAAATAAAGCTGGGATTTTAACAGGCTTTTTTTTTCCCCCCCATGTGGTAACTGTAGCATCCCAGATTCTTAGCTCTGATTTCTCTTCCCTACAGCCACCTATTTTAAATAGTTCTGGAAAGATCTTCACTTCCTTAATGTTCGTTATTGGGTATTTTTTTCTTTCTTTCTTTCTTTTTTTTTTTATTTTAATGCTTATTTAGGTCTCGATTCTAAATATCTAGCCCAGCTTCTCCCACTGCCCCCAGGCACTAGAAGCGTAGAAATACCCTTAAATTCAATTTAAAAAATCCCTGAAATGAAGGGTGGAGCAGTGAGCTCATATTTTCTGGCAGCCCACAAAACTTACAAATCAAAAGACACGAGTGCCGTGTAAGTGAGGGTGAAACAAATGGAATACAATACCTGGAAATGAATGAGTCCTGTGAATGAACATTGGCATGTACATCCCCAGCCCCATATGAAGATTAAAATGAGTTGTCTGCTCTAAAATTGCATAATTGCTTCTGTGACTGATTTGGTGCTGCTCCATAATAAGTAGTGAACACTGTATGCTGACCTGGTTAATGGGATGTTTACTAAATGAATATATTTGTATAGTTTAATAGGAGGATGCTTGGAAAAATTAGCAGGATGAGAAAGAATGGCTGGAGAGAGTAATTTTTTAGCAAGTGCTGGGGTTGTGAAGAGGAAGGCAGAGGCTGCCTTGCCACTGGCGTCTGGGGGCTTGGAGGGGGAGCTTGGATGGGGCTGGATCCTTCACGTGCATTGACATGGAGTATCCCTGTCCTGAATTCCTGGGGGAGTGGCTGCCCCAACTCTGCCCCCCACTGAAGGTGCTGCCAGGTGGGGATGTGTGTGCCCCACCAGCAGCCTCGCCCTGCAGCCCTAACAGCTTCATTTGCTAAACTACCTTTCTTGAATTTAGCTATTTTAAGTACTATAGACTAAGATAATTATTTCATGAAGTAATATTATCTGCAAATTAACCTTGGATCTCTGTGGAGGTTCAGAAAGAGGGAGATAAGGAGTTTTATCACAAATTGCAGACTTACTGGGTTTAACGTGAAGGCCGTGGCAAGTAATACATTTAAACTGCATTTAAGTAGTAAAGACCAGAATATCAAAGTCTAAAAGCAATAAACATTAAATTATTCAGAAAGTTTTTATGTTTTCTTTCGAGTTTATATGTTCTTTTCACACACTGTCATTTAATGAGGTTATATTCTGATTAAAGTAGAAAAATAAAAAAGTAAAATGTTTTATTTCAGTAGATAAAAATGTAGCTTTTAAAATATATCAGCTTGCCCTGTGTAGTCTGAGCTGACTGTACAATTTCCCCTTCGTTCAGCGTGGCTGCTAACTAACGGATTTTGGGGGGAAAAGTCCCCCTTATATAGAGTTTCAGTTGAAATCCATATTTTAATTTTAAGTGACGACTAATACATTTACTGTAATCACTTTCAAATATTCTCTGGCAGTGTTCCCAGACATATATTTTTGAAGGTTAAATGGCTTAGGATTTATGTACTGTACTATGTAGGTGTATTGGCTTTGAGTGGCAAGGTTTTGGTAGCAGCTGAGCTTCAGGGGTGGCTTCTGGAAGAGAAAATCGGGATTAAAGTGATGCTTGGAGCCGGGGAGGGAAGGTGTTTTAAGATTTGGTTTTATTTCTCATTATCCTGGTGATTAAACTAATCTCCCTGAGTGGAGTCTGTTTTGCCTGTGATGGTAGCTGGTGAGTGATCCCTCCCTGCCCTGTTTCCCCTCATGAACCTTCCATGATAACTTCTCCCCGTGCCCAGCTGAGGAGGGCAGTGACAGAGTGGCTTTGGTGGGCACCTGGGTCAGCCCAGCACAGTAAATCAGTCTGAATGAGGTACTGAGTTTAGGGGGCCCCTTCATTGCCAGGCACCAGTTTGTAGCTCAGGAACACCACAGCTGCAGCAGCAAAAGTTCTGCTGGTTGATGCCCTGTGTGTCTGAGGAGCCCAGGGTGAGGTGCTGGGCTGAAAAACTGCTTTTTGCTGATTGCAGAGCTCACTTGGGTATCATTACAGAGGGCTGATTCATGTGGTGTGGATGTACCTCTCTGGCAGCTCAGAGTTTTGACTGTCCAGAAACACTTTTTTTTTTTTTAATAGGCTGAAATGGGCATGAATAAGCAGCAGTAATTAAAATAATATTCCACAAGATTTGCATTTTAGTGCAACAGTGTGATTAAAATTGGACCTGCCTTTTCCTCTCCCTTGGGAACCATTGTGTGCTCCATGGCTAATGAAGTGCAATGAGCACTGTGATCAATATTTATGGTGTCACTCTGGGCACCTGCAGTTCTTTCAACCCTTCTTGCACTGTAAAGCTGGAATGGAGGTTCTTGACTCGAGCTGTTAATGGCTGAACTGCAGCTTGATGAGAAGGCTGCAGAGGCTGTTCCTGGGGCTGTTTCTCCTGAGGGTCGTGTGCCACCTGCACACATTTGCTAGTTCTCATTATTGATTGACAGAAGTAGGAACTTGCTTTTCTTAGTGATGTGCCTTCAGGTCTTCCAGTCATCCTTTGGTGTTTGGGCTCTCCCTGTGTTGGGAACGACCACCCTTGGGGTACCATATCTTGCCACTGAACACACAAGAAAGATGGCATGCATGGATTATTTCAGCAGAGTTTATAGACTTATGCCCTGTGGCTTTTCTTCTTTTTACACTCCAGTCTGCACTACGGGTTCTGTAACTGCTGGGGACAGTGTGTGTTTAATTCCAACATGATGCTGTGGAGTGTCTAGTCTGCACTTTTGCAGTTTGCCAGTTTGGGAGCTGCTCCCAGCTGTGCCAAAATATTTTTCTGCAGCTGCTTATGAAGTCCACAGACTATTTTCTGTCCAAATCAGCTTTGCACTACTTTATTCTCTTGTTTCTTGACCCTTTCGAGGCTTTCCCAAAACAATAGTATCATCTCTGAACTCTTGGTGGGTTGGTTTGTTGCAAAGTTTGCCCATTCCCTGGCAGTGACAGCGGCTGGAGGCAGTCCAGTGTAATTAGTAAGTATTTTGGAGACTGTGCTTTGGCAGCCTTGTTAAATATGTGCAGTGAAAGCAGGATTAGTATGTGGCCTCATCTTTTTTTCTTTTTTTTTTTTTTTTCTCATTAGGGCATCTCTATGGTCTGTAAGCTTATTTAATTGGAAATTAGCCATTCTTATTAACAGAGGAGATACCCTTTGGTCCAAATCCTGACATTGGATAAATTTATATAGTTTCCACTAAGGAGAAAGAAAATGCATCCATATACTCCAGGGTGGAAATTTGCCCTTTTGTGTCCAGTGCAGTTCTCCTGGAAGAGAATTTCATTTTCTAGTAAAGGCAATAAATTTTCACTGCTCCGATAAGTGACTACAGAGGTTCATCATCAGGGCTTGAAGAAATAAACCTCCTAAGAAGATGGATGATGACAAGGGGAGTAAGAGTTGTTATCCAATCATTTGTCATGGTCCAGAACATTAAGATGTATTGGTAAGACCCCAAAGGTGTGTAGAAGTTCCTTTTTTCCAGTGTGTGATAACTTGCCCTGTGCAGTCAGCCAGTATTGCACTGTCTCTGAAAACTCATTCTGTTTGCATTTATTTGTATACACAGCACATAAATGTTAAAGTCTTGCCTGTTGCTGGGAAGTATTCTGCACATCATCCAAATGTAGCCCCACAACTGCTGAAGAGAGGGGCTGACTTCCCAGGTCCTCACATTCCTGCCCTTCTCTCCCTCCTCCATCCCACTCCAGTTGTTAACATTTCTGCCTTGCCTCTTTTGCTGTGAGTGTTCTGCTCTGGGCTTTCTCCAGAGACTTTTCCCTCTGACTGATTTTCTGTGGTTCCCTGCTCTACAGCCTTTTCCTTCTAGTTCTTCCCTTGTCTCAAAGCTTCAAAACCACCGAGCAGCCATGGGGGACTCTGTCAGCTAGTGAAAAACTGGATTAAACATTCATGGCTGTAGGAGTGCTTGTTAGCATATATGTATTAATTCAACATTTCCTGCTGGTTTTCAATATGTTGGGAGGTTGTGTTGCCAGTGAGGTGACTTCAAGTCCGTAATGGAATACATTTCAACTAACTGCTTGAGACCAGGTAAAAATTTTGCTCTGCTTATCTGGTTTCAGAGAAAACTCAGTTTTTTCTCCTCGCTTTCAAAAGTGAGTATTCCTCTCTAAACCAGACATGGTTGAGACCCCATTTCTGAGGATTTTCTTGAATTCTGGCTCTGTAGCTCGGGTAGCTGATATTGAAAGTTCACCTTCATGTAGGAGAGACACACCATCACAGTTTGCTGTGGTGAACTGCTCCCTGCTTTGCTGCTTGGTGCAGGGAATTCGTGCTGAGGTGAGGTTTGACTTGCTTCGTCTGGGTTTGCTGTGGCACAGAATGGCTCAGCAGCTTAAATTTGTTCCAAAATCGACAGCTGGCATAGTCTGCCTCCAGGAGGGCCCCATGGGTTTGGGAGCTCCTTGGAAGATTTTTGGCAGCGTGTCTTCAGGTCCTGTAGGCATTTTGCAAACTGGCTGTGGTGGGAAGACCTGTTCCTGTGGGTTTAGATGTCAAACATGTGGCTGTGTTTCCAGGGAAGCAAAATGCAATTCTTCTGAGTCCCAGCCATGTAATTACAGCAGTAATAATAGCTATCATTTTTGATGCCTCAGTGCCGAATGTAAAGGTTGTTGTTTCTGTTAATGTTTTCAGAGGACTCTGTTCTGCTGCTTTTTCCCTATTTGTGCCTTATCTGTGACTGAACAATTACCAGCAATGTGATGAGGACATGGTATGCAGAAAGTCATCCCCTTGTCTCTTTTCCTGATGACTCTGAGGAGTGTGCAAGCACTGCTATCTCGCTGCTAATCAATGGAGCTGGAGCTAATGTGCGCAGTGACCTTTGCGAGGAGAAAGGAGCTGTGCCAATATTGCACTTGCAGTTTGAGTCAACTTTTACACTTTGTCATGTACTTGACTGCAGGAGCTGCTCCCTTACTCACCTGGATTGCTGGATCAGTGCTCTTCTATCCACCAAGCTAAGAGATGCCCAAATTTCTCCTGTGTATTAGTCCTGATGTTTTCCTTGGCCAGGTATCATTGTTTTATGGGTGACCCCCAATTTTCCTGGTCTAAATTCCTTTTGTGCTTCATTAAGTTCAAAGTGGTCTTTCATAGCTGTACACTTCCCAGTTTGGGGATGTCAGTGGGATTTTACTGCTGGAATTAGACCAAATTTACAGCAGCCTATGGGTGTGCAAAGGTTATTCTCTAGCATTTCCCCTCTCTGTATTTTTATAGTGCTTAGGAGTCTGATGGATGGAGCTCTCAATTATTTAGCATCTATCAAGTTTTTGCTTACAACACCTAAACAAACACTAGTATTACATAATTTTTTTCTGGATATATAAAATATAATTTTGCAACATTAATTTACAAATGTATAAAAAACACATACTGTTTCTTAACCATCCCTTTTAATGAAATAGGTTTTGGATTGAAATTTTAAGTATGCATGAAGACAGTAAGATACCATTTGCACTGTTAGGATTTCAATAATGTATGGAATTAGCAGAGCTTTATTATATTTCTGTGCCTGCATGCCCTCCATAGAGTAAAAGTTGTAATAAATATAAGTTCAAAGGTAAAATTTTATTGCTGTGCATGAGGGAGAAAAAATAAATTAGAGTAATGTAATCATGCTCATATATGTTATGAATTTTGAACAGTGTCTATTAGAAAGTTTGTCAAAATGTGCTTAGCTTTGAAAATAGAGATTAACGCTGAAGGTTTTAATATTGTTCTTCCTTATATTCCTCTTCCTTGCAAATATAAGTGTAAAATATCTCCTGCCGAAAGCAATTGTCATAAAACGACACTTTCCTATTTTAATAGCTGAATAATCAGAACAAAAATATTTTCTAAGTTGCAGAGAGGTTATTGCTTTTTTCACACAAAGAAATTTAGTGGTAGAAAACCAAATTTTAGCCGAATATTCTTCGCTTCTTGCGTTTCTATTCTTATATGTGAAAAGCGTGTCCAAATGTCTCCTGACAGCTTCGACACTTCGGGGTGTTTAAAAATGGGGTGAGGTGCCTTTGTTTGATTCCATTTACAGATTCTGTGGTTTTCTTTAATCTGGTAGCAGAGTTGAAATAGCAGCTCTCCAACAGGAGCTGGGAAACCTGTTAGGGGATGACTGGTTGGTATCAATCCGCGCCCTTTGGGGTTCATATTTTTGTTTTCTTTTCTACTCTGGAGCAAATAAGGACCAGGTCAGTGTGGGAGGGCAGCTGCTGGCACAGGGGCTCTGAACTCAGCAAACATCATTTGTCTGAGGTCCCACCTCAGCACATGGTCCTTCAGCCTCTCTGAGACAGCCCCAGCTTGGTGAACCTTTGACAACAAAGGCAGTTCCTTCTCCTGGGTTTTCTTCCCTTGCGTCCTTTTACACTGTCCTCTGTCACCTCCCTCTCTCCTCTTTCTGTGAGGAAAGCTTTGGTAATGATCTTCTTATGGACATTTTTTAGTACAGTCTTCAGGTTTTAGTTTTATCACTCAATTTGGGAAAACCCAGCAGCTATAGGTGCACACACACCCTATTTTTTTAATCGTGTTTTTTAGACTATTTGGACTCTGAATAATTGGGGAAAACATTGATGGGTGGTTTTTTTGGTGTTTTTTTCCCAAAAACAACCGTCACCTTTAAATTGATAGAAACTTTCTGGAGACAGAAAATATCCGTACACTTTTCTAAATAAACCCTTTTAGGTCATGATAAGTGGTTCCTGCCTTTAAATTCTTCTGTTGATGCTGTGGTAGCCGAGATGTAAGCAGGATGAGGCTGCTGTTCCAATATAATCAGTGAACCAGTTCCAGAGGGTGGAGCAGTTTAGAGACCAAATGCAGTTTAAATGGCACTAGAGGAATGATGCACTACTGACTGAAAATGCAGGCATTGTTATTAATGAAGTAATTAAAGTTTCACCTCATAGGCAAAGTGGAAGCACACAGAAAATATTGTTAATATTGTGTTTCCTACATTTGATTTATCCCCATTTTAAGTACTAAATGATCTATGCAAAATAACAGTGGGAATTAAACACTCTGTCTAAAATTCACAGCTTTATTATGTAAAAATAGTTCAAGCAGAGGTCAGGGTACATTAGCCAGAAGTAACTGAGCCCAGCTGAAAAATGTCTAATGCACTTTACAGGCACAGTTGGTACTTGGCTAAACCTGTGGGTACAGTGGGAAGTTCTCCTCAAGAACCGAAGGTCATGGCTTGCTGTTTGTTTTGTTTTGGTCAAGAACAGATCTCAGACATTCATCTAGACCCTTGACTGATCATCATCTGTGGTACTGGGTGTATTTTCTCCTTTATTGCAATTTTTAAAAGCTCAGTTCTGAGATTTGTGGATCAATTAGAGACAAAATTGAAAAAGATAGTAGTAATAATAAAAATAAAAAATAGCCTAGTATTTGGTCCTGCAGATTCTGAACGTTTCCTGATGGATAGTGGGAGCTCTCAGAGTTGCTTTATGGGCTTTAGACCAGACTCGGCAGCTGAACTAGAACACATTTTTGTGTTAACTGCTTCTAAATGAGCTCTTAGTTTTAAGTAGTTGGCATAAATCTAATTTTAATTTACTGTTTTCATTTTCTTTTGCATTGATCCTCTTTTTGTGGAGATTCAATAGCAGACTTGGAGAAAGATGTTTTTTAAAGAGTCCAGATGGTATTTCCAATTATTTATTATCATTAGCATTCCCTGTATCTGAAAACAAGACTTTTGCCAACTTAGATCAACCTCATTTGCTGCACTATTGTTTACGAATTTTCGATGTCCTGTGTTAATGCCAACTCACTCTTGGGGTGATTTCTGGGGCTGTAAGAGAAAAAGGGTCTGCTATTCCCAATACACTGCAAATTGCCAATTTACTTTGGGAATATCACTTGGATAACAGTCAGTCATGGGTTTCTCGTGCTTATGACCAAACGAGCAAGGCACAACATTATTAAGAGTAGCATAATCTGAGGAAAAATCATAATAATCAAACCAGAAGGTACAAAAGCTTTGTGCTTTTCCATGTCTGGACACAAAAGTTTTCTTTCTGGGGTCGGTGGCTGTGTGACAGCACAATTAGTTTGCCCTTTGTAATAAGCCCCTTATAATTTTTTTTCAAGTTTTGAGATTGAAGATGGCATCTCAAGTCTTCAGAAATAAAATGTTTGGAAATTTACGGGTGTGATGAATTGGGAATAAAATGCCACCTTCTTTTTTCCTGGATTAAAATGCCTGAATGCTTCCACTAAAATTATTCTGCCCCACTGCAAAGATGTAAGATGAAGTGGACTCTGTACACTGTTGGAATAAACATGTCCACAATATGTTTTTCCTCAAAGTTTTGAACATATATGTATATTTTATAATATTTTAATAATTTGACTTGTGTAATTGGTTTCTACAATATTTTATGCTGTTTAGCATTTGGAACAAAGCAGTACAGAGAAGGAAACAGAGGGACACCTGTTTCAATTATACCATAGCAGCAATTTCAACAATAAATCTTAATTGCAATCAGTCTTGATCAACCCACCTGTGTAGATTCCCTCATTTACAAGGAGGAGGGATAATGGAGAAAGAAAGGAAAAGGTTGGAAAGAAAGAGAGGGAAAAAAACCCTGCAGAACACTAATATGGATTATGTTATGTTCTTATACTTTAAGTTTTCAGATTGCTGTGCTGTGTTAATTATTGGGAACAGCAGCCTGGATTGCTGTGCTTTTCTCTGGGGATACAGTGAACCCATGTTTACTTTCAGCTGCCACCTGAGCAATTTCTCTTCATTCAGGAGGGGCTGTGCAAACAGCCACAAGGTAGAACTAATTCTGCTGCCGTGCCCAAGCTCAGCAGGTGAAGGTGCAGCAAATTCCTGTAAGTGACAACTTGTCTTTCTTGTGTGGGGTAGGAGACACTCCAGAGCTGATCTCTCTGCAGGTAACCTCCTGCAGGTGTGTTGGTTGTTCTAACCTTGAGTGTGGCAGTGCTGCACTGAGCTGTTCTGGGACCCTCTCTGCAGGCCTGGCAGCTGCTCACTGATGTGCCTCTCCTGTGCTGAGCTTTTGTGGAGCTTCCTTGGAGTCACAAATCAGTTTTCTTAAGTGCATTTACATAAAGAGAGAAAATAATTGTGGGTAAACAGTCCAAATTGCAGTAGAGAATGTATATGGAAGAAAACCAGATACTGCTTTTTGTCTATACTCGTCATCATCTTTTTCTCATAACCTCTGTAATGATCACTTGGATATAGGTAAGGGACAGGATCGTGGCCAGTGATGCAGGGATTTGGGTGAGACTCTTGATTTTATGGAGATTTCGTAACATATTTCCAGACATGCATTTCTTTTCCATACTCATTATCATTGCCTCTGTTCATTTTTTGTACTTTTTGTCTTCCTTTCCTTTTACGTCGTAACTCCTGCATTGTTATTCCCTTTTTCTTCATCGTGCATTATGTGGTTAAAAATGTATTTATAGTTGCATTTTGACCAAGTCTTTTGACTCAAAACCTTAAGGATTGTCTAATCTCTTTTGTTTTTTTCTCTTCCCCAAAGAATGTCCTGGTTTATTTGTGTTTGTTTCCTCTTGTCTGTTGTGACTGGCTTGTTCTTTTTCACAGCTTCACCTTCTTTCACGCCCTCCACCTCCCTTCCTTTTTGCACCCCCTTCCCCTCTGTGGGGTTCTGGTATATAGTGATGGACCAGTGCAATTAAATTTATTCCATACACCGCTGCTTTCCCTGACAAACTGACACCTCTCTTCTCCCGTGTTTTACCTGTTGACTGGCATTAAGCAAAGTCAACCAGGAGCCAGGATTTCAGTGGAGTGTGACATTCATCTGCCGGAGATGACTGAGCACGGCAAGCCCTGGATGCTTTTTTCTCTAAAGCTGGTTGTGCAACATGGGAAAAGAAATAAATCTGCAATGTTGTGGTGAGATGAAGACGTTTGGAATGGTTATAAAAAAATTTTCCTATTGTAATTTGATTTTTATTGCATTTAAATGTAACATTTTCCTTAGTTGATGAGATGCCCAGGTCAGGATCCTGCCAGCACACAGTTTCTCTGCATGCAGTTGCTCTCAGCAAACTGGCATGCAGTCAATAGGAATCCCTCCGAATTTACTGCTGCCTGTTGACATCTTACTCTGTTACAGACAAGTATTTAATCAAAGTTTATTGTCATTCTTTTCTGAGATTTAAGTGGGATGTAAAATTTTACGATACATATCGTATTTTAGATGACAGCTTCATTATTTCCACTGAATAATTTGAAATGCTACAAGGAGAAATATTGATGGCAAACTGGTAATTGTCATTAAATATGCAGCATTTTTGCAGCAGTCATTTGTGCAAAAAATAAATTTTCTGAACTTCTACGTAGCAGTGCAGAACGGTCTGAAATGCAATTCCTTCTTCTTGGGCCTTTTCCCATCATGGAGAGGTCACTTGAGCCTCCCCACGTGTTCAAACCTGAAAACTTCAAAGTGACTTTGCAATTTTTCTTTCTAAAAAATGAGCATGCTATTATATTATTGAATGTCAAAAGGAGAACACTCGGTTTGTTATTGAGTTGATCTTTCGATTCCTGCTGCCTGATGGAATTTTTATTTTTGCTGCCTTAGTTGTCTCCTGTGCAGTGGACTTTCCCTTTTTCCTGAGCCAGGAGGGGGATGTCTTTGGCAGGAGTAATTAAAAACTGTTTCACGGGAGATGGGCACAACAGGTCACTGGGAAGAACGAGACAATGCACCAGAGCTGCAAGGCAGGGTGTAAAATAGACAGGTGCAGTTTAATATTGGACTGATTCCAAACAAAACATTCAAAACTGTTGGTTCAGTGCCTCACCATGGAGTGCATTACTCAGGACTGTGGGAGTGGCTTCTCCTTCTGGAATGCAAAAGGCAATGAAAAAAAAATTAAGTTTCTGGAAAAAACCCAAGCTCTTTAGTTCAAGGAGGGTTTTAGGTCATTCCTTATTTTGTTTCCCTTGTTGGGAAAAATGCAGTTTGCTTTTAGGTGAATGAAAAATTCCACTCAGAATGGTGCTTCTGTTGCTTTGTTAAAGAATTCAAATGAGGGACCAGTACATTAGGTAATGAGCTACTTTGTTAGCAAATATATTTACAAAAATGCCATGCTTGTCTTCTCTTTTGTAATTATTGCACCCTAACATGGAAGAAAATTGATTAAATCTTTCCTATAAAATGCTATCTGGTGGGTATATCTTGAGTATTTAGCCTTATAGTCACCAAACTATTCAAGTACAAGGCAATCAGTTTAAAAAATGCCATTAGAGTTGGTCAGGGTGCTTGCAATGAAGCATTTTGAATAGTAAACTGTAACATTTTTTTTAACTACTGCTTCTTTTAGGAAAGCAAGCATTCAGCGAGGCTGAGAACAATCAGTGCTTTAAGGCATGAAATAAAGAGTGTGTGAGGGGGGTCAGCTGGGCTCCGGGGATGCTGAGGGTGCTGTTTTGGTGTCTGTACCTCAGGCAGAGCACAAGCTGGGTTGTGTGAGTTGTGCTCTCAGGTGATGGTGTCTGGTTGTGCTCTTGCTCTCAGCTGATGCTGACCAGCACCCCCACGTGCTTTCCCACTGGGCACCCTCCAGCCTGGAGAGATGCCTGGGGCTTTTGTGATCCAAGTGCAGGACCTGGCTCTTGGTCTTGTTAAACCTCGCACAACCGGCCTCAGCCCTTTGATCCAGCCTCTCCAGATCCCTCTGCAGAGCCTTCCTGCCCTCCAGCAGATCCACACTCCTGCCCAACTCGATGTTGTCTGTGAACTTGCTGAGGGTGCCCTCGATGCCCTTGTCCAGATGATCAATAAAGATGTTACACAGGGCTGGCCCCAGTGCTGGGCCCTGGGAAGCACCTCTGGTGACGGCCCCAGCTGGATGTAACTCATTCCCCACCACTCTCTGGCCTGGACATCCAGCCAGGTTTTCACCCAGGGAGCAGTGCACCCATCACTGCCATGAGCAGCCAGCCTCTCCAGGAAAATGCTGTGGGAAGTGGTGTCAAAGGGTTTGATGAAGTCTGGGAAGGCACATCCACAGCCTTTCCCTCATCCACTCAGAGGGTCACCTTGTTATAGAAGGAGATCAGGTTGGTTAAGCCTGCTTTTCCTAAATGCATGGTGGCTGGGAATGATCCCCTGGTTGTCCTGTGCATGCCCTGTGATGGCATTCAAGGTCACCTACTCCATGACCTTCCCTGGTACCGAGGTCATGCTGCAGGGCTGAGGTTCCCTGGATCCTTCTTGTAGCTGGGTGTCACATTTGTCAACCTCCAGTCACCAATCTGGGTCACATTTGTCAACCTCCAGTCACCAATCTGGGGCTTTCCTGGATAGCCAGGGCATCTGGTAAAAGGTGGAGAGTGGCTTGGTGAGCCCTTCTGCCAGCTCCCTCAGTACGTTTGGGTGCATCTCCCATCTGGCCCCATAGAACACGTTTGTGCATGTAAAGATTATGGAAAGATCTAGAAAGATTATTCAGCAGATGTAAGATAAGAATTACACATTCAAGGTACTGAGTGGACAGTTTGGAAGCTCTTGAGAATTTAATATTCCCTTTAAATCTGCGACAATGCATAAAGCACACTTCAGCTATATCCTGTTCTACTATTTTTCATGGAAAATGAAAGATTATTACCTCCCTTTGTAGTATACAGTAGTTTTCTGAGAATTCTCTGCCAGGCAGCTGGTACAGAAGAAATTCCCCTTCTGCAGTAATGGAAGGCAGTAATTAAACTTGAACACGGCGAATGGAGCTATAAAGTAAATCAAAGTGAGTGTTGAATTGTGCCTTCATGCACCCAGTGGTAAACTCTTTCTAGCAAAGCACAAAGCTTCCTTTCTTTGCCCAGGAACTGTGAATTGCAGCCTCTGTTTGCAGTGGTGCTGTTGCTGTCACCTGCTGTAAATCCAGTGTGAAAAGAAATCATGGAAGGAAGAAGTTGAAAATGTATTTTCCTCCTTTGCCTCCCTTCCCCACAAGGTGCTCACCCCATAATATGTGGCACGTGAGCTTATGGGTGGAGGAAGCCACCCCAAAGGGGCACTCACCTTCTGAGAGGAGTGGTTTTTTAAAGTCGGATTAAATCAGTGGAAAGGCTCTCTTGACTTTCAACAAGTAGTTCTTCTCTGATGGTTAGATCTGTAGCACAGTCTGATTGGTGGAAAAAATTGGGCTAAATTCAGAATTTGGTGAACATCATGGCACTTTTTGGCCCTGAAGTCCTGCTGTGTAGATGGAGAGGTGGGGGTTGTGCTTTCAGGGCCAGTCTCCTATCTCATCCCATCTGGTTCTGAAGCCTGTCCCTGGCTGTCCACGTGCTTCCCTGTCGGTGATGGGCGAGGAGGACAGGTGTTGCACCCTGCTTCACCAAAGCATGTAATCTCTTGCTGCTGCTGTACCACTGACTCCTAAATCAGCCTGCCCAGGCCACCCTCCATTACCTGCTGCCCTACAGACAAGCTGTCAGAGCCTTAGCAGGGATTTTGGCGCTTACGTGACTCGGAAGACAGCTGGAATAAGGCTTACAGGTTTATTTGCTGCTTTCACATTGTTTTTTTTTCTGAAGGTAGTTCTCAGCATTAGGTGAGCATCCAAAGCAGCAGTGGTGATACAGGGGCTGGTCAGAGTGGATTCAGCTTGGTTTTCCTGGGATGCCAATTGTAGCACCGACGGATGGGGGCTGTGTCTAGGGGGGTGTTGCAAAAACTGGGCGCGTCGAGCCTTTCCAGGTGAGCACGAAGGAAAGGGAGTATAAAACTAAAGTATTTTTAACCATATCTTGCAGTCTGATTGCCTGCTGGATCCGCTGTTCCTTCTCATAATACGCTTGAGAAGTTTTATCTGTGCCTCGAGGGCGATGAGCCTGTCTTCATTTAGGGATGCAACTGCAGATAATAGCGCCGTGCTGTTGACAGCTTTATGTGCTCTCAGCCTTCCTCTCTTATTTACTCACTCGTAGATGTGGGCTCTTGTAAAAGCAGCACAGTTTTCTACCCTCCCAGTTATAATTGCTTCCTGGGCTGCCTTGTTATGGAGCCTGTTCCTGGAGCATGAGGTGAAAGAGGCACTTTCTGCCATTATAAATTTTAATTTTTTTTTCTTATGTATAATTAAGCCTGGATAGTCATTATGTCTTTTTCCTGGGTTCATAATCAAAGAAACCTTGAAGGAGAGGTTTGTAACTCTTATAAGGGCAAAAGAGGAGGTAGCACTTGGTGTGACCCTTTTGTTTATAAACGGTTGAGCTCCCAGAAATCTCAGATATGTAGCTGAAATTTCGTGAGTATCCAGAAATACTAATAAATAGAACAATGTAACTAAGTCAGTCATGACTGTTCATCACTTAAAATAAATTTTTAAGACATTAGGTGTAATTCAGTATTAAAAAAGTTACATTTTATGAATTTTTATTAATTACTGTGTCCTTGCAAATTCTATGTAATAACTAAAATTTCTGGACTTCTCCTTTATTATTTAAAATAAAAAAGTTTATTTTATTTTCTTTTCTAAAAACAATAGTTCCATGATTTGTATTCCTCATGACATCCCTCCTGTGCCTTCTTTTGCTGCTCATTCTGGCAGTGGTTCTTTTGGTTGGTGGGTTTTTCCTTGCTGGTCCCCACTGTCCTACCTTGCTGTTGAAAGGGCTTTTGTAAAGATGCTTCTCCTCAGGACATATGCTTTGGTCCAGGTCCCTTGGTTCATCTGCAGCAGAAAGTATTTCTCCCTTGGATAGGGGTGGCCCAAAGATTGATAATTTTGGATCTCCTAGCTTTTGGGTGAGAAGCAAGAGTCAGAAATAGGAGTGGCTCATTGTGGTGAGGCTGAAGGAAAAGGACCAGAAAATCTGTCAGATACTTCTCTAGCCTGCAGAAAAAGAAATTCGACTTCTCTGGGGACCCATGCAATTTGTACTGTGGAAAATAGGTTCTGCAGGTAGAGACTGCTGGAAAATATGGGGCAATGATCATTAGTTCTGTTGATATATTTGATATATTACAGCTTTCTATTGATGAAATTATCTCATTCCTTTTGCTTACCTGCTTCAGAGAGTGGACTGCAGCCAAGATGTCACACACCGAGCTTGAAACACGCTTTTTTCTTCTTTGCTTTCCTGAATAAATTTTTAAGTTAGTTGTTCAAGTATTACACTGTCCAGCCTGCAGCCTCACCACATGCTGTTCTGGAGCACATTCCTCCACGGGCAGGTGGACGTTTGACATGAAGTCAGTCTGTTTGATGCAAGCTGTGGGTATCGAACCACGCTGTGCCTCCCTCCATGTCTTGTCTTGTTTCATTTGCTCCAGGTGAAGAAGTACCACATCACCTGTGCTCAGAGCTTCCCCGGCCCGAGGTGGTGGCTTGTGAAGTCCCTTGTGCGAGGGACTGCGTCGTCAGCCAGTGGTCCCCGTGGTCCCCGTGCTCCCACTCCTGCTCCAGCAAAAACGCCGAGGGCACTCAAAGGAGGAGCAGGTCCATCCTGGCCCTTCCAGCCGAGGGTGAGTGCTGAACATTTCTGGGCTAATCACTGTTTGTTCCTTTAATGCATGTGTGGGAACCCAAAGTGCAGAGAATATTTCTCTACCTGTTTTGAAGGGTTCTACCCCTCTGTACAGCACTGGTTTTGACCTTTGTCCGTGGAGAAAATTGCCTACGCTCTGGGAAGAACTAGAATCAACACTGGTGTAAACTAGATCATAGAGCAGTTTGTAAGATTGTCACAGGGTGAAAAATTTAGAGGTTTTGGTTTTGTTAATGTAGTAAATAGATAAAAGCTAAAAACTTCAAAATGGAGGATTGTTGTTCTCCAGGCCTTCTTCTTCTACTATTCCATATTTTGCAGTAAAAGTAATTTAGGGTGATTGGATGAAAAATTCCGCAGTTCCTGTTCACGCAAGAGGGTGATTTATTGAACATTGGTAGAAAAGTAAAAATACCTTTTGTTTTAAGCTTTCATTGGGTGATTTACCTTTAAAAGGGCTCTGTAATCTTGATAACGGGGGCTTTTCTCTGCATTCTTTACTGGGTGCTGTGTCCAGCACTCTGTTCCTCTGATAAGACTTAATAAAACAACCATCTAGAAGCAAAGACTCTGAAGACTCCTCTCATCTTTTCAACCTTCTGGCCAAGACTCTATAAGTCTCCCTCATCAGGGGAGATTCCATAAATCACAGTAAAGTGGTATGCATGAACTTGCATTCCTGAGCCAAGCTGTGTTTGCATCAGAGCTTATCCCAGTTCTGCAGGAATCAGGGATAATAGTGAATGCTTGTCTCTGCCTAGAGACTGAGAGATCTTGATGGGCTGCAATTCATGTGTCACTTGGAGAAATTCTGTCACAGTTCAAAACTATTTACTTCAGCCTCTGAATTGCTGTCTGTTGAGGGCCTCTCTGGGTGTGAATTTGGTTCTGGAGAGCTTCATCCTCTACCAGTAAAACTGCTGCGTGACAGACTCACCATGCAAGTGTCTTTATATGGGAACATATTAGTAATGATTTAAAACCAGTGAGCTGTGAAACATGAGGAAATGGAAAAGGATCTGCTTTTTTTTCTTTTTAAATGTAGACATGGAATGTGTTGAGCTGCTTGTTCTTCTATTTTAGTCAGTAAATACCTCTTGATTAATATGTGTCATTTCTTCTGGATCTTCATGGACACATCACGTATCTGTTTTTTTACCTGTTAACATCAGTGATACAGCTATTTAAACAAACCATTTTGTACTAGAAGTGTAGTCTTTAATACAGTTATACATATGGTAATTAATTTATGTGTTAGTTTATCACACAGGATTTGAAAGGTCTTGGATCAAGTACATAAAAATACATAAAATGTGAAGAGGTCCAACAGACTAAAACCTTGTTGACACAAAATACCTGCTCATGTCAAAACTAGGTGCAGTTAATGCAGCCGCAAAGCACTTTTAGATGCAAATCTAGTTCAGGACAAGCTCTGTTAAGTGCTATTTTGTAAATTATCATTAAAGCCACCCACTGTTTCTGGGCTAATGTAAGGACTTGATCTTGCAAACCATTACTCATGTGAAAGGTCTGTATTCACATAAACATCCTCATAAGCACTTGTGAAGAAAATTGGGACCCTTCAGGATGGAAATAATTGTTGATTGAATGATAATAACTACTACTAAGAAAGTCTATGAGCTAGAGAATAATTAAAATGAAAATACAGTTGGCTTCGTATTTTCCATGGAAGTAATGAAATCCAAATAAGAGATAAAACATGGAATTGTGAGAGTGAAATTATGAAGGAGTGAATTCTGGAAGTACAGAAGCACCATCATCTTAACCTGAAAGGCACTAACCTAAAAATGGTGTACTCTGAACTGAACACTTGGAGTTTCTCAGGAAGGAATAATTAACTATTAACATCAAACTCCCTGACTTTTTGGGTGCATCTTCAGCAGTGGTGTGACAGTTTGCTGTGCAGAGTCACACATCTGTGTACAGACAGTGACTGAAATTCGGGAGAGTGGAAGTGGAATTAATACCATTGTCACTGCAATATGAAGGCAATGTTAAATTACCTGCTTTGCTCATAGCTGAGCACCTGACTTCTACAGAGCTCTGGTACCTCTGCAAGGGCCATTTCGTGTGGCCTCTGTCAGTGAAGGAAGTGTCAGCTGTGGCTCTGCTGTTGGAGGACTTACGGAAATTTTGGGTCATTTTCTCCAAGCTCTTCACCTGCTCCCAGAATATGGTAACCAAGAAGCTGTGGATGAAACTTGGGGGACCTGATTTAAATCAGGTTTTAAAAGATAATTCTTTACGCAGCAAACTTCTGAAGCTTGGTGCAAGAGGAGATTGTGGAGCAGGCATTCTCAGCAGGTGGAAAATGAATTATAGGAACTGCTGAACATCATAAAAAAAGTCTGTAAATGGCTGCTGGAATGGCCAGGCAGAGGCATGTTGTCCTGCTTTCTTTGTACAAAAGTTGTCAATGAACTGCAGAAAGTGGGCAGGCCCTCGTGTTCTTTATAAACAGCATCTCCTGCTTGCAGTGTTGCAGGCAAGTTTGGATGAGCCATTTTTTACTATGTTAAGTTAAAACTGCCTTGTTACTACTCTCTTGTGTTTAGGAAAGCTTCCTTAACATATTGTAACTAACATAATATTGGGAAAAAGCCACCCTAATTTTTCCCTGGGAAGTTCAGAATTCAAGTTGGATATTTTCTTTAGATTTTTTTTTTCCTTCCAAATGGATCAGGCATTTTTCTATTTGTTACAATTACTTATTTCTAAGATGTGTCTCAAACACACATGAAAAATAACTGGTTTGCATTTTTCCTGCCAAGTCAAATTCTTCAGGAAGTTACCTGGGGTGTTTTCTACTCCATCGTCATACTAAGCATTTCTGAGACTGAGCACTGTGTGGAGCAGTCCATTTTCTTGAAAGGATGAAGGGTAATGTGACATGATTTTCCAGTGGGTTAAGTAATTTCTCTCTCTCTTTTTCTTTTCTCACTGCTGTTCATTGTGGCCATTTGGGGCCTTGTTTCAGGAGGGTCAGTCTTGCAAGGCAATGGGCGTCCCTTCGACATCCCTTCATCTCCAGTTGATTTTGGTAGGGTGTAAAGGTGCTCTGCACCTCGTGGTGTCTGGCCCCAACACTTCAGCTCTTTCAAAACCTGCAGCACTTTGGCTGTGTCCCAAGTTGTCTGGGTTCTCCCTCCTGGAGGACAATAGTTTTGATTTTAGTAATTTTTGCTTCTTTCTTCTTCAAATGACAATGCCTACTGTTAAATTTCACTGCATTACTGCATAGCTTTTGAGCTACGGTGATCTGCTTTTATGGATAAATTCAGGCTGCTGGCTGTGGTGTTAGAGCTTCTGGGGAGGCTCTTCAAACTCCTGTGCTTTGGGGCTTTGTCACCAGTTGCTGACAAAATGCAGCAGTTTAGCAGAATCTTTGGACATGAGTTTGAAGGGATGGTGCTTCAGAGAAGTGAAGGCTTCATACTCAAAACGGGTCTTTCCCGTTTCCCCCCTCCTTGATTTGCAGATGTGGGTGTCATTTGATGCATCCTGCTGTCATTACAGCTCAACATCCTCTCCTGCTCAAATCTTTAAGGCAACGCGTGAAGAGAGTCCAAATATGAGAGAGAGATGTTCCTCCTTGGGAGATTAGCAAGGAGAATGAACATAAAAATAATGCTTAATTTGTCTTTAAACCTGATTGCATGTTTGCTGAGTATTACTGGCATTTAAAGGGAATTAACTTGGCTGCGTGTAGGAGTTATCAATAAAGTAACTCAGAAATATACTTTGCCTATTTCTATTTCCATTATGCATTGGAATACAATTTTATGCAAGGCTAGTTTAATGAGGAAACAATATTTTAGAAGGTTGTTATTGCAGCCATAAAGGTCAACAGCTTTATTTAAGCTTTATTTATTTATTTTTTTTTTGGGGGGGGGAATAAAGAGAAGGTATTGTGCAAACCTGACTTCTGAAAAAATTTTTTGATGTATTCCTTTTGCCACNAAGGGAATTAACTTGGCTGCGTGTAGGAGTTATCAATAAAGTAACTCAGAAATATACTTTGCCTATTTCTATTTCCATTATGCATTGGAATACAATTTTATGCAAGGCTAGTTTAATGAGGAAACAATATTTTAGAAGGTTTTTATTGCAGCCATAAAGGTCAACAGCTTTATTTAAGCTTTATTTATTTATTTTTTTTTTGGGAGGGGGAATAAAGAGAAGGTATTGTGCAAACCTGACTTCTGAAAAAATTTTTCGATGTATTCCTTTTGCCACACGCCGTGAGATGAGGATATGGTGTTCTCTTGAGCCTTTCCAGGTGGAAATAAGGATATGGTGTTCTCTTGGCCCTTTCCAGGTGGAAAAGCCTGTCCCCCTGAGCGAGCCCTGCAGGAGCAGCGTGCCTGCAATGAGCACCCGTGCGTGCATTTCTTCTGGGAAGCGTCTCCCTGGAGCTCCTGCTCCGAGGACGTGCTGGGGACCGCCCTCAATGCCACCATCAGCTGGAGCGGGGAAGCCACCTGTGGGGTGGGCATACAGACCAGGAAGGTCTTCTGCATGAAGAGCAGCTCTGGCCAGGTCACTCCCAAAAGGTATTTAGAGAAAGCTTGTTAGTGTTTATTGATAAAATACATGACGTATATAGGCATTTTCTGCAAGTGTATGGACTCTGCAGCATTGAAATAATTTCATTTCAGGACTAATTTTCCAGGTACTGCTCCATCACTACTATGTTGTTAACAACTAAAGAAACCAAATATCCAGCCCATTTTAACTTTCCACGTAAATCCAGACAAAAGGCACACTTTCAGTGGTGGAGATTTTTTGCTGTAGCTCCTCTGCTACTCTAATTTACAGTTTTCTGCAAATATTTTCCCTGAAGGACAGGTGTGAGGAAAATATAAAATACATTTGAATATAATGTTCAGCAATGCATTATTAGCAGGGCTCTAATAAAATAGAAAAAGTAAATAGATTTTGTATTATATTTGCACTCCAATAAGGCAGTACCATATGTGTGATCTGTATTGTTCAGCTGGTTTGTGTAACTTCCATAATGTGATAGCAACACAACAAAATTACGTATTCTGCAGTAGAAATATCCTAAATTTTGCTTTGCTTTACTAAATGAGGAAAATAAGTAGCACAGATGTTTTCCTTAATATTGAAAAATCAAGATGTTGCTAATTATTTTTGCACCATTAATGAGTCTAGAGACTTAGAACTGAGTTTCCTTTCTTATTGTAGCTCTCAAAACAGTCCTGTTTGTATGAGCAGACTGTGCTGATTTCAGTAAAGTTAATTAAAATTCTTGAGGTTAATGGGGTTAATTAAATAAAAGGCAAGAAACCTAGTATTCATGTATGTCTCAAATGCATTGATATGCTTGAACTTTACCTAATTAAACATACTGTTTATGGAGCTATATAATGCCTAAAATAGTTGTTTGCCCCCTCCACTTCTGAGGTGGTGTAAGAGGAAATGGAACTGAAGGGGGTAAGTAAACACTTAAGGAGATGAGTCATGGTTTTAAGATTTCTTTTTCTCTTGTAGGAATTAGTGGCATATTCCTCCTTCAAGTGGGATCATATTGGGTTGCATGCGTTAACTAAGTATTGTTGAGTGATCTTTTTAATAGAAATTAATAAGGAGTGAGAAAGAGTAATTCCCTTCCTGTTCACCCACTTGATATGCAAGATCTGCCTGATCCCATAAACTTGTCCCTTTTCTGTTCTTCAAGTCCCTTATATATGAACTGTGTCTTAAACTTTTATTAGAATATGTATGACATGTTTTCCGTGTAGGAGTTAAAAATGAATGAAGAAAATCACAGAGCTCTTCTTACTGTATTACACTTGAAACTATTTTTGTGTTCCTTGGGGGTTGAAAGTTGAGGAATACACCATCAGCCCGTACAGACAGGTGGTTTGAAGGCTGTTGCATATTGTGCTAAAACAGGACTACTTTATAAACATAACTACTCTGTTTCTTTGGTAATAAATATATCTGTTTTACTCCCATGAGCTTTGTGGTTTTGATATCACACACAGAGCTACCTTTAGCCTGTAGTCATCAAGCTGAGCTCCCCATTTTTAAAAAAAATTATTATTCTGTTTTTAATCCTTGAAATGTACTAAATTCAGCTGGGTTGCATGAGTGTGAAGGAGAAGAAAAATAAGGCTTGCTCTGGCCAGGAGCGGTGTCTTTGGTGTGGCAGTGTGCTCACAGCCTTGTGAAAATCTTAGCAATAAAAAATCTTTCTCCATAGTTATAACTTTTCATTTGGTTTTCCCCGTGTTTGGATCCGTAGGTGTCCGGAGTCCGTCCGGCCCGAGGCGCTGCGGCCGTGCCTCCTCCCCTGCAGGCAGGACTGTGTTGTTACACTGTTCAGTGAGTGGACACCCTGTCCCACAGCCTGTCAGCCTGGTAAGCCTTTGAGAAGTCAAAATCTGGGGGGAAAAATTAGGGAATTGGCCTAGAAACATGTGGCAGATGGAGTTCACACCAGTCTAATAATTTTTAGGACATTAATCTGTGTGAGTTTTGCACATGAGGACTCTGGACCTTGACTTTTGAGCTGATGTTCTTGGACAGGTGGGATCCTTGGGAGCAGCTTGGGAGATGTAAATTCTCTCTGCCTGGAAAAAATTCCTTCTGGGTTTCTGCCTTCAGAGTCAGAACTCCAAGGGCCCTGTGCTGTGTGGCTGCCCATGGAATTGCTTACCTATGGAATGTAATTCTCCTGAGCAGCCTGGCTGTACGTACAGGGTTGTGCAAGCACCTCCTGTGCATTGTGGTTTTTCAAGGGCCAAACATCTCTTTAATCTTCTTGGTTAACTTTGAGACACCGGGTGTGCAACCAAGTTTCTCTATAATCATCTAGTGTGGGGTTTTCTGACAAATTGGTGTGTTTCATTAATTGTTCAGATGAAAGTCTGCTCAGTTATCGGAATATTTCATTACTGTTGGTAGTTTCCTTGCCCTTCAAAGATTCTCAGTGGATGCTTTAGCATAGTCCTTGTTAGATTTTACAGGAAAATTAGTTGCTTTCTAAAACAGTGAATCCTGTTTTAATTAGCAATTTATTTTTAGACTTTAAATGAGCTGCCTATGAAGGAGTAGAATAAATTACCTGGTAAATTACTTTGTTTATTAAATAATAGTCTACAATTAAAATGAGAAGAAATTAATTATTTAACCTCCTTGGCAGTGTTATCATTTTAATATAATTCTAAATTAAAACTTCTTAGATGAGGGAGTTTGTTTTTTGCTAAATCTGTTATTGATATGGCCACATTGCAAGGTTCTTTTTTTTTTTTAATTTGCATTGCACAATTAAAACCTCAGCACGATAATGAAATTTCAAAGCCACTATACATACGTGAGTTGTTAGGAGTGTTGTTTTTCTTTTATAGAAAAGTTGTATTTAATGAAAGCAATATACAGATGGTGAATTACTAATCAGATCAAACAGGAACAGGTATTGCTTGGCAGATTTAAAATTAATTGTGTACCAGCATAAGATCAGAACTTAGACAAACATGGAATCACTAAATCAGCTTTACACAGAACTTCACCAGTTGAGCTGTCTGTAGTTTATCTGAGGAAATACATCCGAGTTTACCATCTAACAATAAAAAAGCTGACATTTTCCCTACATTCAAATGTCATCAGACAACTGTCTGTCTTCTGGCAGAAGATTATCTCCTGCCTCAGAAGTGCAGACAGCACTGAACTCAGGGCAGTAACAGATGGATGGACAACATAATTCACAAAGGAAGTGCCACTGAATCCAAGCACCTGTTGGGGAGGCAGGAACAGGGAGGTTGTTGCAAGTTATTGATTCTCTGCCTTTTCAGATACTTAAAGGTGGTAACTGTCTCCTGCAGTCTCTATAATGTATCTGTTTTACCTGGTCTTTGAGGGTGGATTGAAAAAAGAATCAAAGCATCAGTAGGGTGGTTTCAGAATATGAAATGGTCAGAATGAGCAGCAGGTAGATTTTCCTCTGCTTTCCTGGGGGTGAAGGTGGCCTGGAGAGGTAACTGCTTTCAGCATGGATGAGGTGCTCCCTGGTCTGTCAGCACAGATTTAAAACAGGGAGATTAAGAAAAGCAAACAACTAACAATAAATAACATTTTTCATCTCCCTTCTGAAAATAGATGGTGCCTGTAAGTACCTTGTCTCTTCTGGGCATTGGTTGTACGGGAGGAAGGTTAGAAATTTCACAGTTACTTAATTCTCTAAACAAGTTTACATGAAATGTTAGATAGTAGCTGTCCTATTTTCTCCCCATGCCTTAGATCAGGTTTGAAATGAAATGGGGTAAAAGTGCATAAAATGCATGGTGTGCCACAACAAGAAATTCCAATGGCCTCTGCCTTGTGGCAGACAGTCCATGATCTGTCACTTCCAATCCTCATAAACACCCAGCCAGAGCTGGTCAAAGTGAAAGACTCAACAGCTCTTATCTCTACAAAGGTATTTGACATGGCACTGATTTTGGTGCTCAGAAAATCTCAGAAAATTTGTCCTTGTTTTTTGTGTGGGCAGAGTCTTGTGTTGACCAGACTCTGCCTTTCCATCTGGTCAAGAGCAGAGTGTGAAGCTGAATGTTTTCTGTGGAAGCTGGGCCAGGTACAGCACATGTTCCAGGAGTGAAAAGAGATTTTGTCCCTCACCTGAGAATGGTGGTGCAGCTCTCTGAGCCCTGGGCAGGGAAGCCCTGGGGGTGAAAGACAGAGGAAGGAAGGATACAAGATGCAGGGAGGAGTAAGAGTGGGTTGGCAGGGGTTGTATGGCTCTCTGAGGGAGGAGAATGGAGGCTGCTGGTGCAGGGAAGGGGAGTGGAAGCAGAGGTAAGGCACCCCAGAAATTCTCAACAGCATTATCTGAGCTGCAAAGTCAAGGACACAAGTTAAGATGGCCCTTAGATCTTAAGGCTTGACTTTTTTTCAGGAGGGAAAACAGTCATAGCTGTGCTTGAGATCAGTTTGGCTTTAAAAGGGCAGTCCTCCACAGTGCTAGTACTCTGGAAAAATCGGGCTATAGCAATTTTAACTGAAAATACAAAAATTATGCTCATTAACGTTTGTAAGGAATGCTATAGAAAAGCCAGTGAGGAAATTCAATTTTGAAAATGGGGTTTGAGTAAGGTGCAATAAATGTTGAGGATAATTTAGTTTCTTGAGGTGGAGAAAATTACTGTGGGAAGCTCATTTAGATTTGGTCCTGATTAATAGGAAGGAAATGGGTAAGATTCTAATGGTGGTAGATAATTTGAATGAAAATCATCACAAAGTGATAGAGTTCACGATTCTTGGAAGGGAAGGATGGCAATATCAACAAGACATTTGAAAAAGAAAAAGATAGACTTCAACAGACTGTAGGAATTGATATCTGCGCCTCTAGGGAACACGTTCTATGCAGACAGGAGTGCAGAAGACCTGGAAGCTCCAAAAAAGCCTGTCCAGAGGGCTGAAGCCCTACTGGACTGGAATTTCTATCCTGAAACTGTGCTAATAGCAAGCCAGTAGCACTGGGGAGCAAGGGATGTGTAGGTCTGTGTGTGATTTGCAAGCTCAAGGTTCAAACCATGAAGAGAGAACACCACACACATCCAGAGAAGCCCTTTTTTGTCTTACTGTCAGAGTTGTTCAGGATCTTGTTTCCTTTTGCATTGTCATATTGTTTCACAAAGATTAGAAACAAGAAATCAAGAATGCAAACTGAGCTAGGGGATATTAGATAGTGGAAATTGCAGAAATGGATTGAAAATAAGGGGGAACTGGATGAAATGTGCTTTCTGAGAAATGGGAGAAGCACAACATAAGAAATGAGCAGTTGCTGACGTTGTTTCCTGTCTGCAGCCAGGAGAAGAATGGACAAAGGAGTGTTTCCACTGAGTAGCTATTCCCATGTCAGTGAGGTTGTGTGAGTAAGAAGGAAGTAGTAAAGTAATGCCAGAGCATCACATGACTGTCTTATGGGTGAGAAATTAAATCTTAAAGAACTAAAACTCAGTAATACCAAGGCAAACCAAACCAAAACTCTCCCTTCACCTCCACTCCCCCAAAAAGAAAGGTCAAGAAAATTGTAGATTATTCATCCTAACTTCATTATGTAGAAAGCCACAAGAACAAGTTATTGCTCAAGATATAAACATTTCAGATTGTAATAAACTGGCCAGTAAGGATTTATTGAGAACAAATTGTGCCCAATAAATTTAATCTCCTCTTTTTTTGACAGTGTAGCTGTTCTAATTAAGGCAAGTGGTAGATTTTTGACACATTAAACTTTTATCAGGAAGCTGAGGAGCAGTGGCTTAAATTAAATCACTCTTAAATGGGTACTCAGCTGCTTGAAAAATCTCACAGTGGGTATCACAGTGAAAATAGTCTGTCTGTGTCTCCTTTACTGCCTGTTATAGTGTATTCGTACACACTGATAAGATCCTGTGAGCCTTCCCTCCAAGCAGAAGAGTCCCAGCTTTCCTGGGCTCTTCTGTGTGTCAGATGCTCTGCTCCCTAAATAGTCTTTGTGGCCTCTGGCACCTCTGGAGATCCAATGGACTACAAAATGGATGCAAGTCAGCAGTTAGAAATGCTAAAACTCATACTGGGCTTGTCAAATTCCTGGGCATCAAATTCCTGTATGTAAGACCCCTGAGGGGTCACTGTACTGTGCCCTGGGGAGGCTGCAGGTCCTTGGGTGCAGTGTTGTGAGAAAGTGAGCAATGAGAGGGAATTGAATTGGACCTACAGAGGACTGGGATTGCTTAGTTTAGAGAGGGGAAGACTTAGAGTCTTGCAATTTTGTAAAGGTTATGCATTAGGTGACAGGGATAAACTCTTTTCTTCATGTAGTGGACAGAAGATAAACCAGTTTAATTTACAGGAGTGATGGTGTGGACTAGATTTTAAGAAAAGGCTCTTTGTGGGGCTTTACAGGCACCAAACCAGGCATGTGAAAGGAGACTGTAGGAAGCTGTAGAGCTGCCTCAGGTGGTGGCTGTGGAAGAAGCAGGAGTGGGATCTCTGTGGAAGTGCTCTTCCTGCCCCAGGGCAGCAGCCATGGTGAGCAGCCTTCTCCTGCCAGGGCCAGTGTCCCTTTGCAGTGGTCTCACATCTGCCAGTGAAGGCTTGTATGACTTGGTATTTTTAAAGCCAACGTTTTTCTTGGCTCTGTGCTTGTACTTTGTGTTCATGGTGTAACTTCTAAGTTTTCCTTTTGCTCTACTTCATTGTAATTTTGCTGCTGCAGCTTTGCCCATATTATGAGCTGGAAAAGTAATACTCGTAGTGGGCTTGTTGGCACACTGCTTTCCTCTTTCAGACCAATTTGATAAAGTCCACTATTTAAAGATGTTTACATGGTCTGTAATCCTTTAAGGAGTTTTCCTGAGATCCCTTTTTACTTTTCTAGCACCTGATTTTGAAGTGTGAATCAGTGCCCAGAGAAGTACAAATGCCATACACAGTGGCTAAACCAGCTCTCAGTTTGCACTTACACAGCCAAGGATTGTGTTTGCTTTAGCTGTAGAGATAAATAGATAAATCTTGTTCTTGTCTTTCCTGCTGCATTCTGCACCATGGATTTTGTGGACTGTGTTTCTAGATGGATTGATCTTGCATCAACTCAGGTTAAGTAGAGAGTTAGCCTCTGTTGGTTGCAATGGTTTTCCTATCAGGAAGTTATCATCTCTAATTTCTAGAGCCATAAAGATGGGTTACTGGTAGCAGCCTGAGACCACCTGAATGTGTTCTCAGAAACAAAACCTTCTATTATGACAGTTTATTTCTTTGGTTTTATTCTTTTCCCTGGTTAAGGTGTTTATTTTCTTGTTTATTTATTTTTTTACTTGATTTGGTGTTCTGTTAAACAGACATTTTTTGATGCATCTGTTGGGCTGTTGATTTATCAACCTTCCAGCAGCTGTCCTGCTGAACTACGGGTAATTTCAAAGGAAGAAATGTTACCGAGTGCTCACAGTTTCAAAATACAAATGAAACACGGGGCATGTTTCTAACCAAGGCAGCTAAATCACTACCTTGGGGTGCCAACTGTGTCTGAAAGACACCTTCTTTCTTTGCTTTCCAGGCAATGCCACTGCAGTTAAGCAGTCCCGGTACAGGATTATCCTTCAGGATTCTGCCAGTGGGGGACAGGCGTGTCCGGACACCCTGTATGAGGAAAGAGAATGTGAAGATGTTCCCATCTGTCCAGTGTACAGGTAACAACTGTTAGCTTGGAATAAGTCTCTAGTGGGTGTCCACTTCTCCAGAAGGGACTCTTGTCCCGCACAATTTTCACCAGAAAATTACATAATGTTGGAAAATGCAGAGTTTGAAACAAATAATGTACCTTGCAAGATGTGTGAAAGTAGAGTTCAGACTGGAGATCTGAGTAGATCTGGCATCATCAGAACAAGCACCAACAGACACAGCTCCTAGAAGTGATAACCTCAGGGTCTGATGTGTGTAAGGAAGCTGTTACTGGGATCTCCCCCCTCATCATGTCTAAAAATCAATGTAAGCTATTTTGGGACCACAAGCCCTAGAGTGCCTTTATCATAATTGCATTCTTATTGCAGAAACTCTTTTCTTTTCCCCTGGTACTCTCACTCCAGTGAATAGTACACACTTACAAAGTTCTGATTAGACAAATAATACAATAGAGCAGTTACTCACTGCTCTTCATTAAGATTCTGTGGCCCATCTGTTGTGCACTATTAGTACATAGAAAAGCCTTATATCTTTGCATATGAATCTCCAGCCTGCACATCCCACGGGAGGTGGTCCTGGAACAGAGGGTGGAGCTGAAGGTGGTGCCAGGCAGGGGGCACAATGCTCTGCTGTGCCTGGTGCCATGGAAAGCCTCTTCCCAGTGTTCCTGGCTGGCACACCTGTGAGCATGGAAAGCAGGCTGGGGACAACGTCAGTTGTATGAGAACAGGAGGAGAGCTTGGTGACAAAGCCCACTGGAGCCATTTCCTGTGTATCTTACGTCACTTTGAACCATGCCCTGCAAAAATGGGAAAGGGGAGCACTGTTGGAGGAGTATGTGGCTCCCTAGAAGCCGAACCTGGCATCTGAATTTCAGTTCCCAGCGCTTATTTCAGGAGTAATTACAGCTTTGCGACTCCAAAGTCCCCACAGCGTCTTATGATTCGTAACGAGAGTATAAATGTGCCTGGGTTTGTGTTCCCTGTCTGCCAGTTGTAACCACCTCCCTGTGTGCTGTTCCTGCTGCAGGTGGAAGAGCCACCGCTGGAGCCCCTGTGTGCTGGTGCCAGAGCCGGTGAGACAGAGCCTGCCAGGGCAGAGCGAGGCGTGTGGGCACGGCCTGCAGTCCAGGGGTAAGGCTCCATCCACCCCACAGCATTTGAGGTGCTGGATGTGGCATTTAAGTAGGGTCTTTGCTCTGTTGCAGTAGATAATTTGGAAACTAACTGAAGTACTTTATAAAATAAAGTGTTTTGGGAGCTGCATCCATTATACGGTTGTTCTGCTGTGCTGGGCTTTGAAGTACCACTAACACAATATTTTGGAATATAGGAGGAGATCTGTGCTTGGTGTTCAAATATCTTAACCTGCTCTTCTGCCTGAAGCTGAAGCGTGTGAGCTTTAAATGAATTATCTATAGGCCTTTATGAAGTAATCCATTCTTTGTGCTAAAAAAGGAAAGGATAATTTCCTCATGATTTTGAATTTTACTAATTATTTGCCTGAGGCCTGATTTTCATTAAGACTGTTGAAGAAGTTCAGCGTGAGTAAAGGGTTTGGGCTTCTGCCCTTGGCATAATTAAGCACTTAGAAATTAGTGGTCCCATTGTCTGAACAGAAGTGTTGAGGAGAATGTCACAGTTCAGAGTATGCATCAGAGTCTGTGGTGGTGCCTGCAGATGGCTGGAGATGTGGCTGTTATCTGTCTCCTGGGAAATACAATGAAACCTTTTACAAAAGGTTATTTTTATTGAAAAAAAATTGCTATACAGGTATGCTAACTGAGGAAACTTGACATAATAATTTACTCCTTCACAAAGCTAGAAGCTATTCTTTAAAGATGAAATGAATTTCTTATATAATCTGGAAACAAAGGGAAAGAAAGAAAAGCCCTGACAGTATGTGGGATGTATCTGAAAGAAGAAATGTGTTTTAAACTGAAACTCAAAGGAGTAAATATCTTTAACTAGGTTTTGACCACAAACCTTTCCACAAGGTTTTCAAATCTGTAAATTGTATTGTTCAGTCTCTGTGTGAAGGGATGGTAATCTTTATGTTCTACTAGGTGCATGAACTTTGTGTTAATCTTACTCTGGCAGAATTAGAGGTATAATAGAAGAGTATCACACTTGCTTTTACTCTGTGGAGAGCCCTCCAATAATTACCTAGGCTATGTGCTGTTCTAGGGTAATTGTGAAAAACATACCTTGGTGGGTTTCAGCAAAAATCGTTTCAGTGCCACGTTCGCTTTTTGTGATTAACTGTGGCTTTTGTAACAGCTTCGGTTTTCATAGTTACATGTAGTGATAGAACCACTCTGCTGGGTATTATTGAAGATGAGTGGGGTCTCAGGAAAATGAGATCTCAGATGAAACCCATGGAAGAAGATTTTTAAAGATATTTTATATGAACAAGGGGAGTGATATCCCCAAAGAGATCAAACCAAGCTCCTAACTCTGACCATACTGTGTCTGGAAAAGAATCTGCTGGGTTTTCAGCAATTCTGTATCTTACCTGTAGAAGTGTTTAGTAAGGGAAACTTCCATAAAGGTTTTGTTAATACCTCTCTTTGCTGCTGCTTGCACTCCTCAGGAGAGTGCAGAGGTGCTCTGTGCTGTCAGGGAGCAGCCCTTTAGCCAAGGGAGATGTTTGCTTACATGCCTTGCAGGGGTTCTTCAGCTTCTAAACCTTGACACTGGGGGATTTCTGATCCTGTCATTCTTCACTGGGAAGGGGGTTTTGGATATACTTTTGAACTACTGTGTGAGATGGGGCTGGGGATTTGGGCTTGTTCAGTCTGGAGGAGTGTCTAGTGTGGAGTTCACAGATGAGATGGAGCCACAATTCCCAGAGGTGCAGAGTGAAATAACAGAAGGTAAATCATAGGCTGGAGTGAGAGAAACTCCCAGGTTGCCCAGAGAGACTGTAGATTCCTTGGAGATACTGAACAGTCAGCAAAAAAAGGTCTTGAGCAGCCTTTTCTAACTTTGAGGTCAATCCTGCTTAGAGCGGGGACTGGATCTTAAGAGGTCCCCTCCATCCCAAATTACCTTGTATGATACTGTGAGTCTGTGGGTGTTTTCAGGGGAATCTGTGCCATCAGTGGAAGAATCCCAGGTGTGAGAGATAAATGATGCCTTCCTGCAATATTCAGGCATCTGTGAATGAGCTTGCATTCGAGGCATCACCACCACTCCACACAGTAATTGCCTTACATAATGTGCAGCATCTTTAGCCAGTATGGGCTTCTTCTCCAAAGAGTATTCATATGAATTTGTCTGGTTCCTTTTTTACCATGTGACAGTAATTACCCTTTTACCTCTGAAGATAATCAGTCCCGCTGTTCCTTGGAGCATCTATTTTTTAAATTCTTTTTTTCTCTCTGTACCCTGACTGTCATGTAAAAAAGAGGATTTTAGTTTTCAGTGACTGTCATATCTAGCCAATTATATAAGAACATTGAATTCATATAAATTATTTCTAAAGAAAAACAGTATGTGTTTATGTGTACCTATTTAGGACAATGACTGTGCTGAGGGAAAATGAGGTCTGAAATGACTTTCAAGCTCCATTCTTTCTCTTGGGCTAGATTCTGAGATAGATACTCAGAGATCCTGTTCCATGAGTGTTTTCACTGAGATTGCATGTAAATGTACTGTGTAATATGCAGAAGGTATCAGAGTTTGTCTGTGAATAATAAGCAGAATAGCCAGATGACAGCTGTCTGAAGCTGCAGTTTTTATGGTTTTATCTTGGAAAGATATTACACTAATTACAGTAGCCTTTCATTTTTCACATCAGCTTCAGTGGACTAACTTACTCTGCAAGCAGTCCTATAGGAAAGGGAAACGTAGCCTTTAGAACTAATAAATATGGTTGTTATTTAAACTTAATTGAGGCATGATTGGCAAAAAACCCCCAAGACAGGGCACTCAAGTAAAACAGGGTGGGGATGTTGCTGTTGCTTGACAGTTACACAAGACAACATTGCTAACAGTAAATGAGGAGCTTTGAAAACTTTCGTGTTGCTGTACAGCTGTCATTTGCCTCTGCCAGGGACTAATTTACTGGAAGGTGTCAAGACTGTGAGAAAAGGCCCTGCATAGGGGTGAGGGTGATCCCAAGCACAAACACAGGCTGGGGGAAGAATGGATTGAGAGCAGCCCTGGGAAGAAGGCCGTGGGAGTGTTGGTTGATGAGAAGCTCAGCGTGAGCTGGCAACGCGCACTTGAAGCCCGGGCTGCCAGCCTCGTCCTGGGCTGCATCCAAAGCAGGGTGGGCAGCAGGAGAGGGAGGGGATCCTGCCCCTCTGCCCTGCTCTGGTGAGACCCCACCTGCTGCTCTGCATCCAGCTCTGTGGGCCTTAACATAAGAAGGATGTGGACCTGTTGGAGCAGGTCCAGGGGAAATCACAGAGATGCTCAGAAGGCTGAAGCCCCACTGTTGTGGAGGTAGGATGAGAGAGTTGGGGTTATTCAGCCTGGAGCAGAGAAGGCTCCAGGGGGATGTTGGAGCCCCTTGCAGTGCCCTGAAGGGGGTTTGAGAGAGCTGGAGAGGGCATGGAGTGATAGGGCAAGGCGAATTGGCTTTAAAGTGATGAAAAGTAGAGTTGGAAGACAGACTTAACTGTGAGGGTGGTGAGGCCCTGGCAGAGGTTTCTCAGAGAAGTTGTGGATGCCCCCATCTCTGCAAGTGTTCAGGGCCAGGCTGGATGGGGCTTGGAGCAACCTGGGATAGTGGAAGGTGTCCCTGCCCATGGCAGGGAGATCAGAAGGAGATGAGCTGGATGGTTTCCAATTCAGACCATTCCATGATTTCATGAGAATCACTTCTTCTGCAGGGTCACTTTGGTGGCTTTCCTGCTCTCAGATGTTTGTGATGGAGGATCCTTCAGGAATGACCTCTCCTTTCAGTGCTGACATGAAGAGCCACCTGGGACATACACAGTTTTTGGGGAAAAAATGTGTTGCTCGTTACAAGGGATTGTTAAGGTTTAATTAGTGGATGGAAAGCCTGTTTTAAGCAAACGTCTTTGAAGGCTGCTTCAAACGCCATTGGTAGTGTAAATAGACAGGTATTAAAGACCAGACGGGTCTAATGAGGCTCTGCTTTAAAACCTGGTCCTGGAAATACACTGACAACATGATTATAAAAACACGAGTTGCTTTGCAAAAGCAAGGAGAAGCTGCAGCAATGGAAAATGCCGTGTCTTATTTCTCCCACTCCTGCCACTTTGCTTTGATTCATTTGGACGATTTGACCATATTTCCCCCTGTTAATGAGACAGTAAGTCCTTCTCAGAGCTGTAGCTACCCATCACAAGAATACAGAAATGCTGTGACCCAGAGCAGGAAATATTTTTAGAGATAGTTTATTGATTTATGTACAGGAAAACAACAATGCAGACTCACCAATGCAGCAATAAGAAGCTACTCCTTTGCTTTGGAGAACAAAGAGTCTCACCAGAGGGCACGGGGTGGATCGATCCTGGACAGCCCCAGTGAGCATCTCAGTGGTGTATTTCTTTTGGTTGTTGTGCTGTCAGACCACACAGGATGTATTTCCTTTCCTGCTTCAGCTGGGTTGTAAATTCACACCACATGGACTTTGCTAAGATGGTTAGTGTTAAATATAATCTGTTACAGTTGAAAAGTTGATGTATGAATTGACAGTGAAAACGTTGGAGGCAGGCAGCACCAGACTCGAGCAATTCAAGGTTCCTGTCTCCTTCATTGTAGGTTTCTGGCTCTTGCTCTGGAGCTTTTTGATAGCTGTAGGGGCATTGCAGACAAGACTGGTTTTAGACTGATTCAGACCGAGAGCTATCATCATAAGAAAACAAAGGTAACAATCTTCTATCTAAGTTTCCTGAGTGGGTCTAAATGCAGTGATAGTTCCAGTGAAATCTTATATAAAATATAGGCAGTACTGTGATCACAAGCCTAATAGTGACCAAGTTAATGCATCATATTAAGCAAGATGAAAGGATGAGTTTAGATATAGCCTGTTTAGATTGCATCTACACAAATATTTCAAGCAGGTGTCCTTTATCTGTATTATCTCGTGTATTATCCATCAGTAACCCAGTAATGGCCATGTACACTGTTGTTGTTTCTCCTGCAATTATTTTATGGTAACCTCTTTATAATGAGATGTGCCATCAAAAAAGCATCAGTGCTGCCATATTTTTTTTTGCTCATAAGTCACCCAACAGTTCTTATTCCCTGTTTGTTTTGTAGGTAGTTAATATAACTGCTGATCAGCTAAATTAACACATCATTGTGATTTGAGTTGCAGAATGCTTTTTGCACAGAATTACCAGTTTCAGGAGGTACATATTAGAATCCTGTGACAATTTACAGGCTGAAGGCAATGTGCTAACCTGAAGTTTACAAGAAATGCAATTGTGATAGTAAACGTGGTAGAGACTCGACTGTTCAGTTCGCTGGTGATGTTTTCTGAGCAGGGCTCTGTGGTGCAGTCCTGTGTCAATTTGTCCAGCTGACAGCAGCTCACCTGTCATTAGCAGCTCCCTCCAGCATTAGGGAGGAGGTAGGACAGGTAGGACAATGGCACCTTGAGCCTTATTCTGAGTGATGCTGGGTGTTCATTAGCTGGTCAGTGTTTTTTCTGGTGGTTCTAGTCCAGGCTGTAGCAGGCGGTTGCAGGGACACAAACGAGCACAGTGAGCTGAACTTGACTGGTCTCAGCCAGAGTCCTGGTCTGGAAGACACCTACCTGGCAGCTAGTGGCACTGGGAGCAAATAATTGAGGGGGAAAGCAATTAGCCAGGTAAGACAGGAGCTGAGTCGTGTCTGTGATCTGTTTGAAAAGAAAGTTTGTGAAGCAGAGTTTGTCTAGGACGGCACTGAGGTTCGGGAAGGAGATTGCCTTTCCAGGATGAAGAGCCTCTGTCTGTTTACCAGCCATGTCTGCCCAGGGCTCCACCAACACTTTACAGATATAATTCCTCTAAATTATACTGCAAATTCCCAAAGGATGTGTTGTATTGTTATCCTCTTGTTGCTGATACTGCAATTTTAGCTTATAAACATGTGGAGAGTAGTAAGGTGGTAAGAAACAACCAAACCAGAATTGATTCACTGTTACTGTTTTTGATAATCTGATTTCTTTCCTTGACAAGGCAGTGGGCTGGAGGTCAGGCAATAAGGTAAGTGGAAAGCAGCACAGATAATATTCTCTTGACTTCAGGAAGACATTGAGTCCAGTCCCACGTGACAGTCTTCCATGTGCAGTAAGAGAGTATGACCTAGAGAAATGCAGGGTGAGTTGCTTGTGCAACTTGTTGAAAAGACCTATTCCAAGCTCTGTTATCAGCCATTTGCTGTCAGCCAGGAAGGCTGTTTCAGATGGTTTCTGATCAGATCCTGACAGCTTCCCACAGGGCACACGCAGCCCGGACTGTCATCAGTGCTATCACTAACAGTCTGGGTGATGAACTAGAGAGCACATCTGTAACACATCTGGGTAACTGCAAATCGTGAGTACTTTGAAGGGCAGACCAAAAATACGTGTTGGATAAATCTGAGCCTGCTCTGAAATCAGAAAAGTGAAATTTTCATTAAAGAAAGAAAAAGTCAAATGCAGCACTTGCACTGTAGAAAGGTGGGCAGCAGTGCTGTAGGGGAAAGTCTGGAATTCAGTCTTGCATGAGTGGGATTATCCTGTTGGAAAAAAACACCCATCGTAAAATCGTGTTTTGCTTACATTTTCCTTCTCATCTCCAAGTTCCTGGAATTTCTTCTTCTGTTTCATAAAACAGACTTGATTCAACAGGCAATCCTCCCTTTTATTTTTGTTCCATAACACCTTCTGCCACTATAAGTAACAACAAACAATTGAGGTCAGATAAAAACACCAAAACTTTCTCGAGTAATTCCAGTTCCTGGTTTGCCAATAGATTCAGAAAAGATTAGGAGCCTTTTTTTTTCAAAATACCCAAATTTCATTAACAGAAAGAAATTAAGTATTTAGAAGTCTACCTCTGGTGAATAGCACTGAACAAATTAAAATCTCTTGAGTTTAATGAAACTTTACCCTTGGTTTTGCATTTGAAACTAATCTTCATTCTTGGTGAGCTGTGTATATCTGCACACAGGAGATGGAGAGAATGATCACTGCAGTATGGATGTGGGATTGCATGAGTCCAGATTGCTTGTGTCAGATTTCTATCAGTTTACCTATTAGCTTTGATCTTTGAATTACTTCCCAAAGTCTGATTTTAACTGTAGATTTGATAGTAAATTTGCTTCATGCAAAAACGTGTGACAGTGTTTCACAAAGGGGGACAGATAGAAGAGGAGACAAAAATGCCATACTAATGTCATGCATGCATGTATGTATGCATTCTTAGCCTTCCCTGCACCAGTGGCATGAGGAAGATATCCTCTCCCAGAGAGATGTTCCATGGGATTAATTTCAGTTTTGTAGCATTAGAGTTGACTGGGAGCAGGAGGGGAGGGTACAGATGAAGCTATGTGAGATATGGTGGATCAATCTGTCTGAGCATTTCAGCTGCCTTTGATATTCCTGCAGTTTAATTTATGAGAAATAAAATCATCTGCTTGCATAGAAATCATCCTGGGCCAATTTCTTAAAACCTGGTGCTGTAGCAGTGGTGTCTATGCAAATGTGCATGGCTGGAATCTGCAGCTGGGCACTGCAGTGGGGCATGGAAATTTGTCCTCATATTGTATTACATCCCACTGATCTTGCAGGTAATGTGTTCCCCTAGACCAATTTTTCTTTCTTTGGGTGTGAGTTGATAGGACAAGGGGAAGAAAGATTGATACTGGTTTGCCAGTGACAGGTTGTTCACAGAAGAGTGATGGTGGACTGCCCTCCTGTTTTTAATGGGGGATGTCAGCAGGCATCAGAGGACACTTAAAACTATATTTCAGCCTGGGTCTGCCCAGCTTCCACCTCAGGTAGAGATGCTCTAAGAGTATTTCATAGGCAGGAGGAGAATTGGCATGACATTACTTTATAGACGTGAACTAATAGCAGGAGAGACTCCGAGTCATTTCTGTCACTGTAGCCTTATGCCAGCAACATAAAAATTGAGGAGACTCTTAGAGAATTTGTCCTGACAGCAATCTACAGTGCAGCATTTTATCCAAAGGCAACTCAATGATCTGTAGACTTCCTGTAAAATAAAGATGATGAAGACTGCATTGGATAAAGTACATGTATTTGATTGCCTTCAAAACCAGGACAGTATATTCCACTCTGTAGGAGGGAATAAGCAGGCTCTCTAGCTGAACTGTATACTGTTCTCATCTGAGAAACAAAACAAAGATCAGCATCTTAGTGCCACACACAGCATTTGTTTTCTGGGGGAAAGGAACAAAAAGCCTTAATCAAGTAGAAGAGTCTTTTGAAGGCAGAAGGCTCGGACACTGGAAATGCACGCTGAGGGCATGTACCAATAGAGGGATTGTTAAAAGATCAAAATAATGAGAAATAAAGCAGAGGGACATCAAAGCTTGCCAGGCTATGTATTTCTGCCTTGATTAGGAGGAAGGAGGGAAGAAGGGGGGGGGAAAGGGTTTTAAATCAATAGGAAGTGGCTGGGTCACCTCAGACAGCGCCATCCAAATGTGTACAATTTACAGGAATTGCTGGAGCATCTCGATCATAAAAGTCCCACAGGATCTGACAGTGCTCACACCATATTTAACAGGCACAGAGGGAGAGAGTCGAGATCATCTTATCTGAAGGAAATTCCTTTTTTAAATGTAAGGGTAGATGGATTTTCATTTTGTCTTTCATCCCTCTGATTAAGTTCGGCTCTCTTTGGTCCTCCCAAGATTTCTTTTATCTAGTGTGGAGTCTGTATGATCTAAGCAACTATCGTTGGTGAAAGTCGTTTTTGGGGTCCTTTTTTAAATGATGGATTGTCATTAAACAGAGTGTAGTAGATGAAAGAAGTCCAAGAAGAACCAAACTGTGCCGAGACTTACTCAGGAGGATGAAAGGCATAATGAGAGACATAATGAAGAGCAATCTCTCCCTCAAACTGGAGACAGGCCCTTCCAATTATGACTTGTTTTTACCACTAGCTTCCAGTGATTTTAAAATCCTAGTTATGAGCAGCTGATTCAGGCTTTGCACACAAATCCTGAGAAATTTGTATCCTGTGAACTGTAGGCCTGGGTGGTGACACGTCATGGTTTGTGCAGAGGATGCTACAGACTGGAACAGGAATCTCTTCTGTGGCCATAGGATGGTTGTAAGCAGATCTGCTCACACACTCTTGTGTGCTCTTTATCAGAAATACAGGAGCCATTTCATCCTAAAACTCTTGTTTTCTTCACTTAGAGCCTGAAACAGGAGGGTTTCTAATCCTTAATATTTTAAATGAGCTCATGTAACTGTTGCTGGTTTTTAGCCCCTCTGTGTGTCTGGCATACCTCAGTTCGATGGGGTAACCCTGCTGTGAGTGAACTATTCTAGTTTCTTGATGATTTTTAATTTAATTGAATCATCCTTTGTTCTTGAGGCATTTGTGTCCTGGTTGGTCTCCTTTTTGTTTGCTGTTCTATATAACACTTTCCCATCCCTCTTGTTCACCTCTCCATGTGCAGGCAGGCTCATTCAGTACTGATTTATATCTACTTTTGCTTTTATAAAATTTTAATTTCCTGCATGTCACAGTTGGGCTGTTTACAACTCCAAAGACAATTCATGCCAAAACTACTGTGGTTCATAGGGAAATTGTTAAAAATTCATCTGAGCTGAGCAGGATAAGATCCAGGTCCTCTTGAAAATGGCCTTAAGGAGGACTTTTCTTCAAATAGACATTTTAAATAGGAAAGCTCGAAGCATGACCAAAAATAAGCAGGTTTATTAAAAAGCTTATATACTGTAGCAAGTTTATTAAAACACTTTTATACTATTAGTTGTCAGGAAAACACTGGAGATGTTACTCTCATGGTCTTTACCCAAATAACCTCTTTCTTGTCCATAATGATCTCAGTCAAGTGGATTATCAGCTTGTGAGACATTCCAGAGCCATTAAATGGAAGGATGAAGACCAGTTGTTTTTTCTTACAGTATGGTAGTACCAAAGGGGTTTAATTTGACAAATAGACAATTGAATAGAATATTGAGAATAGTTCTGGGTTGAAATGCTGATCCTGCTTAAATCAGTGAAACATTCAAGGACTCTGTCAATTGTTTGGACTTCCTCCTCTCACCGCCTGGAAAAAAAAAAACAGAACAACAAACCCAAACAAGCAAACAACCTCCCCCTGCCCAGAAAAAAAACCTAAACAAAAAACCAAACCAACAAACAGAAAAACAAATCAACAAACATACCCAGCTGTTGGTGAAAGGAAAATGGAGATGTTGAAAGGAATGCAGAGTTTGATTTATAGCATATATTGTTCATTGTCAGACTCCTAAGGTTTGACCTGTCTGGGGAATTTCCTTCAGAGAAACTTGATAAAAGTTGCAGTTTGTGTTTTCCCTTTTTCTGCATTACTTAGAAAGCCCTTCTTAATGGAAATTACTGAGTCAAGTTTTGTTCAATAATTAAGAACTAATACTCAACATGAATATTAGCATCCCAAATGGCAGAGCTCATCAGTATGGCTTACTGTAAATATTCAAGCACAAGATATTTTTAAGCAGTGACATGCCACAAAAGTGTAAAAGGAATCCTGATGTCATGTTTGTTGACTCAGAATTTGTAGATTAATGTTACTCTGATTGCTTTATGTCTGCAGTAGAGGTCTTAGACATGAGTTTTCAATTTCAGAATAAATGAATAACCTTGACTCGAACTGTCTTTCAAAATTCCCAGCATCTCTGTTTCAAACAGGTGCACTGAAGTGACAGAAGAGTAACTGGAAGTGACAGGGGTGCTTATGAAGTGCTCACACTTGTGAGAATACAGCAGGTGCCTGGGAGCTGGTCAATATTACATTTGCTTTGGGTGTCCAGTGGTGCTCTTTTCTGCTGGCACTGTTTCTAAATATGTTCAGAAATATTAGAAGTGCTGAGTGGTGTATTTAGCCCTTTCTAAACCAAGTCTGATCACTGCAGTAGTAATACTTCCAAACATTTTTCCTGTTGGAAACAACCCTTCTCCACTTCCCTTATCGTCATTGATTTCCTTCTGAAAAGACTCAGGAGAAGATTTCGTCTTCTTTATTTATGATAAATCAAGTGAAACTTCATCCAAAAAATTGGAATTCCCTTGGAATAAAATTACTACACAAGAAAAAGCCATCTCTATACCTTGATGGCAATAGATAGTAATGAAAAATATGTCACCTTCTAACAAAGATTTTTCTAAAGTCAATTTTTTTGCTGGCAGCTGCTGGTTTTGCCAGGCGCGTGCATCATTTATTAAAGGATTGCTGATATTGGCTTTGTGAAATAAGGAAAGTTTTGAATAATATATTCTGGTATTTGATGGAGTTCTCCTGAAGTAGGGTATTTTGTAGTGTTAAATTTGGATCTTGGATGTGAAGCCTTGTAGCAAATGTTACATTTTACTGCTTTTCTGATCAATTCCGGTCAGTACTATTGTTTCTTTTTGACAGTTCACTGAAGTTTCAGCCCTGCACTCATACATTTGTTTTCTGTGATGTGTCCCAAGGTGATTGAAATTTCTCCGAGTTATCTCTTTTGTACTGTCTTTTGGATATCAACTTTCTGTATCTTAGTTTTAATCCTGCTCTTTGTGTAGGCAGAGGAGCTGCCTGAACTCGAGGCAGGCAGTGTGAGGGGATCTTACCAACCTATTAAAATGTAATAGGCTTGTCCAAGGCCATCTACTTCAGCATCCATTTCACTCAGGGTGATGGAGCTCAGCCCATCCTCGGGGGGTGTGGGACGTGCCAGGGCAGCGCTCGCGGCCGAGGGGTCAGAGCACGTGGCCTTCCACAGGCACTGCCCTCGCTGACCACGGGCCTTCGCTGCTGCTTAGTTATTCCGTGTGCTCCTGGAGGGCATCTTAGTAACAGGCACTTAGAGCATTGGAGGAAATCAAGCGTAAAGGGGCCTGCAGAAGCGAGCAGCTACTGCAGACTGAGCTCTTGAGAGCGTTTGGGCTCTCTGTTTCTCTCTTCAATTGCAATTATCTCTTCTGTTGCATTTTAACCCCCGGAACACGCAGGGCGGTCGCAGACATTCCCTGCTCAGGGCACGGTGGGGGATTTGTGGGACAAGTCAGAACTGCCCTGTTGGTGAGAAGTTGCTTTGCTCAGTAGATGCTTTTTCAGTACCTTTTTGAAATGTTTGGTTAGTGTAACACATCAGAAGCAGTGCAGAGCTCAGTCCTGTGAGATTGGATGGGTTTTGTGCCACGTTGCTGATGTAGTTGCGTGTAAGCAAACCTCCAAACAAACAGGGGCAAAAATGTGCTTCAAAATAAATAGATATCTTCAATGCCTGCTTTCATGGAGTATAAATTTTCCTGTAATCTAAGCACATCTGCTCGTAATAATTAACTTGTGTGGTGTGCGAAAAGAAGAGCTCCATCAGCTCTATGGCATGGCGAGATGGATTGCTTCCTCTCTGTTCATCATAATGATTAATTGTAGCATTTATGGGAAGATGGCTGCTTTTTATTAATTTTTGGGTTTAGATTATGTATCTGGCCCCTTTTTTAAGCTTATTTAAATGTTAATATTCTGCAAATCTGATATAAAAGTATAAACTTCGTAATTTTAAATGCTTTGATGAGAAACAGGGCAAAATGTGTCTGCTCAAATTGTCTTATCTGAAGCCTTTCAAAGATGCCTGTCTTTCCTAGTGAGATGAATTTCACAGGTAAATGTAAATACTGGAGGCAACCATGAAAGAAATTTAGAAGGATTATGGAGTTTCATTTGACCCTAATTGCTGGTGTTTCCAAGGGGCAGACTTAATAATAATGAAACATATTAGCAATTTGCAGTTGGTTCTGTGGTTTTGCAAGTGTTACATTTTTACTATGAATGAAATAATCACCTAATGTGTTTCCAGAAGTTAAATGCACTTAGTTCTTGGGCTGTATTTGAATAAAATTTGATTATATGCTTTGTGGAATGTAAATGTTCAGGCTTGCAGTGGAATAAGTGATGGGTACATGAGTAGAGCTGTCAAATAGGTTGATGAGGGGAGCCCAATGATCCTGTTGTATTTCCTCCCAGTGCAATCATCATCATCTTCCATTAGTTGCAAACGAGTTAATGTGTTCCACAGATGGAATTCAGCCACAGGTTTTTATTGGTGTTGAGTTTGCACAGTCAGAATGGTGGAAGCAAAAGAAATGATGTGTGGAGAGCCTTTACTGAGAAGAAGTCTGAAACTTGGGTAAAGTTGCAGGAGGAATGAACAGAATTTAGCTTACTGTTTAAAAATCTTTCTGGGTTGCTCAAATCATATTGATTAAATGATAAACAAAGTAGTTTCATGAAATCTCAGTCACTGGCATAAACACCCTGATTGAATTATGCTGCAAGCAGAACACTATAAGGGAAAATGTCTTTACCAGTTACCGTTATATCTTTTTTTTTTTTTTAGGATTTCTTATTAAAAATTTCATCTCAGGGTCTTCTCAGAAGATAAACTAGACTCAACAAAGAAGCTAATGCAAAAATAAGCTATTGCAGTGGCATCAATGAACAGATACAATAAGCAAATAAGCAATTTGCAGATAGAGAGTCAACATCCCATGAAATGTTTATAAAGGTAATATTTAAGATCTCATAAAATCAAATTGTATTCAGATACAATAACAAAAGTCAGTAATAAAACAGTGGTGAATCAGTCCCAGAAATTATCATGAAGCAAAAGGCTCTATTCCATTTCAGAGGTTTTCTTTAGTGCTAAGCATTCTATATGTTTTTATGTCAACTCCACCCAATCTTTGCTTACCCAGTTACTCCTGGTTAGAGCGTGCACATCCGAATCAAACTGCTGGAGGCGTGTGCTTTTTGATGCAATATAATTTAATTACTAAGGAAGTCATTTAGGATTCACGGTGCTGAGCATTTTTAGGATTTTTGTCCTCAAGGAAGCAGACTATTCTAAAATAAGGCCATTCTTTTTGTTTTGCTGTGTCCATCAATCTACTACAGAAAGTTGATGTATTTAACTTTTATCTCTTTTTGGTATAGCTGTCCCTGCTGGATGATTATTTGCTCCAACATTTTTGTGCAAGTTATTCTGAAAAGTGTTGTTTAGTACTGGTAGCAGGTGACTGCTGTTTGCTGTTTATTCAGAGTTTTTTTAGGTGTAGCAGATTTTGGGTTGGTAAAGAATAATTTGATTTTGGGAGGTGATTCCATATACCATGTTTGTTTGAGATTGTTGCTAAAGACTCCCACTGTAATGGAAAATGTATTAAACTGCATTTTAGGCATAAGTGATGAAAAGGTAGATAAGCATTTAAAACATTAGAGAGTTAAACTTTTCCTTCCTTCTTCACTATCTTTGCTCATCCTTTTGCTATGAGAGAACTGCCAGTATTGCACTTTTAACTTAGATGTAACCTGTGTCCCTACTTCCAGTGAACACTTATGTTTTTTAGAATAATTTCATGTAACAATGTGAAATGAGCTGTTGTTATATTGGACAATGTAGGATACAAGAATCTGTTCCAGGCAACATATGAATCTCAGGGGTTTTTTGTGTATTTACTGTATTGGAAAACATGGGAGTCTCATCAAGACTTCTCATTTATTGATAGATACATCAGTGTTGGTAGCTCATCTTTTTTTCTTTCTATTAGAAGAAACTGCATTTTCCAAGTTGAGCAGAGAAAAAGGAAGAGATTACATCCTGTAGTTTATACAAGTGCACAATTCTCATCACTCTCAGGAGATAATGTGGTTTGGGGTGGGGTTTTTTTTAACTTCACTGTATTTTTACAGTTGTATGAGTGCTTAGGGCAGTGGGTTAATAGTTAAAATAGCCATTTTATGCATTCCTTTATTATTTTCAACAACTAGAGAAAAACCTTTTTTTTTTTATTTTCATCTTGGTGTAATCAGTAACTCCACCAACAGTACTTTTCAATACCTTTTTCTTTACCTCTAGACAAAGTCCAAATTGGTGTATGTTAACCATACACCTTCAATATGTGGTATTTAATTGAATTTAGGATTATTCTGTTACTTTGGATCCTTACATGGAAGGCTGTAAAGATGTCTTTGGTTCACACAGCTAATGCTTTATGAAACAAACAAAGTAATTCAAGCTCTGTAGTCACCGTGCTACGTAATGACCTAGTCATAATTTTTGAATTGACAGTGAACATATATTAAATCAGATCATCTATTTGAAACAGTAGTATTTCATAAACCACAGCTGACAGTTTATTATCTTATCTGTGAGAACTCCTTTCTTCCTTCATCTTGCCTCGAAACCAATACCCATACAATTGAACTTTTGGTAGAAGTCAAGGTCACAGCTTTGGAATAAAGTTATATATGGGAATTGCCTGTCTTCATGTTGAAAAGGTGAGTAAATCAAAAGTGCTGATATGGTAATCTAAATCTGCAGTATGTTCTCTTTTTTTTTATTGAAACAAAATGATAAGAAGTTTTCTTGACTTTTAAAAAGGATTCTTGAAACTTTCTTTAGAAAGCATCTTAATAAACCTATTTAGATTTAACCCTGCCCTTAAGAAATTAATTAAAAAAATCAAGAATGGCAGCAAATTAGAAGATGTATATGTATATATATGTATGTATAGCTTGATGCCAGATCACAGAGCTTTTCTGGAATGACAGGAGTCAGGAGCTTCAGGGTGTGATCCTCTCTGGGTAGAAGAGGAGTGCTTGGAGTTGAGCAAGGGGCTGCTGGATGCTCCCAGCCTGTCAGGCTACAATTCCCATTCAGATTCTTTATTCTTTTTCTGTGTTTCATCCTTTCCACTGCTGGGCATTTCACTGAAATTTTGAACTGCGGGCAAAATTATTTTCATCACTGGCTCTTGTTCAATTCCTTCTTACCCCATATTTTTTTTAGTATACATCAGTGAGATCTGCTGATGAGAGGTGAAGAGTCAGTAAAATAAAAATCAAAGTTACCTCTGAGGATCCTCGTCTTCCTTAGTTGTTGATTCAAACTTTCAGGTTAATCGATTTCTCCTTTATTCCTTGTTGGCACTGACCTTATAGGCCTGAATGAAGGCAATGGTTTTCATTGCTTCTAGGATGTTGTTGCTAAATTGTTCCTTAATTTGCACTGGAGAACTCATATATTGTACACACACACACACAATCTCCATAATTCCCCATTAGAGTTGCCTTATCTGTTGAAAGTAGTGTTACATTTAAGGGGGTTTTTTGGGGGGCGGTGGTGGGGGAAGAAAAAAAATCTTAAATTTCAATTTTTTTTTTTCTGCAATGAATTATGCATTATTCCGAGTAAGTGAAAACCGTGGATGAAATATTGGCATTTAATAATGTAATGCCAGAACCTCCTGGCATAAAGTTCAGTAGCTAGACCAATATTTAAACTGTTGAGCAATGTTATTGCTCTACTAAACCTCATCACTTCGCATTTCTCTCTGCAAGACCTACTATTGCCTCAGGCTGTAAATGGAAGATGAGATTTTATTATAAGTCTCCTGGATTAGGTACACAGGAACCACACTGGTTGACATTGACTTTGATATATATATGAGCAAAAGTTTATGTAGTCATTTTTGCTGTGTTCCCATTCTAAAAGTTAATTAACTGATAAGATATAACCCTGGAGCGTGGGCCTTCAAATAGGACAAGACAAAGGTTTAGAGAGAAATTGAGACGAAGGTCTGATGCGATGAATGATGGAGGAAAGGCAAAATGCCAGTGCAGTAGCTCAGAGGATGTCTCACTTCTGTGTAGCTGTACAATCTGAATTTATTTGGCTGTGCCATGTCAAACTTGCTCATAGGAACAAATTACTATGAATTCCTGCTATGCTGTATTTATACTTTCATTATAGCAACAGCAAGAGTGGGTCTCCCAAGTACAGCACATTTGTATGGAAAGTTCCCTTTCCTCTGGGCTTCTGATGAATTAAAAAGCTGCTGTTTACTGTTTCTTTGAAATACACACTTAAAATTCCAAATATCAGTTCTCGCTTCTGAAAAGGAAATGTGATGTGAATCTTGATGGGTTTTCAAAGTGTTGAGTTGGTTTTGCATTGAATTTTATTTCCTAAATAACTTCTTCTAAAATGGAAGAAGTAATTACCGCTTTGGGAAATTTTGGAAGTCCCTCTGGTTATGTCCCCTTGGTTTTAAGGGTTGTGGTGGTGCTGGGAATGGTTGGAAGGGTCGGATGTTCCTCTGGGCTTTGTGCTGCTGAGGTCTGGGTCACCGATGTGCTCCTCAGTGCTGCCCTCCCCATCTGGCTGGGTCCTGCCTCTTCACAGGTGAGCACAGCCCCTGCTGCTGTGTGAATGAAGGGCATTTCTGCTCTTACAGGAGGTGGAAGCTGGTGATAAATCCTCGTGGCTCAGCAGCCACTCTCAGATGAGCCAGGAGGTGTGTGTGAGGTAAATGGTGGGTCCGCTGTTGTTGAAGTGGCACACTATGAATAGCCACCTCCACTTCTACAAAATTTTATTCCAACTTAATTTCCAAAGATGACCTTTCCCTGCTTTAAGTGCTCCTCCATTTGGACCTCTGATCTTGTAATGACAGTTAGCAGAAACCTCCTGCATCAAAAAAGATTCACACAGAGAGCAATTTTATGGGAGAAACTGCTCTGAGCTCCAACAAAGATGAACAAAACTTCGCAGGTGAAAAGAGGGTATAAGCTGAGAATCTAACTGGTGATTTATTATAGCCAAGATTAAAATGATTTGTACTGAAAAGACTGTAATAAAAGAAAATGCAGCATAGTGCAGTGTCCCAGCCTGTGGTTTCCCAGAATGAAGATTAGCTAAAAATACTAATAATCTTTCAGCAGGGTGGAAACTATTTCTAGGTCTGATGCAATTTATGTTCTATTGTATTAGTTTGTGTTTATTGCATTTGATTGCATTTTTTCAGTTAAGTAAACCATCAATTATATGATCTGAACCAAGGGTAAAGGAATCATGATAGAGAGCTTTCTGTGTCCCAATGTTGTATCTGCTATACATGAATGATCCTATTGTGATCAGTGTTTGGATTGTGTAATTGCTTTAGAAACAAATGCTTGCAAACAAATGCTTTATTCGTAGAAGAATCATTAAAGTGTAATAGGATCTGTTGTTTTCCAGTTGAAATAATTGTGAGTTTTCCCATTGTTTCAGCAGGAATACAATCTGCTTTATAACCCCCCCCCCCACCAATTATAACAATTTAGTGCAAATTTAAGATGAGTAGCAGCAGCCAAATAAGAAATGTTTCTCTTCTCTTCTGCCCATGAGAAAGGAAGAGAGGATCACTGCATGAAAACCACAATGTCCTGTAAGATATCTCCCTTTGCATCTTCTCTGATCTTCTGGCTTGTTTTTAAGAGACTAGCAGGAAAAAACACATAGTCCCTTTAGATCTGTTAGCTTCAAAAGAAGAGTAAAAAGGAATGTGCTAGCAGTGAGAATGATCTGAACAGCAAATCTGTGGAAAGATGGGTGTAATTATTTTTTTTATTCTTAAGAGGCAAAGCTATTGGATCTGCTGTGTTCACACAAAGAAAAAGCTCATTTAGCAAGAGCCAGGGGAAGTACCTCTCCTTATGGGAATCAGAGTCTTTTGTATGGCCAATTTAGAAATACACCCTTCTTGGACTGTTAGTCTCTTCTGGGGAATTTGGGTGTCTTTTTTGGTTTCATTTGGTCTCTTTTTTTTTTTTTCTTCCTGCCAAAGAATGGATGCCCTGACGTAGGTTTTCCAAAAAACACTTTCCCCCTGCACAGTAAGAATGTTTAGGAGGAAGTATGAAAAGCCTTTCTGGATGTATAATTTATATATGTATATATATATATGTATATATATGTATAGAACTCCCACACATGAGAGGGACTTTGCTCTTACTGGGATTCCAATCTGCGTACTTAGCTTTCCCACTGGGTAAATCTCCTGAAAAACCTCAAACATTTCATTTTTCAGGGCTGTGGGTGGGAAATTTTTCACAATCTGTTTCTGCCTCTCTTACCTTTAATCTAAGTACAGCGTCTTTACTGTACTTAGGTTGTGCTGAACCTTGAATCTCAAGTCCAGTATCTTTATTTTTCTCTCATGAGGTGGACAATATTGTGTGATGGCTGAAAGATACTTAATTTAGATAACATGAATTATTTGAGTATGCGTTTTTATTAGCTTCAGTCAAAGTAATTTCAGTTGTATTATCAGTTTTAGGCGGGAGATGAGTAGCCAGACTTCAGACATCAAAGCATTTAGTATTCTTATCTGGATTTTTTTATGGTAGAAAAGTGATAAGTAAAGTGGAAAGTTTTATGCAGGACCATATATACAAAATCCATTGGTACTTTAGAAAACTTTGAGAGCAGTTTCCATGAGGGGAATACAGATTAGGATGGGTTGAAACGTTGCTGAAGGGCCTGTGTATGTCCCAGTAGCTTTTAGCTGCTGGTCTCCGAGCAAGGGGCCAAGAGCAGTGGGAGTTTTGAATACTAAAATGAGAAGAGCCAGAGCTGGGAGGGGGAAAGGGAGATGAGGAGGAAGGGTGGATTCAAGTCTTGAGGTGTTACTTGGATTATCATATTTTTAATATAATGTTGGGGCAGTTGTGAATATGTGGGTGTGTTAGTGTTGTGTTCTGGATTTAGTATCTGTGCTTCACTGCAAAGAAAGCCAGTGCTTGCTTAATCAGCTAAGTAATTTTCCAACTTGAATTACTAGAAATACTGTAAATGTTGTGTTTATTTTCCATTTTCTCTCTTTCGTGTTATTTGGCGTGTTTGATTCTCTGTATTTACTGTCATCTCAATGTGTGTATTTATAGCAGGATGGCTTAGTCTTATTTTCAAGTTATGCAATAAATAATTCATCTTAAATATAACTTGATGATAGGCACTACAAAGAAATTGAACTCGAGTAATTTTGGTAATTGTGGGCCACAGAAAGAGGAAAAAAATTAACATGTTTTTGTATTTTATGCTCTCTGAAAGGAGCATAATTTCTATCATTAATCATCTAATGCACTCCCATTGATTTTCTTTTTAATAGAAAATGAAAGTAAAAGCAATTCAAAGCGTATAATAACGTTAGGGGGAAAAGGGAAAAATTGTGTAGGATTCTGTAGATTGATTGCATAATGTAGAAGCACTCAGATTGCAGTTATTCTCTGGACAAAGTGAATTTGAAACATTAAAAACTCATATTATTTTGCCTTTCTGGCCAGGCAGAGTGTGAACCACTTAGAATAAGAAAACACTTGTATGAAAATAGTGCTCGACATTAATGTATCAATCCTGTGTTCTGCATTCAATGTGTGGGTGGGAGGAGGAATGGGCTTTACAGGGATGTACTTCTCTCCTGCTTCTCCTCAAACAGTGGGCAGTTTTGATTCACAGATGAGGAAAAATAAAACCTCGAGTCACACGGCTTGGCAAAATTGACATGTGCAGCTCAGCTCTTACAGCAGTTCCAGTCCTGTATTCCAAACCAAATAATTGATCACCTCATCCATGAGTATCAAAGGAAAATTGCACTCTGAGGAGTTACTTTAGATGGAACAGAGGTGAGTCCAGCTGAAGGCATTAAATGGTGCTGGAGGTGCCCTCCCACCTTGCTGGCCCTCAGAAAGCTGCAGCTGGGATTCCTTCTGAGGCTCCTGTCCCTACGCACGTCTTACTGTGGAAAGGCTGCAGAGAGAAACCAACCTAAAGAGCAGCTGCAACATGGACCTTCACCTTGAGAAGGATGTTCACAGTTTTGCATGCTTTTTTTCCTTCCCTTCTAATTCTATCCCAAACTTCTCCCCTTTCCCATTACAACCTCCTCTCCATGCTAATGCTCTGCACCCAACTTTTCTGCCTGTTTCTTCCCTCACCCCTTTTCATGCAGATAATTTCAGTTGCTTTCCTTTATCTTTTCAGTTGGTATTTACCATCTTTATTGCATCCCAAGCTCATCTCGGGCTCCCCTTGTTTGTTTATAGAGCCTGTTGGTCGGGATCTGTGTTTATTCAGCGCTCTGTTTGCTCGGTGGCATTTGTCAGCCCTTTAGCACTACTGTCAATATCATTAATAATTACAAAATGGGGAACTGGTGACCTCAGAGACTGTTTTCCTGCTGAATAACTAGTTGTCCCAGCTCTTCCTCAGTTATTTGTATGAGATTTGTGTCTGTGATGTCCTTCCTGGCTTCCTTTGTTCTTTTCCTCAGACTTACTTTTAATGGTTATCTTACTGTGTGTTTCTGTCAGTCCAGAACTTTGGCCACGCTTCCTTGCAGGGAGTGCTGCTGCATCCAAGGGGGCTGCACAGGGATGAAGTTAAGTGTGTATTTATGTCCTTATAGAATCAGGACTTTAAACTTCAACCCGAGTCTCAGCAGAGCCTTATCTTATGTCATCTATTATGTCTGCTTCTGGCCTCCTGTAATTAGGGGTTGCATTAACATACCAAGAACAGTGTAAATGTTCCACCTGGGATTCTGAAAAAACTTGTTGTAAGTGTGAAGGAGCATCAATATAGAAAATAGATGAAGGTATCATGAGTTATGGGACTGTGCTTACAGTGAGCAAATCTGGACCCTTAAAGTTATTTTATTCTTAATTTTTTAGTATATTATCCCTTAACTTTTTCACTTATCACTAATGATATGTGTAAGAAATGATGTTATCTCATTACGTTGAGGGATACCAAGAATAATTATGCAACAGAAATGAGGATTTTTCTGAACAAGAGGGAAAACAGCTATATTAAAACCATGTCTTTGACTTTACATGCTGACTTTGATTTTTCAGACATTCTTGGAATGTGAAGACAGTGAAGATTGTTACCTTGTTTTGCCTACACCTCTTGGCATTAAAGCTCTTGTCTAGCCTCATAGCTCATCCTATTGTTCATGTACTAATTCTAGACATTTGATTTGTGCTACTGCATAGCTGTAGTTTTAGTGTTTGGCCTGAGTGTACCTTCCTGGAATTATCAGTCATTGTTTTCAGATGTTCTAATGACATTTAATCCCAGAGTTTTGAAAACACTAATTTACTTTTCTCAAATTGAAAGTGCCATGGTACAATATAATTTTGCTGGTTCATACTTGATACTCTCAGTCTTTAGCTTTTTACCCTTTGGAACCTGTTGGAATGCATTTTTAAAGGAGAATTGATTGTAACTTTGGTAAATGCATATGATTAGAGAGGCTGTCTGTAATTGGATTTTTACTTAAGAGGAATTAAATTTATGTTATGTTTCCTTACTGGATGCAAAGCTGTGCCTGTAATATTTCATTCTCAATTCAATTCAATTCCTTTTGTTAGGATCATCTCCAATGCTCTTAAGTCAGGCACGTGCACCTGAGAGCACCTGAGTTCCCTCAGTTTGATGCTGACACACTTCTTTGGTGGCAGTGTAACATCATCTGAGGATGCCTTCAGTGCCTCTGCAATCTGACAGTGTGCAAACATTTGATTTCACCATCTAAAAGTTTATAGGAGAAGTGTCTGTTATTTACTTTCAATTTAGGAGAAATGTAGTTACAGAATGTAGCTCCCATATGTTTCTGTGAGCCATATGCTGAGATGCTGGCACGCAGACCCGCTCCTGTGGGTGGGAATGCAAAGCCAGAAGACAGAGACTGTCACACTGAATATCCCCTTAGCAGTCCTTGCTCAGTCTCCTGGCGGGGCCCTGGAGCAGCAGAAAGGGAAATTTGCTCCCCCAAGCTCTACATTTAACACTTGACTTATGCCTTGAAGCAAAGCAGTTGCATCTGCAGCTATTTTCATTGCTCATATTAATCGCTGCGATGCGTTGGCACCTTCACAGGTGCATCCACACAGTCTGCTAAACAATTCCAGCCCTTCCCTGGGAAAAAGTTATTTTCTTTCAGCCTCTTAAACCTGGCTACCTTTCGGTTTAATTCATGATCTCATGTTTATCATTACAAGAGAAGGTGTTTTGGATTTTATTATTTTTGTGACGGCAGTTTTCTTTTTATGTCAACAGAACTGCATTAAAATGTCATCTCACAGTTTGGCCCCAAGTGTTTAATTCCAGTTTGGTGAGTTGACTGGTGGTAATAAAAAAGAGTAGCAGGAGTTCAAAAGGAAATCCTACATTTCCCCTCTTTGTGGGAATCAATATTGTAATTTGAAAGCCTTTATCTGGCAGTGTCCTGTTATTAGCTGTTTTATTCATATGTTTGTGTCCATTTTAAATGCTGCAGAGATGGTAGAAATCACACATTATGCCTAGAAGGGATTTATTACTCTGATTTTTTTTCTCAATGCATAGGGCTGCAAATGGACTGCATTTGCTCTCTGGGGGTATCCCACTTGAAAAAACAAAAGAGATGTTGACATAACAGAAATGGCTTTGCGGTATGAGTTTATTTAAAACCATTGTGACAGAACTGAGGATTAAGGGGAAATATTTTTTATGCAGCATAAACTACATATGAGCCAAACCAATCAGTAGTTTGAAACCACCGAGGATAAATAATTTTACTTTCCTGAAGGTTCACTGAAAACAAATTTCTCTCGTTCTCCTTCCGGAAGAGCCTGTATATGAAAATGTTTTTTCTCTTAGAAGTTAAAGCTAAGTAAACTGGGAAGTTTGCAGCAAGCACAAATGAGGGGATTGGTTCCTGATGGAACCACTGGAGTGGGTTCATCGTGCTGTTTTCTGCCTGCCCCTTCCCAGTCTGTTAAAATGCCCTAATGGGTTTTTGCTTTATTATTTCATTTATTTTTTCAGTTAATGCAACTCACCTCAAGCAAGGTTTTAGGCATGTAGCAAAAATCACAGGAGATCCTCCTCCTCCCCTCCTTTAGGTGTTATGTCTCTTACTACACTATCCATTATATATTCTTTTCAACTTCTTGTCTCCATGCTTAGCCATATCTAATCCACTGTATTATTTGTTATTTTAATTTATCTTTACTCATGTTTCCGTTGTCACTAATTTCTTTAAGCTCCATGATCTCTGTCAAATATTTGCCCTGATTTCATATGTCCTTGTATATATATCCATCTCTCTAAGCATCCAGATAGGCTCAGGGAGCTCGGTGAATTATTTGTGTGCTTCCAGCAGTGGTGGATTGTGCAGAAGATCGGGCGGTTGGGTAATAACTGATCACAGCAGTGCGATGTCTGCTTTGACATCGATACCTAGAACTTCCATCACCTGTACTGCCATTATCAATAAATGTCAGGAATGAGCTGTGCTGTTCCAGCAGCCCCTAGTGAACGTTGCAGCGGGGTGGTTTGCTCTGCAGGCACAACTCCTGCTGCGCGGGGCTGGCAGTGGAGGATGGAGTTGCCGTCGCTGCCAGCAGCTGCCGCGGTGCTGGGGAGATGCTCTGCATCCCCTTGGCCAGGCTTCACGTGGGCACAGCCGTGTGGCCAAACCTGGGCTGTCCTTGCTGAAGGTAACGAGGCCACACAAACTTTGGGCATCAGAGTCTGGCACTTGTTTAACCTTCCTGAGGAGGGCAATTACGCCGTGTCCGCGCACGGAGCGGCGACCTCTGTCCTCGCCCTCCCGTAACTGAGCAGGGCAAGGCTGGAGTTGGGAGCTGGGAAGGGTCAGGGGATTGGAAGTGAAAGGCAAGGATCAGCAGTTTAGAGGTGGTTATTAATATGCTGATTTGCTGTCACTTGAGTCTAAAGAGACTTTTAACAATTGCTTGCCTTTTGCATGCTCTTCAAAATGCTGATTTTTTCCATAGAAATCTAATTGCATTTTAATAAGATGGTTTTTTTATTTCCAGGTGGTTGCCAACCCATTCCTTTCTCCCATACAGTACTGTAGTTAAAACCCAAAAAATCATGTGTATTCATGGCAGAGTTACATCCCAGTAAATCCTTTAACTGTAAGAAAACAGAGTTCTTTCCCCTTTTCTTTTCATGGACTCCTACTCACATTAAATGCTGGCAACAAGGAAAATATATGCATCCTCAAAAACCTGAATTATTTAGCAATTGTCATAAAATAATATCACAGGTTGTTAAAGTTAAATAATAAAATCTGGATTAAATAATTTCATCCTCAGTAGCTTTATGATGCAATGTGTGGACTTGCCTGCAATCAGAGAGCCTGACATGACTAAACTCTTGTGGCCAAATTCGGTTCATTACTGTCCCTGAGTTTATTACCTTAATCAAGTCATGACCTACCTTTGCTTTGTTTAACCTACACTGGAGGATATAAATAGCCTATAATCTTGGAGACTTTGTGAAAATTAATTATTATTAATGAAATGAAAGACTCCATGATGTGTGGGCTATTTTTATTTATGAAAATTACTTACTATTAATTCACTGAATTTAGCAAGTTTTATCCTAAGCTTCCTGTGACTCATTTTTATACATTAAATACTTTTGTTCTCTGTCATGGCTATACAGTACCAATATTCACTGTGAAAACTTAATTATTAGTTCTAAAAAAGGACAACAGACAAAGTGGGGGAGTATAAGAGGTATCACAATATTTAGGGAGCTCAGTTTTCAGGGGCCAGACCTGGTATTTACACCTCACTGCAAGAAGCATGTAGCTGTAGCATCTGCTCAGTCATTCCCTTCATCTGAAATATGGAAAAGATGACAGTTTTGGAGAAGGAAGCTTTCTTTAATGGTTTTCAGGGGCTTTTTTAACCACTTTGAAGCAGTTTCAATTCCGTGAGTAGCAAGTGCATCACAGCTTGTGAATCCTGGCCTCGACCAAATATGTTTACTGGCACATGGCCACAGTGCTATGTGTTTTGTTGCTTGGTTGTACAATGTATCATTGGTTAAACTGTCCCCACAACCTTTGAAATGACTTCCTCCTTGCGAATATTGAATTTATACCGTCATTTAGATAACACACTGGTCAAATAAAAATGTGTCTTTATGGTTTTGTGAAGCTTCCAGCGCATCACTGGGTGACACATGAACAATGCCCTAAAACCAAACCAGCTTTATTCTGTTAATCCAGGGGAGTGAATCTCACACAGAACAGCAGGGCTGACTGCCCAGAGTGTAATACAGTACATATATATAAATAAGAATATAAAGATTGGTGTCCCTTTGCTTGCAGCTGTGACGTGCCTGTCGGAGCAGGGCGGCTCTGCCGCCGTCGGGGACTGCGTGCGGTGGGCAGGGGCGATGCCAGCCCTCGTCCAGGAGTGCCTGGTTCCCTGCAAGGATGACTGCACATTTACCCCCTGGTCTAAGTTCTCAGCGTGCTCCTCTGACTGTGACACAGCCAGGAGCAGGAGGCGGTCACTCACAGGTACAGTCTGTTACAGTATTTGTCTGAGTGTGGTAATGCCTCTGGGGTGTTGGTGGGCTGATGTTGGCATGATGGGAAAATCCAGACAGAACAGTTCCCATCCTTAATTGGTTTTTGGTCTGGTACTGATCGTTGCCAGCCTTATACACATTCCAGTACAAGAACAGTGCAGAAAAACTCACTGGTGGAAAGCTGGTTTTAGGCATAAACCAAATGAAACAGTGACCAGGCTTTTTGCAAGTTTATCTGGCCTATTAATCTGGGAAGCATGCAGAAAATACATATACAAGAGTACAGATCAGTGTGATTTTTCTGGAGGAAGTTTAAAACTGGGAGTTCTGTGCTCAGCAGTATGCCCTAGTTCAACAGGGCAAATTAATACCATGAATAAAGAAAACCCATTACCATTAGAAAAGCTTTGTTTGATCTTTTATATGTATTCATTAAACTCACTGGTTCAAACCATTTGATGGAACAGTCTCCCGTACTTGCTGTTGAGGTTTGTTGTGTTATTTGAATGCTGACCAAACTGAAAAGCTTTAAAACTCCTTAACATGAATAGTTTGGAACTGAATGTTTTGCTGGGAGTTGCCTTCCCCCACGTGTAGTCAAATCAAATAAAAATGAATTATACTGTTCTTAGAAGGTTTACAAGAAATTTGCTGTTATTGTTCTTCTCAACGCTCGCATCTTTTTGTGTTTCTGTGTTGTGTTTGAGAGCTGTGGTGTACCTGGCTTGAGTTTTCTCCTTTAACAGAGGTGAAACGTCAAAGATTTGGACCGTGGAGTAGAGTGCTAAAGTTGCTGTAAGAATATCTGCTGAGATAAAAGCTGGGATCTGAAGGGCAGCAAAATATGGTGGCCACCACTGCTCCTTCCTCCTAGACTCACATGTCCTTGCTGTCTTCTTACTCAGTTTGTTACTGCTGGAATGTTCTGTATGTTTTACTAACTAACAATTACAGCACACATTTATACTGGTTTCAAGCTGCCATTCCTTAGTGTGGCTCATTAAAGGATAAAGATTTCTCTTTTACATAAAACCCCAGTATTATACAATGTTCTGCAGTTTCTGGCAAAGAGCATATTCTAAAATGTTCTCTATACCGATGCCTGTATGTTTATAGTTGGAGAAATAATAGGTGCCTGATCTTACAAAAAATATGTAAAAATTAATGAATGATTTCTTACAGGTAGTGTTAAATCCGATTTTTCTTTATGAATGCTGTGCAGCTTACAAAACAGTACAGCCCTAGCTGTCCCCTTTCGTACTCTGTTCTATATCACATGGAGATCTGTTCAAGTAAGTGGACCAAAAATGCTTTGTAATACCCAGGTTTTGCTGGTTTGTCTCCTGACCTGCACTGCATTCATGACCAACCACCACCAGTCTCTCCCTATCCGACCTTGGTGGGTTCCATTTCTCCTGCCAGGATGGAGCTCACGGTCTCAGCCCGTGCCCAGGGAAGGTGTCCTGAAAAGCAAGTGGTGAACATGCAGTGAGTGCCCCAGCTGGGGACATGACAGTGCTCCAGAGAGCAGCAAGGGACAACCAAATCAGACACTGGGTTTGCTTTGGCCCCCTCTCAAAAGGGGAAGTCAGTGAGATTGGTGCCAACTTGTATTTGCATAAAAGCTTCTTGAAAAGCAGAGGTAGACAAAAGTCTGGAAAAAATCTCATCCGTTGGAACTCAGTCCGAAGATTTAAGGAAATTGATATTTTCAAAAGTATTTTGTGATGTTAAAAGTGTCCTTTATGCATTTGCATTTCACCTCTCTGTGAGTGTGGATGAATTGTACCTCTTGTTCATCACTGCGGGTGTCTCTGCTCAAGTGAGTGCTTTGGCTTCATTATAAGAGTTCATTAACAATGTCATTTAGTGGAAATCTGCTAATTGTTTGCTAAGTATTTGCTTGCCCTCCACTCAATTTTTAATAGTATTATTCATTTTACTTTGTAATTCATCATCGACTCTACATATAAAATTAGTCATTACTTAAGTGAAAGACTTATTACAGAACATATCAAAATTCAAAGTCATGTTAATGAAAACACAGTTTTTAGGTGAGTTTTCAATTAATTAATACAGTCAGTTAATTCACTGTATTATAGATACAAAGCACTTTCTATATTTTTAATGTTTCCTATAATTTTTATGTACAGTATGTATTACCTGATAATATTCAATATATATAATGTTTGTTAGTATTCAGAAATGTAATTTAAAAAGAAATATGTAATTTAAAAAGAAAATACTATTTAACTGATGGGTTTATGTCCTCAAAAAATTTGGAGATGGTATTTTTAGCAGCGATTTTTAAAGCAGTCTGTGAAGATGATAAAAATATCACTACCACTAATTCTAAAAATATTTCTTTGTGAAGAGTATGGGATCAATGTCATTTTTCCCTCAAAACAGGGCTTTCATAGCGACTTCTTTTAGGGGGAAGATTCCAACAAAACAGATGGCAGGACAAGTTGGAAAAAAACAGTCACAGAAGCGTGAGATTATTAGCATCCTTACCTCAGTCTGTTGTGCTTCATGTCATGATGGCAAAACATGGGCAAATTCCAAATTCCTGTGTTTACCAACACAGTGCAGAACATAAAACTGAACATACAGAGTTTGTGGCTCCTCATGGCTTGTCAAACAGAAAATGCTGGAAATGCCATTAGAGAGCTCCCAGTCTATTTAAAGTTTCTTAAAAGACTTTCCTTGAGATATGGGGAGTTGTACCTGAATTTCCTCATAAATATATACATTAAAGTGTAAACATAGATTTATCCACCAGACTATAAAGATGCTGGCACTAATTGATTTCTTTGCATTTAACATCCCTTTGTGCTGGCAAATCCTACATGCCCCAGAACTCTGGCAATACAATTTTGAAAGAGCTGGGGCTTGAAGGGTGGTGGTATTAAGGGTCTGCAGTCAGGGCCCTTTACTTTGGAGGTATGTGGTTATATGTAAACAGAAATCAACAAGACCCAGCTTGTGTGTGGTGAAATGACTCTTGGTTCCAGACTTGAAAGGGAGTTGTTGAGTTGTATAACTTATCTTTTGGTTTTGGCATCCTATTTGTGTGCAATTGAGAGAAAACATTTCTTTTGGGATCAAAGCTTTAAAAACGTTCTGCAGAAGTGTTTTTAGTGCATCCAAGATCCCTAAGGAATGTTTTGAGGATGGGATACAGATGCAGTTTGTTGCTGAAGATGAATTCTCCCTTCTGTGCAGATGCCAAATGCAAAGACATTCCTGAGCTCAGCCAGCATCAAGATTGTTCCACGGCACGCTGGCTGACCTGTGCCAAGAAAAGCATTGATTTTTATCTTTAGAGGCTGTGTACCTACAGTTGTTCCCTTGAGCAGCTGAAGGGATGCAGGGAGCATGAACTCTCTTTTTTGCATGAGTTCTTCTTGCCCTGGGGACCCCTTCTCATGCCTTGAAGTCCTGCAGGAGAAGGGCATGGAGAGTGCAGTTGCAGAGAGCTGTACTATGGGTTTATTTGGACTCTGCTGCTTCCTAAAACTGTGGAAAGAGCCTTCTTCTAAAACCTGTTGAGGGAACAGAGCAAAGGAAAACATAAAAGCAAATACAACCATTGAAATGCTTTCCAGCCCTAATAATTTACTGAGGATTATCTTCTTCTGTTTTCTTCAAAGCACGGTTTGTTTGCACAGCACATCTCCAACTAATTTGTAAAGAAATCTCAAAGAAGTTGTAGCTAATGTAGAGTCCTCTGGAAGTTGTCCTGGCAACCACTGATTGTGAACAAATAGAGACAAAACAATCAATTTATTTTCATCAGGTAATTAGAGGAAAATGATATTATATGAAATTACAAAGCGGTTTCTGGGCAGACCATTCCTAGAGTAAGACTTTGTATTTTACTCCTTGATCTACCCATCAGAACGGTATTTCCAAGTTCTCTGGTTGCCCCTGGAGATAAGTACATTGTCCTTGCACACCAGAGCACTGGCAGCAGCTAATAGACGCTTCAGAAACATCCCTGAATATTAACATTCAGATTGTCTTGGTTCTAATGTGTTGAATTCATGCAAGTATAAATAATGTGACGTGTTGTTATCAGGAGGAGCAGATGCCGAGCTAACGCGCAGATTTCTGTGGTTGGAACAGGGCGAAGCAGAAAGCGAGACAAATGCCAGAACACAGAAGTTTATCCTCAAGTTGAAACAGAGCCGTGCCCCTGCGAGGTGTTCACCTCCCAGCCCCATGGAAACTGGTCTGACTGCCTTGTCAGAGGGGGTCTAGCCGAGCTGCAGCCGGGAATGCCATCCCAGGGAGTGGCCAGGGAGTGCGGCGAGGGCGTGCGGCTGCGAGCCATCGCCTGCTACGACAGGACTGGCAGACTGGTGGAGCCATCTCGCTGTAGCAGTTCAGGTAAGGAGATGTAAAACAGCCCACAGCACGTGTGAATTGCACTCCATGGCTCACTGGGGGGCTTATCTGAGGTGTGTGCTTGATGGAATAGCTCTCACAAGTTTGCCGTGGGTGTTGAACACAGTTCTTTGAATATCTTCGTACTGCTCTCTAATACTGAGGTTTTCCTCAGTGTAAGGCTCTGCTGGCATTTCTGCAACGGAAATGAAGCACAAGAGGGCTAAAGCTGGCTATGCTGCCAGAATACCAGAGGCATTTCTTTTATTTCCCTGAAAATCCAATAAAAGTATAAGCTTTGGAGGAGGTATATTTATTTCAATCAGCATTTTGTTTGAAGATATCTCCTACTTCTGCTTTTACTTGTCCAGAAATTTTTATTCCCTTTCAGTAAGTTTGGAAGTTTGCATTGTTGTTTTCAATGAAGGAATTCGGAATTTTCTAGAGATAATTATATTTAATTACAAAATCCCAGTGATGTCACCTGCTATCCCTCATGCCAAGCACACACGGCTTCAGGAGCCAGTGGTCTCCTCCTTGCAATTATCTGCCAGTGTTAAGCTCAAATTCATAGAGTGTATTTTCATGTCACTGCTTCCTGGGGTGCTGTCACCTGTATTTCATGTATAATCAAGTAGCCTGTATCAAACAGAAAGAGGGCAGAATTAAATGCAGAGCAAGCAGGAAATTCCATTCCATTTGGATATTTTCTCCTAGTTTCCATGATATGCAGTTCATTGCAGTCATAGAATGGTTTGGGTTGGAAGTAACCCTAAATATCATCTCATTTTAGCCCTCTTCCACTACCCCAGGTTGCTCTGAGCCCCATCCAACCTGGCCTTGAACACTTGCAGGGATGGGGCAGCCACAGCTTCTCTGGGCACCCTGTGCTAGTGCTTCACCACTCTTAGTCAAGAATTTCATCCTGGTATCTAATCTAACCCTGCCCTCTGTGCATTTGAAGCCATTCCCCCTTGTCCTATCACTTAGCACAGACATAAGCCTTTGTTTTAGGCACCAGTTCTGTACCTGTGCTGCCCCCAAAGCACTGCTGCTCTCTGACTTACAGTCAGAAGGCTTGGGACACCACAGAGCAGGATGTGAGCTGATGAGCTGTATGATGGGAGGGGGAGAAATGATGTCTCAGGAGGAGATTGAGTAATACAGTGGGCACTAGGAATGTTCCTGAGGGTGCAAGGGAGCAGAGAAATCAGCTCTCTGGAGGGTCTTCATGATGGGGATCAGCAGCCTGAGCTGCATGTAATAAAAGGAAAAAACCTCCACCCTAATGAAGTGATTCACTCCTGGAGTGAATTCCTCTTGCAGCTGTTGATGGCTGTTCCAGCTGGCTGCACGGGTTCATAAAGCAGCTTTCCATGGTTTGTGTTTCAACAATGTGCTTTTGTACCAATTGATTATGCCTCTGTGGCCCATGAAGGAGGAGTAGTATACCTTTCCCCCACATTACCTTTTCATCTGCAGAAAGGGAGCTGCTGGGGTTTGGAAGGTGGGTTTGCCTGTGGCGTGACTTGCTCTTTTGAGAAACTCAAGTTTTTTATCACTATTAAAAAGGGGAGGCTGTCAATGCGTGGGGTTTTTCTAAATAACCTTGAAGCCTGTTTTCTGTCAGTGATATTTATGTGGCATTTTTAATGGTCTGGCTTCTCTCTTAGGGAGGTAGTAGGGAGTGGTAGCTCTAGGGGATTATTGTTGTCTTTCTTGTCTTCTGCTTTTTATGTGACAGAAATGATTGTGACACTGCCCTGGCACAGGGCCCACGTCAGAGGGGTGGTCAGTGACTTTGGGCACAGAGGGACTAAAAATGGGCAGAAGCTCCATAGGCTGCACTTCCATCACCTAGGGCCTGCCTTCCAAGGTTACATGAAGACAAGTCTGTTATTTATGGTCTCTGGAGCTGGGAACTTTCAAAATGCACTTCTGAACACCTTATTGAATTAGTGATAGAAACAAATCATTATCCAATTAATAATTAGCAGAATGCTTTTCAACCATAATGGAGAAGAGCAATTTACAGAAGCATGCAGAATTGCTAAGCCCTGAGAAATTACTCGTGACAGTGGTTTTTTTAAGCAGCTCAGTTTGTCTTGCTCACAATTAGTATCAGGTGACCTTTTAACATTTGCTAGCTGGCCGTGATTATGGCTAATTAATCCATTGTCTTGTATATTGAATGCCAGTCACTGTGATATCTAGGCATTGTTCTTGCTTTATGAGGTGGGGATAAGCAGGTTCCTCTTTTACTCCTTTCAGGTCTTCTGACTTCTGTTTGTTTCCTGCTCTTTTCCTTCTGCAGGACAGTGCTTTTCCTTCCTTTCCCTTGAGCCAGAACAGAAGTGAGAAGTTGTAAGGCTTAGACTTCAGTTCTCTGATGGGTCCTTTTGAAGAACTACAAATGTAGAAAGAGAGATGTAAGGATGTAAATTGTGCCTCAAGAGTAGGAGTAAATTTGTCCCAGATTTGATAATGTCCTGAGTACACGGTGTACGACAAAAATGGTGTAGAACAGAATAGGTCAGTTTGTAGTTTTTCTGGAGAGAAAATTCTGGGCTTTTGCCTTCTTGCTGCAGTGGTTTTCATTTTCCCTGACTGAAACCTTGTGAACTTAGACTTGAGTAGGGTTTATTTCGCTTGGTCAATGTGACCTATTATGTGAGTGCATCAAAGCTGTCAAGTGAATGTAGTGTGAGTTTGAGTCTGGCGTGGAAATAAACTGCTCAGAAGGGTTCAGGGTCTGAGGCCCTGCTCTTACACTGACTTTTCTGAGTGATTCTGCGTTTGCAACTTGGAGGGTGAGGGGAGAACCTAACCAAAAACCCAATTCAGTCTGTTCATCTGTGTTTCCTAGCAGTCTAGACTCCAGCTGTCCTGAGCCTATTATCTGCTGGAAATGGGTATTTTCTCCCCATTGGTGTAGTTACCACATGCAGAGCATCCCGAGGTCCAGAAACAGTGAAGACAGAAGCATTCCAGCTGTTCCATTTTGAAAATTCTCTATCAACTTCCCTGGGGTCTACAGCTTCTTCTGTCAGGATCTGAGACCTGGGCTGTGGGGAGGGACCTCTGCCTTGACCCACCAGAGCTGAGCAAGCACTTTGAGTCAGCTGAAGTCAGCACACTGGTCACAACTGACTGATTTACCCACCCTCACTGCTATTAATTATGCTTTTGCTCATGATCATTAGGTATGAGAAGCTTAAAAATACAAATCACAGGCTTTTCTGAATTTTATTCCTTTCTGTAACAAATATTTTCTCCAGGAAAAAAGTACACTTTTATTTTTTGTTCATGGCTGGCTTTTATTTATAAACTGCTTTATTTTGGTAGTGCCACCTTGTTCCTTGATCACCCATTCAGTAAGCTTGAGAAGTGAGTGATCTGCATTTTCCAGTTGAGGTGGTGATTTTCTCCCAGATTTGGTTCACCCTTGTTTTTCTTCCTTTAGTTTGGAAATGCACTTATGAAATCATGGATAGAGGTAACTATCTCTAACTACATTACAAAATTTGGTAGTTTGCCTAATTCCCCTTCCCATCAGAAGACTGATTATATTGTGTTGAGTTCACTGCTGATCCAGGGGGTCTCCATTTTCCAACTGGTGTCTGGAGCATCCTCTTTGGCCATGAAATTGTCCTTTTAATTGCAGCTCATCCGCTTCTCAATCTGTCACCTGAGCTGCTCAGACTATTTTTGAATTTCCATCTCCTTTGTTTTGAATGATTTCCCGTCATCCCTTTGCTTCTCTTTCTTGTGTGCAATGCCAACGGGGTTTTTTTAATCTTAGAGGAACATAGGGTGCCTCATCTGTTCCAAATCAAAGGCTGGAGATTTCTGTGCTCTTGCATGGAGGTTCTGCTTTTGATCCGACGGGCAATTTATGGAAAGCAGGAATTTATGAGGAGTGCTTATCCTATTCAAATTCTGCTGTGCTCACAACAACGGGAACCTGGAAGAAAAAGACATGACAGACACATAGATCCTGGTTTTAAATCACAGAGTGGTTAGCTGTGACCTGCACTCACCTTAAAAAGCTTTAATTATCTCTGAATTTATGAAGGGCACAGCAGGGATGCTCAAATACCTCCTTGCTTTCAACAGTGCAGTGTCTCCTTGGATGTGCTCCAGTTGCTGGTGGACAAACCCATCCTAAAATGAAAATAGTGGGATTGACATCCCCCATTTTAGGAGAAAATGAGCTGTTTTCAGGTAGTTTTTAATCCCTAGATTTTAATAAGCGTTCTGCAAATTTATATTTGTATAGCTCAAAAAGCCATAAGCAGAGCCTAATAGGTTAAAGGGATGTTAGTCAGGTCTATCCTGGCCTGAAAGCAAACTCACTGTTCCTACGAGGGAGCAATTTTGGGGGAAAAATAAATTTAAAAAAAGGTTGAAAATGCAACACTGAATAGATGCCTGTTTATTTTTGGAAGTCTATCAATTGTAGTAATTACTGTGGTGTACATTTTTCCACATCTAGGAAATTTTATTTTGAAGAGTGAAATTGTAGAAATCCCTGATTGTGAAAGTCTTCAGGATCAGAAACTTTTCTGAACAGACGTTTCCCTGTGTTTTTGAAAATATTCCAAAGTTTAATTTCATTCTTAGTCTGAGTGACATTTTATATTGAAATTTCATTTTTTAGTACAACCTGTTAATTTCAGAACCCAGCTAGGCTCTCTGTAATCACTTCCCAGAGATAACAAAGACATCCCTGTTTTATCAACACTGCAGCACAAATCCAAAACACAGCCCCATATCAGAAACTGTGAAGAAAATTAACTCTACCCCAGCCAAAACCAGCACAGTCTCTCTCTGTGGCCTTTTATTACATGGCTGGGTTTTATTAATGGCTGTATTACTACTAGAAAGCTTTTCAAAGACTGCTTGAGGAAGAAGTTTCAGCTAAAAATTCACCTTATTTTCTGCCTATCCCATCCTCTGGCATGGGAATTAAGGCTGGATCACAGGACTGTCCTGCCCTCGAGTCCCCACTTCAGGACTCTTCAAAGCCACTGCCACCTTTGACTGTTTTCTGCTCTCTCACAGCTAAATAGCTTCTAAATTTAGCTCTGAAATCCTGGCTGGGTTCTCCTCTGGACTCTCTCCGACATTCCTACATGTCTCCTTGGGTGTGTGGTGACACTTTTAATTACAGCTGTGGCTGCCAGGGGAGCTGTAACACAGGCACAGAGCCTGGGAAGGACCTGCCCTCCTTTTCTTGTTTGACTACAGCATTTTTACATATTGCTCCCATAACAGTGCTCAAGGAACGTTGATTTATTCCCTATCTCTTCCTTTGTTTGGTGGGTTTTTTTTTCAAAATCTGTTCACCATAAGAAAATTTGGCCACGGTTCTTCCTTTATGGATGTTAAAAGACTTATCAAATGAAATTGGATCACAGGACAACTGTTCAGACATTGAGTTCTCTGTGTTTTCCTGGCAACAGAATCAAAGATAAACAGCCATCAAAAAAGTTATTTCTGAGAGGGTCAAACTGGCTATCAAAGAAGCTTATTTAAAGCAAGGTAAGACTTCCCCTGAGGCATTAGTACACAGAAATGTACATTCTTCTAGGTCTTTATCTTCCTTCAGAAAGGAAGCATGCATCTTAAGAAAAAACATTTAGAGACTTGGCTTTTGGAGCAGCATCCTCTGTAAGTGCTGCATTTAGTCAGAGTGATGTCTGTTGTTACTCCTTGGCTCTAAATACACATCTTTATTGCTTATCTTCTTGCCCAAATTTCTTTTATGCTTTTTGCTGCATTCCATAAAATGACCCCTTTGAAGAGGTGGCAGTACCAGACTTTATGAAGGAATGGCTTTTTGCTGACCTCAAACAGACTTTCTCATGTTTGACCTTCACCACCAGCTGCCTGTTGCAGAACCACCTCTGCCCACCCTTGCTCATGTCCATCCCTTTGGTTTCTGTTATTAGGCTCAGTTAGGGTTGTTTTTTTTTTTAAAGTTTTTTACAGATTGATTAAAGCTCTTCCATGGGGCTCAGGAATGTTTTTAGTGTAGAAATTGTAACTCAGTGTAGAAATAGTCTATGGGAGCTTTAGGAGAGCTGTGATAGCAGGTTAATGCACTGGGTGCTCTCCTGCCCTGATTTCTGTAGCAGGCTAAGGAAAGAGAATTTCCTTGAAATGTGGCCCGTCTCTTCGGCCTTAATAACACATTTGTCACAAATACAGCCTGTTATGAGGCAAGGCTCTAATAAAATGTTACCATACAAAGTAGACTTAGAATTAACATTTTTCTCTCCCCACATGTCATTCCATTTAATATGCTATATTGGAAGTATGAAGAAATACCCTTTTAGCCTAATCCTGTTCATGAATTATATATTCTAGTCCTAAGACCTCTGTGCTTTTACTGCTCATGGAGAGCTTCATGATCCCTCTGAGATGTGTGGCTGCACTGGGAAGTGACATGTGCTGGTAGTTCACAAGATTCCTCTCATGTCTTATGTGGGGTTTTTGCAGCATTTTTTAACCTGTTTGCCTTTCATATGGCTCTGGTGAGCAGGACTTTGAGGCAAATAACTGGATGACAAATCATTTTAGATTGAAGAGTGACAATTCCGTATCTTTACCACTGCTGAGGAGCCCTGTGGCAGCTGGACATAGTGGGTGTTGTAGTGGAGCTCAGTGAGCATTAAAGGGTTTAATGTCTGACATATTCTAAAGATTTTCAGAAGCAACTTAATTAAACTTAAACTTCAGCTCGGTCTACTCTAAGGATTATCCCAGTGATACTGATGAGTAGTTGAGAATTTATCCTACCTTCGTCTGTTCCTGGGCCTGAAATACACTTTAATCTCTGTCCTCCAAGGTTTGCAAACGAGGATGGTGTAAATTAAATTACTGAGAGCCTGGTTTGCAAATCTTCTGATATCCCTCACTACAGACAGAGATTCCCACTGTGAAATCTTGGCTCTCATTTGTCTTTGGTAACATGGGGGAGTGACCACTAAAAATAATGTTATTTAACAGGATTACGTTGCCTTCTGCTTCTGAATTCACTGAAGTCCTCCAACACAGGACATTGAACTATTCAACTAGAGAGTTCAAAGTCACACTGCAAAACTGAAACAAAAGTCTATCAGAAATTCAGTACATCAATACTCTGTGCTGGGGCCTGCTAGTGCCACAAAAACGTCCTGTTGCCCTCTCAAGGTTTTCCATCATCTAAATGAGTCGCTGCTCTCCCTGTGCCTGAGCTGTGCAAAACCAGGACTGTTCCCTTTCTTAAAATCATGTTTTTGTCAGATGTTTTTTATAGTACAGCTTTATTTAAGGTCAGATGCCTCTGCAGCAAGGTGACCTCGAATAGGTGGAGTGAAACTCCTTATGCAAGCAGATGGGACCTGGCAGCAGCTACCTGGATTTTGGGAAGGCACTCATGGATCTTCCTGGTGCTGGTAATGGTTGGTGGCATCCTTAAAACAGCACCTCTGTAATTAAAGTGTGTGGTTGGGCTTCTCATTCAGTGTTGATGGGAGAAGGAATTGAGGCAGAGTATTGATTTAAGTGTATTGATTTGGGGGGTCGCTGTGTCGCTCGCCTCCTGTGCCTGGGAGGGGTCACTGTGTCATTCCCCTCCCATGACATTGGGGCTGTGCAGGTCACTGCTGGCTCACAACCTTCCCCTGCATTTCCAGTGCCTGTGGGACCTGCTTGTGAACAGAGGCCCTTACACTGGGTAAAACCCCTCAAGTTTGTAAATTAAAGAACTAGGAATGTACGTTTAAAGAAAAAAAAAAATCATGCTGCCGTGAGCCCTCTTGATGATATTAATTGCACACTGATCTAATTAGTGTTCCTGTGTTCTGCAGAGTCATCTGGTGGTTTATTTTGTCTGAAATAAAAGCAATATTGTAATGCAGAATACATCCTGATTATCAGGATGCAGGGAGATGCATCGGCGTGTCCCATTCTGTCAAATGAAAACCATCACGTTGTTGTCCAAGACAAGTTGTCTAAATGAGGCTTGCCCTGTGTCTTGGGGTCACAGCTTGGCAGCAGGAATGAGGTGGCATATTGTGTTGATGGTGCCTAATGTCATGGCTTCAGAAACTGGCAGAAAGATGCTCTCCACGGAGGGCCCCAAACTCTGAAATTGAGTTTCTTAGTGTGCTCCAGCAGAGCCTGAAACCATTGACCTTCAGGACACATGTGATTTACTGAGGGGGGTAGATACTTTCAGTGACATTTGGCAGCAGCTTTCTCCCAGTGATGGACCCTTGGCTCTGGAAGTTGCTTCCTGCCTGGTCCAAATTGCCCAAGTCTGTATTGATCTTCAGAGCACTCTGCAGTGCAGATCTATTTTCAGAGCTGCTGTGCCATCAGGCCTCTGAGAGAAGCCAGGTGTGTAGGAGAAAAGGGAATTTGGTGGTCTGGGGACAGTTTGTGTTTAGGCTTTAAAAAAATTCTTGTTTTCTTGTATAAATATCATAGTAATAATAAAAAATAAACACAGTCTTGGATTTCTTTTAAAAACATGCTTGTACTAGGAATTGAGTAGCCTGAAAAAATATGTATGGTAAGCAACCCATAATAAAGTACAATGGGCTGAGTTTCTTTTCTGATATATAGAGGATTCCATCTCTGCTAAGAAAAAAAAAGCTACTCAGTTTTGTTCGAAGAAAGCAGATGATTTTCCCAGTGGCAGAGTGATGAGCAAAGTATACAGAAAAACACAGCTGAGCTACTCCCCTAACTGCTATTGATCCCAGTGGATGGTTTTTTATTTGAGTAAGGACTTTGTTAAGATGTCAGGGCTCCCAAGCAGCCAGCCCAGCCCTTCACCATGGGAGAGCAGCCCTGGGAAAAGGGAGCATCATTCCCACCGTTGGTTTTGGAGCCTGGACAGATGTGTGCAGGGGATTTCTGCCCTCCTGCATCACATGTTCCCTGGGAGATGAATGTACAGTGTAAAGTCCTATTTATTTGCTCTATTTATTTGCACGCAGAAGGCAGCAGACGAGGCTCCTTCTCCGGAAGAGTTCTCAGCGTGTTCTGCAATCTGTTACAAGGAAAGTGCTAATTAATGGAGATTTCCTTACTGAGTTAAAAGATTAAATATATCAACCACCAGGGCTTGTATCTAACACCAAGCGTATGCTTGCAAGTTCTTTAAGGAAGAAAACTGTAATGCAAAATCAAAAGAAATTAGAAATCATAATGCAAAGTCAGCATCAACCCAACTGCCTCCTCGGGATTTATAGAGACTGTGAAATTGAGCAATAAAACCAACCTTTGGATGAATTTCAATAACAATAATGTTGAGTTAAACTTACCAGCCTTTTTTGCAAGTCCTCTCTGGTCTATTTAGAATCTCTAATCAGTCTGCTACGAGATAACGTGAGTGTGTGCATCTTTTGTTGAGCAAGTGGGAATAAATTCACTAAGGGTCCATTATTTGAGCCTTGCAAAATATTTGATGTGGAAGTTATTTTTGCTAGTGGCTGTGCATTTAGTGAATGTATTCATTGGATTATCTCCTAAATTTCTCAGCAAACTAATAATGCATAAAATCTCTCAAATCCTTGTGTACTATAAAAAAAGAAGATTAAACATTTGTTCTGTGGCAAGATTAAATCCTTTTCGGCTGCAACTCAAGTTTTTAGCAACATAAGTCTCCCAGACTTACTATGCTTCAGTTAATAATTTTCTCCCTTGAGGCAGGATTTAGATTTTGAACGGGGATTATTTGGGATGAGGTGCTTCTCTTGCAGCTCACAAGCTTCTGGAGCCTTTGGTTGTGCCATGTGGCTCATGGCCAGTGGCTGCCTTACTCTTGGCACTTTGGGAAAGCCTCAGCCGTAGAACTATGATCAGCTGGTGGAGTTAAGTCTCTGAGCTGCAGTCTGCGCTCCATGCTGAGTGTTAACCTGAGGTAAAGCAAGAGGTTTGCCTCGCAGGAGACCCCAAAGCTTCAGCTGAGCAGAATTTGGCCCACCAAATGCTGTGGTCCACCAGGTGTCCCTTATAAAGTCTTTAGCTATTAGTTTTTTAGCACTGCTTGGATTTACTGATGCTGTTTTGTGATATTTCACAGTCAGTAACCAAGTGAATGCAAATATTAATTGCAAAATGAATCAATTTTTCCCCCTCTACCTTTGGTCTGTGTAATTAGAAACATTTCTCCTGTGTCACTGTCCACTCTGCTGCTCCCTAGTTTGTTAGAGGGTGATCTCTCCTGTCCCACAGACTCCAAGGGAAATTAGCAGTGTTATTGCCAGTGGCAGCTGTGGTGATGCACAGAATTGTCCCTCTCACAGTAATGACCTTGAGTTTTATGAAACACCTCAAGGTTTACTAACAAGGGTAGAACTGCTACAAGTTTGTTAATTGAAACCATGAAATATGTTAGAGAGGATACAAATGAGTTTAAAGCCAATTCAATTAGAGGTGCATCTGTTTCCAAAGCTGCTGGAGAAATGTTTATTTTTGCATCACTTTTAAGCCAGCCTCTTGGAATGCTGCTGGCACTGTTGTTTAACGCTGTGTGCAGACCTCACACCCGCAGCAAATTTATCTTTTGGAAGTGCAACAATCAGGTGGAAGCGTGTCTGATGTTTGCTGCTTCTCCCAGCACAGCCCCATGTGGCATCACTGGCACCCCCAGCCCATCACCCATCACTGTGCTTGGGTGGCACAGCAAGAATGGGACAATAAGAGCTTTTGCACCATGTGTTCGTGCCTCTCTGACACTGGCACAGGGTACCTGGAGAAGCTGTGGCTGCCCCATCCCTGCAAGTGTCCAAGGCCAGGTTGGACAGGGCTTGGAGCAACCTGGGATAGTGGAAGGTGCCCCTGCCCATGGCAGGGGGTTGGAATGAGATGGTCTTTAGGTCTCTTCCCAGTCAAGCCATTGTGATTCCATGACACCACCAAACCTTGGTCCTCACTTTATCCACCTGCTGTTGCTTTGTCCCTGGGCTGCACAGCAGAATTGAGGTGAGTCATGGCTGCTACACTGTGTGTCTGAGCCTTCCCAGGACATCCTGTGTGGTCTGTGGGTGCATTGTTTGTTGGAGACACTTTAGAAGAGAGACTCCATTTGTGCCTTGTTGAGCAAAAAGCTCGTTCCTAATGAATAAATCATAGTAAAATGAGCTGTGCAGCCTAGGTAAATGCATCTGTTCATCCCATTGTGTTGACAGTGTCTCAGTAGAAAAACAATAGCACTTAAACATAGAAAAGGCTTATTTGGTCATCCAGATCAAATTTTCCTGCCAGCTCCCAGTAGCACGTTTCAAATAACCCGGTGTTCTTGTCACTACCTCCTGTGACATCTGTGTGTGCAGCTCCAGCTCTGTGGTGTTCAGGAGCCTGCTGTTGGTTCAGGTAGGACAGAGGCTCTCATCTGCTCTGTCTAAATTAAATGAGCTTTATTTTAACAGTGTTTGAGATTTTGAGGAATAATAATAGTAATAATAATTTTTAAAAGGAGGTTAAAGGAAGCGTCAAGAAATAATCTAAGAACACATGGAAAGCAGGCTGAATAGGGTTGGGGAGCACAGAACATCTTTTTCTGTAGAAGGTTTTGGAAACTTAACAATTCTTTGGTACCAGATTTTGCAGAGGGGAGAAAAATGAGGGATGTGATGGATGAGTGAGAAATTTAAGGATGACACTGACAAAACCAGCTGTGTAAACTCAGCCTTGAGTCGGTCTCCCAAGCTGAGCAACAGTAGCTCAGAAATGTTATTTCCTTTATTCATATTCTGTTATGGTAAGAATATTTCTCTGGCTAGTAGCCTGAATGTAGAATGCTTTATTAATTGATTGTTTTAATAGCATATTGCCCTTGGGGTTTTTTGTTTGTTTAGTATTGTACATCACACCAAAGCTACAAGTTTTCTAGGGATGCCAAAACTAGGATTATTGTGGGTCTTTTTAGTCCCCTGACAACTGCAAGTCATTGCTTGGGTCCTACAGAAAAATAAAGTATCCTGGTCTCACAGGAATGGATGAGCTGAGCACAATGTTATTTACTACTTATCATAAAAAGATAGCCATAAAAGCATTCTGTCTCTGAGCAGAGGGTACATCACAAGAATGGTTTTGGAGGAAAATTTTGGTTGAATGAGATCTTTGCTCTGTGAGTATCTCGGCATAGGATTAACCTTAAGTGATTGGTAGAAGAGAAATGGCAGCCTGTGAGAAGAGCTCGAAGGGAAGTTATGTTCCCATTTTGATTTTGTAGCATTGTTCAATATGGAGAATCAGCTTCCTCTGGACAATATGGAAATTGAGTGCTTTGTAGCTGGCCAGTATTTGTTTATATTTAATGTAATTAAGAAATACAGGTGAGGAAAGTCAAAAAGGAAAGAGCGGCCTCTTAGCGACGGGGTGGTTCCCTGAGGGATAACTCACAGCACGTCCTGGGGATGGGATACAACAGGTTCTTCAGTCTAGCACTTTCACAGAACTGTTTGTGTTGAAAGGGACCTTTTAAAGATCATCATGTGAACACCCTGCAATGAGCTAGGCCAGGTTGCTCCAAGTCCCATCCAACCTTGCCTTGGACAATTCCAGGGATGGGGCAACCACAGCTTCTCTGGGCAACCTCATCACCCTCATTGTAAAAAAGCTTCTTTCTTATATTTAAGACAGATTATTTCTATATCTAGGAAAGATTGTTTATTATAACTTTTCCTTCATCTTCATTTTTTTTATGTTCTATTTTTTTTTTTGGTTTATATTTCTTTTTATTATAGACGTAGATCTTGAGCTGCCTAAAGACTTAGCCCATTTTGCCTTCTCTGATAAGTTGATAACCCCTCTGACTAATCCTACTTTGAAACAAGGCACTTACTTTGTTTCTGTAGAGAGTTAATTACCCAGGCTGTCACACAGCCCAAGGAAAGATGATATTTCATATGGTGGTGGAACAGAACTCTTTGGAGAACTGCCTAAGAAATGCTTCTCATAAATCTATCATGAGAAAATTTCTTTTACTTATCATAATGTATTATGAATTGTTTTGAGTGGCAACCTAAGCAGATGGAACAGAATATTAGTGACATATTTGGGAGTTTTATTTGGGGGAAAGAAGCGAGTCTGTTTTAGAAATATTTGTATATGTGTGTGCATGGGTGTCATCTCACCGAGGTGAGCATACAAAGCATACCAAGTTGAAATACCTCAAACATTCCAGTATCACTGGGATGGATTCAGTCAGAAATAATTAAGCCAATTCCAGTGGCTTTGGACAACCTCATCAAGAGGCACCACAACAGGCAGGGATCAGAGGCAGCAGAGAAAACCAGGGCACACTGCATGGGCACAGGTCTGCAGCGTTAGGGAAGAGTTACAGCGTGAGTTCCGTGGGGAAATGATTGCAGCTGTCAGGCTGCGGGGTGGCCGCCGTAAAGAAACAGGGAGCAGCACCATCACAGGGAATCAGGAGAGCAGAAATAGAGCAGCATTGAGCTGAAGGAGCTGTTGCTGCTGCCGTTTTTTAAGGCACTGTTTACAAAAGCAACATCAGTATTTCTTGTACCTCTAGAAGAAAGATATTTTCCAGGGGATGGATGCCTAAATAAGCCTGAAACCTTTCTTGATACTGACTCCAGCACAAAGAGGAGGAAGGAGGCAGCGAATTGCTGCTGTGGGTTGATGCCCAGGCTGTAATACAGTTCTGGTTTGGAGTGAGCAGCAGGCTTGAACATGGTTCAGCCAGTAAATCCAGCTCTGAACCAGAATAATCTCCACGCCTCCGCCTTGGTGTTTCATGGCTGTCTGGGGCTGTTGTCTGGGGGTTTTGGATAGCAGCTGCTTCTGGGTTGAGTTTTGTTGTTTGGGTGTTTTTTCCCTCCGTGCTGCAGTGACTGTCACCTGGGTAGAGGGGGGAAACCCTTCGTAAAAGAGTCACGAAATGAGTTAATTTGGTATTCTGTAGGTGAGGAATCAAGAGGGAGTGTTCATGTGATGAAAACCAAACAGAAATAAAAAGCATAAAAATGAGAAGCATCAGAAATCTGGTAGGGGTGAAATTCAGTTATTTCCATAACCATCATTGCCAGAGCTGTCAGAGGGATGAAGCTGCCTCTAATAAAGGTTGATCTGAGCAGCCACTGGCTTTCATGATATAACATGAAATCTCTTTTTTGTTTAAATTAAAGTAATACATACAGACATGACAAGCAGATAATAGGAACCAGGGGAGAATGAACGCAGCATGGTAAGCAGGAAGGTGCAGGAACTATTCCACACTGCCAACCCAGGACTGGTGCCACTAATTCCCTGGAGAATTCCCCCAGGGTTCAGCCACCCTCCACTGCTGTTCTGCACACCAAGAGCTCCACGGCCGCTGCTGGGCTCTGCAAAATCTCTCTTCCCATATGCCAGCTCCTAAAACAGCTGTGGGGTTGGGCCTTTTTGGAGGAACCTGTTGGGTTTTAATTCACAAGGTGCTGCTCCTGCAGATGTCTGGTGTTGTGATTTTAAGCCATGATGATCTTGTGAGGTCTTTCATGTCAAAGCAGCTTAAGGTGAAAGCAAAGCTTTAAAATGCCAATTTTGAAACCCAGAATAAGCAAAGCATTTGAAAAGAGGTATATAGAGAACTTGAAAGATGTGGGAAGCAGGTTTCACCTCCTTCTCCCAGGAGCAAATCCCACACTGCTCCAGGTGGCAGGCAGGTCCCTCACACATCTGGTGAGAGCTGGCAAGAGAAGAGCTCTGTTGCCTCCACCATCCTCCGGTTCTCTCTGCTGGGAAGAGAACTTGTGTGTGTCTCCTGCCTGTGCCAGCTCGGGAGATGGCCAGTGTAATGCAGAAGGAGTACAGAACTGGGCTGTACACTTAATTCTCCAGAAGTTATCATGGCCACAGTCTAAGAGGGAAGGTAATCACCACATACTGGTGACCAGCAGCTTCACAACACATACTTTTGCCAGCTTTCCATCCATCATTCCGTTTTACCACTGCCTTCATTGGACTAAACCACGTAGAAATGAATTTTAGTCAGTGCTGTTCTTCACAAACGATGCCATAACCTTGTGTTGGGCAGTGTTGTCAGTCTGCCAAATGCCTTCTCCTCAAGAAGTTCTGGCTTTGTGTTGGTTGCACAGGTTACATCAGAGGGTCGGAGTTGGTCGGTCGCGGTGATTAAAACCTGTCTTAAATTTTTGGTTTAGGTTACATTGAAGAGCCTTGCACGGTCCCTTGCCCGTTTGATTGCAAATTAAGCGATTGGTCCAGTTGGTCTCCTTGCAGCTCCTCCTGTGGACCGGGGGTGAGAGTCCGATCCAAGTGGCTTAAGGAGAAGCCCTACAATGGAGGTCGTCCCTGCCCCAAGCTGGATCTCAAGAACCAGGTGAGCGACGTTCCGATAGCCAGCAGGAATCTCGCTGTGCTGTGCTTTGAGTCGGGGTCCAAAGTTACTGTGCTGGTGAAGAAGTTAAAGATAGGAGTTATCTCTGGGACTACACCTTGGGTCACGTTTTGTAGGCAATCCTCGACCTTCCTGAAGGCTGAGGGAGAAATGCTCATGGATCAGCAGAGTTTGACCTGAAACACCCTATTTCTTAAATGAAGAAATTGTTATCTCCCAGAGCACAGGAAGCCCTGGATTGATAATCCCGCTTGGACAGTGTGTAGACATCAGAGAGCTCAGATGTCATGGATATTTTAAAACTTTTTAATTCTTTCTGAGACTATAGTTGCTGTAGAAACATTTGTTAAATAAAAATTGCTATTTTTAGCAACATTTCCCTTCAACACAGCACAGGTTCCCTTGAACATTAATCTCTGTATATTCAATATTGAAGTATCCCATCAGAGGAAAATAATCTTTAAATTGCTACTCTTAAAGGAAGATCAGCATCTATTTAAATGCTACTTAATGCTGTATGCATTTCTGCAAAGTGCATAGTGATTTCCTACGTTTGCTGATTAATTCTCAGCACTAATTAACACTGATGAAGTACTGTTTAGTTTTGCCTGCCCTGTATTTCAGATTCAGCCATGAAAAATAATTAATAGGACAGAAACAGTCAGGCTGAAGGAACTTCCTATGTATGTTGTGAATAATAGGAATATGTATATGTATAAAATATGTGACATGTAGAAGTACTTTGGTGGTATCACACAGAGATTTATTTGGTAGGTGCTAGAGCTGGTGGATTCAGTTGTTTTTCTGCACAACTATTGCTGCAGCAGTCATGTCCTGGAATGCAGCACCACTTCTAACTCCTGATTATGAACTTGCCTCATTTTCCTCACAGTTAATTTTATTTTCCTGCGAGTAACGTGGTAAATACTCCTTGGATTTTTCTTTTTCCTTCTTCTTCTTCCTTATTTCTATTTGAAATTCATCGGAAGTAGGCTGACAGAAGCAGCAGGGACTACAGAAATATAAAACTGCTATAAAGTGTATGTTGTCCATAGCTCAGTGCTTTCCTTAATAGATCAGACAGATCACCAGAGAGGCAGAGTGAAATCCCACAGTAAGTGATAAGGTAACAATAAGCTCCTTTGTAATGAAAAGATACTGGGGTTTGTTACCCACAGACACAGCAGACTCCTTCCATTAATAGCAAACTTATTGCTATCATGTGTTGCCTATTCCCACACACATTAGAGTTGCCAGTTTCAAAAGCCTTTCAGAGGATATTAAAGGAAAGAAATTGTTCAAACTTGCAAGTTATGTCTTTGTAGAGTTTATTGGTGCACAGTGCTTGCAAAGTGCCATGGCTGATATTAATATAAACGTGGTTGGTGCTTTCTGCCTCTTTACCAGGAACACACGTCGTGATCTAAAACCCACTGAATTCATTAGAGGCTTTCTGTTGCAGGCTGTAGTAGAAATAACGTAGAATTGTGTTAATGTCTGTTGCTTTAGGTTTGTGACTTCTTGTTTTCTCAAGGTTTTTTTTGGTTGTTTGCTTTTTGAGAGCTTTTATTTCTTTGCCTGTGAGTTTGAGGGGTTTTTTTAGGATAAAACAGAAGCTATTTCTAACTGGTTTAGCACACAAATGGATTATCTTCTTCCAATTCAGATTTAAAGGATTGAGTCCAGTTCTGTATATTTCAGAGCTTTTGAGGTAAGAAGAAATTGTTATGCTAATAAGGAAAGTGTGTTTATGTACATGTACATGTATTACATTAGACATACACACAAATACCCACATTGTGCCCGTGGTTCTGGTCATTGCCTCCCCAAATGCTTCTCAGTTCTTTCTGAGCTTCAGAAGGAGTTTTGCTCTGCACCCACTGGACTTGGACTTCCAGCCCAGAGTTAACACACTGAGGTCCCTGGGCACGTTGCAGGATGCACAAGTTGCCTACCCAGATGGTGAAGTAAATGAGCTGATGGCACTGCTGCTTAGATGAGCTGGACACATGTCGTTAATCCACGGCCAGGCAGATTGTCTGCTGCTGTTCCCTCTGCTCTGGGCAGGTTTTAAATCCTAGAGCAAAGCTCTACAGATTCATTTTATATAAAAATGTGACATCCTAATTATTTTGTATAATCTGGATTAAATACCTGCAGTAAATACTGGCTTTTGTTTGGTATCAGATATGGGAAAGCTAAATCACCGTGGTGCTGAGTTTTACTTTTCACTGGCTACTGTGTTATATTGTGTTTTATGCATTTGATAAGATTTTAGATAACTTAGAACAAATAATGAATTCCTCCAGGTGCCAGTAGATTCCACTTACGATTTCCATTTTATTTTCTCCAGTACCTTTAGTTATTTTGGTTTTGTTTATTGCTTCTGAAGTTGGGTCTTGGCTATTACTTAATCAATTACTTTGGAGAACTCTCAATTTTTCCAGTGTCTTATAATTAAATCCCTCAGTCAGTTTGTGTCTTTTTCTTAAACCAGATAATCTTTTCACCCTCTTTTTGTGCAGAGTGTTGTCCAGGCTTTTTGGCAGACCCCTGTATATCCTTTTCTTCAGTGCTTTTCAGATATTTGACATAAATCTAACTACAGTGTTTCTTGAAAAACAATTCTAGCAATTCTTTCTTTCTTTTCATTTTGCACCATGTCTGGAGCTCTGCAAATACAGATATTTAGTAAAGCTACTGCTTTGGACAGAGGGACAATTTGCACCATCGAAACAATTTATTTTATGAATAGAAGTAGTTATTTGAGTCACATAAACTGTTTTGTAAAAGACTGTCCCCCAAGAGTTTTCCCAGTCAGTGTAAAGCAGTTTGCTTGTGTGTTTAAGATAGAATATTTTAGCAGAAATTTGATTTTATACAGGAATAATGACGTGTCCCATTACTGCATGATATTCCATGCAGTTTATGCTCCTTTTTCCACACAGAGTTTGACTTTACTGGAGTATCTTGAAGCCTTTCTTTTGGGTATCTTCATCTGCCTGTAGAGACTCTCAAGCAGCCCGCTCTTTTTGCAAGAGATGTGAGAAGTAAACTCAGAGTTAGGAGAATTAATTCAGCTTTTTTGTATTTATTCTCCTCATCGCAGGCGATGGACAAGGTTGAGCCCTTCAAGATTTTATTCCAGGCTATTTTCTAATAGAGGTGCCAAACATTTGCACAGACTGAATGCTCTTGGTATTCTGATAAAATCACGTGATTTGATATAGTCCCTTCAGCCTTAAACCCTGTCTGTGTTGCTGCCCTGTGAAATTAAAGGATAAATTACAATACTGGGGGGAAGAGATGACAGCATTTTAATGCAGCTCCATGTAATATGCAGAATTACTTTCTCCTTGTACCTCTGTTTGAAAATGGTTGAAGAGCTGGCTAACTACATTTTGCTCCATCTCTTAAAGAAAATGGGCTTTGCATGTAGGGGCTGTGCAGCTCTTATCTGGGGATGTGATTGCTTCTGAGCAGCCGATTGGATTAGGGGGTCAGCTGGCAGATGTTCCTGGCTGTGCTGTGCATGCTAAAAGAGGTGTAGCATTTACATTTTTCTATCCCTTCTCTTCTTTGAATGCACTTACACAGCATGCAGTTGCTAAGCCATTTAATATGTAGTTCTACATGATGAAAGGTTAAATATGAGTTAAGGGGGGTTTATTGCTTGAATATTCTTTTATAGGTTTTTAGGATTACTGTGTGAAAATGCATCTTATTTTCAAGACTCATGAATTCCAAGGATTATTTTTTTATTGATTGCTCTCATACATATTCTTGTCAAGATTTTCCCTCCTTCTCCTTCCTCCCCCTCTCTCTCTTAGCCAATACTGCTAAAGGACAAATATCATAGCAAGTAGTTTATCCCCTCTGTATATGCTGTATATATTTAAGCAAATGTTTTTAAAGGATTGGGAGTATTTGTAATGGCAGGCATAGCAGGAGAAAAATGTAGTGTATTTAGAATGTAAACTTACTGCTTTCATTAAAATGAATATTTTATTCTTAATGACATTTTCTGGTGTTCACTGTAGAATATGAGAAATACAGACACTTTGCACATTAGAATTGCAAGTACTTCTTATGAAATTGCATACAGGAGTTGAAGGAAAGGGGAAAGGAGGGTGGTGGTGCACTTACAGACCAGAGCTCTCAGAAGCAGGTGTGAGGATGTGTGAACTTCTGGAACTTTTCATAGAAAGTGGCTGCTTTAATCCTACTTGCACTTCAGAGAAAACAGTTATTTTCAGCATTTTCAAAACTTTTAGGCTGTTGTGTTAAAAGTTAGGTTTGAACCCAACATCTTTCATTGCTGTCACTGAATTAGCTTCCATCCAGCCCCTGGCTGGTGAGTTGCATTTAGAACCTTCTCCTTCCAGCATTAGAAATTGTTCTTCAAGAGTATCATTATTAATGTAGTAACTGTAAATAGCTCCTGCTCAGATCACTTCTTTTCTAATACAGATTTCTAATTTTCAGAAAAGTCACTGAACTTTCTGAGGCACTCAGAATCTCTTCCTCTCATGGATTTCAGGTGGCAGTAGTTCATTCCTGAGCCCAATCCTATATCAGTCCATCAGCTGTGTCAGATCCCTTCCTGTGCCATGCAGGGAATCATCTGTCTTACATTTTTCTCTGGCCCTGTCTATCAGCACTCATTTGCTTCAAGTGCAACTCAACTTCTGGAAAACAAAAACCCTATCCTTAATCTCAGTTTTACCTTCAGAAGGTCTGATTTCCTCCCACTCTGCCTTAAAGGAAGGAATTACAGCATAAAACACATCTGTCCTCTGGTTCTAGTGCAGTTTTACAGTGTCATAAAAATGACCAGTCTTTTGCCTGCTGCACTAATGTGGGAGAGTTTTCAGTGTCAAAAAATAGCGAGAGGCTCCTGTTTCCCCTTACACTTTCCTTGCTGTGACTGGAAGTTTTGGTACTAAACTGCAGTTTAGTTTGCTAAATGAGCAGAAGCAGCAGCCAGATCTGTGCAGCCTGAGGAGTATCTCACCTGCCTGAAGTGAGTCCCCCACGTGGGTGGGTGTTGCTTCGCTTCCAAAGGGAAATTGAGCCAGTTCCCATGTTCTCCTCCAGGATAATAACCCTGTAGTGTCTACTCTAATTCCTAGCATGTATTAATTTTATATTCAGCTTCAATAACTATCTGCACTTGATTTTCATTCCTCCTGCAGGTTTTCTGTTGAGTAAAGAGTCATATAAACATATTTTCACAATTGCCACTCATAAAAAGCTTTAGCTCCAGGAATGGAGCCGTTTAACAACTTCCTCAAAAGTATTTTTCACTTGGCTTTTTTTTTTTCTAGATAGCTTCTTTAAACTTCTCTTTAATAAAAAAGCAACTTGATGCATGGTGTAATGCTGGTTTCTGTAATTGTGAGAGAACGTTTGCACTTTGTGAAGTTAAATATGTTACAATGTCAATCTCCTTCCTGGCACTACTTTCAAATCCACAAAAATTAGAAGCCTTGTGCTAATTGATCAAACTACATTTTTGCTGCCTACTACAGCCCCTACCAAGTTTTAAATGAAATATGTACCAAAGCAGGAACTTTTGGTTTAAATGAAATTTATTTGTTTGTGTCTCTGGAACTAGGAATGTACCCACAATTATTTCTGATTCAAATAGAGTTCATATGTTTGTTGTTGAAAGGAATATTTATTGTTTAATGTGGCATAGTATAGGAAAAGACAGGAATTATACCCAAAGTGGATTTCTTGGCAGAGGAGATGGAATTAAATGGAAGATCAGCCACTGAAGGTTGGGTGGCCCAGTGGAGAAAGTATTACCATTTCACCTAAGGAACTGGAGTTCAATTGGTTTAGGCAATACTTTTTTTTTTAAGGAAAGGAGTGTGCTTTGTGCTGAATCTCTCGTGGACAATATGTCATGTTGGAGGACCTGCAAACTGTGTGTGCCATAAATCAGCGTGACAGCGTCTAACACTGAGACTGAACTTACTCTTGCTTGTCTTTGTCTTAGGAGCAGGGGAACAAGAAGGATTGATGCCTTGGTTATTCCTTGGCAGCAGATTTAATCTTATTTTTTTTATTTTTTCCCCCTCTCCTTCCTCCTTTTAGGAAGTTTTTTTATTTCTTTTCTACAAAGTTTTGTCATTTGTTCTCAGTTTTGGGTTTGCAGTTGTTAAGGAAGGAGAGATGCTGCAAAAGTCAAAATGAGGACCTAGCTTCTGGTCTAACTGGAACAAACCCAGGAATATTCAGAACACGAAATGTTGGTACAGCTTCACCTTTTCATATGGTAGAGGGTGTGAGAAACAGTTGTTTGGCATCTTGCATTTTATCACGTGACTTAGTCTTCAGAGAGAGTCAGTTACACAGAAGTGTCCCTTCTCTTGCTTTTGGCAAGTTAATTGAAGATTTTTGGCACATTTTTCTTTTCTTTACTCCCTTTTTTAACTCCTTTCTGTACAAAATTAATTTCCAAAATATGATCTTGTTGATTGCAAAGCACTGTTTGCTATAATGCAAGACATGAATGTGGAAGTTTCTTTTGAAATAGATTCTAAGTCAAGTCATGAAATTCATGACAGTAGTTTATAGTTCTAAGAACCTGCCACGTAAAAAACTTCAAAACTTTTTGAAGTGTGAAAGCAACAAGATGTTGGCAAGATGTTGGACGGGAGTGTGTTGAGCAGGAGGCAGCCTGGATCTGTCCAGAGTAGGGAGCTGCTGTGTAAATCTGAATCCTAGTGCAGAGCATCCAGCATGGACAAAGGTTGGGCTGAGCTGGGGAATTAGGTGCTGGTGTTGGCCTGATTTAGCATCTATTATCCTCAGAAACCAATGTGAGGCTGTTGGTTATTAATGAGGATTTTGGTCACTTCTTTCATCTTCTGAAGGACTGAATTTTCTCATGACTCTCTAGCATATTCTGTGTATCCCCAGTTCAAAGCTGACCCCATTCCAGTGGATGGCTTTATTCATAAGAGGAACGGGAGTTTGTTAAACATGGTCTGACTCACCTGCATGCTGAGAACATACCCTGAGCATTCAGAGCAGAAAATTTCTACTTTTCTGACTCTCCTTTATGAATAAGAGAGAATAATTGGAAATGAAGTTGCTGCTCAAAGAGGGAGAAGGGACATGAAGATGTATGCTGTGTGAATTCATCTGTCAGAGCTTCTGAGCAGCCCAGGAGCTCTCACGTGCCTCTTGCATCATGGTCATTAAAATAACCCTGTTCTTGCCTCTTCTGAAGTATTTAATATTGCTGTGTTGTTCTGTCTGGAGCAGTTCTCATTGATTAATACTTAACAAGTGTTAATTTTTTTTCTGCTGCAGACGTTTCTTGTGGCCATTGCTCAGAAATTATAACCAAATCGTTTGTTGGGTTTGCTTTGTTTTATGCTCTGTAGCTGATTGATGGATTCAGGAATGGACTTCATTTTCTTTTTATGTTGTTTAATTGGTTTCTTCCTCCAAGACAGCAGAATAAAAGTGCAGATGACCTTCTGTCCTCCTCTTGATGTCCCCCACATGACTGGAAGGATTGTGCCTGGCTTGCTGTCAGCTAAATGTGTGCACTTGAACCACAAGCTGAATACATGAATTTTGCATCTTCCTTAAGTGACAGCATCAAGATCATCAGCATTACCAGATTGCTGGCTGGAATATGAACCACTCAGAGATTTCAGATCTCAAGGCCCAATTACAGCTTTCTGAGTGGTTGTCAAATACTATTCCTGTGTCAGGGAGGGCTGTTTGCAAGGGCTGTTTAACCAAAGTTGAAATACACATTCAGGTGGGTTTGGGGAGAGAAAGGAAAAACTCAAGATATCTCCCCTGTACAGCGGTCTGGGACTGTCCCTGCCTCCTGAAGTCCTTGTTTTAGCAGGGATTCCAGGAAAAGAGTTGTAAATATGAGTTTGCACAAATTCAGCTAATACTTCCTCATTATCTATAAATCATGACATGTCTTTGAGTTATAAATGAGTGTGTTGCAGGCTATAGCCACCACTAGAAAAACCAAAGGTGAGCAGATTTTTATGTATGAATGAAATGCCAAAGGATAGATTCTTCCTCTCCAATAAGATGTATATTCTGTCCATTCTAATTTTATTTACTGCTTCTCACAGGAGGAATGCATAAATCAGCAGTCCTCTGCAGTTTTTTGTGATTTATTGCTTAATTAAAAGTTATGAGGGCTTTTAATCCATCTATAATTTATATTATTTTTGAGTCAGCTGTTTCCCATATTGTAACTTAACCAGGAAACTTGCATCCTTTCATGAAGGGAGCATTTTGTGAGCCCTTGGATTCACTAATAGATGTGGCCCATGGTGGTGCCAGATTGACTTTGGAGTTCCAACTCAGGGCCAAAGATAATTAAATATTAGTGTACTTAATAAAGTTTATCCAGCATCAATTACAGTTTGATGGCAAATGTAGTATACATGTTTTTTAGAGTTACAGATTAATTTTAAAAGGGATGCAACTCGTGTGTTTTCACAATGAACAGATGTTAGCTACACATTAATAATTTAAAAAGCAGGCTTAAAATGGTTATGTAGATTTTAATGGAGGATTAATTTGGTTCTAGTGCTGGACCACATGCTGTTGTCAAAACAATAGAACACTCAGTTTTAGTGTTTTGTTTTAGTTTGGTCATTGAGGGATTTTTTTGTTGTTGTTGTTGTTGGTAGGTTGCTGCTGTGTTTCTTCCTTAATTAAAGTTATAACCAGCATGCAATTTAAAAACGGACCTTTTTTTTTCTATCTGAGTCACTATTGAAGAATAAATATATTATACAAAATTCAGTTTTTGTAGTGATAGCAGGGGTGGCTGGCTTGAGACAGAGCCCTCATCTGCTTTGAACTTCAGTTGGTTTGTCTCCCTCTTTCTCAAATGTCCGTGTTATTTGAAAACACATGCTGGTTTCACTAGCAAAGCTTTGTCCAGTCCTGGCATTATAGTTTTCAGGTAACAGGTTTTGAGGTCAGCTTGGGCTTCACTGATGGCACAGGGGTTTTGCCGTGGGTTTTGGCAGGAATGAGGGTTCCCTTTAGCTGTGAGTCAGCTGCCCTCTGTTGGTTAGTTCAGCTTGGCTCTGGTTTCAGTTGGGATTCGTGTGACTTCTGCTGGGATGGAAGGGAAGAGCCTTCCCTGAGTCCCAGCCTCCAGTCCTGCCTGTTTGAGACCAGTGGGGTCCTTCCAGGAACCCCCCTCTCCTCCATGTGGGGTGTAACCAAACACCCAACTGCTCTTAACCTTACCTGTAAGTTATTTCCTACATAACTCCATATGTAATTACAGTGTTGTCACTGAACAGGCTTCATTGGTACTTCAACAAAAATTTGTTCCTCAATTTTTTTTTTTTTAAAGCCTTTTCTTTGAAATAAGATTTTGGAGTCATTAATAAAGCCCATTAAAGTGATTTGCTATAACATCATGTAGCAAATGTCATATATCACATTAGATAAAAAACTGTAGATGTCTTTTGGGTAGTCAGAAAGATTTTTATCTAGGCTAGTCTATTGGACTTAGACAAGTGGACAAATATTAGTTAGCATGAACTTTGGCCATTAGAAATGCCAAACCAAATAATGTCTGTCAGCTTTGCTGGTCAGTCTACATTCAAATTCCAGTATCTGTTAAGTTTAAATGTCCTTTATGCTCTTGTAAGTTAGATTTAAATCATTACTTTAAATTTTAAATTATTACTTCACCAAGTAAAAGTGCGAGTTTTTCCTTCTCTAAGTGACATTATGAGGTTCATGAACTTTCTAATTAACTACCAGGCATAAAGATACTTCATTCTTGTTCTGAAGAGTCTGAGTAAAAAGAATAAGGTGGAAAAGGTTTAGCAGTCTCTTCTAAGCAAGACTTTGAAAAGGAATGAAGATGTAATCATTTGCTACTTTTGTAACATCTTATTGTATATATATTTAACTGGTGAAAAAGCTTTATGTCTGTTTGTTGATGCTGTTGTACAGTGTTGTATTTAATACGTGGAGTTCATATTTTTCATTCAATATTAGATCTTTGCTCCTCAGTCTGTGCTTCCAGGTCATGCAGCTGCAGTGGTTGGACATTCCTGAGGCCCCTCAGCTGGTTTTGGTTTTATTGGGAATGCTTAGTGGTCACTACATCCAACACATGGCTCCTTATCAACGTGCAGATTTTCAAAATTTCTTAAAATAAAGCCAGTCTGTTTCTTTGATTTGAATTCTGTGTAGACTCAAGTGGCCATGTGGGACATACATTTTTCTTTCTGCCAGTCTGTAGCCAGCATTTCAGATTCTGTGGGAACCGATGGGTTTTTTTATGTTGCTTTTCCCCAGCTTGTAGCTGGTTGTGGATTGGGCAGTAAATAAACAGATTTGTATTTGTTGGAACACAAACCAGTGAGTACTTTAGCAACTGGACTAACAATAGAAAATCCATTGGAGAAATCAATTATGCTTTGAGTTTGTCTTGTTGAGAGAATGGGAGTACTTGGTCCGTTCAAAGGAGGTATTACTCCAGTGATCAGCAGGTGGGCAGACAAAACAGGCTTTATGGAGAGTCTCACAGGTGAGTAAAACAGTGAGAAAAGATTAATTTTCTGTTCTGCGTGTTCCCAGAGCAACCACTGACAAAACAAGGGGCTTTTTTGAGAGTGAGATGTGTAAGATTGTATCTTACAGTGCACGGTACATGCACAACTCATCAGGCCTGAGAAAGGAAAGTCATGATTAAACTCAGTCGGATTAAACATTTGCATATAAAAGAGGTTTTTCTTAATATTCATTTCAGGTCAGCGTTTGATAAATGACTCCCAGATTTTCATCAGCATTCTTATGTCTTGGCTTTTGCATAATAAGAATCCTCACAGGAGTTGTATGCAAACAGCAACATTTCAGTCTAGTTACTTATCACATAGCAAATTCGAAGTACAAGTTGTATTTGGGTCATATCTGCATGCTAACCTCAGAAATTAATCCCAGCTAGAGTTAGAATAAATATTTTTTTTAACTTCATTTCTGTGTTTTCACCCTGTCACAATAATGTAGCATACCAGGGTACCTGAGAGCTTGGCAAGGGAAGGGAACAGGTGATTCCTGAAGTCCTTCTGATAACAGTAAAATATTTATTTGCTTTGGAGTAAAACATTCTTTTTAGGCAGATCTCTTTTAGTCTAGTGATGCTGATTCTGTGCACCTGATTTCTCTACACCTGAGTGAAAATTACTTTGTGATTAAATCCAAAGAATAATCAGTGCCTGACAGGCACTGGTTTAAAACTGAGGATGGGACACTTTCCTTTCAGTTCCTAATGGTGTTAAGGGAGTTACTTCATCTTCATGCAGAGCAGCATCAGGCAGCAGCTCTTCCCACAGCAACCTGTAGGATGTGTTTGAAACATCCAAAAGGCTGTGCTTGAAACTCGACTGTGAGAAGTTTGGGTTTGGATCCAGGCTCTGCATGGCTCATTTTCCACCTCCCCTTGTAATCCCCAGCAAACTGTGTGTGTGCCTGAACCTGTGATCAACTCTTGGTGGGAGCTGGGCCGTGCACTCCAGCTGCTCCACGTGCCTGGTGGATGTGCTGGCAGCTCATGGCAGCTCCTCACTCCTGGAACATTCCCATAAATCCCTGGCATTTGCTGTGGCAGCAGATGCAAACACCAGTTTTATGTCCTGTTTTCCACCCAGTGTTTTTCTAACTACTGTGCTGTTCTAACCAAATGTGTCTGGCCCAACTCTCATCATTTAATTAAATTCAGGCAAATTCCAATTAACTTTTAAGACACCTGGAATTGGCTCAACTTTTTTAGTAATGCAGTATTAATTTAAACAATATTTCCCCTTTTTTGATCTATTCAGTAAAGGTGAGACCTTGGATCCAAGTTAGCTGTAAAGCCCTAAAAGGTGGGCTCCCTCTAGAATAGTCAATCATTTCATGTACCAAGAATTTTCATGTTTTTGCTGGATTGTGATGCAATCTGCAGAATGGGCAGCAGATGATGTTTGATTCAAACAACCAGAAGATAATTTTTTTTGCTCCAGCTAATGTTTATCAATGGAGTTAATAATGAAAGAAACAATCAGTCTCCACATGCTTCCCTGAAATGTGTCCAATAGTATTTGCAACACTGTTTGAACTCATCATTGAAATGGTGAGATGAGGAACATTTGTTTTTGATAAAAGGATTCATGTGTTGCAAATGAGAAAAAAACAAATGTTTGGAGCATGTCTCAGAGTCACACAAATATGATGTGCTCTCAGGATTGGATTGCAAGCATCCAAGGGAAAGGAGTACTCTTCCCAGAAATTGATTACAGCAGAGCCAGGTGAGGCCAGAATAACCTGAGATAATGTAATTCTATTTGAAGTAAAATATAAGTGTTGTCAGAGGTCCATGCTTTCTGTTTGCTCAGTTTAAATTCCTTCTGTTAGAGTTCTGTCCCTCCATTATGCTTTGGGGGAAAAAGACTCGTTTATTTTCAGTTCTTTTTACTTGTGTTGTGTAACTTGTAGTGTGTAAATAGATTTTGTTTAGGAAAGACTTCCACTTTTCAGTTTTACTGTGTAAAACTTACTGGTTTGGTTATTGTGTTTGATGTGTATAAGGGTAACTAAATCATGAAACTTAACCCATCCTTTCTAATTTGCTGGGAGGTAAATTCTTCTGTTAAATAATGGGACTTCTCCTATTTCTATTAAAATCAATTGATTAAAACTCTTAATGGCTTGTATGGAAACCAAAATGGGCCACTTCTGTGATGATTCCACGCCAGCCTTGCTTGGTTCCAAAGCTGAAGCTGTTGAAAACAGCACTGATTGGAAAAAAAAGAAGCATTTTTCATCTAAAGGGAGTTGCTAAGAACAAATATGTTGGTTCAGTGTGGAGGGTTTTTAATTATATTTTGTAACAAACTGTAAAAAATGAGTGTTTATCTTAGTAGCTTTACATTAGTCATTGCTTAAGCCAATTTATCTTTTCTCTGATACCCCAGAACTACCAAAAACCTGTTAAGAGCTGCTAAAGACAAAACCCAATTCATTACTTACTTGCAGTCAATGATCACTTTTTCAGTGGTCTTGAATTTAATTTGCATTTAATTCGAGGTTTCATTAGGATAATTGTCTATTGGTTCACTTGTGTAATTGAAGGTTTGCAAGGAAAATTAATGTGTGATCAGCCGAGGGAGAGGGGAGGTGTCACACTGCCTATTCCAGTTCACACATGAAACACTCATGGTATTTTCACAGGACACAGAACTTACTGCAGTCACAGAAACTGCAGGCAGCTGTATATTCCAGTTGAAAACATTAAGTTTTGCCTGGGCATCGGGCAGATGATCTGCATTGCTCCTGAGAGCCTGGCCCATCCTCTCCTGTTGAAAATCATTCCCAGGCTGAGTGGATGAGTATTTTCTTCTGTCTCATCTTTGCAGAAGTTTCCATTAGTGCTAAAAGCTCTTCTGTCTGGTATTTTCTTTATAAGAAAAAAACCATCTCTATTCTCTAATGATAAGAGAGACATCCCTTGCAGCTTCCTGTCTCTAGACATATTGAAACCTTTTAGCCACTCCTTGTAAAATGTGAGCTTCATTCTCGAAATTGCCTTGTTGTTTTCCTTCTGCATTTCTTTATGTTTGAATCTGGGAAATTAAGTGTCCACATTTGTACACACCACACCAGAGAGGGTCTTAGCAGGGCTTTGTAAAACACTGGTAATTGCATTCCACCTTCTAGGGAAATTCTAAGCTAAAACCTTCCTGAATTGCGTTTTTGTCTGGTTTATTTCACAGCCACATCACATAATGTTTCATCTTGTGATTCCCCCCTGTAGTTTCCCAAGGCTGATTTTTGGGTGTTTTTAGTCTCCAGATACGTGATCCATGCTCTGTTCTGCTGAACTGCAGCCTCTCTCCCACACTCCAGTCCAGCTCCGTGTGTATCTTGCTCCACACTATCCCACTCCTCTTGTATAAAAATGTCATTTAGCTTCTCTCTTCAGTAAAATTTTAACAGGGCTGTAGCTATTTGTGTGCCAGTATAATTGGTGGAATATTGTCCAAGGCTGGCTGTCAGAGCAGTCCCTCAGCAGTGATGCTAATAACTTCCCTCCAGCCTGACGTTCCCCATTTCATGGTGCTGTTGCTGTCCTACCTCTAGCAGTCTCAGGCCAATTTAAAATTTTTGTACTAATCCCCCATCTTCTTCAATTTAACTAATAACTTCCCAGGTGACACAATGTTAAAGCTTTCCCGAAATCAGACTGCCAAGATCAATTTCATTTCCTTTCTCTGGAAATTGAAGGGGTTTTTTTCTCTGAGAAAGATGTCAGATCAGTGTGCCTTACCTGTATTAAATCCATGTGGTATTCCCCCCCATCCAAGTTCTTTTAACTTCACAGACTTGGATTATTCTTTGCTTAATAATTGTTCTGAGGCTTTGCTGCTGCTGAGTGTAGAAGGGCTTTTAGTTGCTCTGAAAACTCTTTTTTCTTCAATAAATATAGATGTGACATTTAGTATTTCTGATTGTATGATGGTGTTTGTGTCTTGTTAGATTTATTAAACGTGCTACCCCACATGAAATTTTGTATGCCAGTTCATTCACCAGTTTGAATGGAATTACTTGATTTCTGGAATTTTTTCTTTTCTTGAGCTTTGTGTCCATCTCAACCTTGATACTTTCTGTTTGGTTATCATCACTGACATCAATGAGAATTGAAGCATATTTTAATGTAATTTGAAGATACCTATTGCCTTTGGTCTGTGCTCCAGCTACTCCAGCCTCAGTGTGTAGCAGCTCTGCTCTGTGCAGATTATCTCTTCGTGTAGCATTCATCATCTTTCATCATTTCTGTTCATAACTTCAGAGCAGCTCCCTTGTCCAGGCTGTGGCAGCTGCCCCTCGCTGCCTCCGCTGCTCTCCTCCTCTGCCGTTTCCAAACCCTGCGTTGGGCTTCCCTTTGGTGCTTTCTTCACCTCCTCTCCATCATCTCTGCAGGATTTGTTCTGATCTCCTTGGCAGGAGAGCACTGGGCACGCTGCCTTCGAGTTTTTATTTCTTACTGAGATGTGGATCCCTGCAAGTACCAGCTTCTCTGACTGAAAACCTCCAGTCTCCTTCCCCTGGCAGATCTTTCAGCCTCATGATCAGTGAATTCCCAGCTGGGTCCCTCACTGTGCACGAGTTGCCCTTTTGAAGCCAAGAGCTGTGACTGAAAATGCCAGCCTGTCTTTTCTGAGGGTTCTGCAAATGCTGGTGAATACTTTAATTTGGAGTTGTCATATAATCACATGCTTCAAATTTATTTTTATAACCAGCTCTTTCATTCCTCTTCCTTAGGAACAAAAAAAATCTGAAATAGCATCACCTTGTTTCAGTGGCTGAATGAAACTGTCAGTGACTGCTTTTGGGAATATCTGATTCTAGTATTTTTATTAGCAGCATTTGTTCTGCAATAAATGAGAAGTCTCTTTAAAAAATAGTGGTGCAATAACACTGTTTTCATATTAAAATCCCCCTCTGGAAGGCTGTGGTGTGTTGCTCAGCAGTATTATCACAGTGGAACCATCCCAGTGTTACGTCCTGGTCCCGTGACAATTTCAGCCTGCTTTTGATAAACTTCTTCAATAATTTAATTCAGCGAGTCTCATTTACCTCTCACTCTGGTGAATCTACATGACATCAGGTAAGTCCCCTCTGATTTATATGTCTGTAACAAGAAACTTGAGGTAGCTACATATCATCTTTATTTGAAGCCTTACAGAGCTGTGCTGTGCTGCTTCTCAGCAGGAAACACAAACGTTTGTATTTGCTGCCTGCTGCGTGAACTGTAATTTTCTAGGAAGAGTTTAGATTTTTCAGTAGAACAACTAAAGAAGTATTTTAGTAAAAATTTTGACTTGCAATGCATGTGTGTTAGCATGTCCACAGATACATGCAGAGAAGATACTGGAGAAAAAATGAAATTATGAGCTAAGATGAACGTACACTGTACTTGTTTTGATTGACATAACCACTCATTTATGTCATAAATTCAGTAAGAACTTCCAGTGGTCATTTGGAAGGAAATACACATGTAAGATACTGAGATGACTTAAATCCTGTTGACATGTGCAGGAATCAATAGAGCAGTGTGGTTTGGTTTCACAGCTTTGCAGAGGCTGAAGGTGCCGTCCTCCTCTGGTGGTGTGGTACTGCCCTTTGATCAGGGACTGGTCATGGATTCACTGATACTGTGTTCAATCTTGCCAGTCTTCACCCTTAAACACAAGTTTGAGTATGCAGCTGCAGGTGCCACGTGGGGAATGCAGAGATGTTTAACGAGTGATTGATGTTTCTCACCTTGTGATTAAATGTTATCTGTGAATATTTGTTCACATGAGAAATAAATAGGAATGTATGATGCTGGCCAGCAGATCATTGAGAAAATTAATGATGAGAAAAATTTTCTCAGAAGTACTGTGGAAAAATTAACTGCACGAGTTAGTGGCCTGGATGCAATTACTGAATACAGCAAGCAAATATAAATATATACAGATTTATAAGAGAGAGTGTAGAAAAGTTAAAGAACTTTCAGCCATTAGTTTGTCCTGTTTGTTTGCTGGAAACATTCACCTTTGGGGATGGTAGCTGAGAGTTCAAAGATAATAAAGACAGATCCACACAAACAGTTTTCAAAAAGGTCTTCAGTTATCAATAGTGCAAATCTAGGAAAAAGAGCTTTTTTGCTGTTGGAAAATACCACTGTCATTTTTTTCCCACTTAAACCCCAAGCTGTAGAATGTTGAAAGGTCAGGCCTGATGGACTCATTTGGGAATGTGTGGTGTCAGAGTAGAACAAAATGGACACTGTCAGTGGAGGTGTCTCTGTTCTGTCTCACCTGTCTGTCTATCCCAAATACACTTAGATGACAAATTATCTGCAGCTGGAGCTGTGGTCCTGTCTGCATATTCGTTTCACCTCTGGTCTTCTACCTCAGACTGTCATTAGCCAGCCCAGTCATTTGGTAGAGTGATGGATTTCAGTAAAGACACTCATACATTAAATTCTAGCTACACCCAGGCAGGCCTTCACTGCTAAACAGCAATGACATTCCTGAAGTGAGTGCTCCTGATCGGATAACAAGTTTGAAATAGGAGAGACCATGATTATGAAAGTGCTTTCTAAATCCTCAACGTGCAACCTAAGAGTTACACTTCTTTTATTCCTCACTTTAAAGATGCTTTGTAGGACTTATTTCTTCTTTAATCAGCAGGTAAAAGCCATTTTCAGGGGAGTAGTCTCTCCTTTAGAAGAGAGAACCTGTGTATTGCAGTGTTGTTTATATTGACTATTAGAGAGACATTAAACTGTTTTGCAAAGCTAATGGATATACCCTGATAAAATGCATTCAGATCCTTACCCAAACAGCACATGAAAAAATCTGATCAGCTCAGAGTGGTTTAGATAAAAAACTAATGAGCGTAAAGCCTAAGTAATGACTGCCAGGTTGGGCTCATTGTTCGTCTGGTGCTTTGGGCTAAAAAGGGGCTGTTTATATGATCTGCAATGATGGCAGCTTTATTAAAAGTAGCATTGTTTTGGTCCCAGTACAAATATCCAAATTCCCTGGACAACTGCCTTCTTTTTTTTTAATTTGAGAGTCCTTTTATTCTTCGCGACTCTTCAAAATTAGTGAAGCATTCTTCCGTTAGTCACATAAAATCCACTTTTTATTAATGTGCATCAGCTCTTACCCATAGCCCAGACACTTTACCATAACACAGAAGGGGATAATAGGCTGAATTATCCTTAAGCAATTGCAGTTGTAACTATTTCATGTCTTATTGTGGTATGTAAATTTGATTCTTTGCCGGGTCCCATGGACATATCTTCATTTTGACTACTGGAAGGCACAGTGGGATAAATGGATTAAAGTAGAACTAGCTCTTAGCACTTTTTCTTATCACTTTTATGGTAATGTCTTCACTGATGTATTTGCTGTATGCACACAGACGGCAGATTTCTTTCCCAAAAGTGGGAAAGCCTATCAGTACTGAACCAAATGTAAAAAAGCATAATAAACCACAAAACAATGGGAAAGGATCAAAGAGCAGTGAAAAGGGTGGTAGTGCAGAGATTGTTTGGTTGTGCAGGTTAACAGTAGGCACAATGGGATGGTAATGCTGTTTCTGCCAGGTCAGTTTTTGAAAGAAAAAGTACAATAAGTAGCAGCCAGTGTTACCAAGAGTCGTGCAACCAAAATGTCGTGTCTGGCCAGTTTTGGGAGGGAGAGGTGAGGCTTGCAGCAGGAATGGATCTCGAGAAAATACTGAGAGCTGGGGAAGGGAATGACATTTCATATTAATTCCAGTTAAGTATTCCAGGAGGGTGGCATAAAGAAATGTGTAACAGAAGGAAGTGTATAACAGACGTGAGTGCTCCTCAGTGGTGTCGCTGATGGAGCGAAGTGGGGACAACTGAAGGGAGAGAGAGATGAGCTAAAATAATGTGTTGACTGGAGAGGAACGCTTCAGCTATGACAGCCTAAGTGCTGGTTGAAAATGAAAGCTGAAGCCATGGGGGAGATAAAATTAGCTGTGGACAAGGGAGGGAGAAAGAAGAGCAGGCAAGCTGAGGGATAGCTCTCCTGTGCCCCATAAAAAGGAGGATAAGTGGAAAGAGCAAACTTATGAAAGGCATAGCAAAGAGACAGCTAACTCCTGCTCTCGGTGCAGTTATTCCTTGGTGCAGTGTATATAAAACAGGATGTAACATCTTTGCATTAGAGACCAGCTTTTTTGTTCCTTGTTTGAACCTGAGGCTTTTAACACCTCACAAACACAAATCACCAGTGACGTGTGTGGCAGGAGCACTACATCTGGGTGGTGAGTAGGGCACGTGCTCTTGCCCGTCTGCTCAGCCTGGGGTGGAGTTTTGGCTGGCAGTTCGTGCCTGCTGATGACACTCCCACTCTGGAGTGTTCTCCAGCAGGCAGGGATGCACGGCTTTTGCCTTTGCAGATGGAAGTACCTCCGCAGGGAATGTTTCCAGCTAGAAGGAGAAGGGAGGGAAGAAGTTCATCATCACCAGCAGGTGGGAAGTTTTGCTACTGGCACTTAGCTCATAACTTCAGGAAGTTTGGCCCAGCCTGGCACAGACCTGTGTCACGACCATATGCTGTGCCTTATAACATTGCACTCTCTAAGTCTCAGAGAAGCTTTTCTTATTAGAATGGTTAGATTAATTACGTTTTATTAAGTGTTTTCTCACCAGGTTTTTCATTGGTACGGAGTGTGGAGAGAAGTGGGAATGTGAGACTGATGGACAAGCTGCAGACAGAGGTGGGGGGGGGTTGCTCCCCAGTCCGTGGGGCTTTCCCTGTGCCCATGGGAGCAGGGACCAGCTGCTTGGGCATGGGGGACCAGGACAGTGTTGCATGAGGGTCAGGCAGGAGAATCCCTGCAAGGAGGCATAACTGGCATTCCCTGGTGCCTGAAGAATGGATGCTCCCTTCCTTCAGCTGCCCTAAATCATCAGCCTCTAAAATACCATGGTTCCCCTCCTCTCAGCCTTGCCTCCCAGAACTCTCGCTGGCTCTCTCAGCCCTCTGTGCCCTCCCTTGGATCCAGCTCTGCTGCTGGCACCAAATTCAGATTTCCAGCCTGCAGAGTTAGGGCAAAATAACTCATTCAATTTTGCTTCCATTGCTGAGCAGCCACGGGCTGCCTCGGAGGGCAGGTGTGTATTTAATGTGACATTTGCACCTCTGTAAGGTTCTGGCAGTGTCCTGGGGGTCAGCTAATACAGGTGAGCAATTGCCAGTGTTGGCCTGGTCTCATGAAGAACAGAAATATGACAGGTTATACTCCAGACTTCTCTCTGTGGGATGATACTGCTCAAGGAAATTAAGCCTAAGAGATAATTTGGCAACAGGCTTATTTTAAATACTGATTAATGACTATTGCTTTAGTGCAGCTCCTGCTTTACTCATGATGTTTTAATATGGCAAAAGAATTATGATTAGTGCTTTTAGGTTTTTAATGTTCAGATAGTTAAAATGTCCCATAATAATCACTCCCTTTAATATTCAGCATAACTATTACAGAGATATAATTGCGCTTTGGTGTTGAAAAGAAGAAACCAGGATCCCAGTGTGATCGTGAATGCCTTTCTCTGGTAGCTTAAATCAAATCCTTGAATTTCAAAGTCCTTGGCAGCAAGTTTTAAGAACTTTAATTAAAAAAGAAGTCTTTAATAAATTAAAAAGAAAAAAAAGACTATAATTTGTTAAAAGGAGTTACCGAAATATTGCAGTAAAAAAAAATATAGTGGAATATATACCAGAAAGCACAAGTAAAAGCATCAGAATCAGAAAACAAATTCAAATTCAGGGTGGCTGTAATCTGAGATGCACCTGTGTAGCATACAAAGTGCCTCTAAAATTTGTAATCTTTATTCTTGTGACATTAGTGTGTTTCAGATCTGATTCTGCAATATCTCACACCATTGGAAATCAGGAGTGATTTTCTAATAGAATTGCAAAAAAAACCCCGAAAAACAATAAAAATGAGAGCCGGCTCCAGCTCTACAAATCTGGCTGATCCTTGGCAGAAGCAAGAAATGTTTTGATGCATTTCCCGTCTCCTGCCTCGGAGGTGATATCTTGCATGCAGCAGTTCGTTTTCACCTCATCCAGCTTGTAAATCTGTTGCTTTGGGTTCTCCGTTGTGGCTTTGTAAACGTGTTAAGAGTCGAAGGAGTGTGAACTCAAACCTTGCCTTGGAAAGAAGAATGCCCCGGTGTCCGTGCGGGATGCCAGGGAGGCGCAGAGCAGCGCTCGGAGCCGGGGAGCGCTGCCGGGGCTGGCAGCTCGTCTGAGGGGGGAATTCTTTATGTACGATCGCGCCTCGCAGGAGTGGCAGCGCTCCCACGCAGCCCCACAAGCTCTGCCTCTCCTTGGCTGCATCAGCCCTCTGAGCTCGTCCTTGCCTCTGGCTCCCTCCAGGCTGAGCCCCTGTGGTTGTTTTGGATGTGCTGTGGGGTTGTGCTGCCTCCCGCGGCAGCCTCAGCCACCCCCTTGGTCCCCTCATCCCTGTGCTCCTTGGGCAATGTCCTACACTGCTTCAATGCATGGAAAAAGCTTCTCTCTTTGGTTCCTTAAAGCCCAACCTTACCTTCTTCCATATGCCATTTTAAGGTGATAGCCCTGCTGACACTGGGCTGACAATTCACGAGACCTCTGGTTTTGTTTTCGTGAGTCCTCTCCCGTATGTCCCCTCTTTGCCTGTTTCTCACTTGGCTAAGGCTGCTGTGATCTTGCCATTCTTCCTGAGAAAGTGTTAATAGTTCTTTATTTCAGTGTTGTTTTTATTGATGGCTTAGCTGGTCTTGTCCATGTCTTGAAGTACCACAAGTACAGGGTCCTTTCCCCCACTCCACGTGTGGTTCTTCAACTGTTGGTTGCTCTTTCTGCTCCCCTTCTTCCTTCATTTGCCATAAAGCTAAATATGGACAATTGATGACCCTCATCGGTTCCCTGGCATGGCATTTCCCACTTTTTCATGATGAATCCAGGAATGTCATATGTAGTTAAACAAAGCACCCTATTTACCACTGGCATGGGGCTGGCTGTAGGAATGCACCAAGGAGGGGCTGCAAAGGGCAGGCAGCAGTATTGTTTATACAAGTGAGTAATTACCCAGAGTGGGGCAGTTTAGCAGCTCCTGGCTTTGCTTTGTGTGTTGCTCAGGTGAGGGTGAGGTGGAAAAAGGGGAGGTAGCTGAGTATTGTACCTCTCATGTGAATTTCTCTGTGTACCTTCCAACTCTGACAGCAGGAATGTGTGGGACTGGCTAAAGTGGGGACTGGAGCACTAAGCATGACAAGGAAAGGATGAATGGGAATTGTTTAGCTTCTAAAGTAGGATAAGTTGGAGGTTAAAGAAAAATTGGGGAAAAAAAGACACTGTAGAGTTATTCCCATTAATCTTTAAAGCTGGGAGGCTGATATCCTTACATAGTCAGTGGAAGGAGGTGAGTGCCTATAACATGCCTTAACTAGAAGCCTAAATTAGAGGGTTTTAATGCCACCTGTTTTATTGTTGTGATTCATTTTCTTATTAATGCATTTTTAAAATGAAAAGAAGTGTCAGACGTCAAGAAGGATAAAGGGTAGGTGGAGAGCCTGAACATCTGGTAAATATTCTGTTCTCTTCATTTTAATAATAATTTTGGGTGTTTTTTCCCTTCTTCTTTCATTATTTTTAGGTAAATGAGATTGTAGCTTAGCATGAAACTGATTTTGAAAATAAATTTGATGGCATGCTCCTTCTCTTGCAGAGGTGGTTTGATCTCTGTAACGCAGTTTCTTGCATAAATGCATGAACCTTCTTATGAAAGTTTATTGCTTGTTAAAGATGCGTCCTCAAGTGTAGATTACTGCTTTAAAGGGTTTGTCTGTGTCTGTGGCCAAAACCATTTTTTTGAGCTGTTTAATTCTGATTTGTTTAGGAAGTACAGTGCTGCCTTTACTGGCCACATATCTTAATTTTAAGAAGAGCTGCTGCATTTTCTTGTATTTTTGCATTACTGAACCTCTAGTATTTTGCCAGGGAGATGCACCTGGCAGAAAAATTTGCACACCCAAACGCAGCTCTCATTTATTGGCAACTTACAAAACTTCTGAAATGTAGTAAGTGTTTAATATGTCTGAATTCATTTTTCATAGAAAGCCAGCAGGAAGTAGAAAAATCCTCACAGAGGCATCCAAATACAGCTCGACCATTTTCTTGTGTGTTCAAATATATCATAGTGATGCCTGGAAAGTGAGTGCCTTCCATCAGTGCAGCGCTGCAGCTCAGACAGGTGCCTCGGTGCTGCCTGACCCCGATATAATTGTCCTGGACCTGCAGCAGTCGGTCGTCCTCTGGTGCGTCTCTCCCGAGCCATCATCTCTTCCCTTAACTTTTACTCCAAAATCCTGTCAAGCTCATAAATGCCTTTCCCATTGCTTTTCCTCTCTGAGGGCTGTACTCCTGGCTGACATGCTGATGGATTTGGTAAGGAAACGCTGACAGAGCACCTTTCTGACAGCTGTTCTGGCACCTGACCAATTAGCAGCGCTTACGGTGAGTGTCTGCTGGATGGCTGCACAGGCAGGAGTCCACTCAGGATGATGAGTGAGCAGTTACTAAACAAATGATGCCTCACTTGAGTTGGTAATTACTGGCTCCTTCAGTTCCCACAGTGAAAATCGAGATCAAAGGGGGTTGTAGCCCTTGTGCCGGTTTTGGAACTGCTTCCTTCAGCCTCTGAAGTTACAACACTCGGAGTGTGTTAATGATGTGCTGTGTGTGAGTATCTAGAGAGGGTTTATGGTCCCACCAGCCTTCAGCTGTACGGTCTGTTCTCCTGGGGATGTATTGCTGGTGGTGGGTGTGCTCCTGTTCACAGGCAGAACGGGAAAAGAGTTGTGAACCACAACAAGGAGCAGAATAATGAACAAAATCCAGTGGCGTGGTGATGGTCACTTAAACTGTTCAAACAGGAGCTCATGTAATCCTGAGTGGTCACCCAAATTCAAAGCCACATTTATTGAAACTGGGGCTAGAATATTTTATCCCTAAAGGGTATCTCGAAACTCATTCTGAATGAACATTGAGGTGTAAGTTGAAATGAGTCTTTTGACCTCGGTAATTCTTGTACTTTCTGGAAATTGTACTGACACTTGAAACATCAAATTAGCCAGGAGGTTTTTCAGCTCTGATTTCAGAGATGTTTTACGCTGAATATTAAGGAGAAAGGAGCTATGCACAGTAAAAAAAAAAAAAAATCCCAGGTAACTTGATGAAAACCCTATAAATAACTGTTTGAAAATAAGACATTGTCATACTGGAACTAATACTGCTATTGAACTAGTTGGAGAGTTACACTGACATTATTTAAGAATGTTTTATCTCTAGTACTTGTGATTCTAAGCTGTGCATTTATTAGATGTTGCCATTGGGAAAATGGACACCTATTATATATTCTTCTAAGAAAGGACAGTCATCTGGGATTCGGCACATGGCTGAGCAAAGGAAGCAGAGAGAAAATTAATTTTCATAGGGAAAGTTGGGCAGAAGCTGAAAAAGAAAAAAAAAATACATTAGAGAGGTAGCTGAGTAGAATAAGATAATCTAAAGACCAAAGATCACCTGTTGAACCAAATAAATAATTCAGGAAGACCCTTGGTGCCCAGGGATCCTGGGCTGAATTGGAAACTGAGCTCTCCCAGTCCTTGCCTGCTGTTATGAATCGATACCTGACAGCTCCACTGCCCTGTGCCAGAGGCTGATCTTGGCAGGCTCTGTCAGTGGCTTGTGTTGTCCTGAAATAGCCACAATGTCCCTGCCCTGCATTATGATGTCTGCTCTCAGAAATTACCTCCCAATGAACTGAGGGCCAGCTCACCAACCTCCTTCTCCTGCAGGAACTTCCATGCCCTACATACACAAGGATGAATGTTTTAAATAAAGTTTTAACATGAATAAGTACCCGTCAGCCAGCTGACCTGCCTGATGTGGGAGCCCAGGCAGGATGATGGTGTTTTGGGCGTAAAGGTGTCTGCAGGATGAAGTCCCATTGACACTTAGATTCCCAGTGCTTTGTCTGAAAGTATGATTAAAGATTCTGAGGTGACTTATAGCCTCACATTTTCTTGATGTTCATATTAAATAGTCATCATCTCTGCAGAGAAATGTACTGCAGCCTAAGGAGAGCTAGGTCAGGCAGCAGAGGTTAGTCCTTGGATTTCTTATGACTTCTAGGAAAGCTTGGACATTCCCTTGCCTCCAGGTTTCTGAAATCCGGTGCTGGGATGAATCTTAATAGTTGGCAGACCAAATGATTCTGGAAAACCAGCCCAATTGCAATAAATGCTTTCGGATTATTGTCCCAAATGGTCTATTGAAAAAGGAGCAGGTGAAGGAAGGAATGAGCAAATGAGAGCATTTTCAAAAAGAGCAAATCACAGAGGGAGCCCCATGCCATTTTTCAGGCTCTATCACATAATCAGGAGCATTCAAAACCAGGAAGTGTTGGAGGGAGATAAGGAACATGTACATGAGGGCAGTGAGGTCATGGGTAATAATCTGCAAGAACCTGAGAGAAGCCAAGCAGTCTAATCTCTTTAGGTTTATCTCAGAGAAGAGTAAAAACATTTATGCAATACTGAGATACACAATTCCAGCTTGTGGGAGGATGCAGATAGAAGCAGAGCAGAGCATCTTAGGAGCCAGTGCGGCCTAATTAAGAGAAAATACTGAACGTAATCCCCTAAGACTCTGCTCAGTGGTTCTTTGCTAAGGCAGCGGGGTTCAGCGTAAACAAGTTAAATATGCTGATATGGAACTGAATTCCGTAATAAACATAGATAGAGAGCTTTCCTTCCCTCCTAATGCCTGGGAAGAGCACAGTAAATGGGCCAGGAAGCCAGGGGAGAGCAAGCAGTGTGATGTTTGAATGGTACGTTCCCCTTTTCCATCAAAGGCTGGATTCAGCCTGTGTGTGCTTAAGCTAATGGCTTCAAGGGCTTGTGTGGGCTGGGGCCATCCAGCCCCCTGTGCTGCCCAGGCTGCTTCTGAATGGGAGTTTGGGCTGTGGTTAACACAGCTGGGTCATCCCGTGGTTGGGGGAGGGGGAAGAGCCAAATGCTGGTGTGAAAAGGGGTCTGGGGCTGAGCAGTGTCCGTAGGGGTTCATAGCAGTTCCCAAAGACATAAAGGGTGTAAATATCAAGGAAAGACACCAGTTATGCAGTGTGGTGCCCAGGGGTCTAGTGAGGGTAATGGGGTGGGATTAAAAGAGTGGAGATGGAGGCTGACTATAAGGAAAAGTCTTCCTAGCTAATCAACCAATGCCACAGTGCCCTTTTCAGAGGGAAAGAGCTGTTGACACAGGACCAACCTAAGTCTTCCTGTAAGAATTTCTCAAGTTTGTTAGGTCGTACCAGAGGCCTGGGCGTGGATTCCTGCTGTGTGTAATTCTGCTGATGGAGTGAGCTATGGAGAAGATGAATAACCACGTTCATGGTCCTGTTATTTCTTCCATATCAGAGCAGCGCTTGCCTCTCTGCTGCCGTGCCAGCCTGATGGAGAACACGACCTCACTGGAGATGTGCTTGCATCCCCTGTCTGCTGTTGCTGTGTCTGCACTTCTGGCGTGCTTGTGGTGCAATGAAAACAAAGAAAACAATCCAAAAGAGACAATATAGCAGAAAAAAGTCTGAATGCTTAGTATCACATTGCTTTGGGAAAAAACAAGATAGGCTTCTGGAAGCATTCAGTCTGAGGGCATAATTCCCAACAAAAGCATGCGTTCTTGTCATTAGAATTGTTGAAAATGTCATCTCCTATAAGTAGATGTGCTCTGAAGAAATCTGCACATATTACTGTACCAAGCAAAGATAATCTTGCCTCACTGTATCCTGGATTGTTCTCGGTTTTAGAGCTGCCCTTGTATACACCATCAGGGGCTTTCTTCAGTACTTCACCTAATTTTCTTTAAGCCTCCCATAATTGTTTCCCAAGGAAAGGTATATTTTACCCACTGTGGCATCTCACCTCATCCCCAGGAGGTCTTAAAAGCATAGCCATTACAATAGTGTCTGTTACCAGCATTTTCTCTGCCCCGGCCCTCCCCGCTGGTGATGTGTCTTGTTGATTCCAGGAATGCGAAAAGCATCAAGACTATAATCTTTGGGAAGCCTCAAAGTGAGTTTTCCAGTAGGCAGGGAGGAATGTTGAGTTGCCTTTCTCTCAGGTGGGTGCTGGGGTCCCTCATTCTCTTCTGCACATGCCAGCACCTCTGGGTTGCTGCAGGTTTTGCACCCAGTGTAGGGGGCTGCAGCAACAGTGCTGGCTGGCTCCAATAGTGTTCCCCACTGGAGAGATGGGATTTGTTCCTGATTTTAGGTGGAAATCCCAAGTGCCAGCAGGAGGGATTTCTCTGCTGTCTTCTGCTTGTGTGAAGCCATGCAGCTCCTGCCCAGTGTGCCATTAGGCTTTTTCCTTTAGTTGCTTTGGTCTCACTCTGCAGTGCTCAGGTGCAGCCATAATCATTTTGTTTGGATGAGTGAGGAAAATAAATCCTTTTTCCTTTTGTGTGGAGGATCTCATGTCAGAGATATTTACAAAGGGCCCTCTGGCTGGCAGTGCACCGCAGCTACCTGCTCACATTCCTTGTGTTTAACAGGAGCACATCCTGCTCCAGACACCTCTGTCCAGCGCTTGAGGAAGCCAGGCAGGAACAGAGAGCCATAAATTTTGTGGCTGGGACTGTTTATTTCGAATATCCTGTTTTGCTGACCATCACAGTGAGAAATATGGTTTGGTTTTGTTGGTGTCCAGCAGTTGCCTGAGTTAGAAAGTCAGGCATTGTCCTTGACAAGCATCTTTCATTGTATTTAGAAGGGGTTTCTGTTTTCCTCAAAATTGTAGTGTCTTTTGTTTTTATTAAGAAAAATATTTCCATGTCTAAACATGCACGAGCACAAATAACAGTTGATTACTTTTTTTTTTCATTTCCATGGTGCAAAAGAAGGAATTTGTTTGGCGCTTTTCCTTCCCTGATAGGTTGGTTTTTTTTTTTTTATATGATAGAAGGTAACAGAAGGCAGCTCAATTGTTCTATTAGATAATCTGAGAAAAACCCCAAACCAACCAAAAATCCTACCTAAACTGTAATTTATTCCAAATGCAGTGGATGTTTCAGTGATCTCTACCAGGCTATGTTTCTCTATACCCATCTGAAGCAATGTGCTCTGTGCTGGTCCTTCATAGTCTAGACTTGTGAGCATTTGGCAATTAAAAATGTAATTTGCAAACTGTCTGATGTCCCAATAATAAACACTGAGGGGAGTTTACTGCTATGCTCAAGTATTTTTAAATGGCTCTTTCAGTGGCAGTTCCTTTCCTTGCTGTGTGGTGTTCATGTCTAAGTCTAAATGAAAAGGCAGTGAAATGTGGCTTTGTTCCATGTCCCAGTATTTAAAGCTACCTAGAAGATGGAGGCTCCCTTTTTGCAAGGAGTTGTGTGGAAAAGGCAACAGGTAAAAAAAAACATTACTACTTCTAGCTGGACACAAGGAAATTTTTTCATAGTGAGAACAATCCATTGGAATAATCCAGGGAGGTGGTGGTTTCCCCAGTGCTGGACACTTTTATGATGCTGGGCAGGGTGCTGGGCTAACTTGTCTAGACTGTGTTTTTGCCATGAAAAGTTGGACCAGATGATCCCTGAGGTCCCATCCAACCTCATATTCTGTGATTCCATGATTCTCTGAAATGTGTGTGTCTGGACACACACACTGGTGTGCAGCTGCACTGTGGGAGAGGCTTTGGTACAAACCAAATGGAACTTGATTCTAACACCTGCATCGCTTGCTGGAAGCAAAGATTCCCAAAGCTGGCTTTGTAAATTAAGCTGAAAATAACCACACAAGTGTTGCCAGTAGAGCAAACAATGGCACTGAGGTCACTATCAAACTGTCAGTAGATATCCAGGCATTAGCCTTTAAAATGTTGCTGCTTTTCCAGCTCTTCTGTCTGTTGCACGTGTCTCACATGATCAGAAGCTGTTACAGGACTTGCCAAACCACAAAGAGATGACCCAAGTCGAGCCCAGCAGGGTTCCATGTATTCCCTGTTGCAAATAACTTTGTCATTGCTTCTCTGTGCACCTCTGTCCTGCCTCAGACATATTTTGCTTTGTGTTATTGTCAAGCCTTTATAAAACACAGTGAGCCTCTTCCTCTAGTGTTTTCCTTTGTCTTTTCTTTGCCTTTATCCTTCACTGTGTCACTGCCAGTATTCCTTGTTACCATATTTCTCTTTTTCTTGTTTCCCCTGAAATGCACTTCTGCACAGTGAATATTTGCCCTTCTTTGGCAGTTGTTCTCTCTCTGTTTTCTTGCTTTTCACTTTCCTGTCAATCAGCTCCTGTTTATTCCGAGTGATATCCATGCATACATGCATATATTTGTCCATGTGCCAGGTACTACGCACTGACCTGCAGGAAGGTCAGAGATGCATTGCTAAGCAGGAGGTCTTACTAATAAAAACCAGCAGGAGCAGCTGTCTCAGAAGCAAACCAAAGATCTGGAAGCCTCTATCCAGAGACAGAAGACTCCAACTTGCATTTCCAAGTATTCCATCTATTTTACCCACCCCAGAGTTACAGTTGAGAAATGGCAGAATTCATTGATGAATAGATGCAGGCAGGGGAGTGTTTGCTTCATTTAAATAATTGCTTTTTTTTGTTTTCCTGCTCCATCCTGATGCCATTGGTGCCATTGTGACCTAGCTAAAAATTGTATTCTCCTGCCGAATTCCAGCTGCTGTCTTGCTTAAAATTTAGTAGCTAGAGCTGATGCAGTAAATAAAATATTGTCATCTTTGGGGGATCAACATTTATGGGATGATGCGTGAACTGGCTGAACTCCAGTGTGCCTCTGATCTATAATGTACAACTGTGGTTTTTTGAGAGCCTCTCAAAACGTACATGAAATCCACGCAAGAATCCCTCCAACTTCAATGTGCAATTTATTTTTGAAGTATGTAGTGTGGCTTAATAAATGTGGTGCTCACTGGATGATTAGTATGTGATTTAGAGGTCTTCTGTGGAGTTCCTAATTTAGAGATCCTAAGACCAGAGGTACATGATGATGATGATGATGATGATGATGATGGGGGTCTGCTTTCACGTCTTGTACAGGATAAGCTCCTTGTCTGCAGTCAAATCCCTGCCTGGCTGGGGAGGTTTGTGGAAAGGCACACTCTTTGGCTGGAGGAGGAATAACCCTGGATAAACTGATCCAGTAGTTAATTTCCTTCATACTTAAATAGTTCCCTCCTTTTTTATACTTTTAGTTGAAATTGTCTAACTACATCTCTCAGCCTTGGGAATGTACATCTTTACCTGCTAGCTTAAAAAGAGGTCTTCTAAGAGAAGTTCTCTCTGTATATTCTCAAAAATAATTGAATCTCCTCTTTCCCATCTCTCAGCTAAACCAAAGTGGGTGTCTTCATTTTGTTACTTTTAGGCAAGTGTTTCAGACTTTGAATTATTTTCCTGGGTTTTCTTTAACTGCTCTGTCGTTATTAATGTTACTTTTACAATGAGGAGCTAGGACTGTAGGCAGTGTTACAACAGCAGTGTTGTTAATATTTAATATAATGGCAATTCCTCCCCCCTGTTCCTCTATGAGGTGTAAGAGAGCCCCTGGTTTCCAAAACGGAGCCTGGCAATCTGTGATTTATTCAAGGCAGCAGTGAATAAGCCAGCACAGAGCTCAGTGATGCTGCAGATAGATGGTTTCAAGCTGCTGGAAGGTCTCTTTAAAGCTCTCTCAGGTGTCTTTTTGCTACTTCACATCTGGTGTGATACAGCAGAGTTATTTCTTTTTATGGCTCAGCATTGCTATTTTATCTGACAGTGATTCCGTGCTTTGTTGACAGACCTGCCATCATATAGATGGTAACTAATTGTATTGGTGTTTTAAATGTTTGCCTGTAAAGCAACAGAGGAAATGCCACCACTCACCTTGGCAGTTTGATTCTGGTCTTTATAGTGTTGCTGTCATCAGCTGTTCCCCAGTTGGTTCAAATCCTTCAGCTTTCTTGTGAAGTTGGGTACCTGAGTCTGGATGTGCTTCCTGAGATGAATCTGTGCCACAGCTGAAGTGGTACCTCAGTGTTTTACAAATTCTGCATTTGTCTCATCATTTTACTGTACTATTGAGTCACATTCTCTCTATGGTTCTGTGCAATTTCTGGATCCAGGACAGTGGTGCCACTGAGGGGCTGTTTGTTTCTCATCCTGTGTTCTCGCTGTTCTGGTCAGTCTCTGCTCACTGCAGTTCTGTACCTCTCTTTCAGCCTATTTTTTCATTCCATGTCACCAATTCATAAAGCACATCTTGAATTCTCTTCCTGTCCTCCAGTTTCCTCGCTGTCCCTCTCACCTTGGCAGCATCCACAGGGTCAGTAGGAATCATTTTCAGTCCATCAGCCCGAAATTAATGAAAACAAGGAATGTGACCAGATACAAAACAAAGCTCTGCAGAGCCATGTGTGTGGTTTCTTGCCAGTTTTACACTTTACTATTCCGAATGTGATTTTCCAGCACTGTACTGCAGAGTATTAGATTAATCCAAACCGTATTTCCTTAGCCTGAAGGTGTGTGAAAGGCTTACTAAGGTCGACATAATACCTGCCATTTCATCCCTATCCACAGCATCTCTTATCCTGTTACTGAAGAACATCAGAATGATTTCACACCGTTTGTTCTTGACAAACACGTGCTGCCTGCTACTCATCTCCTGGTTATTTTCTGCTGCTTATAGATGATGGCTGTAGGAAAATATTTTCCCAAGAATAAAAGATTGTGTGACTGCTGTGCAAGTCACTGTTTTCCTCCTTTCTTCCTGCAGCTCTCTTGCATTGCATCTTCTGAAGGATGCTGGGCATCGTGTCCCTGTCATCCCTAGATAACCCCATTGACACAGAAGTTATTTCAAGTGTCTCTTCAAGTTTGCCCTCCTTGTTGGCCAAACTTTCTGAGTCAGTGCCTTTCATAAAAAGTTTCTCTCATCTTTCTTTGTCTTCACCCTGTTGGTGATCTATTTCCTGCCATTCCCTCTATTGTAAATTGACTATTTTTTAGTGTTGGGCTTTCTCTGTGTGCCTCCTGTGATAGGTAATGGTGTTTCCCCTCATTTCTTTGACTCTTCAGTTCCTTGCAGATCTGCTATTCAAGATCAATTTCTTGTCTCTGCCTTGTTAATTTTCCTTACTTTCTCTTCTGCTGTGGGCTGACTGAATGCTTTCTGTTTAGACCATTTGCATGATCTTTAAATTACTGTGTCCTCTAATTTAAATCACATGCTGTTTGCTGTGTTGCATTATTCAGTTCTCTGAAAGGTTTCATGTAGAGTGGTTCATGAGTACAGCACACTGCAAAGCACAGCTGGGTTGTGTGGTCTCCATAAGCATTTGCTTCCCATTTCCTCCTTTTACTTGCTGTTTTGGGAAACAGCCTTTTCTACTCCATTATTTCCAGAGTCATGGATGTGTGAAGGTGGTGCTCCAGGGAATGGCAGAGGTGTGAGAACTGCTGAATCACTCGTGCCCTGACAGACCCATCCTGAATGGTGGTACCGAGCAGGACTCTGTGCACTGGTGGTGCTTCTTACAGGGCACAATACCCTCTGGTGCATGAACAGATAAGGAGTTCAGTGTTCTGGTGGGGTTCCAGTAGTCAGACACTCATGAACTCCTTAAAACCAAGAAAATACAGCTATGTGCTAGATGCTGATGTTTGTAGAGCATGAGCAGTGTGTGCATGAAGAATTATTCTATTGTTCCCTCACAGAATAACAGAATGTTTTGGGTTGTAAGGGACCTTAAATATTATCGAGTCCAACCCCCCCTGCACACCCCTAGGGATGTGTTCCTTGTCAGATTTATTCAAAAAACCATCTATTTGGTTTTTGTATAGCTTCTCATTAATCAGCAATATATAGGCAGTATTGATGTCCATTTTAAAGAAATACATACTGCAGCAAAAATTCACCATGATCAATACTTCTTTTTTACCTAAATTTTAGTGAAGCACCTATAAATGTTCAGATGTTTCTTGCTTGCTACAGCACATGCCAGAGGAATTCAGCAGAAGTCTTTGCATTGATTCATGGGGATTTGTGCAGGTCCATGTCAAGCATTTAACCTCAAACTACAGGTCAGTGATAGAAATGCAGGCATCTGAAAATACATATTCCCTGAAAGGAAGCAACAGAAACATAAAAGAAAGATACCCTGAACTACAGGGACATCAGCTACCCCACAAGGTAGTGGCTTGCAAGCACTTCCCTCTTATCTTTTGGCTTAGGGACAGCGTGTGTGCACTCTGATGTTTGAAGTAGGTTGGGTAGAATTTAACTTCTGGCTCAAGGGAGCTTTTAGTTTATTAAATATGGATGTTCTTTCAGGTAGAAGCATGGTTTCTCTCTGCAGCACATCACTTTCCTTGAACATATGCATTGGGGGAAGAAAACTCGGCTCTTGTGTGCCTAAATCTTTTCTGTCTGGATCCACCTGCAAGAAATGGCAATAAAAAACTGTCAGATTGTAACAACGGCAGGATTTTTAAGTGTGCAGTGGTGTGGTTATAGCTCCCTTCACATCTCTGGGTTTGTGTGCCTGGTCCTGAGGCTGGGCTCTGTGCAGCAGTGCTGGGGGATCTGCCTTTGCCTCCCCTGTAATTACAGGGAGGAAATCACAGGAGTTAATGCCGCGTCTAAACGCGGTGCTAACGTCTGCCTGTCCTGGCAGCAAGACAGCTCCCACAAACAGGCCGTGCAACAGGCTGTCACATACCCTGCCTGCTGCACTATCTTGCTCTTCCAGGAAAATTTTTCCAGCTCCAGTTGCTAATCAGGGTGTGGGTGATCTCTCTGAGCTCTGAAGCTGTGGGATCTATCACTCATCCATCAGCGCCTGCCCCGCTCTCCCTGCGAGCATCCATTTCTGTCTGGAAGCTGCTGAGGAGGAATGAGACCTGCTGCTGAGCAGGCTGGGGGGAGAGCCACAGTCTCATCCTAACGAAACAATCAGGTTGTGGGCTGGTTTGCATTTCTATTCCTGCTCTTGCAGGAACATAAACTGGACTGTTTCTTGCTGTGACTGCGGGAAGCCTCAGGAGCAGTTTGCAGTTCTCTCTGCTTCCCAGCCTTTGGTGTAGCCTCGTAGAAGAGTGTTTCAAAAAACATAACTTTCAACTGCATGACACTTCCCAGTCTCTTCTCTCTCTTGTCTATAGTGCTATCAGTCAAATTGTTCTTGTCAGTTAACTGGTTTTAAATCTCATGTGGAAAAATTGTCAGTTCAAGATCATACTATGGTAAGGACAGACGTGACTGCTCTTGTGGCATTAATTCATTCTTGCTTAAGACATGAAAATAAACTGATAGAATATCAGTTTGAAGCTCTTAGACCTTGAAATGATTTAAAATCTCCTAAAAAAAAGGCTGGGGCTGTGCTTTGTCTCCGAGGCATCATTTTTAACTTAGCAGGAAGCTCTGATGGTCTTTTCTTTAAATTGCCTATTGTCCAGATGCCTACAAAGAAAGTGCTTCAGTGGGACTGTTTGTGTTTAGTGACGGCGTTTATTTCATTTCATGTGACAGATGACTGGGCTTCTGCATCGAGTAATTACTTGCTCCCATCCCGCTGGGGCAGGTTTCTGACCTGCAGGAGCGCCGTGATTGGGTCTGGGAGCGCCGGCTGGCTGGGCAGGGAGCTGCGGTGCTGGCGGGGACGGGCTCCAGAGCCCCGTGTCCCCTGGCTGGGGTGGCTCCTGGTGCACCTCTGTGGTGTGGGGACCTCATTGGGTGGTTCAGTCAGATGAGAGGAGTGGGAGATGCGGGCTTCACTGATGGCAGAGCCACCCAATGAAGATTGAAATGTCTGAGAGCCTTTCCGGTCTGTTGCGACTGGTAGTCCAGAAGTGGGGGGTGTCTTACCAGATTTCAGGTTCATAGATTTTCACAGATTTTTAAATATTTTTTTATTGTCCTAAACTTTGATTGTGAGGCACAGTGATGAGCTCCAGAGGATTGCTGAATGGAGCTGAATGAGCTCTGCTTTGTTCTTCAGTGTAGTAGTGCTTTCCATTCATTCACAAAGAAATGCCTGATTTCCACTTGAGGTAATTTCTTTTTTAAAGAAGGGGAAATCGAAGGATTGAATGCAACATTACATTGTGGCAATTTTATTTTAAGCAGATTTTTTGCCTTTTTTTTTTTTTTTTTTTTTTTTTTTTGCAGTATTATCATACAGCAGCCAAACTAATGAATATATAATTTTCTTTCCTTTCTGCTTGTCATGCCCTGCTAACATGGACATCTACGAAGGCTCAGGTTGGTGTTGCAATCTGTCTTCATCTTGTTGTTCTCATCCAGTAAAAAGGGGCTTCGATGTTTTCTTCATCAATCAGCTTTTTTTTCTCTTCCTCTCTTTAAAGCTGAATCCAACATTATTATAACGTAACAGATTTATCCAGAGAGGTGCCACATTTGTTTGTTACCCCTGAAACTTCAGCTGCAGCAAAATGTGCTGTTTCAGAAACAAGGGATATTGATTTATTTATATCTACTTAAATTTTCTATGCTTGCCTAGCTTTGTGACAGGGAGGCAGCAGCACCTACAACTCCTGAAATCTGCGAAAATGCACTGAAACTCTCGCTAATGAGTTTCTGCCTGGTTTTAAATCCTCGTATTTGACAACATAGTAAGATGGCATTTGTTAGTATCTTATCTGGATTCAATATTTTCTTGATAGGGATGAAACATAATTAAAATGTAAAATAAAAAGCAGATGCACAGGAGCTGGCCTTTTGTGACTGTGTTCCCAGCCCCCATTCCCACTTTAATGCCTCCATTTTTTGTATAACTCTGGGGCTAAGTTGTCTTGCCTGATTATTTCAGGTCGAAATAAATACCCAATATGTGCAAGTTATACTTTGTGCTGTGTCCTGCTCCTCAGAGGTTGTAGTGACAGTGAAACCACGAGTAAAACCGGACAGGCAGGTTTGGGGCCAGGAGCTGCATATTTTTTTCCTTATTTGCTTATGTTGAATGATGCCAACTTGTAATTTTAATCTCTGAGAAAGAGCACTCATGCTTTACCATGTTACAACTTGGTGTTTCTAGTGCCTGCACCAATCTCACAGAAGATAACACCACTTACCACTCGTAAATATGAATTAATAAACCTTGCTGAGCAGCCTGGTAGTTCTATCTGAGTGAGCTGTAATGACTGGGGTTCGACAGTCGCCTCAATTAACTTTTTAAACAAGGCATTTTCCACTCATTGCACTTAAGAATTTGAAATAAATCAGTGTCTGAATATTTAATTCTCCATTAGAAGAATGTAAGGAATTTACCAGAAGCATTTTGTAAAGGCCAGCAAAAAGGTAGATGCAGTAAAAGCAGCTAAAGGCCATGGTGAGGGCAAGTGGAGCATCCAGATGTCTTTATAGCAAGAACACCCTGCTGCTTTCCTAATTTCTCCTCTTTTCCTCATTTTGCAGCCAGCATTTTACAGTGCTGCTTTTTTCGATGGCTTCATCCTGAAATGTCTTTATCTGAACATACCAGGATCTGATTTTAAGCTGAGATATCATCCAGTTAGTGCAAGAAATTGGGCATTTCCAGATTGAGTCCCCCACTCCCCGAGGGCTCCCTTGCCACCCTCTAGTAAATCACTCAACTCTTCATCCTCAGTCGTATCATGTGGAAATTAGGATTAAAGTTGAGCAGTTTTGAGGATTGGGCTATAAATAGATAATCAAGAGCAGGGGAAACTTCAGAGGCTTGATAAGTGTTTTCACTCTTTTCAGAGAAAATAATTTTTCAGCAGTTTTTGAAGTAGTGGGGTAATGGTGAGGGGGTCTGTTTCTGTAGGGGCTTCCATCCTGCCACAGGGCAGGCCCTGGGAACTGGTGAAACTCTGTGTCTGTGCTGTTGTAATTACTGCCCTGGCTCTGAACTTCAAATAAAATGGATCCCATCCTTTTGCCAGATACAAAGTTTTAGACAGTTTCAGGTATTTTTGGGTCAACGCCAGTGAAGGCTTTTCAGACCCTTAGCAAAGCTCTAATAGATTTTCTTTTCTCTGCACCACAAAGGAGGTAAGAAACACAAACTCCTTTGATTTGGGTGTAAATGAAAACTAAAACTGCTAAATTTGCTTCACAAGTATTTGTGCAGGGATCTGCTACAAGCATAAAAATTCAGGAATTCCGATAATTTAGAAGTCTTACCACATAAAGATTTGTCCAAACTTTTGTGGTCTAAGTAATTTTGAACTTTTTTTTTTTTTTAAGTTTTGGTGGCTATTTGCAGCACCCAAATACCTAAAGACAAGTATTCATCAGTGAAGCTGCTGCTTTGCAAAATCTAAATTGCTTGAAAATTAACTGTTCAACCAGGTTTAATAGTGGTGAGCATTTAGCATATTTCTGGCAATCATGATCAATATATAAACTAGCATGAAGTAAAATCAATTTTATTTTAAAGAGAACTATTTAATGTTGAAATTTGAATGAGATAATTTCTGTGATATAGTGTTTGTTAATGTGCAAGTACTTGTCCTTCAGTTATGCAGTAAATTCAGTAAAGCTTTTAAGTGCATGCTTAGATCTGCCAAATCAAACATGCAGTTAAGTAATTAACAAAGCAAGTACTCCATTTTTAATTCAGTTTGAAAGAATTAAATAGAAGAAATTCATTGTTAGAAATTATCTGGTTTGGATTAAACAGAATGCGAAAGCAGTATTGGAACATTATAAAAGTTATTCAGCTAATATATGGGCATCTTTCAACCAAAAAAAAAAAAAAAGAGGTTTGGCTGAACGAGGTGGAGTCAACGTAGAAGTCAAATTTGTAGATTATTACAATGAATGGGAATTTTTTGAGATGTATTTCCCACGATAGTTTGGATGCATTCATTTCAGGCTGCTTGCAAGAGAGGTGCTGGCTGTGGCCCACGTCACCAGCTGGTGGCCATAAGCTCAAGAGGAGGAGAGGTCCCTTTTGCGTGGTGCCATCCCTCTGCTGCCTCCTCTTGCAGCCTGGATATGCAGAGAACGTACAAGTGGTTATGCAGAAAGTATTGTAAGTGAGCAAATTGCTGTCCAGTGTCTGCAGGAGTGGTTTTAACCCTTACCAGCAAGTCTCTTTGAAAAACAGAGCAATTCAGCTCTCTTTCCTATATGAAATCTTTTCTACCTTTAGTGTTACTCATGGTGGTCTCCATGGTTTAAAAATGGGTTGTTATTTCTTTGGTTCTGGCTGTTTCAATGTATTAGGTCTGATGTAACCTTGATATAAGGGCAGCCATGTGAAATGAACCTATGTTAGCAATGAATTTAGCCCATTTGTATTAGAAATGAATAGCACAGAGGTAGTCCTCAGGGTCTCAGGCAACTGCTACAGTGATCAGTTTGGTTGTTCTAATATAATAAGCAGATATTGACTTAGTTGGACTGAACACCAAGATTTACTGTCATGAAAGCTAAAATATCGACTGAGGGAAAACCAGAGTCAATATTTACCTTGAGGGACAATAAATCTTGATGTTCACTGGAATATGAAGTCACTATGATTTTCAGAAGTGTTGAACCTCGTTCTAGTTTATTCTGCAGGTGCTCATCAGACAGGCCACCTGAAGGATAGGTGTGAATTTCTTTTAATGAATCACATCAGCTGAGCAAGTGCATTTGTTTCTATAAGTCCTTTGCAAGGTCACTATTATTCCTGACCTACATTTAAATAAGTAAGTTAGAGAACACTATAAATCCCACCAAAGCTCTTTGGTGGTTAGATATTTGGATTTTTCATTAAAATGCAAGTATCAGCTATTAAAAGAGAAAATAAATAGATTAGCGTTTGTATATCTTGTTGAAGTAACTGTCCACATCAATATGCTTTAGAAAGGGCTCAGGGTTTGCTTTTGAGTGAATGGGTACTGGGTTCTTTTATGAGGGCAAGCTTTAGCAGTCTGTCTCTTAAAAAGTAGCTTTTGTCCTTCTTCCTTTTAGTTTATTGAGAACTGTGCCCATCAACTTGATTTTGGGATTCAGGTGTTCAAGCAGTGTTCCAGGTTAATTCTGACTGCAAAGAGTGGTACAGTGATCCTGTGAAAGGCAGCAGCAAGACTCCCCTTGGCTTCAGTCAGGCATCGTTTCAGCCCTTGGTTCATTGAGCCCAAAAACCAGCACGTAAATATGAATAAAAATTGAGGAAAGCAGTTAATTTGCTGAAATGCCAGAAGACTGTGTCTATTTCTTGAGGCAGTAAGGGATGAAGCCAAGCTGGTCACCCTGGGCACTGATCTCTGCAGCTCCTCACAGGTCAGGTGTCTGCAGCTTCTTTCTCCCTGCTGAGCCATGCAGAACAATGGGTTCCTGTGCCTATTACATGGAATTAATTTCATTTTTGTCCTCAGGACACGGATTGTGGCACTGCAGCTCCATACATGTGTTGGGGACCTCAGTGTGAAGGGGTTTGTAAATGCACTGTCCATAGTGGGTTTGCATAAGCTTGGGGAAGGGTGAGCATTAAGCAGATTATTTTCAAAGGAGCTGTTGTCTTTGTGCTTGGGGAGAGAAGTGGCATAGCTGGACAAGGGACTTCTGTATCTGCAGCAGGGGCAGTGGATGGCAAACTTGGTGTGGGCTGGGAGACCTGACCATGTGTAATTTGAAGGTTGGGTGAACTCTGTGTTAGAGCCGGGGATCCATGGGAGCACATCCCAACCCCCTCCAGGCTTGGGCACTTTGGGTCTCTGGGTTGGTGAGGAGTGAGGGAGTGAGGACACCACATCCTGTCCCAGCCTCTGTTCGGGGTCAGGACAGGGGTGTCCCCATGGACCCAGGAGATGAGAAGTGAACCTTGGGTCCTCTGTTTTGTGGGACTCACAGAGCAGCAATGCTTAGTCAAAATCCTTTGAAAATGCAAAATGAAGAGCACACCTGTTAGACCTCCTTAAGTACCACAGCTCCTAGCAAAAGCAGGAATGGAAGGCTTTAAGGTTTGTTGTAGGTTTTATTCCAAATAAAAAAAACAAAGATGAATTGGAGGTGATTGAAAACAAATTATGGCAAGCCAGGAGAGAGAAATGGGAGGAAAACATTGTGCTGTAGGGGAAAGGACCACATGCCACATCACTGTGGTTTGTAAATGCAAAGATGGAGTTACAAATTGTATTCACGACTTCCTGAACTCATTCCCACTGAGTTCCACCCATGGAAATCTTGCATCTCCTTGAGACCTCCACTTAAAAGCTTAATGGCATCCACTGGTGCCTGTTGTAACTTGTTCTGAAGAAGTGTGTCCCTCCTGGTGACTCAGGTGGTTATTTCCATCTCCCCAGTGTCCCAGAGGTGCTGCCAGAGATGGTGTGGCTCAGCAGTGACACAGGGCAAAGGGGAGAGCTTGTTCACAGGAACGATGTGCTGTGGTGTCAGCACAACCACTTAGGAAAACAGGTTATTTGTGACAGTTATAATTCGGTTTTTTGATGGTATAAGTGTAAGCTGGGGATCCTGACCGAAGAGGAAGTACTGCCCAGATCAGCAGCAGATCACCAGGGATCTGAGGTACCACAGGGACGTGCAGCCAGTGCTGTGTGTCCTCCCTCCTCCAGCACAAAGTGGGATGTATGTCTGTCTGTCTGTCTGCCTGTTGGAGGAGGAAGAGAGCTGATCGAACCGGTTTGACACAATCAGACAGCAGGCTACAAGTGCTCTGTTAATGGCTTTGTTATTGTGATCCTTCCTGCTCTTGAAAGGGCACATTTGAAGTATCACTTCACGTTATGTGTATTTGTGTCAGTGCCTGTGGGATTTCTGTTTTGGCTCACAGGATTCCTCAGATAGATTTTCGTTCACGTGGCATCCCATGCCTGCCCAACTCTGTCTGGTTTTCATACACAGTTACTGCAGCAGGTACTTGCCACAGGAGGTTTTGACCACTAAAACACATTTATGGTAAGTGCTTGATGTTAAGTCTTTGCTGCTACCCACAGGTGGGCTTTGCTGGTTCGGAGAGGTCTGAGGTTTAACAGATGTTAAGGCAGAGCAATCAGAGGTCACTGAGACAATGAGATGGGATTCCCAAGCTCTTGGCCTCATCCTGGCTTCGGGCAGCAGGGCGAGTGCTGAGGGGCTGGCAGTGCTGTGAACCTGCAGGATTCAGTGGTATCCTCTAACCCTGAGGAAGAGTTATTTAAAAGAGCAAGGAAAAGAATCTTAAATCCCCAAAGCTGCTGTTTGTGCTGGACTGCCCCAGCTGCCCCGCTGTGCCTGTGGAGGGAGGGAGGCAGCACAGCACCATCACCTCCTGCCTGCTCTCAGCCTCAGCTTCCTCTCCAGTAGTCTAAACAGCAGGAGCAGGCCACCCAGCTCTTAATAAACTTACTTACTAAGTTTTACCATCCTTGACACTGCCCTGCGAGGCACCTCCTCCCTGGGCTGGCCCCTAGCAGCCAGTTTTGTCCAGGTTTGGCTCTTTGCTCACTCCCTCCCTGATGAGGGAAAACTGATCATGCCTGAAGCACCTGTTTCCCTCCCTAATCATCTCCTGCGGGCAGCAGGGTGTTTTGTCAGGCAGCATAGGCAGGCTGTAGTGCTTCCTTCCCCCTGTGCAGCAGGGAAGCTAATAAATACTCCCTGTCTCTACATCCATCTCCTGGATGGATGTCTTGTGGGGACCACAAAGGCTTTGCAGTGCCTGGAGAGGGATTGCTGCTGTCCCCAGTGTGTGCAGGGCTGTGGCTGCAGGAGGCAGTGGCTCTCTGGAGGTGACAGGCTGGTGGGGCAGGATGGGGGCTTGTGCTGTGTCCCAGCACCCCTGGGCGCCCCGCTGGCTGGTGCTGAGCCCAGGCTTGGTGAGTGCTCTTCTCTGTGCTCCCATGTACACCAGTTAATGATAACGAGCCTGGCTGCTCAGCTAATTAGCAGTGCTTGTGGTGCTGCTTGCTCAGTGTGGGAAGCTTGGCTCAGTGTGCACTTTGTGCAATCCACAGACACCTGTACATTCTGGAGATAGGCCAAGTGCCAGTGCCTCGGGGCACAGTCCTCATAGAACCAGAGAGGGGTTTCAGTCCACATGGACCTTAAAGATCATCTCGTTTCTGACCCCTCCATCATGGGCAGGGACACCTTCTGCTAGTTCAGGTTGCTCAAAGCAACATCCAGGTTTGTAATTTGTGCTTGTAATATGGAGGGGAAATGGTGCTAATGGTATGGCTGCCTTTGCCCGCTTCATTCCCCTCCCTTTCTCCTCCTCTGTGTGAAACGTGATGCTCTTAGTAGTTCATATTGTCCTTGCCCTCACCAGTTCAGACGTTGATTTCCCTCTTTCCTGTCTTTTCACCTTTACATATTTTGCACTTTGCAGCATCTGTTATTCTTCCTTCTCTGCTAAACCTATGCACTATGTATAGGCAGACCCACAGTTAAAATTAGTTTCTGACATTTTCTGTTTCTGAGAAGTTATCCTTTGCAAGTTGTCTTCTTTCCATTTGAAATGAAGGTGATTTTCTGATGGGACACCAGTTTTGTTTTCAGAATCTCAATTTCTTGTCTTCCCACCTCCAAAATGTTACAAAGATGGTTTCTTTATTCTCGTGGCCACAACATGTCTAGTCATAATCTGCTATTTTAAAATGAAGCGGTAAATTATTAGACATGTGGCTGAATCTTTTTTGGACGTTGTTGGGAGGAAGGCTATTGGTTTATGGTTATTCTAATGGTGAGAATGAAATGGCTCCAAAGCAGCAAGGCTGAGGACATTTTGGTGTGTGGAAGAAGAAATTTTAGGTGCACTTCATTTTTCCGGGGCAGCACATTGTGCTTCATGCAGAGCAACAGAGAATACTGTATCTTCAAATCAGCTTCTGCAGGCAAACCAGATTCAAAATAAATAACTTTTATTCATCACTGTAATAGAACTGTTGATGCATTCATTTATTTAAACCTAGAAATCTGCTGAAGTGCTATATCTCAGTGTGCTGCTTTTAACAACCTGAATATCTGGCACCTTTTATCAAGCTTTTGGCTGTATTTTTCTCTCTACATAGACACCATAGTTCATGTGAATACACTGTCGTGTTTGATTAGGAGATATGTTAGAGATAAGTCACCTGCAGGCAAAAAAGCATTTACCATTTTTGTGTATAAAAATGAAATTTGTAGGACGCATGAAATTTCATTCTTTTATGGTAAATGGCTTATAAGAATGCATTAGAAGCAGAGGTAAATGAGTGCTGATTTTAAGTTTGTGTGTTCTGAAGCACAAAAGGATGTGGTACATATGGTCCTGGTGAATGGCACGTGATAGATTATACTGAGAGCAGGCAGAGCAAATGAAATTGTAATGGAGTTCCTCTTCTGGCTGCAGGAAATAGCTGTTATTTATCCTGCTTCCTAAGATGCTGCATGCATAGTGCTGTTCATTATATACTTAAAAATCCCTTGGCAAGTCAATAGCGAATAAACGAACTTAAAGCCATTACAACAGCCTTAGCATGAGGAGTGTAAGCCAGGATATTTTTCAGTGTGCCTTTTTGTGGGTTTGGCTGAGGCGTTTCTGCAGACATGCTAACCTGGACAGTTCAGCTGAAGAGTTTGGTTCTTTCTCCTGGCAGGTGCACGAGGCAGTCCCATGCTACAGCGAGTGCAATCAGTATTCCTGGGAAGTTGAACCGTGGTCTCCATGCGAAATCAACGGCGAACAAAATTCCCTCCACTGTGGAGAAGGAATACAAACGAGGAAAGTCAGGTGCGTGAAGACAAAAGCTCAGGTGTTCCAGATCCAAAAGAGCTGATGTGTTCTTGCATAAAGCTGCAATATCTGACCATCTGACAGTGAGTGTGTTGCTGAGTCCAGTATATTTCAAGTGAAAAGAAACATGTGTTTATGTGCCATGGTTTAACAGGAAAAACATTTCAGAGATGCAGCCTTGGTTTTTCAGGAACACGGCATGATATTTAAATTAGTATTCTTCAACCTAAATGCCATGTATACATAAAGCTCCCTGAGGTGCAAAGCCTCCATATTTTGATTTGCTAACATTTTCCCCAAGTAATAGCACTGCACGCACCAGAGTGGCATTCATTATTACTGAATATTCATTCCCCAGGCACGGGGAAATGCTGAGTTATTTCCAAACGTTCAGATGTTACTAGCAGGAGCACTAAGATTTGTTCTCGCTGGTTGTCATTTTCTGTTTGCTCCTTTGTCAGCTGATCAAAGTTAAAATCCCTCTGTAGGAAGTAACAAAAGCACGTTATGCACGCAGCTGATTTCCATTTGCATTAACATATTAATTCTACTTTTTGACCAGCCATGCTGCTTGTAGCTGTTGTCATGTCTATATCCTGAATGGGCTTGAGAAAACTTGTTGATATCCATCTTGTCTGTGATGCTCTGATTAAAATGTGTGTTTTCTGTGTAGGTGTGTGAGCACTGCTGAGGACCACGGCGTGGAGACGGTGCCCAGCGCCCTGTGTAATCAGGCTGAAGTCCCAGAGACAGTGCAGAAGTGTAGCTTGTACTGTCCCAGTGAGTGTGCAGTGTCTGACTGGGGACAGTGGAGCCCGTGTCCACAGGTAGGTTCTCCTGCCTGTGCCCCTGGCAGTGTTCCTCACACATCAGTCTTCACCTGTCCTTCAGCTACTTCATGGCCTAGTTATTTTCTAGGAAAGTAAATTATTTTCTGAGGGATGTCAGGCTTAATGGATCCTGCCAGCATGGTTGAATCTGGAGATATTTATGTCTCTACAGAGACTGAGCTATAGGAAGTTGGTTAGTGAAACACATAGTTATTACTGTGACAGTTGATTCAACACATCCTTCCCCTTGGTCTGCTGTGGGAGAGGGCCCACACAAGCAGAGTGGGTGAAGGGACAGTATTCCAGCCTCAGTAAGGGCTGTCTGCCTTAGGAAATGTTTGCAGGGGAGACCTCTGTCAGTGGTGCATGACTGCCGTGACAACCTGCTGGTAAACCCTGGAGGTGACACTCCTCTGGACAGGTCTCAGTCCTGAGGGAATGACAGCTCTCCCCTCCTAACACACACTATTTCTGTCCAGTGTCTCCTCCTCCTCGAAACCTCGGGGGAAGATTTGAGGCAGCAGCAGCAGAAGGGTATGACAGCAAGGTGCCTGAACAATTTGTCACGTCGTGAAATGCTCAAAACTTTGTGAATTATGCAGGGATTCAAGCCACTGCAAAGTGCTCTGTGTTTTCCTAAGTGTGCAAGATGGAAAGAAGTTGCAAATTCTGTATTATGAAAAGCCTCTGGCCTCAAACCACGTGATTTCAGATCTATTGTTTCTCCCTGATCAGTGTTGAAATAGGTGCCAGGTTTAATCTCGGAGGGGTTTTTTAATGGACTTGCTTGATGTATTTAAGTGACAAACATATATTCATTGCCCCCATGTTAACAGGGCCATTACTGAAAGTTGAGTGGCTATTGGACAGGTATTTATACTAGTGCTGACACAGGTAATTTCCTTCCATAATATTTTGTGTAGCATATCAATATACTCGGTAAGAACATGTCAAATAAAATCCTGTGTTTCATTTCCTGCGTTCACCTCCTCCTGAGCAGCATGGCTTTGATGAAGTGTAACACTCTTGCAACCCATACAAATGCTTGGATACCTTTCAGAGTCCCACTGTGGTTGGGCTGTTTCTTTGCCATTGACTTTTTCAGGCATAGATTTTTGTCATTTTCACATGCAGTGAAATAATGCAGAGATCCTAGAGGCCATTGGGGGTTTCTCAGGCGCCTTGATGTCAGTCAGTTGGTTATGAAGGACTGCTTGAAGCTTTAAGCACCCTCATATCCTTAAGACACACAGACTTTTTGCCTGAAGGCTTCTTTTTTTGGCAAGGGTGAAGCCTCTGTAGCCCACAGAAGCAGGAAAGGGAAGCCCAGAGCTCGTGGGCTGCACTCCATCAGGCAGCACATCTCTTGGCAGGGGCAGGGCAGCATGCCACAGTCCCTGTGTCTCCTTGTACATCCCTTTGCCACGGTGGATGTTAATTCATAAATGTGAGGGCATCTGCATGCCAATGCAATTAACTGAACAATATGTTTCCACAAGCTGTTCTGCAATGCTTTGTTGTGAAACTGAGATGACTGTGTGCTGATGGAGCATGTGTTTCAATAGTTCTGTCCAGATACGAGGCAGTAAACAGCTTGAAGTTTTATGGGCAGATAAAACCCTCTCTTTGATGAGTTTACAGCAGTGCTGTCTCCCTTTTACAGCTACTCTGGCTGTTTGTGTTGGGTTTTGAGAGAGAACCACACAACACAGTCCCTCCCAGGCTGCACATGCTGCACATCTCCAAGGCAAGTGCTGGGCTTGCTGTCAGTGCAGAAGGACTCTGCTGGGCCACTGGTGTGTCTTTGGTGCCTGTGGGGCAGGGATTGAGTGAATCGTGGTGGCTGGGAGTGAGGCACTGCCAGCACCAGGGTGATTGATGAACCTTCCACCTCCTGAGTCACCACTAGGAAAGGTGCTCACTTAGGACAGCTGCAAATGGTGGGGTCAAAAATGTCAAAAAATTTGAAAGATCACATCATATTGCAAAGAAAAAGCGAAACTGTGCATCCTGGCTGCTCTTTTTCAAGCACATTTACATTTCGTGCCACAATAGCTGACACTCTCATGAGGCACTTGCCAAAGACCATTCCCGGAAATCTTCCTGTAGGTCTGGTCATGTTTGGCTTGCTGGAGATAAAGAGGATTTATGAAACTTGACAAATTCTAGTTTGTAAGAAATGAACAATCACAATTTCAGCCTCATCTTTGCCCGAGGAGCTCTTTGATTTGAGATATTTACCTAAGATTTTGGTCAGGTGAGAATTCTTTCGCAGTCGCTTTGGTGTTCTGCTCATGTTTTACAGTGTTGATAATAAATTCATCCTGATAGCAGAATAACTAACTCTTATCAGCTGAATATAAAAAGGCCTTTTAGATTATCCATTGTACCTTTTGTCAATATGTCATTGTACTCTGGGTGCTTTCTAGGGTATTACTTGGTTTTTATCTTGTAGCAATATTCTTCCCATGTGAATTTTCCACTTTCAGGATGGTAAATGATCTTGAATCGTTTTGAAATCAATGAGTCATAAAGGTGGTGACTGCTTTGTCAATGGAAAGTATTTTCTTCGATATTATTTTTCTGCTTAAACACTGTATTTGTTCTACCTTTTTTGGCTGCATTTCTCTTTTGCTGTTAAACACTTTTGTGGTCTTTTATAATTTCAGATGCTCCCACAATTCTTTTATGTGTGTTTCTCAACTGAATTACTTATTTTGCATCTTGATTATGGTGCTATTTAACACTGCTGCACAAAGGTACATTTTAATATTTCATCTAATGGTCAGAAATGAAGCTGTCAGAAATATAATGCCTCAAGGTTGCTTTGAGGTTTTGTCTCCATACTGGATTCAAGAAAAGCATAGTTACTGATTTAAATCTTCCCTATTATTCTGACTTTTTTTATTGTGAGAAGTAAATTCAAAATGGTTTTCCCTGTGGTTGAAGGCTCTTTTTTGGCTTATAATGGTTTGTTCTTTGTCATTAAGTAAGATCCATATAACTTAAATATCAAGCCTTTAAAGCCATTTAAATAATAGTTTGAAGCTTGCTAGTTAAAAAAACAAAAACCAACAAAAAGCCACAAGGAAATTAGGTTGACTTGCATTTTTCTTCAGAGATTTCCTATTTGTTCCAGGGACAATAGCCTGTTCAGTCAGACATCATCACTTGATTGCTCAAAGACCCAGCTAAACAATCTGGGAACTGAAATCCTGTCATCTCTGTTCCATATTCAGTGATGGAATAACACACACTTCCTGCGGCGTCTCGACTTTGTATTCATCTGACTTGGAAATGTAATTAATTGACTTCAATTGAATTCATCAAAGCATTCTTAAAAGGAGTTAATATGTGAGTGGTGCTACAAGTCCCTGAAATAATTACCTCGAATCTATTTCGTTAGCTCTCTGGCGGTGGATGGCTGTCGCAGCCCCCGTTGTGGATTGGAGTGGCCTCCTCGCTTGCCTCAGCTGTTGGCATTTCTAGCAGCAAATTCCAAGAGGTCTGAAATTAGTTAATTATAGGAGGTTGCGTGTGTAGTGAGTGAGAGCAGCTGTCTCCATTTCAGCGAGCATTTTCCTCATGGATCAATGGCGATGTGCCGCGCTCGGGACTCGCCACAATTGAGTTATTATTCCCTGGAATCTGCGGGGGGAGTGTGCTACTGCCACGACTGACCGGATTAAAAGTGTCACCAAGCCATACAGCGAGCTCTCAGGTTTGCAGTGACTTTCTTTGTCGGGGCAAGTTGGAGTTGTTACAGTTTGGAAATGCCAACTGGAAGAGAAATTGTGGACTCCTGTGGACGCTGGGAGTCACTGTGTGGATTACCAAAGGCTTCATCACAACTGGTACCTGACCACAGAACGGGCAAGGTTGGAAGGGACCACTGGAGGTCATCTAGTCCTTTCTTTTCAAGCAGGATTCCCCAGAGCACATTCCTCAGAACTGTGTCCTCAGGCAGCTTTTGGATATCTCCAGAGGAAACTCCCCAGCCTCTCTGGGTTTGGCACGTAAGTTTGGCCGAGGACCTGCAGTGGGAAGGCTGGACTGAAGAGTGAGGCTTGCACAGAGTTGTCTTTCTAGCCCAAGAGATAATTTATTCAGGTCAAGCATGAGAATTATGCTGGTGGAGGCTTTTTGGAAGAACATGCACTGGTCCTTATGCATAGCTGTGACTTGGATTTTTTTGTATAGCTTTGTCAAAAAAAGTTGGTAACTGCTGTATTTTTTAGATTTGTTGTTTTATTTTTATTAATCTCTGTTAACAATCTTTTTTGAAAAGTAATATTTCTGTGTGGAGGCAGGCAAGGTTTCAGAACCTGGATGCGTCTGAAAAAGAAAATTTATGCAAATGCATTTTCGTTTCAAAGGACTGCTTGTGTTATTGTAAATGGCTTGTTAAATTGTTACAAAACATCCACACTGGCATGAACAATATAACGGTTCATTGCTCTGTTAAAAATAGTCAAATGTGGGTGCTGCCTTTGTATTTACCTTATTTTGAGGTTGTATGTTTCCTTATGAATAGCCAGTTAAAAATAATGCAGCCAGCTATTTATAGTGCAGGATGCATTTTACAAGCTGCTTGATAAATTAAACAGCTTAAAGGGCCCTGTAATGGGTTACAGCCTCTGTGCTGTACAATTGTGATGCATATGAAAGCCTGGATCAATGGACAGCTCTTAAATTCCATCACAAAGAGAGTCTAATAGCACATAATAATGTGTGATATGTTAACAGCTCTTACGCTGAAACTTAGTTTCATAACCTTGCAGCTTATTTTTATTTAATACCCTTCTCTTCCAGAACAAACTTTCTGTGCTTTGTCAGTTGTGTGGTTGTCTGAAGCAAAGGCTGGGTGCATCCTTTGTGTATGTTTTTGTCCCTCACTTTTAATGTTAGCTTTAAATAGTGACAAGTGGTCATGGTGAAAAAATAGCTTTGGCTAAAAGAAATACTAAAAAATGCAGTAGTCAATAGTGCCAGGAATTCCCCCATAGAATCAAGATGATGGCTGTTACAATTTCTAAAAGGTCCTTTGAGAAAAACTTTGATTTATTCCTGCCTTAACATTTTATGGACTTCTCATTGCTTCAGAATATTTTGTTTCTGTAGTGGTTTATATAATCTGGCCTGTAGATCCATGGCTCTATCTTAACTTTTTCATACTTGATGGAAAAGAATAATGGAAATGGTGAGATTTAATATGATAAAGTAGGCTGGGACAGTGCAGTTATACCCATAAGGAAACTGACTGTGTCTGTGTGTGACATCCTACTGCCGTAGGCTATTAATGTGCCACCTGAGCTGGCACCCCATTATTATCTTCATCCAGAAATTAATTCTGTTCCTATCACCAGTCCCAAAGGATGCATATGCCAGAATTACACCCCCCCATTGCCTACAGTCATCAACAAGGAATCTGAACAAGCAACATATCCTGTAAAACTCAATAGCCAAACTGATCTGCCCCTGATCTTGAAGGTTCATAGAGTTCTCCAGGCCTCTGACCTTCTATCTCTGTGCACCACTGCTGCCTCCATTTCTTAGGACTTGTTTCCTCTCCTGTTATTTATGGCCAGTGGGCACCCATAATTATTGTCCTTCTTGGATCCAGAAATCTCTATTTCTAGTCTGGGTGGCGTCAGAAGTGGGTTCCAGTTTCCCAGAATAGGAAACATTTGCTGTTACGCCCATTTCTATCCCATGGTTACATTCCACATTCTCCCAACTATGGAAACCAGTTAAGGGATTTATAACCACAGGCATAAAAATAAGTTTCATGAGCATGAAGAGATGATCTCAGACATACAAGTCCAACTCCCACTCCTGAACACATCTGTTGGAGGCACCTGCCTTTCCTTATGCTTCCACTGTGGAAATGTTGGCTGGTGCTGAGCACAAACCAGTTGTAATAGCCTTACAGGAGGTAATGGCTGACTTAATGTAAAAAATAATTAAAAAAGCTTCATCTGTCATCAGTGAAAGCACTAGTTACTAATAGAGCAGTGGGAAGTAGAATAATGTCTTTGGAAGTATAGCATCCACTCAGTGGGAAGAGAGGAGCTGTAAATGAAGATACTCAGTAAAGCATTGCTGAATCACAGTGGGCTTTATTTATTTTAAACCCCAGAAACTGTAGATTCAGATATGCCTGTGATTAGAAAGTTGGGTCCCCAGGGCAGATCCAGTCTTGATCCATGTACTTGGATGGCACCTTCACTACTATTTTGTATGGAAGATTACTTGAACAGTCAAATTAGTTTTGTCATTTTCTTCGTTTGTGAGAATATTCAGAATCAACCTGTTATCTTGCCCAAATCTTAATTAGTCCCATGGTAATTTCTTGCTTTAAGTACTCAAGGACTCTTTCTTTTGCTGCCTTTTCTGTAAATTACTGACTGCCATTTCTGTCCTACCTCCTAAACCTGTGGTTTGCCATTGATGGTGATTGGTTTTGCTCTCAGTATTTTTTAAGATCCACATTCAGGACTAGACATGCCCCGTAGGCATTGCTTGTTAGTACCCTCAGCATCTCCCCACTGCAAACAATCCCTCTTCTTTACTTTCACTGTTCACATCCCCTAATGACACCGAGCCTGCCAATCCATTCCTCAACCTTTGCCATGTCATAAATATTCCATTTTTTTTTTTCCAGCCTGGGTTTTTGGAGGGGTCCTGTGGGAGCTGTGCACCCAAGCCCATTGAGATTTGAGGGTAGCTGGGTACTCAGCTCCCTCTTGCTCCTTTGAAAATTCCAGCTTTCATCTTTTTCTTTGCAAGTCATTCCCTCCCGCCGCTTGCTCAGTTCCATTTCTATTTGGCTCAGTTTTTTACGTGGTTAACTTGAAAGAGTAAGGGCAGAAAATCAATTATAAAACTAAATTGACTTCTCAATTGACGTTAAGAGAAATTCAACAAATAATATTACAGGATATTAGTTACAGTTTGCCAGCTTTGAATTTTTGCATGTTTCCTGTGTCCTCAGCTTGATTAAATGAATGCTTTTCCTACAGAGGTTCCTTATTATTCAAAGCTGGTAAAAGTGAGGGGCTTATTGCATCAGCTCTGGCTTCTGAGCACCATGGCCCATCAACACAGTGAGAATTCTGGCATCAGAGCATCAGTAAACCAGTTGTTTGTTTGGATCCTGGCAAACACCAGATAGATTTTGACCTGCTAGACTGGTCTGCTGCCTACCAGGAGGATATCTGAGAGGGAAAATGGTGGTGCCAGCCAGGAAAACTGTGGGACTCTGTGACAGCACTGGGCTGCATCAATGTCCTATAATCAAGCACAGTGGGGGGCATCGCAGACAGGGGAGAAATACTATCTTATTAAAAGAATTTACTTATCTACAAATGGTGCATATTTTCTGTCTGCATGTTCTTATTCTGAAGGGAGCAAAAGCTGGTATTTCTGAGCTGGCACAGACAACTTCTGTCACAGCATCCATTGATTTTTTTTCCCTTTGGTAACATAATTCAGAGAAACATTAATTAGGAGTAGCTTCTGAGATACATGCTTTGATTTTTTTTTTTCCTTAGTCATTTTGCTTTATTGGCAAATCATTTAAGTTATTAGTGTTAGTTGTGAGAATGGATAATCAGATTAGTTTTGAAGAATGCAGTAAACTATTGGTAAACACTTAGCATAGGTTTAATTTTCAGATAATTAGAAACAGTGGGGTGTTTTAGCTGACCAAGGGTATTCAAATAAGATTACCATTTAAAATGATTTGACAAGGTGTGTGTCAGCAATAAAAACATAATAGATTTTTCTTCACGTAGTGTAAACATAAGGAAAATAGGCCCTGGCAATGTATTTTAAGACCAGATCAGACTTTTTTCCCATTTGTCCTGATATTTATTCTGTTCAGTTTTGCTATCATCTGTGCAGCTAATCCAGTTTACAGCAGTCTGAGATCCAGATTTATGCTGCAAGGCCATTACATTTCCCTTTAATATTCACAATGCAGAATTATCCACACTTCCCCCCGTGCAGGGTTCAGTATTTGCAGGCTGTTTGTTGCATGGTAATAAGCCCGTGGTTTTAAACTGTTAGTTATTTTTTGTAATTACAGCACTCTATAGAAAGATCATGTTTTAAATCCCCAAGCATTTATGAAAATCTATTTCTACATGCATTGCTTTTTTGTTGTTTTCTTTGCTGTTCCTGAGCAATCCTAATGAGAAGCTGTTAGGAATTAAATGGGTCATCCTGCTCAATAAATGGCAGTGAATACCTTTAATAAGGGATTTATTTCCATTAGGTTTGCTGCGACCACTTCCACTCACCCGTTTCCATCACTGGATTGTGGGAAAACAGCTCCATGCTGCAGTGCTGTGAGAGTGAGGATCGAGGGCTGCTAAAAACAAACAGTTTTCATGCCTGTGATGCACAAACAGAAATGAAAACCTGCCTGAGTTGGTTCATATTCCTGTGAAAATGTAAACAAGCAGATCCTGGTTTGTAGGCAGCCGGACATCAGTATTGGTATCACATACTCTGAAAAGTCACCTCGTCTTGTTGTCAGCATCATAACTGATATGCAATTACAAATGTCCTTCTTTGAAATGAGTGCTTTGCTGTAACATCAGATATTACTTAAAAACGCATTAATTGTGCCAGAAATCCTGTCCCATTATTCAGTACTGTGGCATTTCATTGGAAGGCTTGGGAAGAGGTGCAAAGCAGGGCACAGCGAAATGCTGCAGTCTTTATCCTGTTGTCCCCATGGATCCTTACCAAAAAACATGGAAAAAACCAGTATAGGAGTGCTAAAATAGCCAAATCAGGGTGGATGAAAGATGACTTTTAGGAATATTGGATTCTTAACTTTGAACCACATTTCTTTTCCTTCATATGCTTTTAAGTGTTGTTAGAGCAGGAGTGGGATTGTATCCTACCTCCACGTGGCCATGGATGTGCATGAACAGCCCTGGTCTGTGTGATTTACTGGGATCAGTGGTGTCTGTGTGATTTACTGGGGTCTCTGTACTGTCCATCCCTTCTCTGTCCAGGTGTGTGACCCGAATGTTATGCAAACCCGAACCCGACAAGTGCTGAGGTCTCCTGTCAGTTCAAAGCCCTGCCCTGAAGATTCACAAATGAAGCCATGCATTCTTAACCAAAATTGCTTCCAATACCAGTACAACCTAACAGGTAGGTGTGAATTTTCAGTATGCCCTTAGTAGGTGTTTGTAGTTATGTTTGCTTGGGTATTGGTTAAAGCCTCGACATCGTTGGTTTCAACAAAGTTAATTACTCAGTTTTTACACATTGTGGATGAATGCACAATTCTTCTTTCATGTAAGTTGTCATTGCAGGTACACTGGAGATAAAGCATGCTAAATGGGATTTTCAGTTCAAGGATTAATTACGAAATTCCAATTAAAAGAGTGGTTCTGGTGAAGCCAGTAATACCAACAGAAGTCTGCTTTGAAGGCAGTATGGGTTATATGGGTGGGCATAGGATGATATTCACAGCAAAATGCATTATTTAGGACCTTAGAAGCAATTGGTTTTGTTGCAAACAAATGAACAGAAACAAAAAATTCCTTTTGCTTTGACCAGCTGAAATAAATGAGAGAGGCATACAGAGGAGAGATCTAAGAGGAGTTTGGGGGCTGGTGGGAAGGGAGAACAAAGCAAGATAAAATATATGAATATAAACTTAGCCTGTTTGTAATAAAAGCCCTAGAAACACAGGCAGCAGGATGATGCCTTTTTTATCATCACATTTCAGAAATCCAGAACATTTATGTGTTCATGTTTATCAGAGGTGGAAGACACAAAGTAATAGGTTTTCTTCTCATCCTTCTTATTTATTGGTGGCGTATGGAAATTTTAGTGGCTTCTGTTATGCTTTTTGTTTATTTTAAATGGTGTTTTAAAGCTTATTTCAGTTTAGTTGTATTCTGACCAGCATAATTTCAGACACGTAATAAGATATTCATTTTCTTCCGCTAGAAATACTGCTTTTATTTCATGAGTATTAGAGTTTAGTTTTAAATAATGGATAGCTTTGCCTCGAGACAAAAACAGGTTAAACCAGAGTTCCCCTTCAGAAAGTCCCCCAGCTGCTTTATCAAAGCAGAATTTTACTTCAGACAATAGAGTCTTGTACCTGTGCCAACTGGATTGAACTGATAGCCTTTATCAGTGCTCAGCATGTGCACTCTGATGTACCAGTGTCGTAATGGGATACGGTATTGGACTGTGAAGCGAGTGGTGTCTCCTCTGAGACCTGCCTGGCTTTGAGAACAACTTTCGTTTGTGGGGGGTTGTTCTTGGGTGTGGGATGCCCTGACATGGGGAAGTGCTGCTGTAGGTGAAGGTAACACCCACATTCAAGGCTTCAAAGCCAGGCTGGATGGGGCTTTGGGCTACCTGGTCTAGGGGAAAGCATCCCTGCCCACGGCAGGGGATTGGAGCTACACAATCTCTAAGCTCCCTCCCGAGCCATTCTGTGATTCTGTGTTGAGTGTAAAGGTGACCTGCAGCAGTGCACCCTCTGCTTTGTGTCTGCAGGCTGGAGCGGGTGCCAGCTGGGTGCCAATGCCACCTGTGGACACGGGGAGCGGCGCCGCCTCCTGAGCTGCCGGCGCAGCGACGGGGCCACCGTCAGCATGCAGCTCTGCCAGCGGGTGAGCAGGGCTGGGACACACCCAGGCCTCCTTGTGTTCCCAGAGAGCTGGTGGTGCCTTCTGATCCACGCCAAGACATCCCTTGTAAATGGTGGAAAAGTTGTGTTTGGTGCTGGGAGTGCACAGCTGGGGGCTTTGGGAGACGGAGGGGTGTCAGTGGCTGGTATCACGCCTTGACTTGAACACAGGGGGCATGGCTGCCAACCCTGCACCATCCCAAAGCTGGGGACCAGGGAGATTGTGTCCTACTACCAGAAGTCTGGGGTTGTCCTTTTGGAGTAAGACCCAAACACTAAGGGATGCTTAGAAGTGAAACACTTCAACACTGAAACCGCGTTCACGCACTGCACCCTCGGGAAAGCTCCCTGCAAACACCATGCAGGTGTCCCGCAGAGTTGCTGCCAGTTCTTGCTGGGTGCTGGGCTGTGGCAGGAGGTGGCTGGGGCCTGGGGAAGCTGATGCCTGTGTTTCCCTGTCACAGCTGCGCCTGGAGAAGCCCGTGCCCATGAGCAGCCGCTGCGTGGTGGGGTGTGCCGTGGACTGCCAGCTCTCCCCGTGGTCAGCCTGGTCGCAGTGCTCCCACACATGTGGCGCCGGCGGTGAGTCCCTGACCTGCCCTCCTGCCACCCCATAACCTCAGCAGGGCAGCACAGACAGCACCCACAGCCCCAGGTGGGCTCGGACAGTCCCTGAGTAGGGGTACAGAGCTCAGGGATAGCCTTGAGCCACATCGAAACCCTTCAGATGTGGTTTTGGACACTCTTGAGGTCCTGAGGTGGTGAGTGTTTTGAGCAAAGCAGGCTATTCTGAAAGTACTCTAAAGTGAAAAATGCAGCTTAGGGAACAAGTAGTCAGATGTCTGGAGGATTATTTATTAATTAATTCAAACTCTAGGAATTCAGTCACAGCAAATGTTAACCCTGGGGATGAGGAGTACGTAAAGCTAGCAAAGAGCTGGGGAGTGTTACAGGATTCTGAAGAGATTAATAAATAAATACAAATCCTCTGGTGAAGTAACTTTTAGTAACATAATTGCATCCCATTGAAGAAAACGCACAAAGACCGTTTTTCATCATTTAGTGTATACCTCTGTCTCCATCTTGCATCCACAGGTCCCTTAGCACTTCTATGACCCCAGTAACTTCAGCAAGACTTTCTATAGCCAGTAGTGCTCACCAGCATACAAAAAGTGAAAGGATTAGGACCTTTTTCAACTTATATGACTTAAAATACCCTTTGAGTATTGACATGAGGGAATGCATTGAAGGTTTTATTCTCAATAAGCTTGGGACTCTATTTCCCAGGCTTCTGATGTGCATTAGATGTACAGCTAATGGTCTTTAAGATTCAAAAGCCATAATGTATATTTGAATCAAATTCACTTAAGGTCAAAAAGAAAAAAGCTCTTAACTTCCATAAAGTGATTCCTTCAGATGGATTCCAGAGATCAAAGCGTGTTACAGAAAAAGCTTAATATTTGGATTAGTGCTGTTCTTTCTTTGCTGAGCTTTTAGCCCGTTTGTGAAGTAGTGCTTTCTTAACAGAAGTGAATAATTCATGGACAGTGTTATAACAACAACACACTGGGAGTACTATTAATTCCAAAATTTTTTTTTTCTTCAAAATCCACTTTGGAGTGTTAATGCTCGTGTTGCTGAATAAACTTAATTTAATTTTTTGAGTGTTCAATCACTTACTAACTTAAACAGAGTATAGTGCAAAAGCAGGTTGCAATGTTTTTATGGCTTTTAGTATGCTCAAGGGACAGCTCACCCTATATAATACCTGAAGGTTTTTTCATCCTGAGCTTTTATATTGCATAGTTTGCAAAGGGATGTGCTTGAGTGAAAATGTGTCTTATATTTGGCCCCTGATCCTGAAACGCTTGTGCAAATTCCAAAGACTGGTTAAAGAGTTGATGGCTGCCAGTGGATACAAGGAGTTACTTCATGTCCTGTACCAGAGGAAAGCTGGAAACATCTGTGCCCTGCTAAAAGAGACCTTCCAGTAAATGTCCTGGCTTTAGGTGCCAAACCTCATTGAGGCTGCTGGAACCACACAGTCAAGCCCAAGCTCAGCTCGGTTTATGGGTCATCCCTGGTCCTCAGAGATCGTAACTCTGTTACACTGCTGGCTAGAGAGCTGTCTTGTACAGACCACTGTATTACTGCTGTGGTTTAACACGGATTTAAAAGCTGGAGATACTCTTTTGTGGACCTGTGGCAGCTAAGCAGCTGGGAAAACTGTCTTAAAAATTGTGTCATGAAGAAGCCGAGTTTTGCTCAGTCCTTCTCTACCACTTGAACAACTTTGCAGGGACCCAAGAATCTTCTGAACCTCATGCCAAAGCACGAGCATCAGTGAAACAAATACTTTGCATCCAGATTATTCCAAGCACATGGTTGATTTTCCTGCAGCCTCGGTCCTGATCTGACTTTTGCTGTATCATCTCTGAGGTGTGGATCTACCCTGGTACCAAACATCGTGGTGGAGGGGCCTTGGCACAGTCCTGTGGCTGTGGTTCCAACAGCACAAACACTATCACTTCAGCTGCTTCACTGAGTTCCAGTGGGTTGTAAATACTCCTGCATGATGCCAATAACAGAGAAGACTTTACTTGTGCACTCATCTACAGGTGGTGCTTCAGGGGAACACAGCGAGGGTTTCCAGCTAGAAAGGTCATGGACTGCAACACCTTTGAAGTGACCCTGAGCTTCTCACAGGCATTCGTGGGAGTAGGATGAAGCCTCAAATTAGATAGGAAAAAACAAAGGATGACAATAAACAAGCTGTGGGAATTGGCTGTAGTAAACCCTCATAACTGCTTCCCTTTGCCAGTAAGTAACTGCCTTCAGTTTGGTACAGCTGAAATGCAGGGCTTAGGTGCTCAGAAATAATTCACAGCAAGTTGAATGCAGTATTACTGGATCAGCTCACAGCAATATTTTGCATTTCTGGCTTTTTTTGGAGAGTGTGTGAAGGGCCTGCAGAAGCGCCATAAAGGGACTTTGAAGAGAAACATAATTTAAATATAATTCAGATCAAAATTTAGTGTTGCTGGATGTGTGTTTTCACGTGTTTTTTTATTCAAGGATTGTTGCTAACATTTTTATTCTGTCCTTCTCTTCCAGTAACAGTTTGATGTGATATATTTTAACAAGTGGTACCTTTACTCAGGTTTTATTTTATGGAATAATGCATTTAAACATGAAGTGGTTCTGCTGTGCATGTGGCACTGGCGTCTAACACAGTTCTGGTACACAGCAGCCAAAGGCAAATATATTGATTTTTATGAATGATGATGAGTGAAGCAGATCTCTCTTTCCTGCCTGCGCTGAGCCTGTGGAGATGTGTAACTGATGTTTGCCTGTTGCAGCTGTAGTTCTGGGCAGCCTCTGCTCAGGATGCTGCATAGGGCTTTAGTCTGATACTGGGTTATGTATAAGGGTTCCTTATATCAGTTGCTGTACTGCTATGAAAAGATGTATAGAACTGCCTTAATGGATGATGCTTCCGTGGCCTGGATCAAAGTTACTGGAAAGATGTTTGGTGAGGATAATCCCCAGCAAATTGGATTTCCTTTGTTATGGCAAATGAATACATGAGGATGCTGAATTTTTCTACATAAACGTTTTCCAGTCTCACGTGGCTTCTCCCGAGTTCACTAACAGGAGTGCTAAATTGTATAAAACCACCTCCAGCTGTGCTTTGCCACTGACAAAGCTGACTTTATCAGAGAAATCCCAGGATTTACCAGGGCTGACCATGCTGCTGTGCCTAACTCAGTCCTCAGACCCCCAACGGGACCTTAGCAGACTGCGGATTCGGAGCCCCAACAGCAGAGTGACCTGTGGGATAGAAGTGAAGGGGCACAAGGATGCCCACAACTGAAAACTCCGGTGGTTATATTCTTCCCTGGATCATCACCAATTTGGGAAAACATTTTTGGTGTTGCCTTCTGAAGAAGAACTTCCTGTGATGCTTTCTCACCTGCTACTCACACTTGGCAAGCTCCCGTCTGACAGTGGGAGGTGTTGCTGGGGTTACCCCAGTGCCTGCTGGAGGGACTGGCAGTGGGAAGTGGATGAAAAGCCCTGCTTGTCACCTGTCCCACTTGCTTGTGACTGAACCTAACCTGACCTCCAGGGCTTATTTAAATAACTGGATCCCTGCTCTGGTCTTGGGCTTCCTTGATGGAGCTGTGTTTTGTGTGCTCTGCCCAAACTCACTAAACTGCTTACAGCGTGTTGGGCAGTGTGACTGGGATGAGCTGTAGCAGGAATTTGAATCTTCTCGGTGTCAGCCGTGACACATCACTTGGTGGGGATAAAGTGCGAGTAATGGCAAGAATTTCTTGGGGGTAAAAAAATCTTGCTCTTCTAATTTGAAAATATAATCCTGTGTTCTTGAGATGCAATTTTTGCTGCTGACACAAAACAGAATTTTAAGTGACCAGCATTAACAAAACTGGCCTCTTGTTTTTTTTCCCTTTCAAAACTAATTTGAGAATTTGAAGAAATGTTTATTTTCAATTTCAACACCCTTTCTGTCCTGATTTTTGTATCATATAACATTGCAGAGCAGAGGCATCAGAGATGTGGCCAATTCATTGGGAAATTAGAGAACAATTCAAAGGAAAATTTAAAAAATAACTGGGGTTGCTTCAACTCTTCTAGAGTTTGTATTGGAAGCAAATTAATTTCAGATGCAGTGAGATTCTGTTCTGCATAGGCAGCAAAAGATAAGTTATTTAAAAAGAAAAAATTGAGTTTTTCTGCTACTTGAGTGGTAATCAAACACCTGGATAATGTTTTTGGAGTAAAAAAAAATTAGAGCTGCTAGAAACTCACTGCAGTCATTGTGCAAAGAAGGGTTTCAATGAAGTTTCTTTCTTCAATGATTCATTCACAGTGTAAAAAGAAAGTGATAGACTGAGTCAAGCCTCAGCTGACCACTGGGACTGTAGTGAGTTTCAATAGTTTGGATAACCAACTGTAGGAAACCAAAATGGAAAGAAAGGTTGTTAATTCCTCTTTCTGTTCAATGATCTTCCCATTTACATATTGCTAGAAACATGTTAAACAGAGTGTACAAAAGGAAATTATTTAGTTAATTAAAACAGCTTGATGAATGCTTCAGGCTTTCAAGTCCCTCCTAATGAAATTGGATCTTTTAACCTTAGGAGACCTCCTTTTCCTTAGCTCCATGCAGGGAGCTGGTGCCTGGCAGAGTGCCCCAGAGCCCTGCAGCCACAGGCTTCCCACTGTTTCCCAAAGAGCCTTTTCCATTGCTCACCAATACTCAGCATTCAACATTGAGGCAAATTTGGCAAATTTGGTCTCTGGCAGGATAGAAAGGAACAGCTAATTTTGGCCAGTTGGGCCAGGGAGAGCTGTTGTGGGATTCATCAACAGCAGGCTGGGAGGTTTCTCTTCCCTTGCTCTGACCTCCCAGTGAACCACAGGAGTTTTCCTTTTCCTTTTCCTTTTCCTTTTCCTTTTCCTTTTCCTTTTCCTTTTCCTTTTCCTTTTCCTTTTCCTTTTCCTTTTCCTTTTCCTTTTCCTTTTCCTTTTCCTTTTCCTTCCTCTCCTCTCCTGTCCTTCTCCTCCTCCTGCTCGTTCTCCTCCTCCTTCTCCTTTCCTTTTTCCTTTCCTTTTTCCTTTCCTCTCAGCTGGTAGGATTTTTTCCACCCCCTAATGTATCTGATTCCATGATGGCTGAATGCACAGTCGTGTGGATAACAGCTTTTATCACTACTTCTGTTACAAACTCCCCAAGTCTAGGGGATTAAGACTGGGAAAGGAAGAAGTCTTAAAATTGGTTTTAATGGGTTTAAAGATGGAATTCAGTGGGTCAGAGCAAGGGAATAAAGGTGAGAGAGCTTGCTAAGGTGCCTTTTCCAAGTGCCATCGATGCCTTTTCCAAGTGTATCTGCTTTTAATTTTTATTTGCTAAAATGTTTTTGGAAACCTGGCTCTGTGGATGATTATGATGACAGATATCAGAGATATGCCTTACACCTGCAGGATCCTTAATTAAAAATCATGTGCATAAATATCTGGGAGAAGGATCTGGCTGGGTATTGCAGCCTCTCTATTTTGCAGGGTGTTTGCTCCCCCAGCAGACTCCCCTCTGCTCACAGAAGCAGCTGAAGGGCGGTGATCCAAAAGGGAGAGCTCCACCACGACACCTTATCTCCTCCTTTGCACTGGGTTAGCAATTACCACTCACCTCTGCCTTGTTGTATTTGTCTGCCCTTACTGCCCAGACCTTTCAGTTTTTAACTCAAATCCACACCTGTTGAAAGACAGGGCAGAAATTTTATCCCCGGCACAATCTTCTGCATCCCACTGCATAAGGGCTTTTTCTTTTCCACTTTTCTTTTTAATTGGAGATGGAATTCTAATTGAAACATTTTGAGTGAAAACATTCCTGGACATAAATGGACAGCAAAGGAGGCGGAAATGGAATTGCTGTAACTTTAATGAATATATTCAGTTTTATTAGTTCAAAAGTAGTAACATAATTGCTTTTTCCATTCAGTGGCTGAAGAAGTTTTCACCAATAATAAATAGGATTTTAATGGAAATGGTAGAAGTGGTTATGGACGGTAATAGCCACTACAGTGTTTGCAGTTTTCAAATTAGGTCCACATAATTGCTCATAAAAAGAAAATTCATTTGTTAAAAATCTCTGGAAACATATTGAATACGTAATGGTAGAAATGCTGCTGCCATAGGAATTATTTTCCTGTCATATTTAATAATCAGTATCTAGTCAAGTATTTAAATGTGTTGCATAAACAAATACTGTATTTGGAAAACATACAAAACTGTGTTTAAAAAGTGTGCTTGAAAATACCAGTGACTGCATTTCTTAGACTCAGCAATCGCATCCCTATTATCCGAACAGTCTTCCCAATTAATTGCTTTTTTAACAGATTGTAGTGGTGGGAAATGAACTAGGAATGCTGATAAATTACAAAATCTGTCTTTCTCTCTCTCTCTCTCTCTGGCTGCGTGTCTCCTGGGCTGTGTGCTGTCTGTCCCCCCGCCCAGGCCAGATGGTGCGTGGGCGCTCCGTGGTGCTGCGGGCAGCGGGCGAGGGCAGGCCCTGCCCGGAGCAGCTCACCCAGCACAGGAGCTGCCCGCTGAAGCCCTGCTACAGCTGGCTGCTGGGCCCCTGGTCTCCCTGCACGGTCCAGGTAGGGCTTTCTGCAGCGCTCCCCGACGGCTCCGCAGCTTCCCCGTGCCTGGGGTCAACGGCAAAACCCTCGTCAGGTTGTGGGATTAATTGCTGGTCACGGGCTGGAGGTGTCTGTGTGGCTGCTGAAGGTCTGTAGGGAAGAGGGGGAAGTTCAGGAGCGGTGAACCCCTGCCCCTCATCTTCCAACCATCAGCAGGCATTCATAAGTAGTGATTTGGGTTGAAGTACTGTGTGCTCATAGAATTACTGTAGGGGATTTATGGAGTGAATGTGTTTGACTGGGCATAGTCATGGTGACCTATAATGCAATTACATAAAATATCTCTAACAAGAAAATAGATACACTAGACATCAAGACAGCTTAGCCTTTTTTTATCTTTTTTTATTTCCTATTTTTTTGGAAGGACTGTACAGCAGGTCTTGCCCCCCAGGTCTCCAGTACAATAGTGTGAGTTATTGTGTGAAGGGCTGGTTTCTACTTTCTCCTGACCCTGGCTATCTTTTTAATGATCTAAAAATGTCTGGATTCAGTTCTGATGTGCCTTCCTACCCTCGGCACCTGTGCTCAGCACTGGGGCCATCATTTTTTCACTGGCAGTGACTTCCATCAAGCTTGAATTGACTTTTTCTTCCTGTCTGTGCTTTTACTTCTCTCCTTATCTGTTGGATCACATTTCCAATATTAAAACGTTATTAGTTGGTAACCCAGTTTAAGCAGAGGTGAATCTTTCACAGTGAGGTTTATCGGGCTTCTTAAATCTGGCTTTGGTGAGATGGAGGTAGAAGTGTGGTGGAAACAAGCCCTGTCTGGTCCCAGGGGACAGGACCTGTGCCAGATCCGTGGCTGCTTCTCCACATTATATCATGTAGGAGATTGAAGCCAGTAATGCACATAAAGACACACATCCCTTGTGATTTCTGCTCTGCCAATGCCTTGAATACCCTCGTGATTTCTCAGTGTGGTGGAGGGACGTGTAGTGAATATGTGAGTGGCACAGTAAATACCCAGAATTTTCCCAGGTTTTCACAAATGAAATCTGGATGGTGACAGTCCAACATCAGAGAAACAGAAGTATATTTATATTTTCTATAATCAACAACTCATTGCAACTAGTGATGTGAGTGTGATTCTTTTATGTGCTGTACTCAGCACGTAAAACATATATATAGAACATATGTATGACATAAATAGAACAAAATGATAGCATCAGCTGATATTTTGTCCAGCTAACATAAGCAGATTCTGTTAAACATCAGGGAAGAGACCTTCAACTATAGGAGCTAACACAGCTGATAAAAGAATTAGTAGGGAAGCTGAATTGAGGCCCCAGCTTACTCCAGATAAATAACACATTGTGCAGATTAAAGAGTGCCCATCCCAAACCCGGCTAAATTTCAGCTCAGAGTGAGTAATCACAACCTTCCATAACCCAGATACCATCCCTGCAGTCAGTGAGTTAGAGCCTGCTTCTCTCCTTCAATTACCACAGAGCAGTTTCTCTCCCCTTTGCTTTGTTTTGGAGAGAAGCCATTCTATTCATGTTCACTTTTCTTTAATGAGGTGCTCAGGAATTAAATGCAGTTCATAAATACAGGGTGATTTATTCCTGAGCTTTACTGGAAAAGCAGCTTAAGCCTGCGTTCTAAAGAAAGCTTTCACAATTCCTGTTTTCAAGGGTGCTTTGTGAAAGAAGGTAAAGCATCCTCTGGTAAGGCCAAAATGCACAGTGTGAAAGTGTCTTCTGTAATAATAGAAATGGGACAATTAATTATAAGGCTAAAATATTTTTTTCTTGTATTATAACTGAGACTGCGATTCCTCGTTGTAGGAGGACTATTTTATGCTAAATTGGCTTCGTGTGAGTAATTAGAGGTGTCTTCATGGTTAGGAATAGAGCCTGCTAAGTGTTCTGTGTTGCTGATTGTCACAGTATGGAAATCAGTGTGTAGCTCCCCAAGTAATTGCACACATCCCAGGCACACCTGTGGCAGCATGGGGCATTTCCCCTGCTTCCAGAGGAATGCAGAGCTTGGGAACTGGTCAGTACATCCAATTTCAAAGGGTTACAGGACATTAATTGTTTTCCTCCTAGAGCTGGTTTACCCTGATTAGCTTAAAAAAAAAAAAAATTAGCAGTGGCAGACACTGTTCATCATTTTTTCCATTAAGGGAATGTAAGTGGAATAGCCAGGCATTATCAAACACGAGCTGGCTGACATTCCTAACAAGACTAAGAACCTTTCCTTTCTAACAGTTTTAAAAGCACTCCCTTAAATGTGATCATGCCACACTCCCTCATTAGAGAGACTTTTACCTGATTAAATGCTCATCAACCTGTGAAAGCATTGCCCAGTCAACTCTTTACCTAAAATAATTGTGAAGACATGGACCCCAGTAAAAGCCAAAAAGGGAAAACATTTCTTGAAGGCACATCTGGGTGAAGCATCTCATTAGGGCTGTTGCCTCCTGTCTTATTAGAGTGTTACATGTGGGAAGTATCAGATGTGATGTGAGAGAAGGCTTGTGGAGATGCTGCCTTACACCAGTGTGCTGAATTCCAGAGATTCCTGGCTGTCCGACACAGGAGGTGTAAACCTTCTCCTTATTTTTCCATCAGGGTGAGCAGGGTAAGAGGTGGAGGCTCCATGCAGGTGCTGCTGGAGGGGCACGTGCATCCTGTAGTTAGGAAACCCAGGATGGGTTCTGCATCCTCTGAAGGGTCAGCATAGGAATTTTTGCAGACAAGTGGCAGGAATCCCCTGTGGAAGTCAAATTCCCACATATTTCTGTAAGGAGATCGTGACTCAAGAGGCACATCCTGGTTCTAGGCAAACCTCAGAGGCTCACACCTTCCAAAGATGAGCATTTACAATTAAGAATTGTTCCCCTGAGTTTTGAATATGTGATGGTTTCCTTTCAGTTCTCCTCTGATTAGCAGCTATTCCCTGCATCCTCGGTGTGCCATGGCTGCCACAAACTTCCTCTGGTTCCACACCTGTTAATTAGGTCTTCAAATGTATAATTTTGGGGACATGAATAAGTTTGAAGATGATAAGGAAGTTAATGCAGTGCTACTGCATTGCTTAAGACCTTTTCAAAGATACCAAAAAGCATCTCCTACTGTAAGTGGCAGGGTGACATTTTATCTTCAAGTGTGTTCAATCGATTGTAAAAGCCCATTGCTGGTCTTGAAAGAAAGCAAGCAAGTGGAAGCCTCTGTTAAAAAGCAAATCTTTATCTCTGGGATTGTTTTGAGAATTCATAGGTTTGGAGATTTTTTTTTTATTCTAAGCATTAGAAAATATGAATGTAGTTCCAATATTGTGTGATAGAAAAATGAAGACTGTTGCCCGTGGCCTTTTATAGTGGAAAGTGTTGTACTGAAAAAATTTATCATTTTGACCTATTTATTTCTCAGTATTCTTATTACTATTTATATATTAATATGTATATAAAGAATTATCTACTGTTTGTAGAAGTATATTTTTGAGAACTCTTTCTGTCTTCTCCAGTCATTTAGTCACTCTTTGAGTCACTTTGAACTTGAAATACTGCAGTTTGATTAGTGCCCATTTCCCCCAAGAATATTCTCCCATCATCTTCTGTTCCCACCAGCCATTGCTAAGCACTCCAACCCACGGCACAAATGTTTCACACACCATTAATCTCAGACCACAACAGAAGTTTCAGCAGTGGAACAGTAATTTAGAACAGTAAGTTACACACTGACTAAAGTGAACCACGGTGTTAAAAACTTGGAATCTGGCTGCACATAGTAAATCTACACTGATACTTCTTTAAGATGCTTTAGATTAGCAGCTGCTCTAGATCCAGCTAGTTATGCTCTTACTTCCATTTTATTGTGGATCTGCAACAGAAGGGAGGGAGAGAATGCAAAAGCTGCCAGGTGTGTGCAGGAGAGGCGTTCTTGAGATTCCTGCTAGCAAACCTGCTGCTGGATGAATGCACTCGGTAGGAGCCATTCTGTTCTGCAGATGAAGTCCATTATTTTAAAAGAATCCACTGCCAAGAAATCCAAAGGAGCATTTCCCTTGGTTATATAAAAGCAATGTTTCTTCCTTCTTCTTGAGTTTTGTTTACTGGATTTTGTAAAGTGCCGTTTCCACAAGGCTTCAGGCGCGTGTTCATAAGGCATCATGCAGACATGAGGCACCTCAACAGCATCACAGCTCTTTATCTGATGAGAGTGAAACAATTCCAGCCTCTAGAAATAGCCTCGATGCTTTAACTCTCAGAGCATCCTCTGCTCTTGATCATAACTTTAGCCAAGGAATATTGATTTTCCACTGAAGGAAGTCAATTGTCAGTAGTTTGGTGCATGCCTGGGTATTTCAGAATTGGAATGATGGGTATGGAGTGGCTCCTTTTGCTTGTTCAAATGGAGTTTAGTGCTGACAGGTGATGGCTGACTTGGGTGCGTGGCACGAGTTGGTGATCTCTGTCTGTTCCCTTTGGAACATCACACAGCCCACAGTGCAGCAAGGATTTTTGCTGTGGCAGGGTTTAAATCATGTGAGTGCTCTTCTTGGGCTGTATCATCAAAGGAGGGTAGAGGAAATGTCTGTTCCTTATGGGCAGGCCCTGCTCTTGGCTTCTTCAGAGCAGCCAAAAGTGTCTGTGTTCATGTAACTGGGCATTAATTAAGAATCAGTAAATTCATTAATTTGAGTAAAAAACGCAAAGGACAGACCTCAAAGATGGTATTGATCCTTTATGAATGTAGCCTCTTCCACACCTTTGGTAATAACACACTTTCCCGTGTGGCCGTGGCCCAGCCTCCGAGCTTCTGTAGAGAGGTGTATAGTGGAGATCTCCATCTGTCATCTCACAACTGGGGATGCTGTTGCAGACCAGATTTGTATCTTTGAAGACTCTTCATGTAGAATCTACTGTGTTTCTTCTGTCATTTGCTAATGTCATTGATGTGTGCCTCTGTTCCCTTTCATCATCCCGTAGGGTGGTCAGTGTGGAGATGGATTGCAAGTCCGCAACCTCACGTGTGTAGTGCATGATGCATCCGTTTCTGCTACATCCAAACCAGTAGAAAATGCATTGTGTGGTGAGCTGCCATCGAAGGAAAGTGTGCTGCAGTTACCCTGCTCTGTGCCTTGCCCAGGTAAAGGCTTTGGAAGGTCACAGTGAATTTTCTGCCTGTGGTGGCTGTCTGAGGTGGACATGCACCTGTAGCTGTGAGTACTGTCAACCCTTGTAGTACAAATCTGTGCTTCAGCAGATCAGGTAAATGCTCAGTCTGCTGTTTCTAGATCACCCAACAAAGTCTTCCTTTGTTTTTTGAGAAAATGAGATAGCCCATGAAGTGGAAAATCCAAGTGTTGTGTACTACTGCGTGATATCCTGGGGATATTTCACTATTAAAGCTGTTGTATGCTTAGGTTGTCCTTATCCTTCAAGGCTAATTCTTTCTGAAAACCTGTGATTTCTTCTTTCAATGTGCAGGCGACTGCCACCCGACAGAGTGGTCAGAGTGGAGCTCCTGTGAGCTCACCTGCATCAATGGCAGGAGCTTTGAGACAACTGGGCGCCAGTCTCGATCCCGGGCCTTCATCGTCCATTCTCTGGAGAACCGGGAGAGCTGCTCCGGACAGGAGATGGAAACACGGCCTTGCTCAGGTAGCTCGGCCTCAGTGCTGCTTCCTGCCTGTCAGGAGTTCATCCTGGGTTTGGTGCAAGGTGAAGAGTAACTGGTGTTGATGTTGCAGGAGGGAAGTGCTATGACTACTTGTGGCAAACCAGCCTTTGGCGAGACAACGTGCGCACGGTGTGGTGTCAGCGCTCAGATGGAATGAATGTCACGGGTACGTCCCCGAATGGCCTCGCACACTTGTGAATGAAATGTCTCCACGCAGGCTGTTCTGCTGCTGCACCTGTTGCTCAGAGGGAGTTGGGCATCCTTCCTCGCTCTTCCAGAATTTCAGTTTGGATCTGTGTGTAGGAAGGACAGGTGGGAGCTCACCAGCCTTGCTGTTGGCTCAACATCACACATGTATTACACAGGAGTATTTGGGCTAATTGCCCTTACTGTCAGGCTGGTCATGGGCAGAAATGAGGGCACACATAGTAAAGGTTTGCCTGGGCTGGCTTGCACAGCCCTCAGTTCAACCTTCCTGTGGCAGTGGTGAGCAGAAGAGAACATCACACGCGTGGTAGGGACCCCATCTTCTGTACCTCCTCTTCTTTTCAAAACACAGGAGTCTCAAGTCACTCAAACTGTGAGATTCCTGCTGTTGCCGTGACCTACAAAATCTGCCTGCGCAGGATGAAAAGGGGAATTCATGGCCAGAACTTTGAAGCTCCATGAGAGATTGACAAAGGCAGTAGGGCTGCATATCCATGGGATCTCTTTCAATATGCACAGGGTAAATGAGGAGAGAGTAGAAACGAAAATGCAGATGTTCATGTCTGGTTCTATTTATAATGACGAGTTAGGATAATAGCAAAAGTCTTATGTGCAAAGGTTGCCAAGTATTTAAGAACTCATCAACGTGTTTTTATTCCTATAGAAGCACAGGCTTTCCCAAGTGAGGATGGGCAAGGACGTTATGTGGATTATGTCTTTTTATGTAGATAAGGCATTAATGAGGACGCAGAAGATCTGCATCTAATTCCCGATTCTGTCCCCAACTTCCTATGTGGCCAGTGGCAAATTGCTTGAATCTGTATATCTCTGTTCTCCATTAACAAGATGGCTATGATAATAATTCCCTGCCTTGTTGAGGCTAATTAATTAATGCGATGCCTACAGATATTATGCTAATATGCTTAATAGACTAGTATTTAACTATATAAAATAAGCAAGCAAGCTCTTTTTGCACTGTGGTGATCCAAGACAAAAACATTTAGAAACGTGCCCTTGAAGGCACTCACTATTTTCTTTTCCAGGAGGGTGTCCTCTTCGGACGAAACCTGCCGAAGTCCGGCACTGCAGCCCGGCGTGCAGGAAACCCTTCTCCTACTGCACACAGGTAACTGCTCGCTGCAGGGCAGGGCTGGGAAATTAGCACTGCGAGATCTAATCAATTAGACTGCATCCAGGACTCAGAAAATAGTTTAGTGTGTCCGTGGTACCACCTCGAGGAAGCTGTGGGAATTTCATCCTGAAAGGGAACCGTGAACCTGCACAAACGAGTGATTTTATTTATGAAATCGTTATTTAAACGAGGGAGTATTTATGTGGTGTTGCACATTTGGGTTTGTTCTGTGGGTGGGGTTTTTGGACTTCTTGGTTTAATTTTCATTGAATGCTGTTGTACTTTTCTGTAGAAAAGGGACTTTTTAAAACTTCTGTAAAAGAGGAGTTAAAGGAGCATCCATCAACCACCTGCTTGGATCAAGAGTATCAGACCCTCAGACAGACATTATAGATATCAGATAATTAGCAAAGGAAAACAATATAAAAAACTGTTTTAAAATAGAAATCCAGAAAATTGAGTATCTGTTTAGCAAACCACAGACTTTTAAAAAACCTCAAGAAGAAACTGCTTAGTCTGATCCAGGGTAGTGGATATTTGGTCATAAGAAAACTTCATTTTAGATAGCCCTGTGAAATACCAGAGTGGAAACACGTGAGGAGGATTTGGGTCTGAAGGCAGATTGATTTTGGTTTGTCTGTTCTATTGCCCAGCAGGGTCAGTGGGAAAATTGTTACTGACAAGAGGAGTTTGCCATAAATTCCTGTTATTAAGCCTGTTGGGATGAAAATGTTTATATGTTGGACTTCTCTACAATTACTCACTCTTTTTCAATCAATTCCCCGAACATATTTGGTTTCTTTGAACTGAAATGGCCTTGCAGGCACCAGTTCCTGGCTGGCTTGGTTTGGAGGTGGTGAATTGGTGTGTGCAGGTTGTACCTTGCAGTTTGTTCATGCTTTCCCTGGGGTGTGCACTGTTCTGGGGGAGGGCACTGTTTGGTTTAATGCTGAATTCCCTTTAATCTCCCAGAGAGGAGTCTGCGGCTGTGAGCGGGGATATACGGAAGTGATGAGATCAAATGGTGTCCTGGATTACTGCGTGAAGGTACCAGGTTTAGAAGATAAGAAAGCTGATGTTAAGACCATTGCCGGAAAAAATAAACCTGTCAACTCCAAAATGCATGACATTTTCAAAGGATGGTCTATTCAACCTTTTAATCCAGGTGAAGAACTTAAATATGAATGGAATAGGTTGTCTTTAGAAGGTTTCTGCAGAAGAAGGGTACAAGCTTTGTAGATCATAACATCAGAGATTGTGTCTGGGAGCTGCAGAGCGACCTCCCAGTTTCCAGCTCGTGTGCTGTCTTTCATGCTTTTGTGCCTGTACAGAGGAATCACAATCTCTTATGTTGAGAGATAGCAAAGACAGAATGAAGCAATAGTATTTTGCAGAAGTACACTCATATGTGATTTGGGGGGGTGTTTAGAACTATTATCTGATGATGTTTCTAGAAGTGATATGTTTGGACTAGGAAAGATATTGATCACTAGCGCTTCAGAAGTTTCAGAGCAGAAAGTGCTTAAGATTTCTTTAAAGAAAACATTGGTTGTTTCTTGCCATATTTCAAAAATCTATTAAAAGAACAGGGTAGAAAGCGTAGAGTTTATCTTAAGTGTTGAAGTTAAAACATTAAAAGCATCCCACGGAGGCAGACAAGCTGCTGTGCCCAAGCAGCTCATCCCAGGTGGATCTTTGACATCCACAGCATAAATCCTTCCCATTTGGAACCATGGACTGGATGTGCCCAGACTGATCCGTTGTTGCAATAGCTGGTTCCCATTTCAACTGTTGTTTTGAAGATGAATTCATCCAAAACAGATTTCTGAAATGCAAATAGGACTTTAAAAATGAGAAGCAAATGTGTCGGGCGCATCAGGTTTTACTGAAACGCATCTGTTCTCCTCGTGTTATAAAATACTGGCAGTGCAGTTCTTCCCCCTCTTCTGGTACCTGACATTGCATTTGTTTGCAATTAGTTCCTAATGAACACGAGACTTTAGAAAACATGTAGCGAAAGGTTCTGTTAGGGGATTCAGGGAGCCATAATTCTGTCTGCTATATGTGAGCACACTTTGAATGTTACATTTACATATTTGATTTGCAGACAGTGGTTAACCTTTGCGTTGACAGTCTCTGGGCTCAGAGAGCTCAGTCCAAAGCCTTCTAAAGCTGGCTGCTTTTTGATCAAACCCTTCATCCAGTTCACCCACGCAGTTCACCAGCAGTTTGAGTCACAGGTGTGGGGTTAATTGCCTTTTTGTCAACATCCCTGGCCCTCTGTAGGTTGTCTTACTTGGGTGTCATCTCTTTGGCTGGTACCTTTATGGGGTTAGAAGAAGGGAGGGAGGCGTAGGTAGATGCTGCAGTCCTCTCTGTTTAAGTCAGCATTTGAGTCTGCAGCCCCAAAAGCTTCTGGAGAGCTTTACCTCAGTGCAGCATCTGTGAGCCAACTCTCACCCAGGGTCTGCAACAGAAACAGTGACTGAGGAGCTTTTACAGAACATGGTGTTGCTTAATTTTAGGGCAGAAATGTTATATATGGGGAAGGAATAAAGGTGCTCCGTGTGTGCTAAGTGTATCACCAACCCCGTGGCATCCTGCAGTTAACTCTTCAGTCTGAATGTGCTCTTCAGACCCCAGGTCAAGGCTGGTGCTCTTCAAATCACTCCCCTTTGTCTAACTTCACGACAAAATATGTAATTACTCCCCTCAAAGAGGCTCTCAGGCTCACTAGTCTGGGGTTTGCAGTAGTTAGTGCTGGCTGAGCCAGGAAACCACTGTTACCTACCCGTTCTGCTCTTGATAGCAGGTCTGTGGTGAGAGCTGCTGCATGGATGGCATTTAACACCCTGCAGCACCACAGTCCTTGACATTGTGTTGGTCAGTGAAAGTATGTGTGCCTTCTCCAGCTAATCTGTGATTTCCCTTCCTGTTTACAGTTTGGAGCACTAATTTTATTTTGATTTAATGAGGCTGGTGTTTTTGTTCTTCCAAACACTCTACAGGAGTGCACAGAACTGATTTCAAATCAGGCTGTGTTTTTCCTCTTTTAACCACACTCTGAGAGGCCAGAGTTCAGGTACAGAAACTTTTCTTCAACTTGAGAGGCAATTTAAATAGCAGTGTTTAAATTGTCAGATGACATGGTCCAGTGCCTTTCTGCTGGGGATGGAGAGCAGAGCTGCCTTCACAGCAGACATGCTGTGATGCCTTTATGTGGCTGTGACAGTCCCTTTGCAGGATTGCTAAATGTTTCTTGGCCATCTCCAGTTGAGAGGGCAACAAATTTCATACCTAGACTTCAGCAAAATGACCCAAACAAACCAACCCAGACCTGATGAATTGAACAGAGCTCTTCTCTCAGGGAGATAGTCTGCAAGTGTTTCGAGGAGCAGAGAAAATCTGTGAGAGGTAGTCACCCTTTCCACAAAGCCTGGAAGAAAAATGAGAAAGAATGGCAGCTGATTAAATGTGTTTCCCTTTGAAAAAATTTGTCATTCAAACATAAAATGAAAACCAGGCTCAGTGATTGTCCCTCTCACTTGACTAAATTTGAAATGGCCTCTCTCAAACCGTGTCTGTGGGCACGGCACAGGTTCCTGTTCCTGCCTCCAGTGTGTATTTGCAGCTCTGTTGGTGTGAATCAGCTCAGACTGCTGCTGCATGGAAAAGTACCAAACCTGCTGCTCCCTACAGGGAAGGCTGTCCTGCCAGAACAGAGCGAGGAACAGAAATATTGATCTTCCAAAAATTGCTGTTATTATTAACGCAAAGCTTGTAATTAAGGACCTGTCCAAGTAAAGTGTTCTGAGACAAGGGAATGTTTGAACAGACTCAAGCCCACATGTGCATGGAGGGGTTCCTGCAGGGGTCCTGGGTCACTGCAGCCCAAACAGCCCAGTCCACAGCCTTACCTTGTCTTAAAGCCAGTTTTGTCTGCTGCTCCTGTGGCCCAGCCAGAAAGTTCTTTCCCAGCTTTATCCCTCTTACTATTACAGAGCCTATTCTTGTTTTTATTCTAAGCTGAATTTATTCCCATTTGTTGCCCAAGTGTTTCCCAGTTCTAAGCAGCTTTTCCACTCGTGCTTGCTGGTGTTTACCCCAACTAACCCCCAAGTATTTATGGAGAACAATCCCATCCCTTCTCAGCCCTCAGCTAAACACATCAGGTGTTGCCTGTGTCTGCCTGGGTCAGCTCAGCATTGAACTGCCTCTGCCAGAGCAGCCTCTGGGCTCTGGAGGGAATGTACCCCAATTATCCTGTGTCCTTGCCCCTTTCTATTAAAGTTTTGTCTTTAAAATGATGGATTTTTTCAGAAATCCTCTTTGCTATCAAAAATATGGGGTTTATGGATTACACCCAGCCAGTCCTTACCGTGTTCCCCATCAATGATGTTCCTAATTTCTCTTTAGTTGATCTCTTGAAACTTTGTCTATTTTAGAATAAAGTTTTTTATTCTCTGCTCTTCTACCTCTGTCCTTTTTGCTCGTCTTCCAACAGATGGTAAACTGAAGATATGGGTGTATGGAGTATCAGCTGGTGGCTTCTTCGTCATTGTTTTCCTGATTTTTACATCCTACCTGATGTGGTGAGTGTGGCAGGCATTTTGTCCTTAAATAAAAGCTACTTTGCTTTTCTTTAAACAGTCCAAGATACATCACAACACTGCCTTGCAGGTATTTAATGCTCAAGGCTTCAGGAAAGGATGGAGGTTGGACTGCCTAAGTGTCTTCATTTGGCCCCTACCTCGGAGTAATTAAAACTCTCCGAACTGTGAATTTTAACAGCCATTGTTGGGAAGAAGTTTGGTGGCCATGCAGGGAAAGAATTATTTTTAGTTATCAATAGGCCCTTATATTTATTCAGACTTCTGCTGGGATTACAAAGGGGTTTTATTGTATTCTTCAAAAAAAGATAAAGTAAAACTGAAGAAAGGCAAGGAGAGTGATTGGAACAAGGAGCTGGCTTCTGCTCAAGGAAGGACTAAATAGAATAGGGACATTCAGTTGAAAAATTATGTTTGATGTGGGAATACAATAGAGATCTATGAAATTGTGAATGGGGGAGAAAAGGGTGCTATGGAATTTTTATTTCCCACAATAAAAGGAGTAGGAGGCATCTGATGAAATGGTCGTTTAAAATAAACAAAAGATATTATTTTTCACACAGTGCATTATTACCTTGTGAGCTTGCTGCTTCCAGGGCTGTGCATGCCAGGAAGATAAATGGATTCAGAGATGGCATAAGAGTTCATGGGAGATTGGGTCTCTTGGTGTTAATTGTGGTTTTTTGGCTGTTCGCTGCAGCTCAGAAAACCCCTAAATAGGTTTTTGCAGTGAATACATCAGGTGAAAACATGTCCTGTGTCTAAAGCTGCTCCCACCAGCCATTGTGAAGGACGGGGTGCCTGGTCTGCACCTTTACTCCAGGGGGCCTGGGGTTTTACTGGGGGTGAGGGGTGTCTGCCCTCCTTCAGCACAGCCTGCACGGGCAGGGGAGGTGAGCCCGGCCTGGCAGAGCTCACCCTGCTCTCCCTGCTTTGAATGTTTGGAAAGGTGCTACCTTTGATGCCTCTGGGAGGACAGGAAGGGAGAAGTGGGAAGCACCCAGGTGTCCTGCAGTTCCCAAGGATTTGGCCTGAACTTGCAGACATTCATGGTACAAGCTGGCCCAGGCCCTGTCAGAGCAGGGCAGGCAACCAGAGAGTCACAGCTGTGGCCTGACAGCATCACTGCCCTCTTTCATCCAACAGTTTATTCCCTCTCACTCCCTTAGTCTTTCTCTCAGTCTCTCTCTTGGGTTAAAAGCTCAAATAACAGCTTAGGAGCTGCAGCTCCCTTATTTTCTGAGCCATGTAGCTCCATTTCTCTGTGGCTTCACAGCGGAGGATACAGAGGATTTTTTAAATAACATTACACACTTCTCCATCACTTGGAGGCTGCTGAGGAAATGCATTTCTCAATAATAATAATTGTTGCCTCGATACCATGCCAAAGAAAAATGAGAATATCCCACTCCCAGGCAGCTCATGCTCCGATTTTTCTGCGAGGTGTTCCTTGTTTTGTCAGCTGTGAGAAGAAACAGGAGATGAATGTGCTTTGTTTCCTCTGCAGGTGGGGAGCACAGCTGGCTGCCCCTTTCTGGCAGGCTGTGTGTCCACACCACACATGTGAGAGCACACCAGAGGCACCGTGTGGTGCCACCCCCTTACAGCTTTCAGTGGCCACTGTGGAAAGCTGACTTCTTAAATTGAAATTTGGGGGTCGATGATGTTTCTGGGCTTGTTGCAGTTTGTAATTTTTGTCTTCTGAAACGCTTTTCTTGCAGCAAAAAAACGAAGCAGCATCAAAGCCCTCCACCACAGCAGAAGCCTCTAACCCTGGCCTATGATGGAGACATTGATATGTAACATAGACAAGAAATCCAAATGTAGACATCGACTGCCTTAACTGCTTTCTTTTTTGGAACTCTCCGACTTCTCAGTTTTTTGAGGAATCTCCTGATGTATAATATCCTGGGCAGAACAGAAGTATTGCGAGCCGAAAATTTTGCCACCTCTTTGTTAACAAAAAATGGAGTCAAAAACTTGGATCTTGTGAAACTTTTCTGAAGAGACCAGAAACTACATCTCTTCCTGTTGAACAATGGGAATAACCAAACAAGAGAGAATCTACAGACATCAAAAGGAATTAGTTTAAAAAAAAAAAGGCATGACAATCCCAAGGAAAATGTGACATTTACTGTAAATGACAAGTTTGACACAGCATCATTATGCACTATATTAGTGCAGGGTTCTTTATTCTTCACATACTTCAACAATGAGTTTTCTAGTGTTTACATTTCGTTCAAAGACTTTAAAACCAGATCATGTATTTTGAGAAATGCAAGGAAGAATGAGTTGAAGTGTCTGAAGTTATCAGGTTTTTTAAAGTTTCTTCCTTCTTATCCTGTTTTCTAGTCTGGAATATGATTTTGCTTCATTTCCACCTACAGGACAGAATAAGGATTGTTATGAAAAAGCATAGGTGGTTTCTTAACCAAGAATATTTTTTAAAGAGCTGAGTAGATAGGTGTTTTGATGAATGGCTAGAGGATTTGATTTGTTTAAAACGGATTTTAAATTAAATTAAACCATGTAGATACATTATGGCCAGTTTAAATTCTTATTCAGTTTAATTAAAACAAACTCTGCTTTTGTATTTAAATTTTCTTATCTGAAATATTTATAAATTCCTTTTTTTGAATTTAATTACCTGACCTCATTTAATATACATCAAACACAAATGCAGTTTGTAGAAGGTCTTGCTTTTTTAAATGTTTCAGAACCACTGAGAAGTTACATGTCGTAAAATTCTGGGAACATTTGAAGAGGGTAAGTGTTTATAATAGTGTGTGTTGCAAGTAAGAAAGTGCCATCTTGTGGTATTGACTTGTATTTATAAGCAAATAAAATGCTAAAGAGAGTGAGAAATTTGCTTCTGGTATGTTGAATTAAATGTGTGTAAACAACTCGTGTTATTAGTCATTTACTGGGTCTGAGATTGGCCTTGGATTTCAGACTCCTCTGGCATCATTTAGTGCTGCAGTGATTAGTGAGAGAAAGAGTGCAGACAAGTACAAGTCGAGAGAATAATTGCAGGTCTGGAGAACGCTTGGTCTTATTTTTAACTCAGTGCTGCTGCTTATTCCAATAATCAGAAGAGAAAAAGAAGAACTGTTACCAGCCCAGCACCTGTGTGGTCCCTCCCCATCCAAAGGAACCTGGATCATCATAACACATGGGTATGACTGGGGCAGAAGGCATTGCTCATCTTGTCAATGTTGCTGTTCACAGCTTTGTGAAGTGGTTTGAATGTTACATCATTTATTGAAAAAATGATGGAACTGTAGATAGGTTTCCTTCCCTAGGTCAGGATCCCACCCATCCATCCAGTATTGCTCCTGCAGCATCAAGTTGAGGTGGTATTGTGCCACTCGGGCAGGGTCAGGAATGTGCTTTTCTCTTCCCTCATTACAAAGAAAGTCTGATGGAATTGTGAGGGAAAATTGTCTCACGTGTTTGTGGCCCTGAAGATGTTCTGCTGGCCCTGCTTTCCACCTTAGAGCTATAACTGCTTATGGAATATAAAACAGGATCTGGTGTTTCCTGGTAACATTGGGGTCCTAAATCTTTTTCTAACAGTGTCCTGTAGTGAACCATTGAGTAACATCTACAGGGGAAGAATTACAAGGGGAATAATGATCTGGCGCCATTAGGAACAACACTGACAGATCTTAATATATTTTGTCTGTGGGATACAATGTCAGCAGAGTGGTACTCTCTGAATAATGAAGGAATAAACTCAATTAAGCATGCTGTTCAGCAAGGCATTGGAGTGGGAAAGTTGGTGTAATAACAGCCAAAATGACAGCTGCAACATGTTGGTCATTGCCCTCAGCATCAGGGTAGATTACAGTCCAAATTGTGATGAAGGGAAGGCTCTGGGGAGACCTCAGAGCACCTGCCAGTTCCTAAAGGGAGTACCAAGAGAGCTGGAGAACCTTTGGACAGAGGCATAGAGTGACAGGGTAAGGTGGAATGGCTTCAAACAGAGGGCAGGTTTAGATAAGATATCAGGAATAAATCCTTTCCTGTGAGGGTGGTGAGGCCCTGGCACAGGTTCTCCAGAGAAGCTGTGGATGCCCCATCCCTGGAAGTGTTCAAGGCCAGGCTGGATGGGGTTTGGAGCAACTTGGTCTAGTGGAGGGTGTCGCTGGCCACAGCAGGGGGGTGGACCTTTAAGTTCCCTTGTGACCCAAACTGCTCTGTGACTCAATGACTCTGTGTCCAGTGTGGGAGATGTCAGATCCTGGGGGAGGTGAGGAGCTCCACGTACAGCACTGCGAAGTGTGTTCATATTGAGGGGGTGGATCTGGGGCTGTGGTTCCCTTCTCCCACTCTGTCCCCACCTGGGAACCTTCTGGCCAAGAGGGACCGGCCACGGATCCTGCTGGGGCTGGGCGCTGCTTGCAGAGCCGCGGGCATGGGGTTGGTGGGGCACGGGGTTGGTGGATGGGGACAAGAGACAACATGAGCTGCAGAGCTGTTGCAAGTCAGTGGTGCCCTTTAGGGAGTTGTTCAGAAGTGCCCAGGAAATGAGTGCACCTGTTTGACCGGGTAAAATAAAATAAAATAGAGCAGCGTGTGAAAGGCTCGTGGGGCTGCTGTGGGAGGCAGCGGCTGCTGGCTGTGCGCTGCCTGCCGGCGCGTACAGGAATCCGTGTCTGCTCCTCAGCCAGCTTGGACAGCATGGTGATTCAAATGTCACGAGGTAATTGCATGTATTTGATAATTTGGGATTGATTTAAGCTGTGAAATTGAACCAGTGGCCCTGCAGGGTCCATGAGGCTGAGAATGTAGCAGAGTGCAAAACCAGGAATCTGTCGTTCAGACAGATACCAAGGTTATTGCTCTTTGTAAGAGCCCTGGATATCCTGCTGGGGGGGATTCCCAGCCTCCTGTGGGAGCACTGGAGTCAATTCCTGCCTTTCATTGTCCAAACTGGGTCATGACATGGAGAAGGGATTACTCCCAATTCTTGCCTGTTTGGGATTTCTGAACTTTTTGCTGAAGTAGCTGGGGCTGGTGCTGTCCCCTGCTGAAGACAGGAGAGAGCTCTTGGTCCCTCAGGAAGGTAATTCCTCTGCTCCCAGTTTGGTCATCCCATCAACACCTGTATGTGTTGTGTGATTGTGAGTGAAAGCATCTGTGGGCGAAGAATGTCTTCCTGATAGCTAATCTAAATTCACCTTCTTCAAAGCCATTCTCCCTTGTCCTATTGCTCCACACCCCTGTCCAAAGTCCCTCTCCAGCTCCCTTAGAGCCTCTAGGCACAGGAAGGGGCTCTAAGGTCTCCCCAAGAGCCTTCTCCAGCTTGAAAAACCCCAACTCTTTCAGCCTTTCTCCATAGCAGAAGTACTCTGGCCGTTTGTATTTTTTCTAAATGTGTAATGCAATTTGCACTTGTGAGCGGAAGGAGAAATGTAGTTTAAATACAATTTTAAGGTTTGTTTTCAATTGGGAGGTCATAATGCAGAAAAAGATTACCTCACTCGGGACTTTTTGAAAGATGGATCAGGCTACCTGATGTATTAATGTGCCTCAGGACAGATTATGGTTCTGTCAGGTTTAAAATGTAATTTAAATGAATGAACTTCCCCATCTTACAGCTGTGACACGCACCTGTCCTGGACAGGAGCTTGATTTATATCACCTTTGTGAAGCTCTATCTGAGCTCGGGCTGTTACGTGCCATCCATATGGATGTGCTCCTTGATTCCCGGAGCCACGGCCTGGCAGGTGACTCTGTTCCTGTCACTCAGCTGCTGACATGGCTTGTGCCACCCGCCGTGCCATTGAGCTATTGAGATGTCACACGGCCTGATCCCTAATGCTTGTGACGGGCTGTGCCTCCTGCTCCTGTCAGACGTGGAAGATTAAGGAAGTCCCAGGTAATTCCTCCTGGCCTTTTCTGCCAGCGCTGCCCAGTGCAGATGCACGGATGGGGTGGGACGTGTCAGGGAGTTGTTACTGCTTGAGAAAGTTGTACAGATGTGAGGTTGCCTTAGAGAAATCTGTTTGACCCACTGGGATAACCAGAACTAGAAATGTGAGTGTAAAAAACCTGAGGCATTTGCATGAAGTGCCACTGGATAAATGGAACCACACACAGTCGTTCCTTGTTCCTGCCTGCTAGAAGTGAAAGAAGAGTCTTGCTGTGAAATCTGACAGCAAGGGACCCTGCTCTGCCTTGGAACAGGTTATTGCTTAGCCACACTTTGTGATTTGGTTATATTTCCGTTTGGGGGAGAGGAGCAGATTTGAATGAATAGTTACAACAGTAATCACAGTGACAGGATGCTTTCTGCGTGAATTTTTGCAGTGTGCCCTTTCATCCTGCAATCTAATAGAGTTTATTCATGTTTTTAAGTGCAAAAGAGTGGTAAAATGGTCACATATGAAATGTCTGAGAAAATAACCCAAACCCCCACATTTACAGTCATTGGTAATTGTGCTCATTTACTCTGATTGCATGCTTTGTTACAATTGTGTCTAGGATGGGCTGTAGGCAAATAGATGGGTTAAAGTAATTTATGGGATTTATCCTCTCTGTGAAGAGATGTTTTGATGGAATGAAAAATCAGTTTCAGTTTCCTCCAATAAGGAAAAGTGTTACTGTTCTCCTCTGCTTCATGAAAGTTCACCTGGATGTTATGAATGTTGGGGTTGTCACACGCCAACATGAGATTTGGAAAAAACTCTTCAGACATAATAACAGTGAAGAATCTTCCGACAGCACGTGGGGGAAGTGGAGCACCCAGCATTCATTTTGCAGATGTGGAAGATGGCATCCATAATTTTATATTTTTTGGGTGCAATCAGGCTCCTGCCCCATGTGAGCAGGCTTCAAGCAGCTTTTCTTGCAGATGTGTCCAAGCAGATGAGTGCAGCCCAGAAATGGTGTTTCCAGGATGCTGCTGTTGCCCAGTGGTCACAGCACTGTGCAGCAGCAGGATTGGGCCAAGGAATGTTGTGACATTTCCTCCTCCATTGCAAATAACCTTTGGTAACTGTTCTGGAGCTCGGGTTTAGCAGGAATTCACATGCAGTTAATGCTGCTTCTCTGTCACTGTTGTAGCATCAGGCAAACCCATAGCTGAGGTGGCAAAGGAGGGATGAGTCTGATCTAAACTCAGTAAATGGTTCTTATTGACTTCATTTAGAGATGATCAGACCATTCATAGGTTGTTATCTGCTGCTTCCTTAGAGTTTTCCACCTTCACTGAGCCTTGTGAATATGAGTCCATTGATCCTGAAACAGCTCATGTGGCAAATTAAGTGATTTAATTACACAATTTGCATTTGCTTTCTGCGTTACAAGTCAATTTAACTCAGCGACTGGATTAGAGATGAACATCCCAGCAATTGATAGGTCAGAGCAGGGAAAGATGCAAATGTTCCCTGAGAAACATGGTCTGTGGCTGCTCTTCTGTAGTGGAAGGGTTGAGCTTCTTGGCTTGTGTTCACTGGGTGTACCAAATATATCCAAATTTACCTAAGTGAAGTACGTGGGGTGTACCTGAGGATGGAAATCCGGGATTGTTTCAATGCTGGGATGGAACAGAGATTCAATTTATGGTCAGCCATGCTTTGAGAAAAGCATTTGTGTTGGTCGACATCTGTGCTTCTCCTGTTTGTAGTGGATGTTTTAAGTCTTTCCTCTGATGAAACAGAGGCCTTGTGCTGCAGGCAATTGAAAGTAGGACTTTGGAGAAGGGATTTCACTGTGACAGAGGGTTTTTTGTTCCAACAAACACTACACAGAACTTGCGGGTGTTGCAGCACAGCTGAAGCACCAGTGAAGTGCTTGTTTTGAGAGGTGTAAGAAGGACATTTGCTGAAACCTTGACACTGTGTACGAGCCATCCCTCCCAGTGACAAACATGCTGAGGGACTGCTGGGGAGAGTCACAGCAGAGCCAGGTCATACCAGAGCAACCTACAGAGATCTCTTGTTTTCTCTAACAACCCCACACCACCTTTTTAACTGGGTAAACCACTTCATCTCCCAGTGTCTGACGCTCCTGGAGCAGAGAAAATGGGCTTTTATAACTCAGTCCAGTCCTAGCTCTGGTTTCTATTGCAAGGGGCTGTGCCTGATGGGCTCAGCAGAGCAGCATCAGACACATACATCTCTATAAGCTGTGCCCTGTGCCTGACGGCCGCGCTCTGCGGTGACAGCGGTGACATTCAGGCAGGTTTCTCATTGCTGGGAAGGAGATTGCTGCTTCTCCAGTAGAGATGGGCTGGAAATACCACTTCATATACTGAATTCAAGCAGCTGATGGAGCCTGTTGAAGACAGAATTGAGATGAAAAGCTGTAATGCAGATGTGTCACATCACGGTTGCGTTGTCACTCTGTTTCTTTGTATGATACGGCAGATCCACAGCAATTAATTTTGGATGCAGTCTCTATTACTGCAGAGTGGTAACTTGAAACATTTACTACTTTATTTGCTTCATGCCAAGTGAGATTTCACTCAATTTGTCATTAGAAACACTGTTCTCTTCTGAGGAGAGACTATATTTACATAAACTGCTCTCCAGTAATTCTATGTTTTCTGCAGGAGTAGATGATGTGCACAAAAACCTGCTGATGAGCCTGTGGCAATGAAGACAGATGTTGGGGAAAGAACAGATCTGTTTATTGCCCTCAGTGAGCTGTAGAAAGGCCAAGGAGATCAAACTCCCATTCCTCTGTCACTCCTCTGCATGCAGCGTGAATCCTCAGTGACCAGAACAGCCTCTAAAACCAACAAAACCCCCACCTCTTCAATATTGCAAAGTTGTGCAGTATTTTTGATGTTCCAGCAGAGCATGATTTAGAAATGAAGAGCTGCCGTCTGCAATGATTTTGCTGGACTCCTTCTAAAGCCTCTGAAAATGAAAAACCAGAAAACTGCCTGTCTCACCTAATCATGGGAACCTAGGAAGTGGGTTTTGGGGAGGGAGGGTGGTGGAAGCCAAATGCAGTGAAATTTGAGGTGAAATGGGAGTGTTGCAGCTCAGAGCACAGGGGATGCAGTGCTGGCTGTAGGACCAGCTCCCTCCTGAGTCTCAGCTGTACCATGTGGGAATGACTTGAAACTTGTTCCTCCTGTTTTACAGAGAAAGATGTGTTGATTTGCCAAGTCTGTAGAAATGAAAAATACACCCAGGAGGCTCAGGGGAGTGCCCCTCATTCTCTACAACTCGTGACAGGAGGTTGGAGCCAGGTGAGGACCAGACTCTCTGGGTAGCAAGTGACCAGAGGAAACGGCCTCAAGATGCACCAGGAGAGGTTTGGGTTGGATGTCAGGGAAAATCTCTTCACCAAAAGGGTGGTCAAGCATAGGAACAGGCTGCCCAGGGCAGTGGTTGGTTCCCCTCCCTGAAGGTATTTAAAAGCCACATAGATGTGGCACTTGGGGATGTGGTTTAGTGGTGGGCTTGGCAGTGCTGGGGGAATGGTTGGAGTTGATAATCTTCCAGATTATTGTGTTTGAAGATGAGCTCTGCTGCCAATGCAGGGCCTGGTAGCTGCCAGCCATGGGTCAGGGGCAGCAGTGATGCTGGGCCAGTGCTTTGGAAGTGTAGTGGGAGCTTTGGGAAAGAAATCCCTATTAAGATGCTGTCAGTGCCTGCATCTGTGCCTTGGTGCAGTCAAGCATGTTCTGTGTTTCGCATTTTGTTTAATATTAGACACTGTCTGCTGTGTGCTTTGTTTCTATTAATTATCTTTCATTTTCTTATCAGCTTTGCTTACCTTTTTTTTTTTACGTAAAACTTTGGATCAGCTTTATAAGGAAAAAAAAATTAAAGTGGAGCATTTCTCCCTTGATGACACCAAAACAATGAATATGGATCAGAATTTTCATTTCCTTTTTTCTCCCACATCCATTTGCTTGACAGAGCAAGCTTACCAGCCTAGTTTTACTTTGATAAACCTAATAAGGAAAAAGCACTTTCCACCTCCATATTATTTTATGCCTTGTTTGTGACTTCAGCATCCCTTATATAGGTTTAAAGACAATTTATTCTTTATTGCCCTTGAGTCATTTTGGGAGAGCATTTGTGTTTTTCCCGACATAAAAATGTCCCCCTGTAACATGAGGAATATTAAATAGGTGCTTGAATGAGAATGGATTGGTGTGCTCTGACCTGACAGCTCCATTTATCGCAGCTCAACCGGGGAGAGCTGAAGTGTCGGTGTTGTCTGCCTGTGGATGTGGGGCCAGGCACCCAAATTACTTCGCCAAATGGCCAATTTCACAATTGTTATGGTGTGAAGTCCCTTCTGTCCTGCTTTCCTAAGGAGTCATTTGCTGCCCAGCTGAAAGGAGACCTTGGCTGCAAAATCATGGAGCTGGTTTCGGCTCCTGTGCTGCTGCCATGTAGAGCAGGGCTGGCCCAGGGTGGCTCTGCCAGCAGGAGCGAGGGGAAACATCTGGGTTCTCTTGTGAAGGTGATGTGTTGCTCATAGTGAGACCCTCACTGTGTCAGCAGCTCCCCACAACGCTCATTTCTCCATGTAAGGGGCCCAGGGACGAGCATCAACTTGGGAACAGAAAATACCCTGGGGAGATTGAAAGGCCAAGGCAGGCAAGGGGGGAATCTGCAGATGAGCAGAGGAGGAACTGGTGGGTCCCTTGCAGAGCTGTGCTGGGCCCCTCAGGCCCTTTCTGGGCAATCCCTGTGAGGGTGGGCTGTGAGTGCTGTCAGGATGAGACAGCTGCAGGCAGGGCTGGAGCCATCGCCCCCGGCTGTCCCCTCTGCAGGACAGGGACAGCTCAGCTGCCATGGCTCACGTGTCCCCCCCATGAATCACCCCCTGAGACAGAAAAATGCCTGGCTGTGATATTTCCTCCCACTACCAAGACAACAAGCTGACACCCTCCTACTATAAAGAAGAATTATAGGGGGGTGAAATCCTTTCTCATTCCTGTACTCCAAGGACAAGGAATGTCCAAGGAATGTAAGGTTTAGATTAGATGTTAGGAAAAACGCCTTCAAGGAAAGAGTGGTCAGGCATTGGAACAGGCTGGGCAGGGAAGTGGTGGGGTCACCATCTCTGGAAGTGTTCAAAAGGTGTGTGGGTGTGGCACTGGAGTTTATGGTTTAGTGGTGAACATGGTGGGGCTGGGTTAACAGCTGGACTCGGTGATCTGGGAGGCCTTTTCCAAACTCGGTGATTCTGTGATTCCTTGACACTCCTGGAAGCGCTGCCTCCCCTAACCTGCCATGTGTTCACTCACTCCTCGTGCACGGAGCTGGTGCTGCAGGGTGAACTTTCCCATTCCTTGTGGGTACATCTGGCTGCAGAGGGTGAAGCAGAGAGACCCTCCCTGCACACACAGGGCAGCACTTCATATTAGTACTGGCTGCAGCTGTCTGGAGCAGCCTTTCTGTGCTGCAGTGGTGAGGGAGATGTGGTGGCTTGTGTGGCTGGATTTGTTATTCTTTTCTCTGCAGGTTTTTCTCTGAATGCTGTATTCTGTGAATTCATATTGCTCTTGCTTCTGTTCCAGTTGGGAACTGGTGGAAGGATGGCTGTGCTTATAGGGTGCAACACAGGTGCCCTTGCTGTGTCAAGCATGCTCATGTTATGAAAACTGCTCTTCCATGTGGGAAGAATTCATTTTTAAGGAAGAGAAAAATGACTATATCTGCACTACCCACAAATACAAGGGGGGCAACCAGGCTAATTCTAGCTTGTTTTAGCAAAAATGGCTGTGTGATAGCACAGAGCAAATTGCATAAATCTGCCCAAGGCTATTTTAACTAACACATTCTCTCAACTGAAATTAAAACCTGTCACACAGGAAAGATCCTTGGCCACCCACACTAGCAAATGGGACTGCCCCAACCACATTGTCCCAAACTTCTCTGAGACCTCCCTGTGCTTGTCCCTGGCTGTTGCCTCACTCACCTGGCAATTCTGCATTCCATTTCATGGGAGTGAGAGAATTGGCAGCATTCTTGCTGTTCTCCATTAATAAATAATTAAATTCTGTAAAAGTATTAAGCAACAATAGATCTGACAGAGCTAATGTATTAAGATCTCAAGGTACATTAGCCAAAACAGTGTCTATTTCACAGAAACATAGAATCACAGAATGGTTTGTGTTGGAAGGGACCTTAACGATCATCTAGTTCCAGCCCCCCGCTGTGGGGATTTAGTGCTCAGAATTTAAACCCAGTGTGAATGCAGCAAAGCAAATGAAGATTCATGGTGATTCCCTGCGCCAGTCAAGACTACAAGAAAAAGCAGTGGGGAAATATCCATGCTCAATAGAGACACATCCTGTTCCAATTTGTCAGGGCTGTTAAAGGTAAGAGCGGCTTTGCTTTGCCTCGAGGCCAGGCTGGGCGTCACACAGGGCCTGCGTGCCTGAGCTTGTTTGTGTGCCCTGATGAATGGCTTGTTGGTTTGTTTTTTTTTTAAATTGACTTCCCACATCTTCCAGAGAGCCTTGAAGAAGTCAAGCCCTGGTACCATGGAATATCTCATCATTATGATGGGATGGGATGGGTGAGAGCAGCCTCCTAGGGCTCACAAGCACAGAGGTGATCACAAAGCAGCCAGTGGACACTGTGGGGTCACCCCAAGCAGCTGTGGAGAAGCCCCAGTCCCTCGAGGAGCTGTGCTGAGAGCAGCAAAAAGGGGTGTCCTCAGGAGCAGGCAGGGAACTCAGCCCTGCTGTGATCAGCACCAGCAGAACGATGGCAGAGCTCAGTGTCTGCACCACTTGTGCTGGTGGGATTTAACACCTTTTCCAACCTTCTCTTTCTTTCTAAAGCATCAATCCTGACACACAGCAAGACCAGCCACAGCTGCTGGCGGGTGCTGGCTACCTTATCCTGGCATTGTCATGAAGATGGGATCTGCCCCGACTTAAAATGCATTTCCTCTCTTAACTCTGACTTTTTGGTGCATGCAAAGATATGGCAAAGCTCAAAAAGGAGCATTCTTTGCATCCAAGTCTGTACAGCTTATCACAGAACTACAGGATAGCAGTAAAGCTGGTCCCTCCTCTGTTTTGCCACTTGTGAGGGCTTGTAAAGGTGCTTTGCCCCCTTGCCGTGATGGCAATAAACCTTTAACTGAGCAAATTGGTTTTGAGGTACTGGAGTTTGTACCTTGTTTGCTGCTGCCTTTCCTGCTGTTTCCATCCTGGCTCTGGGCAGGTACAAATAATGAATTAACTGCTGGATAAGCCCCATGCTCCCCTGAGCAATTATTCTGGCTTCTGCCAGAGCAGACTCAATTTGTCCTGCAATAAGTACAATTTTCTGAGAAGTTAGTTCTGGTTCAGGCGCTAATCATCCACATCTGTGCAGCACAGGTATTTTTGGGGGGGAGGAGCCAGTTGTGAGTCAAGCTGCCAGACTGGCACATCTTCAGATCATCCTGGTGCTTTTGGGGATGCAAATGTCCTCCCAGCTGTGTGTGCTATTAACTCAATTAGGGGAGGGAAGAACAGTATAAAATACCCAACAATCTTGAGCGCTCGGGCACTGTGTTCGCAATGCTTGCTCCCCCATCTCGGGGAGATCAGTACTAATGATCCAACAGGGATTTAAACCTCAAATATGTAAAATTTATTTGCAGTAGGTGCTGGAGGCTGGGAATGGAGGAGCTGGTGTGAAAGGTGATTTCCTACATGTGCTAATTAGTGCTGGGCAAGAAGTGGCATTAGACAGAAAGCAAATCATGGCAGAGTATTTGAGCACAGTGGGCACATGGTGGACAGGCACCTGTAAGCCTCACATAGACCTAAACACCAGCTGAAAATCGTGGTGGTGACTGGGAGACAGCATTCTGGACATGCTGACCTGCTCAAGGCTTTTCTCATTGTGTTTTAGTTTCAGGATGCTCAAACCCAGGGTAAAACGGGGCAGGGCTGGACACAAGCTCCTAATTTTGCAGCTCATCAGGTTTAAGGACCAGGGTTGTGTACAACAGTGCACAGGCTTTGCCCATTTTTCTGGGAGCCCTGGGCCTGGGGAAGGACAGCTGGGGATGGGTGCTGAGGGAGGTTTGGCTGCTGGTCTGAGGAGCTGCCTGAACAAACAGGCTGCTCACCTGCTGTGTCCTCAAACATCCCCTGCACATCAGGGACAGAGTGGGCCCTGACTGCTAGCAGCCTTTTGGGGGAAAAGAGGAGAAATTTGCTGTGTTGTATCTTCCCTCAGAGATCCAGTGTTACTGATTGCACAGCAGCAGGAAGAGCTCCCTAGGGCCTCCACAGCAGGTGTAATAATCCCACTGTTTTCGTGTCCTGGACTGGGTAGGAAACTTGGCAAATTGCCTCTTTACTGGCTCTGGTGAGGCCTGTGAGAGCTCCTGCACCAGTTCTATCACTGCAATCAGCTTCCTTCTTTGCATAATGTTTTGATGAGTCAAAATTGCCTGGTGTGTTAAGACAAATGATCTCTGCACACAGTGATAACTCTCTGCATAATTGGTGTTAATCACTGCTGAATCCTCTGTGAATCTCTGTAATACAACCCCTGTCCTGCCTGTACACACCCATGGCTTGGGTGCCCATACCCTGCACAGAATGACGTTCCCAGTGTCCAAAAAGCGAAGTCAAATGCTGAAAGGCTTTGAAAGTGAGATTGTATGGTCTCGTGCCCAATCTTTAAATAGATGCAGAATCACAGTCAGTGTTATATCCTGTTTACTCACTTTGAATATATTATTACGTGTTTATTGGTACCAAAAGAGCATAATTAAATAGCATGTCACCTGCAGATCAACACTATATTGATGAGGGCTTGTGGCACAGGAGATGTGTGAATTTTATTAACGTTGTCATTTCCAGTCCCCAGCATCATAAAGGACTTGGACATTTCCTATTACAGTTGCAGATCTACCTTAGCATTGCTAAAGCAATCATAGTGTGGGAAATTAGATATAAACTGAAAAATAATTAAAGGCCTGGTGACAACTTGATAACACTGAATAATTGAAGTGTTGGTAACAAATTCTGAATTCTAATTTTCTCCCTGTAGCTGATGCTAGTAATCAAGATCAAAAATATCTTTGTTGCTTTAGGAAAACTCTCTCACATGTGTACCATGTAAGGAGGGGAAGGAAAAGAGATGAAAACATCAGGTCTGGGTTAGGTTTGCTAACAGCTTGGAATCCCACTAAATCCTGCAGATGGGAATGTGTCAGAACTGAGTCAGCCTCTTCCCTCTTCACTCTTAGAAAAGCATAGAGCTGCAGGAGACACCTCCAGGAGCTCCTGAAATGTTGTGTATATTTAGGATACACACCCTAGTGTGAGTGCGAGCAATCAGGGACATTCACTTCGAGGGAAATGGCCCCTCCAGGGGGGCAAACACGAGATCTGCAGCAGGGACTGCAGGGACTGGGCAAGCATGGGCCTGATGGCATGAGCCACGGAGTGTGGCTTAGTTCAGAGAGGTCCAGCTTTCACCAGAGGTGTTTCATTTGCTTTTGTTTCCTGGGATTTTTGAAGCAGTTGGGATCTTGACACATTGAGGTTAATGAAATTCTTGGTGCTGGTCCTTCGGGCTCCTCACACCTGCCTGGAGCTGTGGGTCACCCCCCAGCTCAGCAGTCGGGCCCTTTCAGGGGTAAGTGGTTAAAATCTGGCTGGGGGGAAAGGCAATGAGATTCTGTAGCCACGTGAGAGAGCAAGGATAGATGGAGGAGCTGGGCCCAGCTGTCCTCACCTCGGTGGCCATGAAGGACTTTGTGCAATAAAAGTTACAGTTGCTGTAAGGATGACTTAAATAGCATCCTTGTCTGAAAAGATTATTGTCCAGACTTCATGGTGTCCACTTTTACCTGTGCAGGCAGCTGGAGCTGCCTCCAAGGGGTGCTGGGGCTGGTCCTGCACCCCTCCACTGCCAAGGTCACCCCATGACAGTGACAGGGAGCAGCAGGGATGGCTCTGCTCTGTGCTGCAGATGTGGCATCTAGCCCTGCTGGGTCTGTGCAGATTGCAGGACACGGGGAGAAGCCCATCAGAAATTGGTCATAGCTGGAGGGAATGGCAGGGGAGCAAACAGCTCTGAGATCCTCTTATTTCTGTCAATATTCAGGTAAATGTAAATAAACTGCTGAGGTGTGTTACAACAGCACACAGCTTGGAAACTGGACAACATCCAGCACTCTGCAAGGTGATAGAAGGTTGTCTGTGCTTGATGCTTGCAGTAAAATAACCCCCTTTTTTTTCTTGAATACCCTGGATATCCATCCACATGAACATAGACAATTTAAAAATTGCCTCTTTGCTCCCTATGCTGAAACTATTCATTACTGCACTTTTTTTTTGTCTGATAGAGCCATATGATAATATTTTGACATAATTAAAAAGCCATATTTAAATAAAGCCGTTGGAGGCTTTAAGTCACCATCCCTGGAGGCATTTAAGAGACGTGTAAATGTGGTGCTTGGGGACATGGTTAAATGGTGGGCTTGGCAGGGCTGGGCTAGCAGTTGGCCTCGATGATCTTAAAGGGTTTTTCCAACCAACACCAGTTCAATGATACTATGACTCCAAGGAGCTGAAGATCCAAGCATCTCCCTTGCTGTCTTTTCGCTGTGGGCTGTGTGTGACTCGAAGGCAGCACAGAGCCTTGTGCTCCTTCCCCTGCGTGTCCTGTCCTGGCATTCGTCTGGCCATGTTTATTGATCAGCTTTATCGAACTGAATTTGGCAGTGCACCACAGTGGGGATCATTTACAGCATGGTGAAGAGCATTTTGGCTCTGGTTGCACTTTTCAGACTGGAGGCAAGTGCCTTATCTCCTCTGTTATCTCATCCGCTTCTGATCCCTTGTCAGTTATCTTAATATCCTTTGTGTCCCACCTGACCCCTCGTTTGGAAGCTCTTTGAATCAGGAATTGGGTTTGCTGTTCAGTCTTCATTTGGCATTCCAGCAGAAATCAAACTGTAATTAATAAGCAGAAGGAGGAACTGTTTCTGTAGGACTGGCGCACTAGAGGATGCTTGGGGAGAGACAGCACACCCGACCCCCGGCTGCACTCCCAAAGGTGAGGAGATTTTGGGATGAAATGAGGCACAGACTTAGCTCCAAGGGACTGATATTCTCAGTGAGCAAAAGCAAGAGCTGTTGGGATACAGGGAGGAAAAGGAAAAGACTTTGATGAGGTCCTGCAGTACAGACCAGCAGCTACTCTGCTGCATGCATCCCATTTCTCCAGCAGCCCCATGCCCACTTTTAATGAGTTTGCTAAAGATTCCTGTAATTTAAGCAGTCTCTCCTAAGTGCTGCTGCTGGAGCAGGTGGGACAGGGGATGCAGGAGGCACACGAGGCCGTGCCCACACTGGGGGGAGAATGTGCCAGCCCTGGGCACACTGCAGATGGTGTCAGTGCTCCGTGGCAGGACAGGACCCTGCTGGCACTCCCTGCTGCATTTTGGGGATACCCACGATGCCAGGGGGAGCTTGGCTCCAGGAGAACCCGCAGCAACTGGGGGAAGAGGGGGGCACATCCTGCACAGCACCCGCTTGAGACACGTGGCCCTCGCCAGGGTGCAGAACCAAGGGCAGAGTGGAGGTGTAATTCTCAGACCGGGTTTCACAGGGTTTGGCTTTGCTGGCCCTGCAAGGGCTGAGCAGCACAACAGCAGATTGCAGAGGGACACAGGGCCCTGTAACTCTATCAGTTTTGATCAATTTTTCTGTCAGGTTGGGAATACACCAGAGAACGTGTCAGCGTGCTTTATGGAGGGCTGCAAGTGCCTTCCGTGGCTAATCCATAAAGCTCAAATGGGTTCCTGGAAAACAGACATTCTGTTGTCACCATGAGGAGACTACTAAGCAGTGAGGAAAAAACACAGAAGAGGAATAGTTGGAACCTGCAGTGCCTGCTGAAGCCGCTGGGAATGCCCTGGCAGGGATGGTGGATCCAGGACTGTGGTGTCCCCAGCCAGAGAATGCAGGGACGCGGCCCCCGCTGCCATCCCCGCGCTCCTCCAGCCCTCGCCCTGCAACCTCTCCACCCTCTCGCCCAGGAAAAGCAACTGCCCTTCTGTTCATGCCTAATGAAGCAGAACAATCAGTTTTTAGCAATTAGTGGAGATGCAATTGAAAACACCAAACAGTCCCCAGTGCCTCTGTTCTCCCTTAAAACACGGATTGCCATGAACTGGCAGCATTAGCTCCAGATTTGAATATTTGGGTTGTTCTCCCACTTTTCTGATCATTACAATATAAGATTAACTTGCTTTCAGGGTATTTACCAGACCCTTTTTTCTCAGACTCCCAAAGACATCTTGACACCCACTCTCCCTCCCTGCCAACCACTGAAAGCATTCATGAAGTTGCTCTGAAATTAATCAATTTTTTTATTTATTTCAAAGCATTTTCTGTATTTTGAAGCCTGGAGTGCATTTTAGGTACCTTAGCATACTCCTGAAGCCAGAATTTTGCTGTTAAATATTTGCTAGAAGCGTTTTTTGTTTTTGGGTTTTTTTCCACATTTCACCTGACTTCAGGAGCTGGGAATTAATATAAGCACCAAATATCCTGACACTTGAGATAAAATAGTAAGAGCGGGCGCTCGCTGCAGAAGACCGAGGTTACTGGAGGTCAGAGCCGACAATTACTGTCGGGCTGGAGCCCTCCTCGCTCCCATTAGCATTGCTGATGCATTGCACGGACTCCTGCAGCCCAAATGTGCTCCGGGGCACCTCTGCGGAGTGCTCCTGCCCTGGAGAGCAGGGCTGATCCTGCCCATGCCTCTGCCCAACCAATTCTCCTGATTTTATCCCTCTTATTCCTAGGCGAACTACGGATTTCAAAGGAGGAGAAACAAAACGAAGCAAAATTAATTGCCCAGAGATTTGACTACTGAGCCTGAGGAAATCTCCTGGCTTTTCCCCACAGTAACTGCTCCAAAGCAGGGACATTTTCAGAGATTACCAGTTTGCTGAATACCATTTTTCCCCCTGTGTGTTCAATCTGAAGTACTTTTCCTTTCCACAGCCTATAAAAGACGACTAATCCACGAACTGAAAGGCAAACCCTCCACTTCTTCCCTCTGCTGAGTCTTGGTGCAGAGAATAATATTCAGCAAGAAGCAATTGCACTGTAACTGCTGCCTAAGGGCTGATCCCTACAGGATGAGAACTCCGCGAGTGATAAGTTTCCAAATGACCTCTGTCAGCTCCTAAGGAGAAAAAGCAAAAAGAGCAGCCCAAAGGCCGGCTCGAGCTTAACGCGATGGGATCAAAACCTAACAGAGAATGGAAAAGCGTCCTTGCATCCCCACCTAGTGGCTTTTGGTGAAATAAATCTGTAGTGCCTTGGTTTTGGAACGTGCTGTCCTCTGTTACTGCAACCTGCTCAGTGATAGAGACGCACATTGATAAACTTGATTAGCCAAAGGCGCTGGATTTGATCTATTTTTGTAAATATTCCTCAGGGTTAGGGAGATGGCAGAACTCAGCGCCAGTGGAAAGGAAGCTTTGACCCAGCTTTCAAAGAAGAGTTAATTCGGCTGAGGATGCTCTTTTCAAAGAGTGGGACAGAGCAGAAAGATTCACAGAAGAACAGCCAAAGCTTCTGTGAAAGGTGAGCATCCCCCGCTGGTCTCATACCCACTCTCCCACTGTTTCTTCTCTGTGCTTAGCCACGAAGGTTACTCATCATCCTATGTACATTCCAAGAGATACTCCAATTTTGAATATTCCAGATATTTCCAGATTTCTGCCTGGCAGGGTGGCTTTTCCTGGGATACCCCAGCTGCTCGGAGCATTCAGGTCCCTTCAGATGTGGTGTGATGGCTGGGCTCAGGCTGGCTTTAAGAGTAGGTAAGTAAAACTAATTTTAATTATGATCTTTCATTTCCTGTCCCCCTCAATTCTTCCTCTTGAACCACAAAAACCTCTCAGGGACCAGTCTCCTGCCTTACTACTTGCTGACTTTGTGCTAGGGACAAAATCTCTTTTGCTGGCAGTTCCCCATGTTTTGGTACAGCAGGATTTGCAAATACCCGTGTTCTGGAGTGCTGTTCCTGTTGGATGTGTTTAATCCTGCTGATGTTGGTCTCCCAGCACATGCTACTGGCAGCAGCACAAGTACAGCCAGAGAAATCAAAATTCTGAGTGTGTTTTCCTGGCTGAAGACATGTGAGTTTTTCAGGGGTAAAAGGCACATTTTACCATATCTGTCTTTGCCCTCGGGGACATTCTTTTTTCAATACTGGATGGGTTGTAGAGCAAAGCTGGTCTTCACCTTGAATCAAAGAGCCTTTTCTGCAGGCAGCTGTATCGGACTTTCCCTTTGCCCTTTCCTTGGCTCTGTAATTACAACTACATGAGTTATGACCTCTAGTCAAATGGGTTGAAAAGGGTCATTTTAAAAGCTCTGGAAGAGCTGTACCAGGATCCAGGGTTTAATAAAGATGCAGGAAGGGCTGTGTTAAAAAAAAAAAAAAATTCCAGACACAGATACTTCAAGTGTTTTGGGAGGTTGAACAGAAACATGCCTGGAGCCCAGCAGCAGTGAGGGCTGCTTCCCCCAGGAAGAGATGAGTTCTGCAGCTGCAGTGCCTTTTTTTCAGTATTTATCAGAAATTATGTTCTTTTTCCCATAGACAAATATCCTATATACACATACAAAAATTAACACTGTTGCTCAAACTCCAAGTTCTACTGCTGCCCAGGATTAAAGGATTAAAGAAAAACAAAATTTCTTCTTTTAATGAGAAATCTTGTAGTTAACTGTCAGGAAAATGGGTGCTACAGAATTGTTGTTTATCCTTCTCTCTGCCGGAACTTGCTTGATGGAGAATAACACGTTTGCATGAAATATTTCACCTAGGAGAGTACAGAAACTGCTGTACTTGAGAAGATTAGTCTGGAAAACTGAAAATATCTGACTGATGAAAACATTTTCATTGAAACAGGAAACTGCTACAGAAGAGCTTTACTCACAACAAAATCAGAGTTACATTACCTGAGCTTTAATCGATTGTTCTAGGTGGATTTGGAAGGCTCTCAAAAAACAAAACAGTAAACATGGGATCACAGACTGATTTGGGTTGGAAGGGACTTTAAAAACCATCCAATCCCAAACCTTCTGCCATCAACACTCTAAAAATGCCAAGGACCTTCCTGACAATCATCAGCCTGAAAGCTGATTGCTATTTAGAAGGTAAATTTATTGAAATTCGATACCCAGGCTTCCCTGCCTGGAGATGCAGGTCCAAGCTTGTTGTGGTGGGCTGATGGAGATGGAACATCGAGGGGGGCTCGGGGTCGTGGGCAATAGCAGGCTCAGCCAGGCTTGCCCTGGGCAGAGTGAATGACCTATTTCTGCAGGATCAGCCCAAAACTGACCTCCGGAGCCGCAGAGTGCGGGAGGAAAAACAGCGGCTTTGTTTTCCTCTGCCTGCAGCCCAGCTCTGGCTTTAGCCATCACCTCGCTTTTGATCTCGGATCAAAACTCAGCTTTTTCAGTTGGTACAGAAAACAGAGTTCAGAGCGGATTTGGTCACGAGCTCGCCAGAACGACCGAAAACACGGCTGGCAGAGGGTACATCCTCCAAAGCCACCCTGCTGCCAACTCCTGCCGGCGCGGGCAGCTGCCCACAATGTCCCGTTGTTCGCAGCCCCGCGGAACAAAGGCTGTTGTTGGAGGCTAATGCCGGCTCAGTGGTGGCATGCGCCTACGTGGGCTCTGCAGCCGGCCGGGCACCGGGCCACAGGGAGGGGGAGCAGCGCCCCTGGATGTACAAGGAGGTTTCCCAGGGCTGCGCAGCTCCTGGCTGCTGGACATTTCTCGGCAGCTCCCGCTGCTCCGGGGAGGTATGGCTTCCTGCCGGGACCTGCGGGGTGTCCATCCCTGCCTTTGGTGAGGGGTGACTTGGCTGGGACAAGGCAGAGGTGGCTGGGGGGCACGAGGCTGCTGCAGGTGCTGGGACACTCCAGGTGCATCCACTGCTGCACGGTTGGTGTCTGGGGGGATGGCATCTCTGGTGGGAATGAATTAACTGATGTAAAATCACTGTTCAGGTGGTTGAACGGCATCAGGAGCCAAATCCCCACTTTAGACCTAGCAAAGAGGTTCTGGTCTTTCCTCACTTAAAATATTTTGAATATTTTGTTGAAGAGTAGCGACACAGTTGTTTCTAGCTTAACGTGCTGCTGTGGACCTGCCTTGAGGTGGATAACTTAAATCCATCTGGAAGCCCAATCTGGTATAAACCAAGGCAGGTCACTTGTTGGTGAAGCATCTCCACCTGACGTCCCTGGTCTTAGGGATCTGTGCGGGGCAGGATTTTTTCTGGGGATTTCAGCAAGAGGGGAGGCTTTATCTGTCATCTTCTCAATCTGTTCTACCCGTTGTCTTCAGGGAAAGGGAATGATGAGGATCATAATGCTGTTCTTTCCACCAGGACCTCACCTGGAAATACAAAGTCTTTAAATCCTTTCTTTTTTACATTAGTGTTATTAGATTTTAGGTAAAAGGAGCATCAGTCCTGTGGGTGAGGGTAGGGGAAAAACGCAGAGGCAAGTGCAAGGAGCACCCAGGATTTTCTGTATTTGGGACAGCGACCGCTGCACCTTCTGCTGTGTTAACCCTTCCTGGGGACCTCCAGCCACCTCTGCCCTGGATAGCTGTCCCCAAAAATGTTTCCTTGCTTTCTAATCCCTGCGGTTTAGCAAGCAGAGCGGGAGCAGGCTGGGCTCGCTGCCCCGCGTCCTGGCTGCCCGTTCCCCCCGTCCCTTTGGTGGGGCAGGACAGGGAGTCCCAGGCTGCCCGGGGGCTGCCGTGCTCGCTAGAGGTTCTGCCACCATGCCCCTGAATCACGGGAAAATCACTCGCTCAGGTCTCCGGGCAGCCAAGGAACTCCTCTTCACCCTGGGGACGGCAGGGATCTCCCAGCGCATCCCCCAACCCTCAGGCAGCAGCGCGGCAAGGATGCAGGAAAGCGATCCCTCCCGCCCAGGGCGGCGAGCAGGAAGGAGAGGCAGGGCTCCCAGCACATTAAAAAGCGCACAGAAACGGCCCCCGGTCCGCCCGGCGCCGGCTCGCAGCCCTCAGCCGCTGCCATTCCGGCTCCGCAGGTTCGGAAGTCTGAACGCGTCCCTTCGTGTGTTTCTCTCCCCCGCACGCAGCGCAGCCCTCTCGCCATGAGGACACCGCTGCGGACGCCCGGCCCCGCGCTCTGCCCGCCCCGGCGCCCCGCTCCTGCCCCGCGGGGCTCGGGTTTCCCCCTGTCCCTGTCCCTGCCCCAGTGACGCTGCCTGTCCCGACAGGTCCGGCAGAGCCGCACGCCGGGGGCCGCGGGGCCGGAGCGCCGTGCGGGGCCGCAGCCGGACATGCCGACCTAGGGCACGGGCGCCCGGCTGACCCCCGGCCCCGCGTCCGGCTGCCGGCTCACGGAATCGTAGTCTGAGCTGGAAGGGACCCACGAGGATCAGCACCGGCTCCTGCGTCCCTGCACAGCATCCACCCCCGCCATGGAGCCGCCTCCGGAGGTGAAGAGGTATGTGGGTTTTGGCAGGGAGCGGGATGGTGTTTCCCACCCGCTGTCTCTGTGTCACGGATGGGTGTGTGTGAGGCGGGAGTAGCAGCAGATGTGCCCGTGTCCTGGGACGGATGGGATCTCCCCCCTTAGCCCCTCCGCAGCCTCAGTTCAGGAACAATGACGTTTATGAGTTATGAAGATGTTCTTTCGATTTGTGCTCCTAGAAACAACTTTTTCAACTTCAAGGGGTGTATCGCTGAAAGTAACAATGTGAATTCCCTGCACCCGCTGTCCGTAATGCACTCAGGTCTGTTCATGGAGGGAAGAGGTTTAACCTTGCGAGCTCAGTCTTAGCTGGGAGCTGTGGCAGAACCAGCTGCCTGTGGACATCCCGCTGCTGGCAGTCCCTGCCTTGGTCCTGCTGTTGGGTATTGGGGTCCTGGGGTGGGCAGCACCAGCCCAAAATGTTATTTACAAATTTTAGGATCTGGTCTGGATTTTAAGCCAGATTTTAGAGGAAGTCCGCTTTTTCCTGTTTCACCTTCCCAGCAGCAAGTGTTAATCAGTCTCAGAATCCAACCCCTGCCTGGGGAGAAATGGCAAAAGTGCCAGGGGAAGAGATCTTGGCATCATCCGTGCTGGTGAATGCTTGTGCTGAAGTCTGTCCAGGTCTCCTGGCAGGTCTCCTGGCAGGTCTCCTGGCAGGTCTCCTGGCATGGCTGGAAACACTTGACCGGTCAGAAATGGAGTTCATGTCCAGAGTTGTTCCTCCCTGCACAGGAAAAGCCACACTACCCTTCAGCATTTCAGTGTGAGATTTACTCTGAAAACTATCTTGCTGGGTTCACCCAGGTGAGGGGACAAAATAGCCCTCTGTTCTGATGGACAGAGATGGGAGAGGTCAGAGGGTTGGGTGGAAATTGGAGGGACTGGCCTGCAGTCAAGCTGGAGATTACGAAGATGGGCTGAATTCTGGCTTCTTCCTGCTGAACTTCTGAGAGGTCTTTCCTGGGGAGAGGTGAGGTCAAGGTGGTGGAAGAGAGACCTTTGACATACCCCATGGAAGCGAGTTTGGCACTGAACTCAGATGAAATCAGCTGCTCTTGCAGGACTCTGGCAGTGCCCCAGTGTCTCCAAGACTTCTGGGATGTCTCAGTCTTTTCTTGCCTTCGTTGACCAAAGCAGTGCAGTATTTGCACATGGCCACTTCCTTGCCACATGGCCAGCATGGTCCTTACATATTTGTATCTCAAAACCCCACTACAAGACTCCCTTCTTTACTTTTCCACCTCCTGCCTTATTTTTCCTCCTCTTGGGATTCTTTTCCTTGGCAGAGGAGACCACTGGGCTGGAGTCTGCTGTCTCAGGCTGCTTGTCCTGAAGCATTTTCTAGCAGCAAAGCTTTGGTGTGCCTGACACAGGTTGTACAGGGGATCACCCCTAAGACTTGCTGTGCATCTCGATACTGAAATGTGGTTACCCAGGAGGTGACTCTTCCCTTTGCACAGACAGCCTCATCCCAATCCTGCCTTTGCAGAAGTGCTCCAATTTAAATTCATCCCTTCCTTTTTCCAGAGACACCTCAGCCCTGTTTTATGTATGAGGCACGTTGTCAAAGGGAAACGAAGAAAGGAAAATGTCAGTTTAAGGCCTGCCACTGCATTGACTGGTTAATGGTTCTGCAGGAGTATGGAAACTTCCACAGCACATCTCACACAAACACTGGAGCAGTGCCCAGTTGTGGATGCCCCATCCCTGGAAATGTCCAAGGCCAGGCTGGACAGGGCTTGGAGCAACCTGGGATAGTGGAAGGTGTCCCTGCCCATGGCAGAGGACTGGAACAAGATGAATTTTGTGATCCCTTCCAACCCAAACTGTTCTATTGACTCTAGGATTCTATACTACGATCAGCTACAAAGAAGTTTTGGCTTTCTCTAGTAAAAAAGAACAAAATAAAATATGGATTATCAGGAGAGGAAAGTTTGTCCTGGAGCATCTTCCCTTTGTTCTGCATTTTGAATGCAGCTTCAAAAAAGCATACAGGTTCTTCAAATAACTGAAGTGCTATACTTTCCTTACAGGAATAGTTTCCCCAGCATGAACTTTGAAGCAGAGATTCTGACAACTCCACACGATAATTCAGGTATTTGGGAGACAAAGAATAAAAAGAGATTAAAGTAAAATGCCCACTCAGATTGCTACCACTACAAACATGTTTTAATTCTTTTGGAGTTAGAGATTGTTAAGAAAAAACATGAAGAAACAAGATGGTAAACTGACTGCAATTCAGGTGATTTCAGGTTTATATTAGGGTAGAGTTCAAAGTGTTGAGGATAGACATCGATGTCCTTACCACCAGTAGGGCTGGACCAGGAGCACAGCTGCCAAGGACGTGTGGTTTTGGAAACAGCAGAGACATTCAATTTGAGATTGCACAGTCCTGGGTGAGACATACATAGTTCTCTTATCAGTGGTGACTAAAAGCAGGTGATAAAAAAGCAGCTTCTTGAAAGGCAAAAAATGAGGATGAAGATGTTCTGCTGAGTCCTGTCCTTCATCCTCATTTCATTTAGGAGGAATAGCTGATTTTTTTTCCCACTGAATGATGCCTTTTCAGCATTGATCTCCCAGGTGGAGGCTGCACCAGGAGTGCCTTCCTACTGCAGCCCTCTGTCTGAGACAGACCCAGCGCTGCAGGGCATCTTCTCACCAGCCTCAAGTCTTAGTCCTGCCGTTGCTCCTCAGCCCTGAGCAGCTGGCCAGAGCCTGTGCCCTGGAAACAGCCCTGTCTTTAGGATGAGACAGCAGGAAAGGGAGACTTTGCAATAATTGCTTGCAATCCTTTGAGTATCCCTGGGTTTTGGCTCAGAGAGAGAGATCGTGGTGTCAGACACCCGCATTTGAACATGAGCCCGTTCAGGTGAAATGTTTTGCCATCAGTTGCCCTCCTGGCCATGAGCTGCAGCTCCCAGCAGGGAATTCAGCTCCCTGGCAGCCCATTTCAGTCCCACGCCGGTGAGAGTCACAAATGAGATGCACAGGGTTGACTATTTCTGCTTCAGCTTCAGGTGGCAGTGTTTGTGTTGCATCACCCCTCCTGGGAAGCGTGCCAGGAGCTGCCCATCTCAGTCACACTGTCCAGCATGGGCACGAGTGACAGCCCCCAGGTTTGGACCCCTTCACCTTTTCTTTAGTCTTCCACAAAACCCCTCCAGTTCCGTCCCTTCCTGCAAACCGAGCGCCCCACATCTGGCTTAAGTATTTGGAGACATTTTCCTCAGGCTGACCTGGAACCATGAGCCACTTAGCAAACACGCTGGTGTCAAAGGGTACCCAAGAATAATTTCTGAGCCCTGAGTATGAACAGGTTGGAAAGTGCATCCTCTGCATCGTTTTCCCAAATCTCTGGACTCTGTAGGGTTGGGTTGGGTTTCTCCCACGAGGTAAGTGCTTTGACCCTCCATGTGCCTCAAAGCCTCTAACATGGAATCTGTATTTGTTTCCCAAGAGCTCTACATGATCCCTTCCATGAGAAGCCTCACGGCTGAGGAGTATGTGGAGGCCTTTAAGTCGTTCTTGGAGCACTCAACAGAGCACCAGTGCATGGACGAGTTCAACAAGGAACAAATGCCCAACATCGTGGCTGGGTAAGGAGCACTTCCCCTGAGCTGGGAAAGCCATCTGTTATCCTGGGAGCCTGCGAAAGTGTTTCAGGATTTTTTGGGGCAGGAATGAACTTCTAATGCTTTCCACATTTAAGTGCCTTAATAGTGGTTTTTAGGATATTCTGTTTAATGGCTCCAGAGTACGTGCTGTTTCAATTAATACACTGGGCTGCCTCTCAGCTTATGCTAAGGAAACAGTCAAGACCCCATGCTCATGTCCATCTCTTTTCATTAGCTGATTTTCCGAGGATTAAAGTTGGGTTTTTTTGGTTGTTTGTTTTTTTTTCCATAAGAAAGCCCTCTTATTCTCTCTCCCTGCTTTTGGGACTTCATCACATCCATCTAAACAGAAACACATCTCTAATTCCCTCCTAGTGGCTAATTCGTGGTTTTCCCAATCCCCTAAGACCTCCTTATTTCTATCCTAAGTCGATTTGCATTGCTTAAGTACCAAATGATAATCAGTTTTGTAAAGTACTGATGTAATATCTTGAGGCTGGATAACTGCAGATAGCTTCAGAGCAGCCTAGATCCAAACCACAGGAAAGCCCTTTCAAATCTGGGTAATTTTTGGATGTTATAGCAACTGTATTCTTCAATGAGAAAAAAAGTTTGGGCAGGCAAATTTTTATTCTACAGATCAGACAGATATATATAAAATAAGCAATAAAATAATAATCATTAAAGATTATATTAAGACATTTTAATTATGAATTTAAATAATGGAGAACATTGTGGCTTTCTGTGATGCTGATTTTGGGTTTGTCAAAGGGTCTTGACCCTCATTAGGGCTAAGGCTCCCGGACTTGCTCACACCCTTCAGGACTTCCTACTCATTCCACTCTTGAGGAAGCATCGCTGTGGTGTCTCCTGAGGTTGTGTTTGGGAAACTCAATCCCTTGGCACAATCCATGCCTGAGAGCAGAGTAAGGCCATAAATCACATTAGAGCACGGCTGATATTGAATATTCTGTTAGGAAGCACAAGACTGGAGTCTTTTAATAAGCGATTTTTCTAAGATAAAAATTATTGAAGATTCAGAGCCTCCTCTGAATTTCAAACCAAGATTAATGTTGATAAGAGATGATTTCCAATCACTTGGATATCCTGATGGTTTTGCTTTTTCTGGGTTTTTACATCCAACATTTCCTCCTGAGGGTGCTGAGGTTTTCCCCAGCTCACCTTGTCCCTGCTTCCCCATCCCAGCCAAGTACAGCCCCTTTGCCCTGGGGTTCCCAGAGGCCTTTTTGCACAGTGCCAGGCACAGCCTGAAGAAAACTCCTTGGCAAAGGGTGAGAAACTCTACACCCTGGAGCCTACTGTACTTTGAAACGTGAGCTGGCTGATCTGGGCAGGCTCCCGCCATGCTGGTTATCATTGGGCTCAAAGGGGATGCTCAGATTTTTATACCAATTCATGTGCATAGCATGAAAATTTCCAGGCCAACGTGTCATCCAAGCTGTAAGAAAGAAAACATGAAGCCGTGTGATACAGTGTGGGTAAGTAATGTGCATTTATCCTTTCAGTGTCGGCACTGGAAAATCGACCATCAGCGTTCTGGGAGTTGGGAGTGGCACAGGTGAGGAGTGTGGGGGATGGGGGTCCCTGTGGGGAGCAGAAGGAGATAGTGAAATATTGGGCCGTGAGGAGAACTACTCAGGCATCAATGACAGCGCTTCTCACTGAAGCACAGAAGGGCAGAAGGAAGAGGGGAGCTGGGATAAGGGGAGTGCTCCTTCCCTTCCTTCCCTCTCCATCTCCCTTCTGAAACACTGCTGCTCTGCTCTTTCTGGGCAGTGAGATATGTGTGATTTTAGCCTGGTTTATGCCTCTTGGTGACTCTCACCTGACTTTATTTGCCTCAGTGCAAGGCCTTCTCCTTCTGGTTAGGCACAAGAGCATCTGCAAACCTTGCTGGAGAAGAATTAGAGACATTGGAGAAATTCTTTCCAACCAAAATCCTGCCTTAGACTATCCCCCCCGAAGGGATCTCTCCTTTTGCTTTGCTTTTAGGGATCCCAGAGGCCAAGGCTGGGCAATGCTCTGCTCCCAGTACTGCAAAACCACCTGGGCACAACCATTAGCATGGACTGCATCAGCTTTTTCAGGACATGTTTTTTTGTTACTGCTTTTACCCAGTGATAAGTAGGGTTTAACTGCAAATGATATTTTTCCCCAGAGAGAAACCCATCCTTCGGAAAAATAGCTTTAAAGCTGTTCTAAATGCATTTGTGTTTAAAAAAACCCAAAACAACAAAACAAAATGGTGAAACAGCCAACTTTGCTCCTAGGGAAACTGGGATAAAATAAAGAGTAGAGAAAAGAAGCGGCGGTTTGATTTGTCAGAGTTTACTCCTGCTTTGAAAAGTATTTTCAGCTGAATTTTAAGTGCTAATACTTTCAAATGAAAGTATTTTTCTCACTTTTTTTCGGTTTCGTTTTCCTGAGTAAGAGAAAATTAGCATTTGATTGTTTTCCCCAAGTGGGAATATGTTGGAGCATATGAGAAACCAAGCAGGAAGAAATCATTCAGTTCTCAATTACCCTCTATTTTCATTAAGTAATATAAACCAGAAATTCCGACTCCACGAAAGCTCAAGGGGGAATTGAACTTCTAGCATTGTCCTTAATTTTCCTTATGTCCTCTTCAGAGGAGGTTTTAATGGAAAAATAAAACCTCTGAGATTTCCTTTGTTTGCTAGGTGAGTGTCCCTCACAGATGCCAGGACAGGGGCACAGACCTGCACCCCCTCAGCTTGCCCATGGCTGCAAGAGCTGAACTTCTGGGGCTGGGCAGGGAGTGAGCTAGGATGGCACCGAGCAAAAGGTTATATCTGATCCCTGACCTTTTCAGAGGTGGACTCTGGTTTCACAGAGCCCCCAGAATTAGTTTAGTTGATGAAAACATTAAAGGGGATTAGTGGCCAGGTCCACACCCTGAAAGCCTGTGTTGTGGTCCAAATCACGTTTGCTCAATCACCCCATATTTTCTCATGGCTGGTTTAACTCTGGGCTGGGACTTGCCAGTTGCAGAGAGGTTCCAGTCCTGTCCCAGCCTTGCTGTGGTCAGGGCTGAAAGGTTGTTGCTGGCAGAGCAAGCTGCAGCAGAGAAATTCCTGCCCTAGAGTGCTGGATTTTACTGCTTGTTTTTACAGACACCCTGGTTGAGGTTTGCTCTTGCAAACACTGGATTAAGGAATTTTACAGAGGCGCAGTGCAAAAACACTCCAAACCTAAGCAGCTGTTAAGAGATCCACTTGCTGTTGATGTCCCCATTTTCCTCCCTCAGTGGCTCAGGGCAGGGCGCAGCGATGCTCTGCCTCTGGCCTTGCCCCAGGCCTTGCAGGCTGCTCTAAGGGATGGTGCTCCCCAAACCAGGCACTTACAAACTGGTATTTAGGACTGTGACAAATCATTCAGCAGCTTGCTATAGGGATCTGCCTTCCTGTCAGCAATAGTGGTCCCCACACCAGCCTTCAAAGGATGCAGCCGCTGCCTCTTCCCCATAGCCTTCAGCCAGCCCTGCCCTGCTGCCTCTGCATTCTTCACGGGCCTGGGGTATTTTTTATCCAGTTTCAAAAGGCTCCTCCTTCCTTGGATGTGCCTGTAGTGCTGGCATGGCTGATATTTCCCTCCTTGATTTCTATTTACTGCAGCACCTGCCAAAGATGATGGCTCTTCCCGTGGCTGGTGCATCAGCTCAAAGAGCAGGGAGGATGCAGTATCTCGTATCAAGACCTCTCTGTGTGACATTTGCAAGGACAGGACTATTTTTAGGCCCCACCATCAGCTACAGACAGGATTCTTGCAGAGGTCCCATCAAGGTGGTTGCATCTGCTGTTTATTTACATAGTTTCAAGTGAACCAGGGGGGACTCAGACACTTGGCATGTCATGGCATTTCTGGGAAATAAGCAGCGTGACCTGTATCACCTCAGAAGAGCCTGGAAATTTCCTAGAACAGGAGGACAGACTGATGCTTGCTCCTCCAGAGCTTACACAGCAGCACAGAAGCACCAACAGCTAAATTTGCAGGGCACCTCCACACAAACATGTGAGTCTCCACTTGTATTTCCAAGATAACCATCAGTTATTTGAGGCCCAGGGCTGAGACCATGTGGACAACCCCCAAAGAAGGAGGATCCAGGACACTGCATTTCAGTGGGTCTTTTCTCTTGTGATGCAGTTCCCCAGGTCTTGGGGCTGTGTCACAGCAGCCACTGTGTCCCTGTGACAGCCCCAAAGCCATGGACCACCCCACTCATGTCAGAGTTACACAGCTGTGTCAGCTGCCTCCTTCCACCCATTAAAACTTTGTGGGGTTGTTGAAAACTAACGTTTCATGGTTACTTTTTTAAACGGTGAGCTGTGATTCTTTTGGCTGGTCTGTCCCACGAACCAGGGTATTGCCATCAGCAGGTTTCTGTGCTGCTGCTTGTCTCTGCCTTGTCCTCAGTCTCCTCTGTACCTCTCTGTTAGCTCGAGCAGTACGATACCATGGTGAGAGTATCATCAGGTTATGCCCCTGCATGAGCCACAAAGCACAACGTGCCTCACTCCTGCTGGGGGGTTTCCTGGCAGGAGTGGTGGCAGGTGCACTGGCATCCTTCCATCACGTTTACCTGCTTTCTAAAGTAGTGACTTTGTGTTCATTGAATAGGTGAGCAGGATTTGAAAATGATCAGGATACTGCAGGCTGTGCACCCTGGGGTCTTTATTGACAATGAGATTGTGGAGCCCAACCCACAGCACGTGGCAGCTTACAAAGGTAAGGCTACACCTGCTGCCTGGGTTATACCTAGGACCATCCATTTGAATGATGAGTTTTTCTGCTGTTTTGTGAAGTTCATGGTTTTCTTCTACTTTTTGAAACAGAGCTGGTGAATCAAGCTCCAGACCTGCAGAATGTTTCTTTTATTTGGCACCAGCTCACTTCCTTGGAGTATGAACAGCAGGTGAAGGAGAAAGGCACACATAAGAAATTTGACTTCATCCATATGATCCAGGTAATGGACATTGCTTTGACACAGGACTATTGGCTTTAACTACTCCCTTCAGTGCTGCTGTGTGCTTGAATTTAGGACCAGAGCTGAGCACAGCTCCCCCATAACAATTCTGCAGCAGCTCTACAACACCAAAGCTGGCAATGCTCAGTGCTGTGAGGCGTCCCTAAATGTGCATGCAGAATCAGGAAAGGCTGGGAAGCAACTGGGACAGAATTTAAAACACCTCTAAAGAAAGGGTTTAAACCTTTGGAGGGTCACTGTGGAGGAGGAATAATGGCTGTGTCACTGTCTCTCCTAGATGCTGTACCGTGTGGAGGATATTCCCAATACTATCAAGTTTTTCCACAGTTGCCTTGACCATCATGGTAAACTCCTGATCATAATTTTATCAGGTAAGGGAGACCTTGTATTTTTTGCTTAATTGATGGAGTTTTGAAGAGCTTTGAAGTTTGAGAGTCACAAATATTTATCTGGGGACACCAGTAGTGCTTATTCTATAGTAAATAACTAAAACAAATGCTGGATTTCATATGAAGCGTGCAATCTTGGGCTTAGCCTTGGACCCCAGTGTCTGATGGGGCCACTTAGGCACAGCCTTTGTGCTCTTGCTTCCCTGCTTATGAAACTGATGTAGTAGAGAGAAGCATGGCTGTCCATGAATGAGGGTCAATCCTCCCTCATGGTGAAACCAGCAGTGTAAAAACACAACCTGAGCTCTGGGTGGACCCATCTTTGGGGCTCTTACCTTGGCACAGCAATGACCCAGACCCCAGCAGAACAACAGATGCTGCCAAGAGCTGCAGGCTTTATGGTAAGACAGGAAAAAAGAGGCACAATGTGATGGCACTTCTTTAGAAAACAGAGTGCTTTATCCCTTGTGCCATTCGTGAATCCCCGGCTCATAGTGTGGCAGATAAAGCACAAATTCCCACGTTTCCCATTAAAACTGCCTCTCCCATTGCCTGTAGGCTGTTTCCCTTGCTTTCTGGGGCTGTTTTTCCAGGTTTCTTCAATGTGCACTCATAACTGAGGTTTGATGTGTGAAAACTGCACAGTTTTGGCCAAAGGACAGTTAAGAGTTTGCACGGATGTTCAGGTTCAGCACGTTGGTACCTCTGTGTGTACCCTTCCTTCTGGGCAAATTCAATGCTGGAGACATCTCCTAGGAGCTTCCTTTAAACAGGAGAGTTTCGGAGGGAGGGCTGAGGGAGATAAGCATTTTATGAGAGCCGGACTTTTACAAGTAGTCTCGAGTAAGGGCAAAGCTCTCCTCCTGCTCCTGTCAAGGTCTGGGCCGGCAGCGAGGGAGCTTTTCCAGCTCGTTTCATAGTTGATTAGCTGGTGTTTGACTGCCTCGGCTTTGCCAAAGTAACCTTCCCTGGTGCCCCGGCAGACAGCAGCGGATGGGCCAGCCTGTGGAAGAAGTACAGAGACTGCCTGCCCGCCACCGACAGCGGCCACTACATCACCTCCAGCGGCATCACCGAGGTGCTGCGGAGGCTCGGAGTGGAGCACCGCGTGTACGAGTTCCCGTCGGGCTGGGACATCACCGAGTGCTTCATCGAGGGGGACGCGGTCGGCGGCCGCATGATGGATTTCCTGACGGGCACCAAAAACTTCCTGGGCACGGCCCCGCCGGCGCTGCGGAGGCGGCTGCAGGAGGCTCTGTGCCAGCCCGAGTGCAGCAGCACCAGGGACGGCAGGGTCATCTTCAGCAACAACCTCAGCATGATCGTGGCCGAGTCCTGAGCCCCGAGCGGCCGCCGGACGAGCTGGGCTGGCTGTGGGGCACGGCGGGCACTGGGAAGAGCAGCATGGGGAGAGAGTGGCTCGCAGGCTAAAGGCAAGGGAGGGGCGGCAGCTGCAGCCTCCCCCTGCCAGCCGGTGCCAGGGCAGCCGCCTGCCACGCTGGGATGAGCTCTCCGTGCCCACGAGGTCGGCAGGGCCAGGACTGCACCCTGGCTGTTTAGCCCATCCCTAGGAGAATACTTTCCATCTCACTAAAAGCCTACCTGGACTTGTTTTTAACAGTATGCATCGTGTCTGTGCTTTCACTGGGACTCCTGCTGTTCCGTGCAGCCTGCATGTTTACACACCCACAGACACGTCTGCACCGCCTTGGCAGCTGGGAGGAGGTGGCAGCCCCTGTGCCGGCCGTGTACAGACCCACCCAGCACTGCTTCCATCTGTGCCGGGACAAAACCAGCAACAGAGATGTCCCTGCTGCTTTGCACCCAGGTAATGTCACTGCACCCCGGCCTGAGCTGTAAGCTGCTCTGCACTAGGCTATTTCACATGGTTTTATCAGCGTAGGCATTTACTGCCCCAAGTCTCTCAGCATCTCGCAGCATAGACATGTCTTAAAAATTTATCAGCCTTTTTGTTTGGAGAATATTGTGGAACCCAGGATGATACTTGCCCTGTGCTCTTTCAGGCAGATATTAATTTTGTTACTTTCTTACTACTGTTTGTCTCCATATAAAATAAAAGCAATCTTAAAACAAAAATGTCACATCTGGTTCTGCCCATGTGGGCTTACAGAAAATGAAGAGCGAAGAGGTCATTCAGTTAAAAACAAAAAATATGCAAAGTACCATTTTATGGAAGGGTTAAGGGTTTCTTGTAAGTGAGAAAGATGAGCCTGAGGATGTGGAAGAGCTGGGAGCGAGCTGCAGCTTGTCCTTGTGCTGCTGCTTGGGGAGGCAGCTTGGCTCTCTCGGAGCAGCATCGCTGCAGCACAGCAAAGCAGCACCAACCACACTTGAATTGGTGTATGTGGTCAAAATGTTAATATCATTAACATGTTAAGACTATTTCCACAGGGCTCTGAGTTGTTCAGAGGGCTGAAGGAGGTGCTACCAGGGCAGGCAGCTCCAAAGGGAGATGCCACACAGGATGCCAGGGAGGCTTGACTCTGCATTTGGCACCATGGTGCTGTGCAGACCTTGGACTGAGCACATGGGGGAGAGCTGCCTGCAGTGCCAGGAGCCTCACTGCAAACTGCTCCAAGGGGGGAAAACACCAGCTCAGATGGGAAATACCTGCAGGCACAGAAGTCATCTCTATGTCTGATTCTTCCATGCTTAAGCTGGGTAGGACACACCCTTGTGCACCTGTGGGGGCTCAGGTTGAGGTCTGGAATTGGTCAAATGGTTTCTTGCAGCACCATGATCATGCAGGTTATCACACGGGCTTGCAAGACTTTCAATGTCATTGTCACCCAGAGTCCTGCTGGTTGTGATAAAGTTGTCCCACCCCACGCACCTGAATGGAGTTATTGCCAAGGGCAGCATTGCCTGTCTGAAAAGGTAATGGGCCCATGGAGTCATTGGGGCTCTACTCTTGGAAAAAAAAAACCTTTGGTTTTTTCAGGTATTTTTTTTAAGTTTGGCTTTCATCATATCTTTTTGAAACCCAGCCATTTCTCCTGAAACTACTCTAAGGGGGGAAATGAGCAAAATAATGGGGAAACAGTAGCATGGTATCATCTCCCTGGCAGGACTGAGGCACCCTGGCCTGCAAGTACTATTGCTGTCAGTTCCAGAAACATCAATCAAAACTGGACTACCTCCTCCAGAGAAACCCATAGCTGTGCACAAGCTTTTCCCTTTGATCCATCCTACTGTTTATTCCACAGGCATCTCCTTCACTGGTGCTGGCTCCCAGCTGCTGGGCTGTTGGACAGGTTCTCAGCACAGCTCCCATCAGTGCTGTCCTTCCACTATGAATTCCCATGGTTTATTTCCAGTCAGGAGCAATGTCTCTGTCTCTACCTGGTAGATGACAAGGAAAAACAAAAGGTACCAAAAACCAGGCTTGCTTTTCAAGCTTTGAAGAAAAATCTACCTGTTAGTCTTTGCAGAAATTTGGCAGGATGCAGGTTTGCCCAGATCTTCCCCAGCCCAAGAGGTTTTCCACCCCTCCTTGGAGTTTCCTGAGCAGATAGACGCATTTCCAATAAGCAGATACTCAGCAAGACCCATCTGTGAGCACAAAGTTTACCCACACCATTGTAAATCAATGCACAAATGCTCAAAAGAAAAGGAGCACTTCAAAGCAGACTGTTTAGTGACAGGCTTGGGAGATGAAACAGGGCACTCCATTAAAAACACGGCTGCTTAATGCTTTATATGTAATTTTCCCTTTGATTCTTCAAAAGCAAGCAGTTTATCAACAGCTCTGCTTGTACACCTGGAATAAAAAGCATCCTAACTCTCCCATTTGTTTATATGTTTATTCTTTGGTGAACATTAATAACTATTTGTTTTTCTTTCTAAAACACGCTCTCCTCCCATGCAGAATTTCAGACTGTGCTTCCCCAGCAGCAGGAGTGTGGCCACGAGAGGGCTGCAGCAGCCAGCAGAATAAATCCGCCTCCCCAACCCCTGGAAATGCTGAGCTGAAGCAGCAGAACCAAAGTCAGGCAGACAAATTCCTTCAGCTTCCTGTGCTGGCTCATCGCATCCTGATCCCAGCAGCTGGGGACCACGCTATTTCCTACTGCAGTCATGGGCTCTGACTCTCATTCTGGGCTCTGGTTTGTAAAAAAGTCACGATGGCACAGCACAGGTGCCACAAGGGACGCACAAAGTCTGCTTTTGGGTTGTTTTTTTTTCTCCTGCTCGGTGGCTGAAGTGCTGCAGCTCGGCTGCCGCTGGAGCCCCGGTCTGCGGCCAGCGACCCAGCAGTGACAGCTACCGGGGAGGGGAGCACAGGGAAAGGGGTGACAGGAGTGAGAGGCTGCTTCATCCTTAGCTTTGAGCCGAATTAACCCTGCTGAGCTCAGTTCAGGGGGAGCCCTAGTCCATCCTGAGTTCCACGGCAGGTCCCAGTCAGTGAGGAGCCAGTCCATGTCTCCCGGGGGCGGCTGTGCAGCTCCGTCACCGCGAGTTTGTTCCAGCCCAAAGAGAATGCTTTTGGGGATAACCATGCAGTAAGCTGATCCTGCAGTAGAATGAATGCCTGCAAAACCCAAACTGTACAGTTTCCCATGGAGCAGTTGCAGATTTTACCCTCATTTCCAGTTCATAATGTGCCCATTTCAACGCACAGCTCCGATTGTGTGTTACAGTTCCCTAAAAAGGAGCTACTGAGAGCAGCTCTTTATAACATCAAGGATGGATAATTTTAGTTTTACTGGGCCTGTACACAGTCTTGGGGGCTGAATGGTTCGCCTTTGAAGTGTTAAGGCTTCTCTACTCACGAGTATCATCAGGGGAGTGAAGGTAGCATAGGAACTGCAAAATCTTGTAGCTGCTTTCTGAATAATCTCATTAAAAAACAAGCTCAGTAAAATACTGGAGCATATACTGAAAAGATTAAACCTAATCTCAATAGGGGGCAAAAATAAAGAGGCTGAATTTTATTTCCTCCCCCTTCAATATTTTCCCACAGAAATCTGTTGAGGCTTGTATCATACATGGAGGATTGTACTCACCTTTCTGGAGCTTCCAGAGGCCTTTCTAGGAATAGTAACCCCCTGGTCATATCTCATCCTGCTTTTTAAACTGATTTTTTTTTGAAGGTCATATCCTCCAGACTGAGGATGAATATCTAATCCAAGTCTAAAAAATATCTTTATTATTCAGCATTGCTCCTTGTAGTGGCTCCATTCTCTTATTGAAGTATCAATAGAAACTTAAATCTTGCTCCATGTTGAAAGTCCTCTTAGGCAGAAAATGTGTTGTTCATCCCCCATTCTCCTTTAATTCCTTGTTAACAGCAACTAAATAAAGAAAGAAACAAATCCCTCCAAGATAAATGTTTGGAGTAGGAGCTCCAGCTGGAAAGAGCTTGTGCCTGAGGAGGGTTTGTGGAACACGTGAGATGGCAGGATCCCAGTGGGGCTTTTCTTCTCATCTCTGAGAAGGAACAGGAAAGAGCAGAACAGGAGTTTCGTTTCCATTCTCCACTTCCCGATGGTCTGATGACACTTTCGATTAGACCTGCCAGCAAATTGCTAGAGAAAACATATGTTTTGTCATACATTGTAATGATGGTGCCACTGGTGAATTTATAAGTGTGATAAGGAAATTTTCAGAGAGGTCCCTAAGTCCCTATTGCTTTGTTAACATTTTTTAGCATCCTATTAATCACTCTGTATGTATCTGTCAACAGCTGATATTATGGATTAAGGAAGATTACAGCTCATTGTTCCAGTGGCTGTTTTCTTTAGGATTTAGCTCTATGGGAACTTTGCCATTGGCCTCCCTCTGACAAAACCAGCCCCTGGCTTTTGCAGACACTTTGCTTCTCTGACTAAGAGTGGGTTTACTTTAAAATGTATCAAAAATGCTCATCTGGAAGGGAAATACTTTGATTTTATCATTTCTGGAAGAAGGGCTAATACACTTCCAGTGCTGAACAAAGAGTCCACAAGATCCTGTTTTACAGATGTTTCCACGTAGATAAATGTTGACTTTGGTTTGTCATGCTTGTGCAGATCATGCCACTTGTTATTTGAGGAAAGGGGATGTTACCTGAGGAAATTCAGAAAAAATTTCTGCAGGTTTAATAAATTTAACTCATGGACTTTCTCCACTATTTCCTATCAACTATAGGTCATTTTCCAATTCTATGTATTTGTTACCCACTTTGGGATGCAAAGAAATCCTTGCAACTCCTATGACGAAACACAAAGCAGAATTAACACCAGAGAATCAAACAACTTACCCTTGAGAAACCTTCAGATTAAAAATTATTCACCCAAACTTACCCCCTTGTGCCAGGACTTGGTTTTATACACAGAAACAATAATGTCAAAAATACCAGTTTTGGTCTAGGCATCCTTCCTGAGCTTATTTAATTCATACAGCTTCTCTCCAAGGCCTCATCATTCCTTGCTCCCTTCTCTGGCAGGGCTTCCCCCCACCACAGCCTTATCCCAAGGCAGCCAAATTCAGGGAAACTTTCCTCCTTTGCTCAGGGGATGCAGGGTCATGGCTGACCTCGGTCCTGGCTCACTTCCAATTCCTGCCAAATGTCGATGCAGATTTCAGAGCCTCAGGTGACACGGAGCTCATCTGAGTGTTTTACTGGGAGCCTCTCACCCCTTTACAAATATCCTAAAACAGCCAGCACTGCCAGAGCCTGCCTTCTCTGCACTTTGTGTAAATTACCCCTGGGCCACTGCTTAATGTTTGTTATTTCTGATGCTTTGAAATGTTAATCCGAGGGCATTAATATAACCTATAGTACAAGGCCAGGTAAAGGGGTTAATTGGAGAGGAAATTCTTGTTTTCTGTATGGGAGAGCTGTATTTTGCTCCCCCTAACCCCTAGCAAAACAGTCCCCAAATTCATTCTTGTTTTGGTGGGAATTTAAATAAATCTTCCAGTTCCATCTCTCAGCCACAAATTGCTTCTGAACATAATTAGCCTTTATACTGGTACTGGGACCTTGTTTATTTATGTGTCAGTCCCTGGAAAGTGTAGGAATATACAAAATTTCACTCAGGCTTAGACAAAAACTCCTCCTTGACCAGAATCCTGTACTATCAAGGGAAGGAAGGAAAGCAAGGAATATAGAAAACAGTCAATATTCTACATCTTTCTTGTACTTCCCCACCCTCCCCTGCCTTTGGAAACCTGTCAGTCATGGACCTCCTGTGCTGATGGCTGCATCCAGGCAGTCCTCACTTCTCCTCGCCTTCTCTCATTCATTTCCCTAATTTTTTTCCACTTGTTTTGCAAAGATAGCCAACAAATACATCCATTTCAAGCACCTCTGCACAGTCACTTTTTATCTTGGTGAAAGATATATCTTTTTTTTTTATAATTTCCTCTAATGTGATGACCATCTGGTCAGCTTCCATGTACACCCTGACTGCAAAACCCCCTGTCACCTTCTGATTCCAAAATCAGGCTAGACATTATTTCAGAGAGAATGTGCTGTTCAAAATATCTCATTTGGCTATTGAACAGAGAAACATTTAAGCCTGAGAATGCAAAGAAAAGTTCATTTTTTTGTAATTAAGGGCCTCCCCTGTTCTCAGGGTACCTGTATTTGCACGGGGCCCTGCCATGGGCTTTCCCAGGCTGGCCAGGATCACATCATCTTGCTTGGAACCAGTTTTCCCTCTTTAAAACCTTCCTTTCCTTGCAGGCAGCTCATGAGGCTGGATCCATTACTGCAAGCGAGAGGTTTTATTACTGAGGTGATAAGTGTTGTGCCAATACAATAGTAATAATAAATAACTTCTCTAAAAGTGTGAAAGGGCCTGACATTATTAATTGCACTTCAAGCTCTTGCAGCGTGTGTGGATCAGGATTGAATGCAGAGCAGACCAAAGGGGTTTTTCTCTTGCTTGCATTTTTGCTCTTTGGAAAAAAATGGTCTTGTTCAGCAGAAATGTCCTCGGTGCACTGACCCTGCAACAAAAATCTCTCACCTGTGCAAGCCCCCATCACTCCCATCAGGGCTCAGATGTCCCTGCTGGGGTGCAGAAGTGGAGGGACACCTCTCTGCCAGGCAGGGGAGGCCTTTCTTTTGCTTTTTTCCCTTCAACAGCAAATGCAAATGCTCTAAATCTCAGTCCTAAGTAGAGGCGGTGTCAGATGACTTCAACAGGAGGCAATGCTTTTAGATACTTATAAAAGATGTGATTTCCTGCATCTCTCCTGCAGGCTATTATCCAGTGATGAATGTGCAGAGGGCATCACAATGCCCCAAAAGTGACTAAAGCTCTTGGTTAAAGGCAGAAGTTGGTCCCAGGTGCTGCAGGGCTCTGGCACAAAGCATTGCACGAGGCTGCCTTGTACATCTGAGTTGAGATGCTCACAGGTAAGTTCACTGAGCAAAAGCAGGTCACATCAGCAGATTTAATGTGTCCTTTGAACCTCCTGCACCTCATTTGCTGTCCTCTGCTGTAACATTTATCTTCTTTTCATCATTTAGTAACGGGCAGTTGTTTCATTACAATGGAAATAAAAATAGTTGCCACAAAAGGGTGGTGTTTTGCCTATTCAGAGCGACAGTGGAAAGGTGCACTCCTGAGTTGGCTTGAATAGAGTGAACATTATTAAGTGGTGACATGAAAAAGACCTCTCAAAGCAGATAATGCCTTCATCCAATTAATCCTTCCTGATGAACTTACCCTTTGGAGGTGGGCAGAGCAGTTTCAGCGTGAAGTTTGCTTCCTGTGATCATTTGTGCCAATAAAAGTCTTGCGAGGAAGCTGATGAAAACTGATGTGAATGTGCCTGAAGTGAATTTATTTTGATATTTGACTTGTCAGGAAGAGAAAAAAAAGTGGTTTGTACTTTTCAGCCTGATCTGCCATTGTGCTCTCTCCTGATCATCCCATTCTTTATTAACTCCTCAAATTATAATAAGGCTCCTGGGCATCCACTTCCCTTTGAATTTGCAGCTGAGAAGATTCCATGTTTGAAACGCTTGGAAATAGAGTTTTATTTGATAACCTGTATTTTTGAGGTGGGTAACTACCTTGCTGAACACCTTGATGGTTATTTCAGTAATAATAGTCTAAAAATCATCTTCTGGCTCTGAGAAATTTGGGCTGAGGAAAGAATCCTTTTCCCACTCTATTATAATGATACTTTGCACTTAGGCACATTCTTTTATCAAAGTATGTTTTATTCATCAACGCACCAGGCCCTCATTTGGTTTTGTTTAATTGTGACTCTCTTTACACCACAGACTTGGAAGTCCAACTGTGACATTTTTTTGCTGCTTTTTCCTGTGCTTTGGAGATCTCAAGGAAGAAAGTGCCAGAAAGGGCAAAAGCAATGTGAAAGGTCAACCAAAGCAGAAGTTGTCAGACTAAAACAAATCCAGGGGAGGAAAAAAGTCAGAAGGATTGATAAGAAGATTTTTTTAAATCATGTATTTATGATGTGCTGGTTCTTTTATAAAACTGGGAGCTCTTGTTGATCTGCAATTAGAACAGGTTCTGAAGTGTGAGACCATCTCCAAATGAGGGCACCCAAAATTATCTACCTAGCTCCTACCTCTGTTTTAGGAACTCCTATTAGTGATCTGATTTTCACACATGCCAGTGAGTATTTTTGCAGCCTTGAAACAAGAAAACATGCCTGAAAATTAGGATTTAAGCTGATAAACTGAAATTCCTGAATTTTAAATGTTGGCCACTTCAACTTGTCCACTGCTACAAAATGATTCAGTAAAGTCATCATAAATAGCAACTCTGAGTCTTCCCCATCTCCAATTTAACCAGCAAAAAAGAAGTCTTTAATGAGGACAATGGAGCTGATAGCTGGGGAGAAATTATTTTCCAGCTGCTACACGGTTCTGGGGTCATGATGAAATTAACCACTTTGAAGTTGTGCAGCCTGGTTTCATACCTCAGACAAAGAACTGGGATAATTTTTGAGCACTGCAAGCTGCTCGTTCTTCTCCTGCTGCTTGTGGCAGGAAGGAATAGTTTTTAGCTTGCACTTTGTTAAGTATGGTAGTGGAAAAGCCAGCGTATCCAGCCTAGTGCATCCAGGTGGTGGGCACTGAATTAATACTTCTTTCCATATTCTGGAAGAGTGTCTCAATCAAAACGAGACTTTATGGCCTGTTTTTAATTTCACAGTTATAAAGATGAACACACAACTTTTCCAGAGAAATTTAGGTATCACAGAATAGATCATGTCCCCATTAAATAATAATAATACATTTAGTTAAGTGAAAAACTATACTAGCCCTAACAGATTTTACTGTCTATTATTTATTTCTAGATTAATGGGTATTTTGTAGTCCACTAGTCCACTAAGTATATTTAGTGTATAGTAATGCTTTCCTTAGTTATTATTTCTGTTTCTATTCCATGTAGACTAAAAACAACTGCATCCATTCTTTTCAATTAATGTCTTGGTACAATTTCTTGTCATGAAAACCTAGTTCCTTTGCTCATTTTTTGCCAGACATTTAGCCCTGGGGCTAAACCAGCCAACATGTATTTTTGTTTCCCTGGTGGTCCCACCGATGAGCTTGGATTAGAGGAGGTGCTCATCTGAAAAGAAAACACATATAATCACATATAATTGCCTGAGAACTGACAACAGGTTAATTAGTGCAGACTGTGGTCCTGAGCTGGACATGCAGATGGTGTAGTGGCTGTGAGACCTGAACCTAAGCCATCATGAGGTTCAACACAGAAAAGGACATTTCTGCTGGCCCCAGTTTTCTGTGTTCTTTGATTTGATCTCCCGTTTAGGGCACTTTGGGTTGTGCCTCAGAGAAGAAGGGGGGAAGTGCTGCTGCTGTCTTCCAGAGCATGAGCAGGTCAGAGAAGACACATTCCCTGAGCTGGGTTTAAAAGCTTTTTGGCTCATGGCTTAGCTGATGCTTGAGTGACTCCTCTGATCATAAAAGACACTGATGCATCAGCACCAGCCAACGCCAGAGCCATCTATTTACCCGGGGAAGTGCTGCAATAGATCAATGTTAAATGCTTATTTGTGCTTCACTGCTCCCAGGCACAGAAACTAATTACCAAAGATAAATTAGCCCTTGTGACAATGACTAAGAAATACACGTCCCAGGATAGACCACCTTGACCACAAACACACATAATTCTGCCTCTGACGAGGAGTGGCAGAGGGTTACAGGGCTCATCCTTCAGCCACAGCTCACTGGGGTTGGAGAGCTGCTGGCTCTGTCCATGTGCCGGAGAGCTGGTGACCATTTGCTGAGCCCCCAACTCTTCCTTTTCCCTACAGGAGTCACTCACTTGACTGCTGTGTGTCTGTGTTTGCCCAGCTGTGGATTAGCAGCAGCAACAAATAAAACACCTTTTGCAGACCTGACTGATGGCAAACTCTCCCCAAGGGTTTTTTTGAGTTAACACCTGAGCTTATGAGCTTTGCCTTTACACCTTGGCTGCTCAGGAATGGCAAGTGCCTTGCTCTGTGTCACCTGTGCAGCAGTCAGCAGCAAATCGAAAGTTTTTCATCTTGGGTGTGATTACAAAGAGTTTTTCTAGCTACAGGCCCTCGGTGATTCTCATGGCAGCTGTAATCAACAAATGAGAGCTTGTCAGAATTGCAATAGGTTTGTAATGCCACTGCTTCAGTTATACCTCCCCTGGACCTTTTACTTCTGTATTCCTGCCAAATTTGGTGGATCTGAATCCAAAAACATCTACCCCATCTTAGTCCCTCATTCTCTAACTGGAGCTGAGGCACTCGGGATGGATCTCTGGGAGTGCCTGGGAGGCTGCAGAGCTCCTCTCAGTTTTCCCTGCAAGGAAAGCAGGAGTGAGCTGCTCCCATTAACTTTTTGCCCCGACTCCTTACAAAAGATCTTGCCAGGCTGGGCACTGCACGTTCTGTGAATTGCGTAGAACCAGGATGTGATGCCAAAATGGATTCAGCCCTGCTCACTGAGTTCATCATAACAAGCTCAGGGGAGACCTGTAGAACTGCAGGGGGAATAACGTGAGTGGGGAAACCTTGGGAACACTCACAGTGCCTGGGGGAGGGTAATGCTGGTGTCAATATCTGCAGGAAAGCTCCTCTGTCACACAGATTGACTCAATTGCTCTCAATTAACTCAGAAATGACTACACTCTTCCCTGTCTCCATGGGAAGTACATGTACCAACTGATACATCTCAGCATTTCCCTTGCCCTTCTCACCTGGTGGTATCACTGTGGCACCACACACCCATCTCATGCTGGACCAGAGCAGTGCCTCACCTGTTGCCCTGTGCCATCCCAAATTGTACTTTCAGCTCTCAAAGACATCCATTCCTCTCAGTGTCGTATCCCAGTTCTCCTCTGCACTGAAGGCACCCCTGGGTTTGGGGCATCAGCATATTTTTATCACCACGATCTTCCTTTCCTGCAAAAATAATTAATGGAGCTATTAGGCCATGTTACTGACCCTTGAGGAAGGCCCTAGAAAATGCCTCCAGGTCTGGTGCTCCTCTGAGCACTCCTCGTTGCTGGAGCCCAGGTATAATTAAGAGGAATGAGCTGTATTTTTATAACTATGGTTCAGCAAGCTAATATTTTCCAAATGTGAAAATCCCAATTGCTGCCTGAGAAGATGAAGCATCACTTCTGTCTCTGTGACGTCCTCTCTCCCTCTGTTTCCCAGCCAGCAGAGCAAAGCACCGATGAAGTTTCTGCAGCCAGACTTGTAAGACCCCCTGTGCTGGCTGGGGTGGACACATCAGCTCTGGCTTCCAGGTGTGGGGACACTGCTCCTGTCTCTGCCAAGCCATCAGGAAAAGGTTTGACCCCAGCTCTTAACCCGATTTGATTTTATAGCATCTTGTCAAGCTCTGGTTTGCAGGCCTGGAGGCACAAACCCGGGCTCAGCCAGGTGACGTGACACAGAAATGATGTTACACCTGGGTGTTGTACCCACTCCACCAAAGCATCCTGGCCACGTTTGTGCTGTCGCAGGTAGTTTTCCATAATTTTGGTTTCCGGCAGCAGAGGTCAGCATTGCCCTGCTGATGGATGGCCACATTCCCACCTGCAGAGAACAGCAAAACTTCGCAAAACCAGTTTTTGTTAGTCCTTGTTCTTTTATTGTGATGGACTTTTTTTTGAGCTCCAACAGCTCCTGGAGGGGCAGGTGACCAAGCCATCAGCTGTGTCCCAAGGGAGGTGACAAGGGAGGCTGTGAGATGGCCTTGCACATGCCATGGGCTGTTCAAGGTGCCTGGGGACAGCAGAGACGTACTCAGGGTGCTGCCATGGGACCTGTGGGACACCCGTGGGACACCTGTGGGACACCTGTGTCCACCTAGAGCTGCAGCAGGAGAGAGTTTGATACCCCCAGCACCACAATCATCCCCTAACACAGACAGGCAATGGGGCCTGGTGGTCTTGGCCATGGAGGTTATGCTCCCCCAGCCCTGTTTGTATCAGGATTGTATTTTGTCTGACTGATTTATGTCTTGTTAAATGGCTGAGGGATGTTATAAGTGTGTGACTCACCTGCTATTGCATATAGATAACTATAACACTTCTAAACAACCTATTGGATACCCTAGTCAGTCCACTAAATAATTGCTTATTCTTTATAAATGTACTTTTGACACGAGGTGGGTCCAGGAGAGGAAACAGAAATGTGAGCCAATCCTCCAGGGATCTATGCAATGCCTAATTGCTGTCCTATGTCCCTAATATTTTTTTCCTGAGCTGGGAAATTCATCTTTCTGACTAGGAGTAGTCTTTCTTTTGAAGTCTTTGGGGTTTTTACCTACATGTTGAGTGATTCAGCCTGGCAGTTTCCAATCCATATGTTCTGCACCATGCTGAAGTTACACCACTCTTGACACATAATGAAAATATTGCACACCAACGAGCCAGCAGCTGTGCAAGTCAAACTGGTTGCCTCAGTGTTGCTGTCAGCCAAAATCCCAATCTCATAATAAACCCTAGAAGTTGTTGACAGGAGTAGTTTCCATCAGACGTGCTGTCTGGCACTCATTGTGTGCCTCCACTTGGAGCAGAGGCATGGCACAGAGAAAAGCTGTCCCCAGAAGCCTGAATGGCCTGTGGGGACAGCGCTGGCAGCCCTGCAAAGCCAAGTGGCTTTGATGTCTCCATGGATGGACAAGGGGCTGATCAGCCTTTAGTCTGGGTTGAGGGAAGTGGCTTTTGTCTTCCCCCACTGCACTCCAGGAGGTACAGAATTTTAGGAGATAAATTTGGGCTGAATGCCTAACAAAAATAAATAGTTTGAAGGCTGGATTTGATGTATCCCAGTAATGCCAAGGAAATTTTGGTGCAGTGGCATACCTGGTGAGCTTGGCCTTCAGCACTGGCTATCAAATTGAAGATCAACATGAAATCACCTCAAAAACACGCGTGATGTGGGAGACTTTGTGGGATTGTTTGAGGGAAGCTGCCTAGGGAGCCCAGGACTGAACTCTGTTAGATGAATGAACTCTTATTGCCATTCCCTCAGTGCACCTCAGGCATTTACTGTATCCCATACATTTCTGTGCTTTCTTAAATTTTCCATCTCTTGCAGATGATTGCAAGGCCCACGAAAATTCTGTATTAGATCCCAAATGAGAAGTACATCAGCGGGACAAGGATTTACACAGCAGCTTTGGTCTCAAGACATTTGGATGCTGTGTCACATGGACATGAAGAACTCACGGTGTGGTGGGAGCAGCCTGGGACCCCCCTGGTGCCCCCACCTCCCCACCCTGCAGTTTGAGGGGTGTTTTCTATTGAGTTCATAAATGAAACACCACACAGAATCCCCTGGCTGTGGCAATAGATCCAATCAGTCTCAGTCCATTAGCTTAACTAATCAATAGCTGTAAGTGCCATAATGCCGTCCCCTACTTCATCACAGAAGCTGAAAACTTACAGGAGGCCATGTGCAATTACGGGCACTCTCTCCATTAACTTCAGGAAAATTAAACAGCCAATATTTGGGTGTCTGGCAGGTTACTTCTCTCAGGCAAGCTGGCACATCCAACTTTAACAGAGTTGATTAATGGAAGAAAAAGGCACATTTTTATCAAGGTTTTTCATGGCGTTATCATGTCACCGTCACCCCAGCAGCTCAGGATGTGTTTTGGATGGCACAGCTGCATCTCCCCAGCTGCACTTTGTGGTGCTGGCCTCAGCTGCAGGGACCTGAGACAGACATGTGCCCCTGGTTTTGAATGACTGAGAAAGATCCCACTCCCTTGCTCTGGAGTGAGAAAATCCTTGATGAAAATTGCAAGAAATAACACAAAGGGAATAAAATGCCCATGGGTAATATTCATAGTAATTAATACTAATAGTAAACAACAACACCACCACCACCAACACCACCACCACCACTCTTCAGAATTTTTTTGCTTGTTCCCATGCTGAAAACTCTCTGTCTGGAAAAAAAGTCGCTCCAAAATTTTATATTAAGCTCCCTTTGAAGCAGATGCTTGCCTCTGGGAAGCCAAAAGTGGACCACATTTGCATTTTCGTGCCTGAAGGCTGGAGGCTGCACCTTTAACCCTGCATTACCAGGAGCATTCCAGAGCCAGGGGGTACATCCACAGCCCAGGTCTCTCCACTGGGCTATGAGTTGTAAAACTCATTAATTATAGCAAGACTGTATTTTTTCAATTACCTTTGCCATAACCGGTGCACTGTAACCAATTTTAGTTCTCTTTGCATTTTCATGTACAGTACCCATCCTTGTGTATCCTAATTTGAAAGATACTCCCTGCTGCCTTCTGCTACTCTTCCCAGTTCCCTTGGAATCTGGATGTGACTGCAACAGGAAAACAAGCACCCAGAGCATGACCAGGAGGTGACTCCTATCACTGAAATCAAGAGCAAATCCCAAAGTGCTTCTTTTGTCTGACATTAACTTTGCCAGGGGTTTGTCAGAGCAGAGATAAAATCAAACCCAAGTGAAACACCAAATATGATCTGCAGAGCAGGCTCATCCCAGGGTGGAGGTTGCAAAGAGGATTCCTGCTCAATAAAAGCAAGAATGCACCTATATATAAAGAAACTCAGAGGCTTTTGTCTGTGGGAAGATGAGAGGTGAGTAGGGATCAAAATAACAAGATGGCAAGGTAGCTTTGTAATAAAAGCCTGATGCCTTTAGAGTAACTGGTCCTGGGTTTATTTAATCAGGAAAATAGCTGGGATTTTAAATAACTTGCAATATAAAGTCTGCACAAAGGAGAGAGTGAGCAGGCTGACTCAGACGTGTCTGTGTCTTGCAGGAGGATGTGAGTTTGAAAGAAGCGGTGACACTTGGAAACTGCCTACAATGGCACCAGCTGGATTGAGGGGACAGATAGAAATGGTATTAAAAGTATAATATTTCCAGCAATTGTTGCAGGCCTGCAGGGCAGAAAGGGAAGGGAGAGCAGGGAACATGGAAAGAGATAAGGAGGGCAGGTGAAGAGTGAGGACACCACGCCAGGAATGGCAATTGCTTGGGCTGTACCAGGAGAAGGAGCTCAAAGGATGCAATCAAGGACTGAGCTGCCTCCTTCCAGGTCTGCCCCGTGCAAGGTGACAACCAGGCTCCCTGCAGGCATCCCTCACCGCCCCTTCCATCCCACACATGACCTTCTGAAAAATTCCTTTTCAGACACAATTCTTAACATGTGGCTTCAGTGCAAATAGATACACCTTCAGTTTAAGGCTTGATGAGATGACTGTCGTTTCTTTGGGAATGGCTTTTCACGGAGGGGGGGAAATCCACAGTACTTTTACTTCTAGGGAAGCTTTAAGATGGCCTTTTCAGCAGCTCTTGCTGAAGCATGAATGGACTCTGCAGGGACGAGCTTCCAGTCAGGGCCCCTGTTGGCTCCAAATTAAGTTGTAATTAAAAAAAAATTAAATGACAGCACTATCCATGAAAAGCTCATACATTTTCACCCAAGCAATGTTACAGCACTATGTCAAGGGCTTTTGCATGATCCATGTACCTCGCACTGATAAGTACTAGCAAGGAAGCAGTGCTTTTGTACTGATATTTCACTGTGAAATCCCACATTGGCAACGTCTTTTGGCAGTAGGTGGTACACTCAGCTCCAAAATTAATATATTAGTTCAAACTGAAGTAAAAAAAGAGTAGTATAAATTAAAGCATGGCTATGTTCAAAGCCAAGCTACAGCATGGCTTTGGAGAGTAACTTTTTTGCATAAACAGGTAGTGACAGAGCAAGGGGGAATGGTTTTAAACTAAAAGAGGGCAGGTTTAGTTTAGATATCAGGAAGAAATTATTTTCTGTGAGGGTGGTGAGGCCCTGGCACAGGGTGCCCAGAGAAGCTGTGGCTGCCCCATCTCTGGAAGTGTCCAAGGCCCTGTTGGACAGGGCTTGGAGCAACCTGGGATAGTGGAAGGTGTCCCTGCCCATGGCAGGGGGTTGGAACAAGATGGGCTTTATGGTCCCTTCTAACACAGCCCATTCTGTGATTCTCTGGCCATACCAGACCCTGATGGGTTGCAGACGATCTCACTTTCCACCTGGACTAGCAGAGTCCCAGGGCCTGACTGCACGTGACAGTAGCTGCTCATAACATCTGGCATTTAAAAAAAAAAAGTGAAATCATTGTCAATGGCAGTTTGCAAAACTGTCAGTGTGCTTCTGTGGTCCTGCACACAGCTTGTTTTGTGGCTGTGAGTTGCACAGTGCCATTAAAGCTCGCTCTGCTGGGTGTGCTTGCTGGGAATGAAGGGCTGGGCAGGCCAAGGTCACCGCACAGGAGCCCTCCCTGGCCAGCCAGGCTGCTTGCAGGAACACTTGATCTTATTTTTCTTATTCCTCCACCTCTGACCCATTGTTAGGCCTGGGAGAAATAGAAACACCATGAGCTGAGCTTCACTTCCCATCTGTGCCCCAGGGGGAGGTCTGGGGCCACACAGCTCCCTGGAGAACATCCAGAGCTGCTGAGCCCTCTTCCCACACAGGCACTCCTGAAGCTCACTGGCCCTCTCTTTCCACACAGATTCTCATCAGTCACCTGTGAGAACATCCCACCATTGTCATTAAGTGGGCAGAAGGGGCAAAAACTTGTGGGTAGTAAGGGAAAAAAGAAGAAAAAATGGCAAAGAAGAGAAGGAAAAGGCAAGTAACTGCTGTGGAGGTGCTGGGGTTGCTGGGTGCAAAGCCCCAGTTTCAGGATGCTGTCCTCTGTCCCAGGAAGCAGAATCTCTTCAGAAAGGTCTATGGAGCATTTCAGATATAGAGGTTGCCACGGCAGTTCAGTGCCCAAAGTGGTGCAGGGGCTCTGCACTGTGCAGACACCATGGGGATGCCACCCCTGTGCTGGCACTGCCAGCTGCCACCCAGCCCAGGAGCACACAGGCCTGAAGGTAACAGATTTTGTCTGAAGGACACTCTTCACCAGGTCAGGGTAATTTACATGTGGGGTTTTGGCATGCATGGTGGCTTACAAACACCTCAAGTGTTCCCAATACAGACAGCTTCATGCAAAGAGTTTGATTATGAGAGCTGTAAGCAGCTGCTGCCATTGGAGGGGAGTGAGTGCTCCTAAACCCTCCTCAAAGCTTAACATAAGTTCCCACAGGAAGAGATATGAAGGGCATGACAACGTTGCACTTCAAGCAGAGAGATTTAGGAGGCATGTGAACCACGCCAAGGAGTTCCAAGTGCAATATTCAGTTGTCAGATTATGCTGTGACGGCAGGCGCTGCTCCCCCTGCACTGCCATGTCAGAGCAGGGCACGGGCAGACAGCAGTGCCATGTGCTCAGGGGGATGATGCCTTTCCAAACACAGCCTAGAAGAAAGCCCTTCTAATTTTGGTTGATTGCTTTTCAAATGTGGCTTGTTTAGATCTCCTTTGTCACACCAGCCCCTTAGGGAACAGCTAGAGGAGGAGGAGGAATGGGGAAATTAGTAATGTGGGGAAGGTGCCAGTGGGAAGTGGATATTGCACAAATATTGGGAAGACAGTGATCTTCTGAGCCAGGAATATTTGTTTTGGAAAAAACAACTATTGCTCTTACAAGTGAAAATTAATTAAAACACGAGCAGGTATTAAGAGCTGCATGATTTCTCTCTCCCTTCATGCTTTTATCATCTGTGGGTCTGAAGCTCCACTGAGTCAGCCTGGTACTAGGGGCAGCCCCTCATGACAGTCTCTGAAAAAAAATGCCCAAGTTGTTATTTTTCATTTATAGGTAGTTGGATATTTCTGTCAGTTCTCTCCTCATATCACTGCATTTTCAAAAGAGAAAATAATTATTCCCATATATGGGTAAAATGCCCTAAGAATTGGGGTTTTTTTCATAATGAATGATTATTGCTTCCTAAAATGTGTAGAAAACCTAAATCAGCAGCAAAAGTGGCACACAAAAAAAGCCATCTCCTCTTCCTTGGCATAATTCTGCTTTCCCATAACATCAATAACTCGAGCCAGGTCTTTGCTGAGTCCTTCATGCTTCTCCAGTACAGAAAAAAGTTTCTTGGCAGAGATTGAAGTCCCCAGGGAAAAATGAGCTGTACTCAGTGCTAGCAAGGAGCTGGGGGTCTTGTGTCTAGTCCATGGCTGCTCGTGGCTTTGCAGGACAAGAGCTGCACACCCTGGATGATTTCTAGCAGCAGCCCCTTCCACCAGCTCCTTCTGGTGTGGAGCACCCCTTGGTGAAGGTGTGACCATCCTTGACCACCTCCAAAACCAGGCACAGTAATGAAATCCCCTCACCAATTGAATTTATTTCTGAGATCAATTCAATTAAGAATTTTAGTATCAAATTGCTAATTGAAATGCTCTAATATTTTGGGGTTTTTTCAGTCTGGGAATAGAGCACTGATTTGTTTCACTAATTGCGAGCCAGAAATTTGGAGTGCTCCATAATGAGATATTTCACAAACAATCTTTGATTCAGTTAACTTCAGGAAGGAGGAAAAGCAAAATTATTTTAACTAAGGCACATATTTGTAAAAATTTAATCTGTTCCTCAGATGTGCTGGGGAAAATAAAAAGATGCATTGGTTGAACAAATTGTTTCTCGGCAGCCAAGTTCAGGTTTTGCCTGTTGTAGTTTCTCAGTGTATTATGACAACAAAAAGTGAAATACAGCCAGGTATTAATTTTTGCTTTTTTTCTTCTGTTTTTCTTTTATTATCATCTGTTTAAATGCATTTGGATAATGTCCTTAATAAGATGCTTTAACTTACAGCTGGCCCTGAGGTGCAGACACAGCCATGCTCAACTCCCCCAGGGCACCCCATTAATAAGGGCTGCACTGAAGAGCTGCAGCAGGGAGGGGTGGCTGTGGCAAGGCCCCTCTCCCCCTCACAGGGAGGTCTGCACCCGTGGCCACGTGTGTGTGCATGCAAAGCTTTGGAAATTTCCATATTAATAAAAGTAACCTTGGAGGAGCATGAGCAATAACCTGTCTGTTCTTTGGCACTGACAGTTCAGTTGTCCTGAAAAATGAGATTTTGCTAGCCCAGCGCTGCACTCCTGTTATCATCCCCAGCTTACATCAGAGTGCTTTATTAGGAGACAGCAGAAATAATTCTTCAGACATTAAGCAATGTCTCGCTTCTGCTTTTATCAGGCTGGCCGTGTGTGATTACATCAGATCCAGAGGTAAGCCCAGTAAACTCCTGGATCTTCTGGCTCAGATATTTGGTCTATCTACAAATGCTTTCAAATCTGGTTACAGGGTAGAAATTAGGTAGTTCCTGTGCAGCCTTTCCTGCTCCTTCTGCCTCTTTCCAGTTTCCTAGATCTGACCCACATACTCTGCAGTCCTGTGTTATATCAAGGCAGGGTGGATCCATCCCCTGCCTGTTCCCAAAGGGATGGATCTTCCCCCAGGGGAGCCATTCACATGAAGGATGGTCTGTTCCAGCCCTCCCATCCCTTCTGAGATAAAATCACCATTGGGCAGCTTTAGTCTCCTGTCTTGTAGGCAGCAGCCAGTCCTAATACCCTGCTTGTACCCTGGTTTTTGCTAACTTAGGTAGGACTTTTCACCTCTGAAGGCATCGACTGGTTCACCAGTTACCACAGCTCTTCTAAATCCTCAGTGGATAATTTTTTTCTGCTATTTCCACTTCTGCCATGGGACTGATGAGGCTGTTGGGGCTTGTGGATCAGCACAGCCTATGGGAAATCCTGTGCTGCTGCTGGGCATGGCTGGTGGGCATCCTGGGAGCCTGGAGAAGGACATGATCCCCTCCCCATTCCTCCAACGAGGGCTGTCTCACAGCATCACTTGGAGCATACCTGGGGGAAAAGATTTCAATGATTCAGTTGGACCAAGACCATGACCTTTAACTCCTTTCTCCTTCTTCCCAGAGTATAAATTTTCATCCCAAACCCATGCAGATATACTCCAGAGAAGGCAACAGTCTGCAGATGTTGGCTGTTCCCAGCACTTGACTCACCTAAGGGGCCAGTGACAACTACTTTTGTCCTTGCCAGGTTTCCAGGGGGACTTGTCTTACTCACAACTTTATATTTTAGTATTATTCCACCTCACAGCTGGCCAGGTATGTACAGAGCTGTGAATTGTCCCTTGAGCTGCCATGACAGAGCGATGTTTAATATGCAAGAGTGATTATTTCCCAACTATTAATGTTCTCGGGGCTTGTAGGATTTCCTTTCAATAACTCAGCCTCCTGCTGTCTAGGACAGTTCTGTATATAGGAAGTCATGTGGTAGAATGGGACAGGAAGGTGATATTTTGTACATAAATATTAAGAATCTGTGGCTGCCCCATCCCTGGAAGGGCTACAGGCCAGGCTGGATGGGGCTTGGAGCAACCTGGTCTGATGGGAAGTGCCCCTGCCCATGGCAGGGTTTGGAATGAAATGATCTTTAAGGTCCCTTCCAACACAACCCATTCTACAATTCTGTGATGGTTCTATGATGTTAAATAGTGTACAGCCACCTTAGTGAACAAACCCTTCAGTCTGCCAGGTCTGTGTGTGGCCAGCTTCTCTGCGGGGTGTCTCTTTACAGAATGATTCTGGGCTCCATCCTGGCCCTTGTCCTTCTCTGCTGCTTCCCAGGGCTCAGCACGGCCCTGCCCTGGGCACAGGTCTAGGCAGTGGTGCAGCATCCCCACCTCCCCAGTGTCCCTGCACCAGGGCAGCACTGAGCACACATCACACTGAAATGGCTGGGATTTCACTTAAAGCTCACAGAACGTGTCCCCAGGGGAAACTAAAGAAGCAAATTAACAGCAGCGTCTTTTACTGTCATAAAGCACTTAAAAGCACCAGATGCATATAATCTTTATTTTTGGCTCTCTAAACTTAGGCTTTCATATTAAATGGCAACTGGCACTTGGAAAACCCATATTTAATGCTCTACAGAGGGAGAAAAGTGTGGGCCAGATGCACTGAGTTTATTTTCTTTAGACCAGCTTGCACAGCTTTGGTAATGCCAATTAATACAGATTTCCAGAACTGCACAGAAAACCAAACACCACTGATATTGCTGTTCAGCTGTGTTTGAACAGCAGTGCTTATCACCAGGTCAGAGCCAGGACGGGGTTCCCTGGGTGGGAGCCGTGGCTGCAGAAGGGACATTTGCTGGGACACTGCATGCCAGTAGAAGCTGGCTTGATTTTTGGCTGACAGGGTACTTAGGGTTTCATTTTCCTCAAAACGCCCCTTGAAAATAAAGTCATAGAATTAGAGAACCACAGAATGGTTTGGGTTCAAAAGCACCTGAAAGACCACCCATTTCTAAGTTCCTTGCCATGGGTGAGGAAGTCATGACTTGATTTGAAAGAGCAGAACTGTTGCAGGTCTCCTCATTCTGCCTGTGTGGATTCAGCATCACTCTTTGAAGCATGGAATCATCGAATGTGGTAGGTACTAAACACCATGTCGTTGCTGCTCCTGGTGAGATCCTTGGGCTTTGTATCCCATTCCCTCAAACTGGTGAGGAAATGGTGCTGTGAACAGAGAGAGGAAAAATTGCAGTGGGTGTTGCCTTCACACACAGTCGTTCTGGCTGAAGAGTTTTAACTGTTGCTATGAAATCTTCATTTGAGTAAACTCTCAGCTAAATGTCAAACTGCAGCCATTCTCCCTGTAACTGTGCCTTTGAAAGCATCGTTATTAATATTACTGGTATTATTTTATATAACTTTTGTCATGTGAACAGCTCATTTCTCCTTGAACAGTTCATTTCTCTATCTAAGTCCAGAAGGAAAACTTCTTCATTTAAATTAAAAAAATTCCTTCTTGCTAAACATGCAGAAACAAAGAATAATTTGAGGTACACATAGGGCAAATATTTTATTAGAGCCCTGAACACCAAATCACAATGTGGTAGCAGACAGGGGTCAATGGTTTTATCCATACTTATGTTCCTTGGGATAAAACTGCTACTAACAGGGCTGCAGAGGGTGCACACACCTTGGAAAACGCTTCCCGTTGCTTAATCCCTGGAAAGTAAGGGATAAGAAGAATATCTGCTGGCAAGAAAACCAGCTGAAAAAGCAAAGTAATCTGTAATGGAAGGGTTCTACAGGCAAACTGCAAATGATGCTGCCCATTGCCACATGCCACACACTGAGACAACTATTTCCAATTTGTCAGGAGCTGCGTTTTCTATATACCACTGGCAGGGCTTCATTTGTCATCCGTACTCTAATTAACACAGGGACAGAGCTCTGTGCCTGGATGTTCCCGCGGCAGGGTGGCCGTGCCAGGTGTGTCCTGGGGGACAGCTGGTGGCGACCACACAGAGAGCTCCAGTGGACGTGGCAGGGCTGGAGCTGCCCCTCTGCCTCTCCAGGCAGCTGCTGCCACATGAGGTTATAGCTCTGCTCCTTCCTCAGGCAGCAAAACCTCCCCCGTGACACCGGCCCGGGGGTGGGACGGCAGCAGCCTCTGGGAATGTGGATGGATGGGAAGGTGGCCGGACAGAAAGGCGGCTGGACTGGGAGGTGGCGGGCTGGGAGCACATCCCAGGAGCTCAGCAGCATCACTCCCACATCCTCGAGGGGCACAGACACCCCACGTAAGTACGGCTGCCTGGCAGCAAGTGCAGATGGAGCAGATTCCCTCCGAGAGGATCCCGCTTTCGCGGGCGGTCGGCGGCACACGTAATCCTGTGCTAATAAACCCAAGCTCCCACTGCAGGCAGGTTACAGCTTAGGGCACGCTCACTTTGTTTGCTGGCTTCATGGGGAGGGTTAAAAGGGTTTTATGGTGAGTTTAAAGCAGGTTTCACTCTGCTCGAGCAGGCACAAAGCAGGGACGGATCAAGTAGCGGCAGCATAAACAGTGTCGGCTTTCAAAACTCCTCAGTCTTTTTAGGGAGCCACATTTAAGTTTAGATTATTAGTGAAGGGAACATGCCTGAGTGAACATTATTACCCAAAGTTTCTGTCAGCCTAATTCAGGAAAAATCCTTTCCTTCCTTCTCTTTACTCATTTTTAAAGTTAACTGGCCGCAATTCAAACAGCAAAAAACACAGAATGAAATAAATGGGGCAAATTCCAACAGCCAAGAGTGTAATGAAAGAAATGAGACAAATTCCTTCAACTGCACCTAACATGAAAATGAATCTCGGCTGCTCATTAGAGACTGCTGAGCAGGGGATGCTGGCAAATTAAATCATGGGAAGTAGAGGGAGGCATAGAAAAAAGGGTCGATTATCTAAATCTCCTCTTATAAGAGGCAAAATATTTTTTTGAGATTGAAAGTAGTAAAAATAGATTAGTGGCAAACAGCAAAGCCTCCTTATGCACTTAAAATAAAAAGCAAAGAGTCAGGCATAGTAAAGGAATGGGTAAACAAAGAATACACCAGTGTGTTTTCAGGGTGGGTTAGCAGTGAGTAATTAACATCCGAGGTACATGCAGGAGGTTTCTTCCTTACCCTCTCTGGAAAAAATTCCTGCTTGGATTCCCTAGGTTAATTCAGATGTTGTTAGGGGTTTGAGTGCTGCTCATCTGAGTCAAGGAGGCTGAAAAAGTTTTTAAAGCTCTGCCATCTACTTGTTGCCATTCTTGTACCAGAGTGTTTTCCATTAGTGCTCTTTAAAACGTTCAGTTTTGCTGGTTTTTTGCTTGAAAACATCCTTGCTGCCTGAGGAGGAGGGGAGCAGGGAGTGTGCCAAAGCCGGTCTGCCTTGGAGGCAATATGCGTCGAAAATCAACCTTGGGACCTGCTCCAGAGGTCTCTGAGACTGCCCCAAGGAGAGCAATTATCAGGTGTTGCTAATTGATTATGAATTCTCAGCCATTGCCAATGGCTCTGGCAGCAGCACACGCTGGAGGAGGTGAATTGTCACCAACCTTCACCATGCTCCTTCCTGCAGGAACCTTTGGGATGTGGGCAGATGTGGCCCATTGGCTGCAAAACCAAAACATGTCATGACTTGGATATTACCTTTGTCACAGGTACTGAAGGAAAATGGGCAAAGCCAGGCAGCTGATGTTGTCATTGGAAAGGGGATAGGAGAGGGAGCTGGGCAGCTGCTCAGCGTGATGGCTGTCCCTAGAAACAGTCCCTAGAAATAGTCCTTCAAGCAGCAGAAAGAGAATAGGATGATGGTCAGGCAATGTGGATATATCAGGAAGAAACTGTTCCAAGCCCATCTTTCTGCTGGTGTACAGGGGAGAAGGAGATGGCACCACTGTGTATGGCATTCTCATAAACAAGTGAGGAAGATGTGGCCTTGAGGAGACAGATATTGGGTGGGGGGAAAACTGGTTGCACAGTCAGAAAATCTGTCAGAAGTTCCCTTCCAGAAAGGGAGGTAATGGCAAGTATGAACCTGAGCCTGTTGCTTGTGTTTCTGTTCATGGTTTGGAGGAGGGACGAGACTATTATTTGATGTGCAGCTGGGAGGGACTTGAGCACAATGGAGGCCAGCACTATAATTCAAAGGGACAAGAGAAGTAGTCTGGAAAAAGCCCAAGGTTTGTATTCCAGGAGTCATGCTGGTGAGTGAAGGCAGCGGGTGCACGGTCTCAGTGGGGCCAGGGAAGCCGTCACAGCTGTGCTGAGAGCCAGGGAAATCAGGGGGAAGGAGGGGTTTGCCCTTGGCTGCTGCACTTCAACATCAATGGGGTTTGGCTGGAGACAGTCCAAAGGGAGCTGTAAAAATAACGAGAGGGGGTTGGGATGTAACCTCTTCAGGAAAGCCAGAGCAGATGGTAGGAGACACTGAGGAAATGTGGTGCATCCTTAAACATGGGGCCCGTGAGGAGGAAGAGGGTTCCTCTTTCTCCTTGCCAATTAGGACAAGATGTCTTGAAGTTGAACTGCAGTTTAAGAGAGGATAAACACATCTTTGTGCACTTTTCAAGGTACAGTCTGACACTTCCCTGGTAGCACGTTTTGCCTTCCCCGCTCCTGATTCCCTGTAAGCCTGGTTTAGCACAGCATCTATTCCAGTAACTCACGTGGCTTTGGTGAATTAACTACTTAACCCATGGGAATTGTACCATTATCTTGAGAAGAACTAGAAAAATAAAGTGCATTTATAAGGTTTTTATTGTTTTCACCCCACCATCAGCATTCCCTTTAAGAACATCAAAAGATTAAAAAAACAGATAGAGACATCTGCTAGCATCTCTTCAGATGAGTACTGCACTTTCTTCTAATCCAGGCCCAGCCTTTGGAGCCTCTCCATGCCTTCACAAAATAGAGGATTTTTTTCTTGTATTTAAGAACCATCTAAAGACCCTTTTACTGTGTTTTAACAGAATCCTGTGTCAGCACAGTTAAAAAATGCTGGCACTTGCTCTGCGCAGATTAAAGATGATGTATTACCCTTTGCTGCTTGGACCCCATTTACACCTTCTGTTGCACGATTGCGTAACGCTGCAAGGCAGCGGCAGGGCTGGCGAGAAGGAGCAAAGTCCCGGTGCAGGCTGGATTTTCCCCTGTAGCACTTTTCATTCCTTCTCTAGGCCTGAGAGAAGAGCCACAGGGAGCAGCCTGTCCCCTCCTGCACCCTCCCGACCCCCGGCATGGCATCACCCTTGAGGAGTTTGCTCGCCGATCCTGACAGATACCTGCAGTCATTCCGCCTCTTCCTGGAGAGGTCCACTGAGCACCAGTGCATGCAGGAGTTCGTGGAGAGGCAGCTGCCGGACGTGATAGCCAGGTAACGCCGAGGTGACCACCCCGGGCTGAGGGACAGCCGGGGACACGGTCCCACGGTGGTGCCGGGCTCGGGGGGCTGCCTGTGAGAGGCAGATTGCTGCTCCCTGCCCCGTCTGTCGGCCGCTGATAGGGCTTGGCTGCAGATTCCATTCGCACGCACGGCTCTCCGGGACGGAGGCTGCCCAGCGAGGAGGAGATTAGGCTGCATTGTTTCCTTGCACACAAACACAGCTTGCCTTGAATCAGCTCTGCAATGCACTAACAGATACTACATTCTAGCACCAAATTTGATTGAAAGTAGCTTGCTGAAAGTAATCTCTTCAGGTAATATATAGGGTTTCTCTAGGATGGCTGGGTAATGCTCCTGCTTTGCCTGGGAGCGTGTGTCCTTTGCTGGACCTCTCGCTTTGTAAGCTGGCTTGGGAGCAGGCAGCCAGCATCAAATCCTGGCTCTGGGGAGGCTCTTCTCAGGGCTCAGGGTTTCATGGCTCTGCCAGAGCCTCACTCGGGGATTTTAAGAGCATTACACTCTTCCCTCTCCCTCGCCATTTTGCATAACGCAAAACTTCTACAAATAATTTTTAAGCTGCTGGTCCAGACCCAGAGGGTTCTCTGTTCCTCAGAGCTCAGACGTGGAGAAGGCGAGTACCTGCTTCTGCTTGTATGTACTCATAATAAAAGCAAAGTGCCACCTCTACAAATGGCCAAAATAATTGGAAATTGTGAATATCCAAAGGGCAGAGTTCTGAATGTGATCCCTCCTGCCCACTCGCAGGCATGCCTGTGTACACACACATTACATTTGGGTTTTGTCCTGCAAATTTTAGTCTTGGTGGGATCTCCAGTGTCTCACATCATGCATGGAACCCTCTCTACTGGGCAGCTCTCCTAAAATGCATAAATAATGTTTTTCAGTATTGGAAATGGGAAGTCTACAATCAATGTTCTAAGTGTTGGTGGTGGAGCAGGTATGATATGGACTTCAATATTTATGTTTCTTCCTTTTTTAAAAAAAGAATAGAGGATTAAAAATTGCAAAGGGAGCAGAGTGGGGAGTAAGTCTTTCTTTGAAAAGTCAGCTCCAGGGGATGGGTGGTGTTAGTTGCTGTGTGACCACATCATCTGAAAACATCTTGTGCCTCCCCACTCTGATTATTTTCTGTCCTCCACAAAAAAACCTCCTCCTTCTACACCATCACTCCTCAAAGGCAGAGAGAAGCTCGAACTGCTCCACAGGGTTTCTACGCAAAAAACCCCCAAAAACAAACAAAAAAACCACCCCCAAACAAATGAATGTCTTAGATTCCTCCGAGTATTGCATTTTTGCCTGCATTGCAACTATTCTCGCCTGTAACTATTTACTGAGGTGGTAACTCCCATCCCTGCTATGTGAGAGCCATGGCTGAGCTCTGCTTTGCCTGGATTTGCTGACCACCACCAGTGTACAAGCTCCTCCTGGAGCTACTGTCCCCCAAAACACTGGAGCTGAACATCAGCTCCAGAAGAAATCCAGAAAAAATCAGAAATAATAAGTCTTTTATCTTAAGTTCACTGAGTGGGAAAACAATACCAGTAAGATCAAGTGGCTTCTTTTCATTAAATTCTTGCTGAAGCGCCCCCATAATTAAAACCTATGTTTCCTTCTCTGCCCATTAAGTCGCCACACTTAAATTTTATATGAACAGTTAATCTAGTTTAAATGCCGTAGTCACACCATCGCCAAAGACTAACCTCAGTTTTGTCAGTCTCTCCTCCATAGAGTAATTGTATGTAAATGGCAGGCATTAGTTATATAACAGGCAGTGCGACAGAGCAGGAACATTGCTCTCCAAAGGAAACCATTCTTCTGAAAAAAAAACCCAAAAGAAAGGAAGGAAAGAATTTTTTAACAGGAACACTTTCCTTAGTGGGGTACTTCACTCCCTGGCCAGAGGCAGTCCAGCTTGCCATCAATCGATAATGTGCAGGCAAAGCTGGCTTCGTGATGTAAAAATCCCCAGATCACCCAACCCCACCTGCTCGCTGGTTTGTACCCATCCCGGGTCCTGCTGAGGTCAGGAGGGAGCCGATTCCCAAATGCCCCCAGCCCATCCTGGCTGATGCGGGAGGGCAGTGATGGAGCAGCTGCCCCGACCCCTCCCGGCCCTGCGCTTCTCAGGGAGGGAGCACGGAAGGAAAGCGTTTCCTCTCCGCTTTTCCACCTCGGGAGACAAGAACCCATTTCCTGCCGCATCCCATCCCATCACACCGGCCCGAACACGGCGCCTGCCTCCGCTGCAGCCGCTGCCTTACCGAGTTCACACTCCAGCACCCGCACTTTGTACCTTTAAAAACCATAAAAGTCATCAACGCTGCTATAAAGTGGCAACTGGGCTATAAACTATCCCGTTACGTAAAGTGTTTAATTAGAAACTTAATGGCGAACATAGTGGTAGCCTTTAAAAGGTAATTGTGTTGGAGAGTTTAAATAATTCGGATAGCCTAATTGCCAAATTGTTGATAATGCAAGCTGCCGCAGAGCTGACTGTAAAATGCCTCGGGACACTTGTTTGCATATAAAAGAGCTAAGTGAAGTCAGTTAAGGCTGTGGATTAAATTATGAATCAAAGGTGTGGGGGTTTTTTTGTTAAAAACAGTACAAGGGTGATTTGGCCGCACAAGAGTGGAAGGGAACATATTAACCTATATGCATATGGAAATACAAAATTCAATTATTTATTTATTTTTTTAATCAGGACCTGCATAGCTTTTTCAAAGTGCTAAATCATTTCATGGAAAGTTGGTAAAGCAACCAAAAAATCAAACTATTGCAGTAGTTCATTACAAATTCTCTGTTCCCAAATTTTACCACGGCAGCCTGCAGACAACTGGCTTTGCTCTGATTTTTCAGTGGAATACAGGGCTTGCAGTGATAGCAAAGCTGCAACTATTTCTGCTGCCTCAGAAATTCAATTTCCCTCCCTCGAAGAATGTGCTGCCAGAGATGCCATGTAAGTGTTGGTGCTGCTGGTTGAAAAAATGCACCTCTTCCTCACTTTGTATATTATGTCCTCTGGGCACTATTGAGCAATTTAATGCCTGGTGTTTTCCTTCTGTATCTCAAATATTCTGCATGATGGAGCTAATGCTGAGGTGGTGGGAGTCCAGGGGCTCTGAAAATGATGAGAGTGGCCAGAGGCTGTGCAGGTCCTCCCTCCACAGCCCCTCAGCAAGGGCCTGTCTGGTCATCAGGGCTTGCTGGGTGGTTTTCCACTCCAAAACTGCTGGGTGGTTTTCCACTCCAAAACTCTGCTGGGTGGCCTTCCGTGCAGTACAAAACTTTGTTCATTTGTAGGGAATTTTATAACATGGAGTTTTGTGCAAGCACAAGTAAATCTTCCAAGACAAAGCTCAATATTTGCTTGTAACGCGACCCCTGGATCTGTTATTCACTGTAGTTACCCTCTCTTTCACTCTTTCTTACCTTAATTTATTCTGCTGCAATTTTTTCCATCTAAAATCTATCCAAGCACAATAAGCAGAAGAGAGGCTGGAGAAAATTGAGCAAGCCAGTGGGATATTGTCCCTGGACCCATGCCTCAGTCAGAAATACCATCCCCCTGAGCTTCCTTTATTGCACATGGGGTGAGACAGCTGAGAATGATAGAGCTATTTTTAAATTTTGAAATCTTGGATCTATCAGTACACCCATCAATAAAATAATTACAGCTGGCCTGAGCAGTGTTTAGAGAGAACTCTTCCTCAACAAAAACATAAAACACAGTCATCCCTGGGGTATTCTGTAAACAGGGGTTAGCTAAACACAAACGGTATGTGCTCTATTCATCATTCTTTTTGGAAAACTCACAGGACACTAAAAGCAAACAGATATGGATATTGTCTCTGATTCCAGTGTAAACACATATTCCCTTTGCCTTCCCCTCCTTGACCTTGTAACCAGTGAGGTGCCTGGCTAAAAATGCTCCTACTGACTCCTGAGAAATCCTGCCAAGTTTGCTGGTAACTTGGAACCATCAGAACTGGCGCCGTGAGGGTTGTGAAGGATCTCCCCCTCGAGGTTAGACCGTGTCCAGAAAACATGAGGTCATGCCACAGGCATGACTGCATCTGGTTTTCCCTTGGCCCTGATGGTGCCAGTGAGAGAGGAGAAATGAAGAGAGTTGGGACTGATACTTAAATTTTTCTCAAATCCTAGAGCTCAGTCTTCAGTGACAACCTACTGAGAATACAAAGCAGCTGCATGGACCTGTGCGGTGCATCCGTGCATAAATGGCAGAAATCAGTCTGAAAACTGGGCATGTGGTGGTGGTGGAAATCACCTTTGCCTGAGGCTTGTTTTCATCCTGTGTTTCCTGCTTCCTTAGGTGAGATGGACTTGCAGATCCTCTCAAAAATACGAGCCAGATATCCCGGGGCCACCATCAACAATGAAGTAGTAGAGCCAAGTGCTGACCAAATCTCCAAGTACAAAGGTATTTTTACATTAAATAAATTAAATTTACATTAGTTATTTTACATGCATTAAAAAGTGTTGAAACGTGGATGACCCCATGTTCAAATGCCTTCTTGTCAGAACTGTCTCTTAAAAATTAAAAAATTTACAATTTCATGCTTTTTTGCCATCATTGTTTCTCAACGACGTTCACTCATTAAAATCTTAGTCTCTCTGCAAAGTAATCTGCATGGCAAATGCTTGGCTAGACAGACTTTAAAAGCTAAACAAGGTTGGAAGTGGTGGGTGATTGTATGGGAATGGAGTGAAATCCCTGCATTTCAGAAAGTTTTTCTACTTTCAACTTGCATTGAATCAGGATCCTTCCTCAGCATCAAAGGGAAAATTTTAGTGTCTCATGGTAATTCTCTCACATCTTAAAAATCGTTTCCAACAAATAACTAAACCTCACAGTGGGGCACTAAATTAGTTACCAGGCTATGAAATAGGAAACACGGAAAGGAAAGCAGGAGTGGTAGGAAAGACTTTTGCCGTGTGCTCTGGGGCTCAGAGCTTCTTTCCTTCCCCCAATCCAAAGGTCTAAGCAGCATTCATGAAGGAAAGTGAAGCGTTTCCCGAGGAGGATTGTGTGTTAACGAGGGTGCTTTGATCAAATTGCCCTACAAAGTGAGCATTAAATAGCAATGCACAGTTGGATTATCACTGGGTTAGCACCTACCAGGATTCAGTGGTTGTGGTGTTGTGTGGAGGTGACACCAGCCCTGAGCAGAGCACACCTGGCCAGAGAGCGGCTGCTGAATGGAAGTGACAGCGATGAATGAACCTCATCAGCCGACTCTCTTGTTGGAAACCCTCCAAACCATAATAAATAACAGGCTGTAAAACCACACTGTAAATCTCCAGTCTTGGTCTTGCTGAAGTCCTTAAAAGTGAAGCATTCCCAGTGTGAATCAGCTCGTGGAAGTCAAAGGGAAAAAAACAAAACAATCCCTTTCTCCTGGGGCTGAGCTAGCTCAGAATCACTGGAAGCACCAAAGGCTCTCAGGAAAAACCTAGTTTATATCTGTATAAAACAGACCTGATCTTTTAAAAGATGGCTTGTGCAAAATCCTCGGAGCTTTTGCTCCAGGCTGAAATGGTGAAGGATGGGCAACACAGCATCTTCTCTGTTTAAGAGACAGTTTGTGCACTTGAACAAAGAATTTCTGTCCTGTCTGGGCTACACTGGACTGGATTTGCTCTGAATCCTCCCAGTGGTCCCACCACCTACCACCAGTTAACTGGCAGTCCTATCCTACTGCAGTGAGTTTCTTTCCGGAAGAAAGTTAAAGAAAATATAAAATGTTGTCCTTATTTTAAGTTTTATGCTAAACTAGAAATGAAATATTCATCTGAATTTCTTTCTTTAAACTCTCTTATTTGGTAATTAATCATGTCCCCAGTAGCTACCATTAATTAGGTTTCTGAGGCCTAAGATTTTCCGCGGAGAATTAGAAACATTATCTGCACCTCTGAGGATTCAGTAGTTATGTTTTCTGCCTCACCAAATGCTTTCTCCTTGGGAAGAAGAAGCCAAGCACACAAGAGAGACTTCCGACTGGGGTGTGCAAAGTCAGGTTTCTCTTAGGCTGTGGTGAGCGATGGAGGCTTTCCTCAAAGCCTCATGGTCAGGCTGTGGGTTTCCTTCATTCCTGGTGGAATCTCTTGGTGGCCATGGTTGGAGTGTTGGTGGCCCCACAGCTGAGCTGCATCACCACTGCACAACTGCAGGCAGCCCAGTTTTGATGGCACCCATCAGGTACACAACCAGCTTCTGTCTGGGAAAAGAGTCTGGGGTGAAGCCAGGAGAAAATGTTGGAAAACTTTTCATAATGGCTTCAGATGGATATTTAGGCAGAAATTTACCATTATCCCATGATGAGTTTGCACTTCCTAGAATCTGGACTTCGAAGGCCCAGCCAGGAAAGCAATTCAGTTTTCTTCCCAGCTCCTCCTTGCAGACAGACCAACAATTAAACTGAACCAGATTGCCCCAGATTATTGGTGAGGGGATAGGATCTGCTGCTGAACGACGCCTGAGTTTAGAACAGCAAATTAAATCTGAACTGCCGGTGCTGGGGCCACTGACTGATAAATGGAAGCTAACAGAGTAACAGTAGCAGCATCTGAAAGGGGTGGCCCATTTCCAGCCGCGGGAGAGAGGAGATAAGCACTGATGGAGCATTTCTCATCTCTCTGATGGGGATGTGTCCTAATCAGAGCCCAAAAGGAGAAACATTGTCCTAAGTGGTGTAAAGGCACTGGTCCTAGCAAATGGTGCTGTTCTGAGTATGTGTTCTGTAGCTAAGGCTCAGCCTGCCTTTGGGCCATGGAAGTTGTAAATTGTTGCTAACTCCAGCGAAGCACAGGAACCGAATCAGGGCCTGCTTTGTCCTGGGGCAATCCCGAGCGCCAGGCAGCAGCGCAGTGAGATGAGCTCCATATGCCAGCAGACGGACATTAGTATTCCAGCATCCCCTACACTATGAAATTATCTCTCACTTTTGCTCCCATAAAAGCCAAAGAAATGCAGTGATGAGCCAGGTCCTCAGTGTAACTTATTCTTTGAATCCACTTCTCCAAATTTCTGCTTTCCTCAGTTGCTGAAGCGCAAAGCACTGAGGTCTGAAGACACACCATGTGTCACTCCTTGAAGCTCTTTGCTTTAAAACACTGTTATGCCTTTTGCCTGAAGCAGTTGATCAGAACCATGGGCTTCTGAAAAATTGTTCCAACACAGAAGCAGCTGAACATCAAGAGATGGGTCCTTGCTTATGGAACAAAGCTCCTTCCCTCTCCCACCATCCCAGTTACACAAATTCAGAAGAAGGCATTTGCTTTCTCTGCCCTTCTCAACCTTTCAATTGCGCTTCTCTTCAAGAAACTCCTGCCTTGATCCATCCTTGAGCACCTGTTTTTATTTGGGGAAAATCCTCCACCATGGCCTGGCTTCTGTCAGCCACGTGGATTTTGTGTGGCATATAAGTGACGGGGCTATCAGTGCTTCTATTTGACATGAAATGTGCTGCTCATGGCCTGGTAACAGTTCATCCCAGCCAACAGCTTTTAATTCAGCTTGAGCCAGGCATGGGGAAGAATTTACTTTTTTGTAAAATCAGGTAAACACCAGAGGAGCCCAAATGAGGGAGCCAAGGGGAAAGCACCAGACTCACTTAAGATTTCATCCTGTAAAGCTCTCTACAGCCTTCTCCTCACATATGGGCTCAAGGTTTTAGATATTCCACTGTTGTGTTAAACTGGTACCAAATCTCTCTGCCCAAATACGACTTTTGGATGTATTAAAGCTCTGAGTGGAAAGCAGCCCCATATTTGCAATTGAGATAACTCTGTCCTGCCTTCTCTATTTCAGACCGTGTGGCTCAGGCATCAGACCTTGAGAACATAAAATTTACCTGGCACAAGGAGACAGCTTATGAATATGAAAGTCGAATGAATGCAGAAAAGAAGACTAAAAAATGGGACTTCATTCACATGATCCAGGTAAGACTCTTTGCAAAGTAAATGTTGTCAAAGACTCAGCTGTTAAAAGTAGGCATGAAGTATGTGACCTCATTATCTACTTGTAGGGGAAGAAAGGTGAGTTTACTTCCCAGTAATTTGAAGTGCTTTAGCATAAATGAACTGCAGAAATGAAAAGCAGCTTTGAGCACAGTAGTCCTATTAACCAGGCTGTGGGTGGCAGTCAACTAAGAATACATTTTAGCTAGTGTCTTCAAAAGCTCCTTGTCCTCTCCATGAAATTGCCTTTGTGTTTCCAAGTTCACTGAAGCCTTCACTGAAGAAAGGCAAATCTCTTCATCTCAGGTTAATGAATGAACATGAGCTGGGTCCTGGGAGTGCCGGAGAGCAGGCAGGGCATGACAACCCTGAGCCTGCAGTGTGAGCCCGCTGCCCACACCCTCCTAATGTGCCTCACTTTTGTGTCCCTGCTTAATGTCCCTGCTTTTCTGTCAGGATTGCCCCCATTTGGTTTCTCTTAAGAGTGGTAAAAGTTGTAATAATCACCAGGATGACACTGTAATCTATTAGCATCTCTGCTTTTTCCAGATGCTCTATTATGTGAAAGATGTCCCAGCAACTATCCGCTATTTCCACAGCCTCCTGGAATCGCAGGCGAAGCTCCTCATTATCCTGGTGTCAGGTGAGAGCTGCTCCACCAGCGCTGCTCAGCTAGGGAAGGGCCGTGAGGACCTTTGGGGTTCCTGTGTTTAGCACAGGCCGTAGAGGTGAAGAGACATCCCCTGAAACCTGCACGCTGTCTGTATCTGCGTGGCTCGTAAAGACCAAGGTTTTATGAGCCAAAAACCCCCTATCATAGGCACAAAACATCTTTCTCTGCCCTTCCCCATCCTACAGCCTGTCCAGTGACGGATGACAGCGGAGGCCCTGCAGCAGGAGAGGCTCCATCCCGCAGCTCTCACTCACAGGAGCCCCTTCAGCCTCTGCAGTTTGCTGTAAAAGGCTTTCCAGGCTGGGCACTGCATTTTCTCTCTCCCAGAGCCTCGTGGCATTAAGCAAACGGCTACGGCGGGGCTCGGCTGTGCCATACAGCAGGTGTTGCAGCACATATGGTTCATTTTCTTCTCAAACTGCCCATTTCCTTAATATCATCATTTTGGGTACAAAACAGCGTTCTTAGGCTGTTTCAGATCTCATAGAGATGCTCTGTGGTCAGTCCAGCAGGAAAATGCTGGAGCAGAGTAAGTGACAATCTTTTAATACTGTGGGCAAGGCATGCCAGAGATAGTGCGATGGTGGAGTCTAATTTGACTCTAGAAAGCCTTTAATTTGCCTCAAAAGCTAGGGAAATTTTAGCTGTGTAAACAGTCACATCTAACAACTCTGAAAGGGATGTTAAGCATTATTTGTTCAGAGGTTTAAGCTTAATTTCTCATTGAATTTGACCATGTCTGCAAACCGATGAAGTTCCTTTAATTTTGTTTGAGTCCACTGTGAAGGGACACTTCTGACATTAATTTATTCAAACTACTTTTTTTCCGAAATGTTTTTGGTTTGAAGTGTTTTCAAGCAGTTCACTACAAGAAATCTGTATTTAAAATGATTTAAAAAAATCTGTTCATGTTCTTTGTCTGAATGAGAATAGATAGTAATATCAGACTATTGCTGATTACCTGCATATAGTTAATTAAAACCCTTTTCCAGTTGCTTAACCTGTCCCTTTGGATATTCATAAAATGTGAATACAGGAAAGAATGCGTGCCTATTCAAAATTAAAATGATTAAAGTTCTGAGTTCATGAAAAGTATTTGAAGTCCTCTCTGGGCCAGATGATTCTGTGTTTTCAGATGCAGCAGAAATTGCTGGGGGCAACAAAAAAGTGGGAGAGAGGAGCAGGACTCAGAACAGCAGAGAGGAAAGAAAGGGGGAAACTGTGGGGGAAACAAGAGGATAGAGAGGGGAAGGAAGAAGTGCCATGAAAATGAGCACTGAAACAAAAGCAGTTACTGAAAGATCGTCAGAACAAAGCTCATTTCACAAAAGGTAATGTCATCTCCAGCACAAACACATCAGGGTGTGTTAATTAAAAGCCAGCCTTGGAGCGGGGTTGGTGGGAGAGGGCTGGGGTCGGTCGGTGGAGGTTGCAATCCCTCCTGCTCCCACCCTGCCGGCAGAGCAGGACTTGCAGGGGCTGCGGATCTGTTGCCACCGCCTTGCAAACAAAAGCAGTGCCATATGCTGAGCCTTCCGAGAGCCATTATAATAATGCTGCGTTCAGGTAGGGGATAATTGCTCGGCTCAGAGATGGCACTGAGTCACACAACACTGACACCAGCAGATTTCCTGCAATTAGTGCTCTGCATTCAATTTCCACCAGGTGAAAGAAAATATTGTAGCCTCTCTTCTAAACACCACTGTTTATTTGACTATAAATAACTGTTTGCAGATAAAGCAACTGCAAAACCACGAGTAACTGGTTTTAGTACCTAGGGGGAATTATTGTCGTAACTTTCAAGAGCTGCTCATTAGGCTCAAAGTTATTTTCATCCTGTCCAGTCATTCTGAGTAATCCTTTTTAAAAATGATTTGCAGCAGAAATACTGAATCAGAGATCCAGGGTGGGGGAAAATAAAGATGTGAAGACCTATGTGGATCTTTTCAACTTAGCCAGCTGGTTTGCTGTATAAAACATCTCTTGAAAAGATGTACACAAGTGTGAACTGCTCTGGCCTCAGCTGGAGGCTTAAGGAGAGGTTCTGGAGCTCCAGGCTAGGTGTCCACCTACTCCTGCAGCCCCCTGAGGAACAGAAGCAGGGAGGCAGCCAACTCCACCATGCCCCAGGACATGTCCCAGCTCTGGAAAGCTCCCACTTCCAGTGATGACAACTGCTAAAAAACCCTGCCAATCAAAGCTGCTCTCAAATAGTATTTTTCCTTAACTCAGTGTTTTTCTGGTGGTTTATCTCTTAGGAAAGAGTGGCTGGGAAACGCTGTGGAAGAAGTATGCGTCTTCCTTCCCTTTGGAAGATCTTTGCTCTTATGTTTCCTCTGCTGATTTGCCAAGGATGCTGGATTCAGCTGGGCTGAAGTACCAGCTCTACGAGCTCCCATCCTGCATGGACATCACGAGCTGCTTTATTGAAGGGGACAAAGAGGGGGAGCTGTTGCTGGATTTCCTGACAGAAACACTTGACTTTGCTAAAACTGCCCCTCCTGAACTAAAGCGTCAGCTAATGGAAGACTTAAGAAAGCCTGGGTGCAGTGAAAACAGAGATGGGAAGGTGTTTTTCAATAACAACCTGGGTGTAATAGTGATTGAGCCGTGAGTTAACCTCTTCTTCTTGATCCAAGGCAAAAAGTCAGGCACAAACTGTTAACAGCTGAAATGTATTTTTTCATCTTTTATAAATGGCTTAATTTACTTCAGCACTGAAAATAATTTTTGGAGTTTGTCAAGAAATCAGTATTAACATCTGTTGTTATAAGTGGACTTTAATACCTGATTAATTCTACACTGATCTATGAATGTGTAACTCACTAGGCAGTAAATTGTGCTTTATTGTACAGATGTTGTGTAATCAGCTATAACTCAGGCCATCCACGCAGGCACTGCAGAAACCCAACAATTTCCTAAGGAATAATCCAGAACTACATGTGGTTCCACCATCTTCATTTAAAAACTCTCTACAGGCCAAACAAGCAAATGCAATTTCTTGGTGCAGCTGGCAGGAGTGCAGGCTCAGAAGGATCAACCATTGGGAGGATCTTCGATGGGATTTCTGGAGTTTGTGACTTCAAGATCTCATAGCTGCAGCTGCTGTGAAAGGGGTCTCACACCCGTGTGTTCAATGGTTGCCTGCTCGAGCCTCTGCAGGCATCTCCATTGAATGGCACTGCTTCCCCTTTCCCAGAATTTTACTTTGTGATGATGTATCTGCTGAGCAATTTGTACACCGGGTCCGTAGTGGCTCTACAAGAGGGAAGCAAGGGAACATGGCTGAGGCACAGGGCTGGTAACAAGCACCCTGGAGAAGTGGATTTCAGTGGTGAGCCCTGATGCAGAGTTTTTGCTAGGAATCAGCTGCTGCAGTCACACGGTGCTTTTTTTGTGTTTTTAATTAACCACACAAAGCTTCTGGTCCCAGCCTTCCCCTGGCCGGGCAGCCAGGGCCATAAGTGGCCTGTGAGCTTTGTAACAAGGAAAATGTAAAAATAAACTCTGATACCAAAATGTCTGGTTCCAGTAGCATTTGATTTTTTTTCATTTTCAATGGCATCATGTCAGATAAATCTATTCACTGTACAGGGTATTCAACGAGAAGGGGTTTCACCTCCTCAGTCCCTTCTCCATGTGAGGCTGCTGTGGTTGATGCATTTGTTTTGCTAAGTGATTTTATAGTTTTCAGAACTGTTTTCTCTCTACAGGGCACAATACATACTGGGATACAATGGAGTTGCTTGAATGGATTTAATAGCCTGAATACTCAATTTATCCCCTGAGACAGGTGTGGTTTCTGCCATTGGAATAATATGATTCAGTGTTGAAATGGTTTACTTTAGGTAATATTTTAGCTGCAAGGAATTACATTTTATTTTTGCACACATTTCTGATACAATATAGATTATTAATGACTTGAAGTGATTTCAAGAGATCATATTGGGCGTAATAGCTGTTTATGTTTATTTTAGGGCAAGTTATTTGAAACACAAATTTCTCCTGGTGCTCAAATATTAATTCTGGTGGATTTTAGAATGTTTCCATAATAATCCTCTGTTGAACAGAACAAGATCTATTACCACTTTAAGCAGTTCTGTGCACAGGCTCCTGCACTAGAAGACCTCAGTGTATCTGTGAGCTGCTGTGGTCACATGCCAGAGCAGGAAAGGAAGAAAATCTCTGATTACAACAGATTGCTGCATGCATTTCTAATGGGAAACAAATTAAAGTTACATTTATTTTCGTGGCTCTTTTGGGCTGTCAGTGACCTTTTCTAAATGGTGCTTGCAAAGCAGGTGACCGCTGAATATTGCCACATCAACCCTGTCAGGGGTGAGATATCTCAGGGAGACACAGAAATGCCAGAACAAAACAAAAAAAACCACTAATCCAGCAACAAAACTCAGTAATAAGATGCCTTTGCAGAACCTGCTGTTTTATTGTTTATCAGACTTTTAAAAAAACACCAACAAAATGAATAAAAAGGGTTTTAGCAGTTTTGGAGAAGGCTTGTTCTGAAAATGTGGGAGAGAGCAGGAAAGACTAGAAGGAGCAGAGCTGATCTGGAGAGAACAGAGGAGGATTTGACCACACACATGCAAAAAAGATATTCAGTGTGAATGCACGAGAGAGCTTCTTCCCCTGTTTTGCTTCTGAGGAGAATTTCATTAAAAACTGGGGGGAAAAAATACAGTAAACTCCATTCTGTATCTTGCAACAGCTTGAATTAAGGGGCTGGGGGAAAACTGAATCAGCAGAGCACCCTTAAGGGATAAATTAGTTTTAATTTTAAATTTGTAACACACACATTTTCAAGAAGCAAGTACTTTAAGTATTTAGTAGGAAATGAATGCGGGGAAGCACAATTTTATGCTCATTTTACCATAAAAACTGAAGGACATTTTGTAAATCTCTCAAACAACTTCCTAATAGAGTGGAGAACCACACTTTCATGCGAGAATCACCCTTAATTGTATAGTGAGATACTGCTCTTCCACAGCAGAGTTGGGAAGTACCGTTTGTCCATGGACTGGGATTTGCACAGCAGCCTGTGCCAGGGCCTCATCACCCTCAGGAATTTCTTCCTAATCTCTAATCTAAACCTGCCCTCTGTCAGATTGAAGCCGTTCTGTTTGTCCTACCACTAAAATCCTTGTAAAAAGGTCAAACCCCAATCCCATATTTTCCTGGCTTGCACCCCTACAAAATTAACTTGTAGGCTTTCTACAGAGGTTCATTGAGAGCAGTGATATTAAACCAGCATAATACTGATTGAGTCAAGCTGGCCTTCAGGATACCTGTATTAAAAATATACCAGAAATGATCCTGAAAGCTCTTCATGCATGGGTGCCCCTTTCTGGCTAAGTATACATTTTAGATGTGAAATGTGACTGTGGGTAAATGCAATCCTTAACATTGCATCTCCATGTTTTTCTCAAAGATGGCTCTGAGCAGTGCTTGCTTTTAAATTGGGAGACATTTTCTTTATTCTTTTCATTTCATGAGCACATAAACCTGGAGTATACAGATTCTAATGCAGGTACAGGAGAAAAAAGCTGGAAGGAAGGAGGGAGGGAGGAGGAGGAAGAGGAGGGAGTCTTTTGAAACAACAGGCAAACACCTGGGCCTGTGTCCCTCTGATAAGTAAGCGTGAGCTTGTGGCTCTGATGCTGTGTCAGGTGATTATTTCCCAAAGGAATTCCCGTGGGAGGGTTGCTGTGCAGGGAAGGGAGTAGCCCGATGTCCATGAGTGAGACACAGCTTTGGAATGAAGGCTGGGGGGAAGGAAATAGGGGAGGAAAAGGCTGACCCCCTCCAAAGAGCCCAGGCTTCATGCATATTTCCCTCCACATCAAACACATCTACCCGAGCAGCTTCAGGGCTGTTACTTTAAATCATATGTAGAAAAATATTCTCACTGCTCCGTTAATTACCACAGCAAATTGAACAAATGCACTCACAGCTCGGCTGCTGTCACCATTCCTGCATTGGGGTAATTCATGCTTGCAGCCCATGATAGGATTTTTAATGTCATTACACAGTAGGGCAAAGTCTTCATTTTTAATAAAAAATACAAATGCTAAAATGAAACGGATTAATATCTAATTTTACATCTTCATTTACATGATGTGCAAAATTATCTTAAATATTTGTTATGGATGGAGTGGCTTTCCACCAATTTAGGCTTTTTTTTTTCCCCATACTGGAGAATGTTAACAGAAATTGTAGCATAAATCATTGCCTTGTAGAGTACCAGAAGGCGCATATAAAAACCCATATCTTTACTGCACATATTTCCCATTAACCATAATCTATTAGTAATTGAAGTTCATTACAAATTCTTGTAGACTTTATTGCTATCATGCTGCATGACATAGTGAACCTGGCTTGCATAACAAGAAGTCCTTGCTGGGAAATATCCTATTAACAATGACAGTGCATTTGTCATTGTGATAATAAATCCAAAGCTGCCTGTAGATTATAAATTATTGCGGCGCCATTTCCACTGTTGTAGTCTAAAAGTTTTGTCAGCACTTCCATTTTACCCCTGCTTTACGGGCAGTTATAACTTGACCATAAAAATCTGCAGCGAGCTGGATCCCATCTTACAAGGTCTCACTCTTAGAGAGTGTTTCTTCCCCCAGTGAGATTCATATTTCATCCACACGAAAACCTTTGAGGCAGAAGCTGTGTTTGTGACAGATTTTTAGGTTCTGCATTTGCACAGATTTTAATTGGAAAGCCCAGGCCATTTGACAAGTAATTTGTCCATGATATTTCTAAAGATGGTGGTGAAATTAAAAAATTCAGCAAGACAAAAAGATGGGAGCTGGGCTGAGCTGAGTGTTCGCTGGTTTAGCACCTGAAAGAGCTTCTGTCCTTATCTCCAGGTGCCAGAGATTTCGGGGAGCCATTGGGTAAACACTGCTTCTCTTCAAAGGAGAAACTGGAGAGAAATGATGCTCCCCATAGGCCTCACAAAGGTGTTTTGAGGATTAATTACAAACGCTGAAATTCAGGCATGCACTCAAGTCATCCTTCATCATGTCTGTGCAATTCTTTCAGTTCTATATAGGTTTTAAGTGTTATTAAAAGAAAATTGCTATAGAGTTGAACTTTAAGTGTTAATTATGACTCGAGATATAAATGACATCAGGTCAAATCTTTCACAGTTTAACTCCCTAATTGACTTCAGCTCTCTGTACCAAGGGATATCTCTCTAGCTGAATGCATCTGTCCATCACATTTCTCAAGCGCCTATAGCAATGCATCCAATTAGCTGGACGTAACCATTATGCCTCAACAGCTCCTAAATAGTGCAAGATGAAACCTTCATCTCCCTGAAATCATCAAGAAAATTCCACCTCTCACCAGGCCAGGTTTTCACATCACCCTGCAATACATGCTCTCTTTTTGAGTACTGTTTCCAGGTGTGGATAACAGATTCTGAAGTAAATATAATAATTGTCTTTTCACATCAATAATGTCCTTCATCTCACAATACCCCAAATTTCTTTAAAATCTTGATATGCAGAATCACTTTGCTGCACCTCAGTGGTAAGGGATCTCCTGGGTGAAATTCAGCAGCTGTTGGACAGCCCATGGCACCGTTTCCCAGCGATTCATGGCAGGATGATGAGGAGGAAGAAGTTTGCAGTCGAATGTCGAGGAGCAGAAAGAACTTTCCTGGGCTGGTACAGAGCAGGGGCACGGGCACTGACATATCTCCAGCCAAAATTGCAATCAGCTCCCCCTGTTCCTTGGCAGGAGAGCAGTGGGACATGGGGCTGGGACACGGGGTTGGCTCAGGGTGAAGCCCTGGCACATCCAACAGCCCACACCGGTGGTGGGACCAAGAGTGTCTACCACGAACGGGCTGGGCAGCAGCTTTGTGTGGCAGGGTCCTGGTGCTGCCCAGCAGAGCTCATGTGGAAGGCAGGGATGGAGCTGGTGGATGTAAGGGGAAAGAAGTGGTCTCCCCTTTTTTTTTTTCTTTAATGGGAAGAAAATTGCTCTTTGCACTCGCAGATGGATGCAAACGGTACCCAACAGGGATGTGTGAGTGTGTGGTAGTGGTGTGAATCAGGATGGTGCTTTGTTCAAGAGTGGTGAACTGCTCTAAAAAAGGACCAGAAAAATACTATTACAATGTACTGCAGATTTCTTACCCAGTTTGTGCATTTTATTTGTATTATCTGGGCAAAGAAGGCAAAACCCCAATGAACACAGAATAAATAAATCAAAGACTTTTTGAAATCTCTAAACCTAAACCACGTCTTTCTTTCCCACTTTGAAATCCCTCCATCTAAAACATACCATAGTTTTCCACTCAAACAGAGTATAAGGACCTAATATCTTTGTGACTCTTAATGCTATAAATACATTTTGATACTTTTATAACCATGATTTTACAGAGGTCACAGTGAGGTATCATTTATTTTGGTGAGGTTAAGTAGGCTATTTGCCAGCAGATATAATCTCTTTGTTTTCTTAAAAGAAAATGAAATGACAGCATTTGGAGGCTGTTTCAAGGATCCCGTGCATTACAATGGATCCTGGCGGAGATGAATTAGTGGCCAGCGTATAGGTGATCTTGCCAAAAATGAATAGCAATGCAATTTATCATACCCTTCTGTAATTTATCTCACGACCATGTATTAGATTAGATAAAGACAGAAAGACGTGAATTGGATGGACTGGACTAATACTGAAAACTTACACCTGCTTTTATTGAGGCTGACAGGAAGATTTCTGTTGCCTGCATTGCAATCAGGATTTGGCTTCACATTTTTAATTTGCTTTGAAATATGATCTTGTCCAGCAACGAGAAAAAAGCTAACTCAACATTAAAGTTTGTTGATTGTGTCTGCTGTTTCTTATTCAATACAAATTTGCTCCATCATATATTTCACATTCAATCAATTAAAGAGTGTAAATCTAAACAAAAACCCCTCAACACTCAGAAGCTGAAAGAGAAGAGTAATAAGCAGCTGTGAAACTGCTGCAAACACTCATTACAGGCTACACCATTTTCAAGGTAACAAACCAATAGTTTATTTTGTCCCCTTCCAACAAAATCCATACTTCAAAATCCACTTTTCTTACCAAATCGGTCTGTCTGTAAGACAAACAGGCTGTGGCTGGGAGTGTTTACCTACAACAGCAGAAAGATGTGCTACACTGCCTTCAAATTCAGGAATATCACCAGCTACCTTCTCTGGGCTCGTTGCGAGCTGGTGATTGATATCTGTTCTTTTGCATTGCTTTCCTCTCATATCTCTGTGTCCTGCTGCTATAATCGATCACAGATTTTTCCATCAGGCTTCATGTCAGATTAGGATAGTGAACATGACTGGCTTAGAACAAACTGCTTCAAAGTGCACCGAGGCAAACCTGGGACTCGAACCGCTCTAAAAACGATTGTTTTGGGCACATCCAGGAAGACAGTGCAACAGCAGGCAGTCAGAAATGTGCTTTTCTGGCAAGGGTTTGGGATGGCTCCTCTCTGTGGAACCTCTCAATGTGTTGTGATCACATTGCCACTGTGGGCTGGTGTTTTAAGTGAGGGGCAATGCCCAGCTCATCATTTTCCTGGTTCAGGCAGAAATTTCTGCTTAGGAGTCCATGGATGTATCTGGCAGGACCTGCACACGTGTTCTACCTGAGGCTGGAAGTGCAAAGTCACACACAGCTTTTGTGTTTAGTGCTCCATGTGTGCCATCAAGAACTGCAAGGAGTGAAAGCCCAACAACTTTCCTTGAACAAAAAAAGATTTTAAAGATTCACTGTGGCCAGTCTTCCCAGGAGAACTAAAATATCAGTCTCTTACTTAAACAGCTCTTTGGGGAATTACTGCTTGTTTTTATAGTGCCTAGCACAATTGAGGCTTCATCTTGGTGGGTATTTTAGGTGCATCTGTTGTATAAATAATAAATTACTTTTTTTCACGTGAAGAACAGAGCATTTAGAGAAGAGGGCTGTAAGGGTTTGATCCAAATTTGGATCAGTGATCACGGATGGGTTTGCTGACAGCAAGTGCCCCATGGATGCTGTTGCTCAGATCTACAAATCCTAAAAGAGGAGCTGATCCATGGCACCTGGGTGACTTCTGGGACTTCTCCTGGAAGAGGAACAGATGCTAAACTTTTACCTGGGTTCAAGAGAAGACAAGAATGCCGTGGATGAGAAGTGTTTTGAGGAGGATCACCCAGTGTCCCCTGCAGGACATCCCTGAGCTGAAATAGGTGCAAAAATACGGAGGCAAATTATCCCATGTGCTGTACCTGTACAGATAAGATGCACAGGATAGTCACTGCTGGCTCCATACCCATGACCACAGCTGGAGAAATACTAAATAAATAATCATGATAGTCCAACTATTTAGAGCTTGTAATCCAAGCTGAAACAACCATCACTGGAGGGACTGCACGAGACATTGTGACACAGAAGTGTTGTTACCCATTTGACACACTAAACCCCTTCCGGAATTTCATTCTTTTTCCTAACAATGGCTGACATCTAAGGCCAGGACCAGCATTAGGCCAGTGAAAGCAGTGCTTGCACAGCCCACAGGAGCATGACCTCTGACATCCTGCATTTAATCCCGGGGAAGACACAGGCAGTGGTGAGTTAGTGTAATGCTCTGAAACGAATTCTGAGTAAAAGGCTTTTTGCTCTATGTGTGTAAAAAACAGGCACTCCTGGATTTTGCCACAACAGAGCAGATGTTAAGAGCACCTGAAATTACAGCTTTCTGGAAAACAAAGCCTGAGAAATCTTGAGAATCAGCAGGCACAGAATATTTCCATCAGAAGCTATTACTGGGACTGGGATCTTTGCAGAAATACGTGAGGTGAACTTCTGCTCAGATGAGTGTACTGCCAGGGCAGAGGGCAAACTGTGAGATAAATACTCAGGTACCCATGGGCTGCTGTAATGGTCTGGGTGGATAAAAAAACAGGATTGGAAAAACTACACTAGAATCTTGTACTCTGCCAAAGACAGGGTTTTCAGCACAGACTCTGAGGTATTTCTGTGTCCTACAGGTCTCCACTCTTCTTCTTGCCTTGCAGAGGTTCTGAGGCTGTGCCTGAAGACAGCACTTGTCCTAAGGAAGAAACTGGGGGGTGCTGGAAGGCGAAAGATGATGGCCAAAGAAATCTGGAGTTTTTTACCTTGCAGGTGAACCTCAGGCCAAGTGGCTGAGCAGCTGATTAGAACTCTGGGGTAGCTGACCCACACAGCAGCAAAGGTTAACCCGGATTACTGAGGGAAACCTCATTCTGGGATGATTTATGGAGAGGGTACAACTGCCCTGTATCCAAGCAAGGCCCACAGATGCCATGGTTTAGTGTTCAAATGGCTTATCCCTGTGTAAGGTCATTCACCACACATTGCTTCGGACTCCCAGGCCAATACATATAAAAGTCTGTCTCTCAACAGGCACAGCCTTTTCGGCTCCCATCTGCCCACAGCAGCCCTTCCAACACTGCTAATTACACCCCTGCACTTGGTTACACTGGCTCCAGCTCACCCCAGAGCCACGGCCATACTGGTGTGCCCCAAGGGGGGATTGTGTCAACAAACAAAAACAAACATAGGCTCTCCATTTAAGAGCCCGTTTCAAAGCCCAGAAGTTGTAAGCTCAACCTCTGGACAACCACAGTCCCATCTGGAAGGAAGAATTGCTCCAAGAGTTATTTATTTGTTTCAATTTGTTTGCTATGATTCAGTTTCTCATGGGTAAGAGGCAGGATGCTCCCACTACTAATGCAGGGAGGGGTCAGTTTCTTTTGCAAACAAAAAAGAAAGAAAGAAATAGACAGAGGAGACAAGAAAGATGAGCTTGAGAGACAACCACAGGAGCAGCAAAGCCAGTGCTATGACTGGGCTGTGGTGCAGGAGAGGCTGAGAATTCCAGGTCTTCCAAGAACAGGTGTGAGAGGGGAAGTGGCACTCTCAGGGAAGAATTTCTTTTCAGCTGTTATGAAAAGCACGAAAAGCAATTAAAACAACCTAAAAATAGGAAGGTCTCTTCCTCTTTTTTTTTTTTTCTTTCCCCAGTGCTCCCAAGGCTTTTGCTGACCTAGATAGAGGTAGGGGGACATGTCTGGCCTAATGCACGGGCAAAAATGCTCTGTTTATTAACCAGGGACGTGCTCTGAGGCAGCACTTGCAGCCCAAGCCCTCGGAACAGCCCTGGAGCTCAGGCTGTAGCTGCTGTCAGCAAAGTGCCCTGGGGCCGTGCCAGGAGCACTGAGGGCAGCGAGCAGAGCTGCCCACACCCGGCCAGGGGAACGCTGAGCTGAGGGGTTAAACCTCACCATTTTTTAGGACACAGGTGTTTATTCTGGTCATTGGACACCTTTGTGGGCAGTGGAGAGAGGGCCAGGACACCCAGCCAGGGCCATGCAGTTGTGCACAGCCAAGCACTTGTCCCTCCTCCAAAGGATGGGCGAGAGCACCAAAGCAGCTGGGGGCTCCACGAGTACAGGGAGACGGCTGCTGAAGGCTTTGTAGGCTCACAGCCACGGTGAGTTTTAGGGATGGGGTTGGAGAACAGTAGACATTCAAAAATGAGCTTAGAATGCCTGGGAAGGAAATTTGGTGAGTGCTTGCTTTAAGATAATCTGATTGTACCAACAGCGTTAACATAAAAGGAGTAGGGAATAGGAAATTGTGTAATGGAGTTCTAATTATAATTCCTTTTGTTTTCCTAAAGAACATTAAAAAGCCATGATGTGACCAACGACTCAAGCCCAAAAAATACTTCCAATTTTATTTTTACACTCATTGAGGCCCCTTGTTAATTTACAGCTAGTGAAATAACAAACAAAGCTGATCTTCTCATTTGCATCTGACACTACAGAAATGGTAATTTTTAAAAGGTTACCCAGAATCAGTTCGAAGCTTTGATTTCTGTCATTAGCATATTTAAGTCTAGCTTAGGCAAGGTTTCTTCCCTGAAAGGAACATTTTGTTAAAAGCTGTTTAGTGCCCATAGCCATTCTGCTGCTCTCAAAATATGATGCCCTAGCAGGCCAGAGCTAACCTGTGCATATGAAATAAGTTTAGTTTAATGTTGTGTTAAAAGAGTTTGGTCTCTGGAGCAGTCACTCTGCTTAATAACATGTAATCATATCCCTTCTATTTAGTTTTCATTTAACTTGCCCCACACAAGCAATGAATCCAGTTTAATTAAATGTTCTTTTAAACAGCGAAATGACACTGGTTTGTATTTTAAAAAATCTATACGCCACAGGGCACCCTCAAGACACAAAATCCTCGTGAAGAGGACGTAAGACATACAGCTAATAACACAGAGCAAGTCTGACATTTGCAGGGTAATTTAGTGAACCAAGTGCTTCCTCACAGGCTTCACGCGGGAGCGCGGTGGCTGCAGTGCCATTTAACAGGAGATGAAGAGCCATGTTTATAATAATGCTAATAAACAGCTAATCTGAAAATTAGACCAGCACGTGGCACAGGGCTGTTGTGCATGTGTAATAAATGCTGCTCAGTGCTGGTGAAGGCTGCCAGCTGATGCTGGAATCCTGCTGCAGCGTTAATCAGCAGCCTGGGGTGGCCAGGCAAGGCTCACTCTCCTGCACCCCACAGTCCCCAGGCTGAGCACAAGGAGTGCAAAAATGCCCATGAACCCTAAAGGATGGTGACCAGGCTGGGAAAGGGGCACTGAAGGCGTCCCTTACAGATCTTAAAACAGCTCTGAGGTCCCGACATTCAGGGGAATGGCTTTGAGCTCAACAAGTGCCCAGCTCTCATCCCAATAAGGGGTAGGAGAGGCATTAAGTGTTTGAGACTGGGTTGGATGGGGCCCTGAGCAACCTGGTCTTGTGGAAGGTGTCCCTGCCTGTGGCAGGGGGTTGGAATGAGATCATCTTGAAGGTTTCTTCCAACCCAAACCATTCTATGACTGGCCAAGCATCCCCTTTCTGTTTTATTTTTCTCTGATAGTTTAAGTCTGGTTTAACCCTGGCCAATAAGTAATTCAAATCCTCTTTTATTGAGGGCATCATAAGGTAGAAGAGGTAAATGAGGTAGAAAGGAGTGGTAAATGCTTATTTTTCTCCTTTAAGAGAATCAGGATCTTTAATAAAGTAAGTATTAGGGCAATGAAGAAATAAACACTGAAAGCATCTCACTCATTACTAAAATGAAAATGCTTGCTAATATATGCAGTGCACCTGGAAATGCCCATTCAAGCAATTACAAAAGGGAAAAACACCGGGGAAACAGGCAAGCATGAAGACAATAGCCATTAGAAACAATATTAAATTAAGCACACCTTTTGAGATCTACAAATTCACTGATTAAATTGTGCATTACAAACCCTGCCTTGGCTTCGCTCAGCTGGAGTCCTGGGGCAAACCTGCAACATTTGAAAACAGCCTCTTGTTTTGCATCGAGATGAAGTCAGGGCTGTTCCTAACTCTGCTTAGTCCTGGGGTTTTTAAAAGGCACAAAAATTAACCTTTTTTCCCTTTTTCTTTCCCCCCACCACCAGAACCTAGCTAGAAGAAGGCATCACACTCCCTCAGTCGGAGCAAAACAAGGGCAGAAAAAGGGCACTTCATGCCATGCAGCATTAGGCTTGGCAAACGGCATCAATTCCATCAAAATCAGCAGGAACCTTCTCATTGACTGAACAGCCCTTGAGTGTGGCCACTCTTGAGTGTTTGGGTGAATTTGGCTTCATCCAGGACAGGGAGCTCCATGTTTCCCCACGGATCCCCTTCCCACCCAGCTACAGGGCAGAACAGCTTCTCACGCTTTATTTTGGCAAAGGTGCCTTTTGCTGGGGGGCAGAGCCAAGAGGCAGGGGGATTAACCCTCTGTGATTCCTGCCCCTCAGATATCCCTGCACCAGGGACAGCTCATGGGGCAGCAGCCATGAGCTGTGGCTCTCTCAAGGCACTCAGAGCTGCAGGGATGTTTGAGTGTTTGTGCAAATAAAGGATGGAATTGAGACCAAAACACGACCTTCCTGGTGACAAAACTGTATCCTCTCACAGAGACATGAGAAATGAGTGAGGACAAGTTTATTAATACATTTATTGGAGTGCAGGGTTGTTTATCACCATTTTCCTATCGCTGATGAGATTTCCAGGGCTAATGGAAACTCTCCCACTTTCTCCTGTTCTCTGAGAGATCTGCTAAAATTGATTGTGGAAGCCAGCAACCACTTCCAATTGATTTTGTGTCATTAAACATTAAAAACTGTGTGCAGCTTTCATAGAGTTCTTTCTGCTGGAAAGTGGGCTATTGTCTACCAGCAATCCCAGTTTGCTGCTAAAACAATGGATGGTCTGGGAGGGGGTAAAATTATATAGAAAACTCTTTTAAGAGGATACTTTCTTGTAACAACACACACACACACACATAACCTGTGCTCCTTCCGTTTCCAATACCTGCAGCTGTTTAATTTTTCCAGCTTTTGGCTTTATTTAGTGGGAAGAGAAGAGCTAAATGAAGACAATTCCTGCTTCTATCCACCCAGCCCCTCCCTGCTTTTTCCCTAAGCAATGAGGTGCTTCTGTTTTGGTTGTTCTTAGGAAATCTCCTAATAAACTTCCTCCCCTTGTTCCCTCAAAATTTTCCAGCAATCCAGAAGGAAATAGAACCTTTGGGAAGCCTTTGCTCCCAGGATAGCAGAAGTTGAGGGCTTCTCCCCTGTTTCTCAGTTCATTCCCTTCATCCAGAGGCGATCTGCATGGTGCAGACAGAAATTCCCACTGTAGCTGTGGATGGGCAGTGGGAAGCAGCGAGCTCCTGTGCAGTTGCAGGCTGCAGGGCTCATACCTGATGCTGATCACAGTGAGGGATGTCCAGAGACATATTTTGGGAATCTGCAGGTGTAAACGAGGCCTTTCCAAAACCTCAGTGAATTCAGGACAACTCCATCCCTTTCATACCTCAATGAGAGAACTCTGTGGTCTGAAGGTGACAGAAGACCAGGAGAAAACTGGAGTCCCTCAGATGCTTTTCCATCCATAAACCCATCGAGGACCCAGTACAGCTCTTCCACACCTTTGCAAGTCACATTTCCATCAGCTGTACCCAAACCCCACAGCACTGGTGGGCTGCTGAGGGGACACTGGGGAGATGACAAATCAGCCACCTGGAATGCTGCTGAGGGGACAACGGGGAGATGACAAACAGCAGGACCAGCCACCTGGAATGCTGCTTTGCTCAGGTGTCCTGGGCACAAATGGAAAAGCACTCTGAGGGACAAAGCCCCCATTCCTGCAGGGAGCACATTCAAGGGGACAGCATTTGTGCACCATTTCCGGCTTGGTAATTAAGGCTGGAATAACCCATGAAGTGACAGATAACATATTAAACACCTTCTGTGTCTTAGGAAGCACAAACTAGGTGTCACAAATGGAGCCTCATATGGCCCAGCTGCCTCAGGCCATATGGCCACCCTGCTCCTGGCTGTGCCACGTTCGGAGGCACGGCAGGGTGGCAGTCGGGGTGCTGGCGTGGGCCAGCAGCGGTGGCACATGTGAGGGTGACAACGATGGTGGTCATACAGAGCCCTGCTCCACGTGCTTTCTCTGTTAGGGTTTGTGGACTTGGTTCAGCTGCTCAATTTGTGGTATGTAGAGCAGCCAAAATAATTCTATGCGAAATAAAGAGCCGAGAGCAGATGAAAATAGAGCTAATAATACAGTGATTAGGAAGGGAGCCAAGGCACAAATTGCGGTGTAGAGTGTGAAAGGAGAAGTCAGGGGAGGGAAAGGACTGTGCATACCCTACGCTGCACAGGGGACACAAATGCATCCTAAATAGCTGCTGTCTGTAGCAAAGGACAGCAAGAGGCTGTGGCCAGACCTGTTGCCCTGGCACAGGACAGCATCCCAGCAGGATGGTGCTCGAGTGCAGGTCGTTCATGGCCCTGCCTTTTGGGGAATAGCCCATCAAGGTACAGCAGCAGGCAGGGCAGGGACATGTCACAGCACATTTTCTTGTCACCTGGGACGATGGGACAGACACCCTGCTCTTACAGAGGTGCAGGACACACCTGTGAGGGGGTCAGCTGCTGGCGCCAACATGGGTCATGATCGAGCTGTGGCTGGGTGTTTCAAAATAGCAAAATGACAGCCCAGGAGAGTCAGGGGTGGTGATGAAAAATCATTCCCAGTCCTTGGATGGGCATTGATAACTGCAGTGTAAGGCATGGGACTGGTTTGTCCTGCCTTGTGGAAACGGCAGTCCTGCCAGCAGAGCTTAGCCTTGGTGTGCTTTGTAAGGCAGGCACACCACCAGAAGTGGTTAGGAGCAGCAGAGCAGTCAGGGATATTTTACTGCCATCTGCTTGATAGCCAGTGTTTCTGATCCATCTAAGGTCAGCCAGCGTATTTGGGTTTGCCCTCAGGTGCAGGCTGATGATAATGCAGCCTCTCGACTGGCCCTTCACAGCACCTATTTAAAGCTGCTCAAGGAGGCTGTGCAACTGCATGTCCTTAAGCAGAAAACTTCAAGTGCCTTTTCGTGCCAAGTGCTCTTCAGTTTAGACCAATCTTCAGCTTGAAATGGGAGGAAAGTCCTTCCAAAGAGCAACAAGAGGGCGATTAAATATACACTTCACAGAATTGTAGAATGGTTTGGGTTCAAAGGGACCATGAAGATCATTCAGCTCCAACCCCTCTGCCATGGGCAGGGACACCTTCTACTATCTCAGGCTGCAAAAGTTCCCATCCAGCCTGGCCTTGGACCTTCCAGGGATGGGGCATCCACGGCTACTCTGGGCAACCTGTGCCAGGGCCTCTCCACCCTCACAGGGAAGAATTTCTTCGTAATATCTGATCTAACTCTGCCCTCTGTTGTTTTGAGGCCATTCCACCTTGTCCTGTCACACCGTGCCCTTGTCTAAAGTCCCTCTCCAGCTCTCTTGGAGCCCTGTTAGATACTGGAAAGGGCTCTAAGGTCTCCCTGGAGCCATTTCTCCAGGCTAAGCAACGCCAAATTTCCCCGTGTGTCTCCAGAGCAGAGATGCTCTCAGAGCATCTTCCTGGCTCTTCTCTGGGCTTGTTCCAACAGGTCCATGTCCTTTTTGTGTTGGGGGCTCCAGAGCTGGATGCAGAGCCCCAGATGGGGTCTCAAGAGAGCAGGGCAGAGAGGCAGAATCCCCCTCTCTGTTGGTTTCCTGGGCTGGACATGCACACTGCTGAGTCACACTGAGCTTCTCATCAGCCAATACTTGTTTGTAACATCCTTCTGCCTGAGATGATCAAGGCAATTCTCCTTTAGATGAGCATTTCTGCTGTAATAAAAATGCTGTGGAGCAAACTGTGCAAGTCCACCCTTCTCAAGTATTGACTGGAATGATTTCTCTCCACTCTTCTTGCCATCAGCTTTCTCTGGTGGCTCCCATCCAGTCTGTTGCATTCTTAAGAAAAAAAAAATCCCAATTTCTTAATCACATGTAATGGAATGATTGTGATTTCCCTCAATATCTCTCTGTGCCTCTAGGGAAATATAGTCTAGGCCAATTTCTGGCATCTCTCTTTCCTAATCCCCTGTGTATGCCAAGGCAGAGGGTTTATTTACTGGTGTGGAAATGTCCATGACTTCAATAATTTTTGCCTGCTCTGTACTCTCATTGCTGGAGGAAAAATGTTAAAGGATTTTTGGTTTTCTCTATCTTTTTTTTTTTTTTTAAACAACACCATGAACCTAAGAAATGAAACTTTTTGCTAAAAAGTTTTTGTTTACAAGTAACACCTAAAATTGCAGTAACAGAAAGGAATACGAGATATATTCACACTTCCTTGATTTTCTTTGTTCCCTTGAAGGATTTCAATGCATGTAACAAATTTTCCTGTTTAGCTGGGGCACTCATGACCTCTGCCAGAATTTTCTTTTCTTCTTAAAAAAATTTTAGGCTAGAGAAATAATTTTCTTTCCATAATACAGGTGGGGGACCAAGATGCAAAGACTTGAACCAGCTTTTTTACATCATTGTGACGTCTAAACATGAGAGCAAAAACTAAATGGCAGATCAGGAGCTCAGACAGTGTGAAGCCAAGAGGAGTTAGTTGTGCCAGAGCTCACAGTCTTCTGAGTCTTGGATTATGATTTCTCAGAGCAGAGCTCCAGCAGCAAACAGCAACCAGGAACTCCAACCTTGGCTCCTCCCAGGGCTAGATTTATAGGGCTTGTGCCCGCCCTGCAGCTACAGCTGTTTGGAGGAGGTTAACGAGCACTTTAGGTTGAGGTAGTCCCAATTGGATTCAGGTGTAGAATCCTGGTCTTGAGTGAGAGTTTGGCTAGTGCACACCATCAGGGTTTAAATACATATTACTACAGTTAGTAACTATTTTTTCATCTTTCAGTACCTGAATGTCCCCAGACCCCATCCCTCAGAGTGTGACTGGGTTCACCCATGAAGCCTGGGCAAGTTGAACCTGAACTCCCAGCTCTGGCCCGAATGAAGACTGAGTCCATAGCCAGTGTTGATGCAAACACAGCTAAACAAAGAGCAACACTTGCAGAAAAGCAGAGTGCTGAAGATAATTAAATAGATGTTGTGAGCATGCTGTCCTGTGTCACACCATTTGCCCAGGCAGGCACTGTCCATCTTTGCCAGGGTGGCAAAAATGACTTTTCTAAATAAATGCTCCAGATGAGCAGAATCAGACTGAAAGGTTTCCCTCTTCCCTCTTCATTCCTTTTACAATGCAAAGCAGAAGATACCTATGCCAAAGCATTTCATTCCTTCCAGTTTTATTGCCAGCCTTCGGGCTGCCTCATTCTGGACCTGCTGCAATCCAATCTGCTCTTGCTAATACTTCAAATATAATATTTATAGCAGCCCAGGTTGAACCAAAGGCTACTTGCACTGACAGATGTCACAAGCTATATCTTTCCTCTCCATTTTATTGTTTGGTAGCTCCTGGCAAAGAGGGAGAGGATCTGGTGATGAAATGCTCCTTCTCTGCTTCAAACTCGCAGGAACATTTTGCTGTGCTGCCTATTATTCATGGGGGAGCAATCAAGTGGTAGCTGGTTGGTTACCAATGTGTTATGCAAGGGAAGTCTATGTGATGGCAGAGGATGAGATACATTTCTAATTTAAATATTGAGCTGCAAACCTTATGAAGTTTTATACTTCTGGTTTTGGGGATGTGGGCAAACGTGCAATGCTGTGGACAGAAGGATCCTATTCTGTAACAGGGGAGTAAAATAATTTCTCTGTAACTAAAGATAATGAGTTCTGCAGGACTGTAAATAGGCATGGAGCTGTTTTGCAGATAAAGCATCTCCGTGGTACTTTGCTACAGAAGAGCAGTGGGGAAAATTCTGCAGGGAACAATCTTCTCCTGGCAGATGGCTGGACCAGGAGACCTGCTCAATATTTTCCATGTCTATTTTTCATGATTTATACAACACCATCCCTTGGAAAAGCAATTCTGAGAGGACATTATGATTCCACGATAATTCACTGCACTTGAGAGAAAAGAGAAAACCCTACATAAATATGTGTATCCCCTGTGGTTGGAGTTAACCGATTTCTTCAAGGCCTGTCTCAGTTTTTAACTTTCTTGGCTAGAACCACATGGAGCTTTTTGTTAGCTGGCTGATTAAGCAAATTTCCATGGGAATAATAGTGATTTTGGGGGGAGAGTTCAGAGAATGGTCAGAGGGGAAGAAGAGGGGAGAGAAGACAATCAGTCACCCCAGGCCCTGCACTGTGCAAGAACTAAGCTCAGTCTCTGGGAAGTACCAGACTGAGGATTCAGTACCTCCTGCCCTGGACATGTGCCATAGCCACTAGACCACTTGTCAGCTCTCTCTGGGGAAGAGGGACCTGTTTTCACATAGCCAGAGAATAAAAAAGATGATGGAACAGTAAAAAAATGCATTGGAGAGAAAATAGCTTTCCTCCAATCTCTGTTCAAGTGCCTCGTGGGGGACAGTCCTTCTTCTGGTCTTCATTAGAAAGAGAAGTGTGAATCCAGGGAGAAAGTAAGATCCAAGGGGAGAAAAAGGCTTCAGGGTAATTTTTTTGCCCAGTACAACTCAGTTTAAAGCTGCTGGCACTGGGAGAGTTTTGCATTGCTCTGTTATGAGCTGTCACTCCACATTGCAGAGCAATGGGACACAGCTGCTGTCCAAGAGCAGCATTTTCCAGAAGTGAAGATGGAAATTACCATGTTCATTAGGACATCAAAGACCACAAATAAAAATATTTCAGATCAAGGAAATGTTATCAGGCCAAACTGGGAGGATACAAAAATGTACAGACCAAAGAGCCCGTGATGGCAAATGGCTGGAGACAGATGATTTTGAAATTAGCAACTATCTTTAAATCAAACTAGCAATTCACTTGAAACCAGACCAAGCAGAAGACAATTAAGGCAGTAAATACAGTAACACTGTGGAAAAAAAATATACCAACTTTACTTGTGTTTGCAGCTGCACTCTGTCCCCCACCCTTGATCTTTCTGTACAAGCACAGTGTGGAAACAAAGACTCAGAGCTTTCCAAAGGCCACACACAAGCAGAGTGCAGAAATCTGACTGTTTGCTGGGTTTGGTCTCTCTTATACATCCATGGCTGCAGTGTAGCATCCACTGACAACTCCTACTTCATACTTCTGCTCCTTCCTGCAAAGGAGCTGTGTTCCCCTAAAAGCACAATTTCCTTTAAGGCAAACCACCCTGAGAGCTGGATGCCCTCATATTGTTCAGATTTAATCTTAAATCCACAAAAAAAATTTAAAAAAGGTATTCTGAATGCAAAGCAAACAGCAATTACCCTGACAGCTTCCCTATTTCAGCAATGAGCTGCAGCTGTATTTGCTCTTGGGCAGGGGAACTGTTTTCACTTAAGCCATGGGGAGAGGAGGACACAAATCCCAGAATTTCATTGCCCGGAGGAATCCCCACAGCACACACATTTGGGTGTGAATTGAGTCCTCTGCTGGAAAAGAGCCTGAACTTATTCTTGCTGCTCTTGGACACAGCTGGCCAGGACAATTTACATTGCCTGGAAACCAGGAAACAGAGCTTATGTCCAACTGATTTTGCTCAAATTTTGTTCATCTACTATTTTCTAAAAAGCCCCAGCCTCAGCAGTCCTCAAGAGGTCTCTCCCACTCCTTTAATTTCTTAATACACATAAAACCAAACAGAAGAAAAACAGAGCAGCAGGTTCATTCAGTTAAGCTCTAGACTGACTTCATCCAACTTAATGCTTCTTAATCACTCTTTGAACAAAAGATTTAGTCCTCATAATCCTCCTTTTGCTCAATTTGCTGTTCCTTACTTTATGAAATCTACTATTTGTTTGGTTCCTCTGCTTCCCACCCCCTAAATGAGTCTGTGGGAGGAAAAAAAAAAGGGGCTAACGTCACAGGGAAAATGACTTTCAGGAAGAAAATAGACTACAAATAACAGCTTTTCTTTTATGGCCTTTCATTGGAAAGGTGCACGCAAAAAGACAGGGAGCCCTTTCCACTGGGTAACCTCCTGAGCTGCCCACCAAAACTTGCCATCAATCTCCAGGAGCATGATTGCAATTAGATCTGCTGCTTTCAAAGCTACCACAGCCCTTGTTTGGGAAGACTGAGATTTAGGTTTAGAAGAGAAATTCCTGTTGTGGGCTCTGCTTGTTGGCACTGTCCAGCAACGTGGCCGCCACTCTCCTTTCCCAAACATTTGTACCTGGTTTTGCCTACATAGATTTTGACTGGACTGTGATGGAAATTGCCAAACCAAGCCAGTGTGGTGGGCTGGATTGTCCCGATTTTGGCGCCTCTAAAAGGCCCTGAGACTCCTTGCAGGGGCTTCTGGTGCTGTGGGTGTCTGGCTTTCACCAGCTCCTTCATACAGCAAAGAATAACTGTGCCCTGACAAATCAGTCACTCTACCCTTCCAAACATTTATCTCTGATTCATTGGGCCTTCAGGCCTGCTTAGGAGCAAGTAATTCAACCTCAGGATTTCAGCTGCAAAGAAATACACTTATGTGGGCAGCAGGAGAGCCAGACCCACAAATCACTGTCTCCCATCACCAAATCCTGTTCTACCCTGCATTTCAACCTGTGTGTTTTGAACAAAATCCTCAAGAACTTTTGCAAAGCCCACAGCTATCTGTGCTCACTCCTTTCCTCATTTTCACAATATCTATCCCAGGCCTGCTATAGACCTTTTTATGTGAGAACATTTGAAAAACAAAAATATTAAACTCACTTTATACTTCTTTGAGTCTGTAAAGCTAAAAATATATCTCATTTTCCATTAGCTCCTCATTTAGAATAAATCAATTCAATTAAATATCACTTTTAAGATATTATAAACTATTATATACTTGAAAACATTTATTCTCCAAGTTGATCATAAGTAAATATAAGTACAAATTAATCTAAAATACTCCGTGAAATTTTATCTTTCAATTAGACAATGTCAGTGAAAGTCCTTAAGAAAACTTATTGCTGTGTTTCCCACCATTCCATAAGCTCAGACAGAAGTGATCAAACATATATAATGCATAAGATATCTCCAAAATTCTTTTGCCATCATTTTCTCTTTGTGAGAAACAAAGACTATGGCCTTAACCCAGGTGAAGGAGAACAGACCACACACCTAGACTTGAACTGTATCTGGATTGTTTTGGAAAACTGGAACATGATTTCCTCTGAATAACAGACACAGAGCCTCAGGCACTTTCTATGTTCAGAAATTAAACTTACAACTGGCATACATCTGGCAGTGATCCTGTACACTAAATCCATTTGGTTGGCCAGATGGCCTGAGACTTGCAGCTTTTTAATCTCACGCACAAAGCACTTTAGGCTGGAAAAAACAATAAATACAACATAATACAGCACTGTGACAAAAAGCCCCTTTTATTGGTTTTCCAGCTATAGGTACGGAAAATTATGGGCCAAGCAAGCAGTATTTTCACACTTTAGCTTCCTAAAATGTGCCATATCCTGTGACTGCATTCTTTTCTCCTCCATTTCTCACGTCTAACTGATCCTCAGTGAAGGGTGAGTGATTCCTTAGGTACAAGGTCGGATGCTGGAGGCAGAGGATGGCATGATTTTCCACAACTCTTCTTTGATGAGCAAGAGCAGGACTGCAGGATCATAATATCTCTTTTACTTCTGCACTCTTTGGGATGAAAATCCTACATTGCCCTTCTGCACTAGAAGTGGAGACAGCTTTAAAAAGTGCATTTTTCTACTGTCAGTGTCTTCAGGCAGCCAGGGGCCAGAAAAAACAAACACTCCATTTCCTTTGCTCTGAATGCACATTTCTTTTTCTCAAATACTTTTCTGTATGCTATTGGGGAAAGCCTTTCCTCTCATTGACTTCTGCAGGAGTTGCAGTCCTTCCCCTGTATGCTACTGATCAGTTCCTGTGCCTTTACTTGCTTTTTAGGCCACATTCTATTAAAGTCAAACTCTCACTGAGTTCATGGCTCTGTGAACAGCCATCCACTAAGGCACCGTGATACGACCACGAACTCTCACCTGACCCACCCCACCATCAAAGGAGTGACCCCAGGAGAGGAGCACCTTGCTGTGAGTTTGTGCTCAGTGCCTTGGTGCTGTCTGCAGCCCAGCAGAAGTGTTTGCACAGCTCTGTGAGCGAAGCAGAAGCTCAGCCTTCCAGCACCCTGCCCGTTCTTGCACCAAAGCTGCACTTTACCCTCACTCATCCCTTCCTAGAGCTATCCCTTTCTCACCCTCTCTTTGGAAAGGGTGATGGACCATCTTTGGCTCAGGCTTCTGTTACTCACCAGGCAACTAATTCGCTCAGAGTAGCAGGGTTTAGGACACACAGATGACTTCACTCACTGGCTCGTTTCATCTTTCCAGCGATGCCTTTTTCGCTGGCAGCTTCAAAGGCATCTTAGTGGATAAACTGCCTGACCTACTAAAAGAAGTACAAAGAGAATCCCCTTCTCAATTAATTCTTGTGCTCCAAATTCATACTCAGATTTGTTTCTGAGCAGCTTTCATTCCTGTTAATCAGCTACGACAGTTTTACCTCCCTTGAGTTGTTGCTTGGCTGCGGAGCTCCTCCTGTACTGTAATTTTCCCAATTGTTTTAGGAAACATTGCTGCTGAAATGGCAGAGGCCTGGACCTCAGCTGAACTGAACCAATACCTCCTCCAAAGGAAATTATTTCAAATCCATTAAAGTTAAAGCAAGCAGATTTATGTCACCTGAGGCTTCTGTCCCTAAACGTTACAGAGACAGCACGTATGTATCCTATTGCCTAAAGACCTGGTCCAAATGCTGCTTCACACTCCTCAATTCCAGAAACACAACCAGCACAGGGAAGAAGATTGCTCTACACCGAAGATCCTACAGTTAATTTGTGCTTCAGGGCAAGTAGGTGAATACAACAAGAGATGTCCACAGAGTACATGGAAAACAAGCACTGTCACTGCTGTCCTACAGACAAGAAAATGGAAGCTGGGGAAAGTTTCACCCAAGGCCATGAGGAGGGTTGAAAGAGGGCCAGGAGCAGAGGTCAGGGATCTTCACCTGTCANAGGAGTGACCCCAGGAGGGGAGCACCTTGCTGTGAGTTTGTGCTCAGTGCCTTGGTGCTGTCTGCAGCCCAGCAGAAGTGTTTGCACAGCTCTGTGAGCGAAGCAGAAGCTCAGCCTTCCAGCACCCTGCCCGTTCTTGCACCAAAGCTGCACTTTACCCTCACTCATCCCTTCCTAGAGCTATCCCTTTCTCACCCTCTCTTTGGAAAGGGTGATGGACCATCTTTGGCTCAGGCTTCTGTTACTCACCAGGCAACTAATTCGCTCAGAGTAGCAGGGTTTAGGACACACAGATGACTTCACTCACTGGCTCGTTTCATCTTTCCAGCGATGCCTTTTTCGCTGGCAGCTTCAAAGGCATCTTAGTGGATAAACTGCCTGACCTACTAAAAGAAGTACAAAGAGAATCCCCTTCTCAATTAATTCTTGTGCTCCAAATTCATACTCAGATTTGTTTCTGAGCAGCTTTCATTCCTGTTAATCAGCTACGACAGTTTTACCTCCCTTGAGTTGTTGCTTGGCTGCGGAGCTCCTCCTGTACTGTAATTTTCCCAATTGTTTTAGGAAACATTGCTGCTGAAATGGCAGAGGCCTGGACCTCAGCTGAACTGAACCAATACCTCCTCCAAAGGAAATTATTTCAAATCCATTAAAGTTAAAGCAAGCAGATTTATGTCACCTGAGGCTTCTGTCCCTAAACGTTACAGAGACAGCACGTATGTATCCTATTGCCTAAAGACCTGGTCCAAATGCTGCTTCACACTCCTCAATTCCAGAAACACAACCAGCACAGGGAAGAAGATTGCTCTACACCGAAGATCCTACAGTTAATTTGTGCTTCAGGGCAAGTAGGTGAATACAACAAGAGATGTCCACAGAGTACATGGAAAACAAGCACTGTCACTGCTGTCCTACAGACAAGAAAATGGAAGCTGGGGAAAGTTTCACCCAAGGCCATGAGGAGGGTTGAAAGAGGGCCAGGAGCAGAGGTCAGGGATCTTCACCTGTCAGCTCTGCCCTGAGCACTGGGCTGTGGCCGTGTTCTCAATGGGTGAAAAGGAAGATGCGTGGTCCAGAGTCAAGATCTGTGGATTTGTAGAAGACAAAACTATAGCAGTTTAGCTACTATCTGGGGTGGTTACCTACAGCATCTGAGGCTTGTCGATGAAGATTTGAGGTGAGAAGCAAAACCATTAAATAAAGCCTTTTCCTCATGCCCAGTATTCCCAGTTCCTCCGTTTGTCACTTGCTGAATCTCTTCAGCTGGACCGACAGACACATGGCACAGCTGGGAGCAGGGCTCTTCCACTCGGACACCTCACTGCTAATTCATGAACCCAGCTTCAGCCAAGCAGCTTTGTCAGTCCTGGCCCCTGCCTTTAATGCTATTAGCATTCTGGAGGGTCTATTGACGATTTCATGCCAAATCAATTTTGGCACATTAAAGTGATTTGTCAGAAATCCAGCAAAAGAGCTTTCTTAATAATTCAGCTCTCAGACTCTGCAATGCTGGTGGGAAGGCAGTACGTGCCTGCATAGGTGCCCTCAATTAGCTCTAAAAATTTCAGAAAGATTTTA